>JACJUM010002543.1:13097992-13306164 GCA_020976665.1 Heortia vitessoides
AATATTCAACGGAAGCTCGTTCCAGAGTCGTATAGCTGTCACTGTAAAAGAGTTTGTCAAAAAACTATATCTAATAAGATAGATATCTAATGAGGCTGTTCTAATTAGGCTGTTGTATTTAGTAATATATTTTTATAATTACATCAAAAGCCGCAATTTACAGGCCTTAACAATGTTTCCTTTTGCTCCTAAAAACGAGCATATGTGAATAAACAGTTATGTAACTGAAACTAAAATATAAAACCTATAATAAATTAATTCATTTCGAATGTGTCACCCAAAACCACTAACCGACAAAACAAAAAAAAGGTAGAAAAATTTAATAGTACGAATAAAAATATAACATCTAATGGAGTCTATGTCCATTTATAACGAAGATAATTATGATTGTGCTTAAATTATGTGGATAAAAGGTTAAGTAATTATAAATTTTGACTGGCGTTCTTAGAGTTCCTAAGATTCCTGGTAACGCTGTCGTAAACTTTGTTAGTACCTTTTAGTAAGGAACAACTTGTTTTAATAATGACGGCAGAAAGATTTTTATTATGGAAATAGGCTTAAAATTTTCTCGGAATTAATTGCTTTGGGTATTTATGTTAATAATACTTACAGGTTCCAGTTAATATCTTAGAAATGATCGCGGTTTGGTTTTTCAAATATTGAAGTTCAATAACTAGGTTTAATGACGAAGAAGTATTTTTTAATTTGATTTGAACTTTGAAAAAATAATAATAATAAAATTAACTTATCAACGTGAACTGAATGAACTTATGAACGTGTTAGCTGTTAACAGATGCATATAATCTCATGGTGTCAACTATCCGTTTTTTTAAGTTCAAATAACAATTTAATAAATACTGGATAAAAAGATTCTATATTTATCAAACACGCTATTTTCAAGCAATTTTTTTATGCTATTATTAAAATTATTTGTAATAAGTAGCCCAACGAGCTATGGAGATTGCAATACTTGAATCTTTAAAATAAATCATTAAAATCCGTAAAATAACTGAACTGTTACCGACACCACGGATAAGTAAGTTGATAAAATAGTGGGCAGGGCATGCAGAACCGATGAACGATAGAGTCGTAAGTTTCTGGAATGATGACCATTTACCGGCAAACGCAACGTAAGACGTCCACCCACAAGATGGACAGATAAACTGACTAAAACCATAGAATCGCGCTAGACGCATACAACCGGTCCTATTGGAAATCATTTGGTTAAGGCTTTATATTTCGTATTCACATTTTATAGACTATTGCTTTCAACAGTGTATATCAAATGCACAGCGTGAAGACGGGCAGCAGATGAAGAGCAGGGGATGCATCCTTGCGAAAGCTGCGCTCTGTGATTGCCAACACGCTTTCCCAGCGCGACAACTATGAACAAAGCTACGGTTTCTTGGGAAAAGCTATGTCCAGCAGTGGACATTTTACGGCTACTATGATGATGTGTTCTGTGTGGGAGTACGATTCTAGTATTATACCATACCTTGAATAGTTACTGACTAGCAGCTAACAACAGGTAGCTATGGAAGTTACCTGATTGGCCACCCGCAGCGTATATTTATCGATACTGCATCATCAACTTGGTGTACTATGTTTACAGGAATACTACAGCAGCGATTTACCTCCTTTACTCTTTGCAGTATTATAATCTAAAGCAGTTTCAGGAGTTTCCTTTCCGTTTTCCTTTTAATTATAGCGCCAGGTGAAAATTGACCATATAGGCTATTTGCGAATAGGACTTGCAGAATTTAAAAATACAATTCCAGCCAACCTGTATATTTCAGAAACAAAAGTATACTGGTTTACGTTGAGTTTTATCTGCGTTAAGTGCCCTTAAAATCAACAACCACAAACTACAAATAATAAAAAAAACTATATGCTTTGTAACTTGTTATGTAGCCAAAAGGAGAGAAGCTGACTGATTGACTGACTGACTTTTACAGTTAAAATTTATTATAACGTCTAAAAGGGGTAAAATGGGGGTGCAAATTTAGTACAAAACGTTGTTGTTTTTGAACTCATTCGAATGCAATTTAGTTTAAAGGTTTTTCATTGAAAATCTAAATCTTGTAAATACTGAAGCACTTGAAAATATTCTTTTGAAAATAAATCCCTTAAGAGTAAAAGTGTGCGCATAGTATGAAAGATCTACAACGCTGTTAGTATCGTGTACACAGAGATGCTATAAAATTCTGTTAGACAAAGGTCGTCTGCATTGGTACCTTACTCTCACCTATTACTATCGCTAAATAGCAGTATTGATATTACTTTGTTCCGGTTTGAAGAGTGAGAGCGGTAGTGGAATTACGGAAAAAAATACATAAAAATCTATCTACTCTACTAGCTGCGCTTCACGGTTATACTAATAATAAAATGGGAATAATATGTTTACGTTGATGCCAAATCCTTGCCATTCCAGAAGCTTGAAGGCCAAAATCCCTGTCTAACACCCCTTTAAACTCTTCTCCTGTACTCGGATCGTCTTAGTGGCATTATCATATAAACACTTTAACACTTCGTCCAATGTACCGATAGTCAAAATGGCACCTATGGCAGAGATTCACACACAGCTCACGTCACAACCGAATCGAAGGCTTTCTCATAGTCCACAAACGCAAAGCATAAAGGCCTATTATACTCTTCCATCTTCTGTATAACTTGCCGCGACGTAAAAATATGGTCTATAGTACTAGCCTTTTCGGAAATCGGAAGGAAGGAATAATATAGAGCTTACATTATTTGCTAATAACGTAATTTAAATAATTAAAATAATTCCAAATGGGTCCAAGTTTTTAATTTATTTGTTACTAGCGGACCGCCCCGGCTTCGCACGGGGGGACTTATGATTTTTACCATAGTTTTACGTTTTATTACTATTTATTCTGATGAATGAGCCGCGCGGCTACTTATTACACTGATCTGACGTCCCCTCCCCGCACCGCTGCGTTGCCCGGCTGGCTAGTCACTTCACGCCGCGCGCTGCCCCGCGCATTTTTTATGTATTTTTGAAATAGTAGGTAAGTATCTTTTGGATGAATTAATAGTCTAAAGGTAACCGATTGAATAATTCAACAGTTATCTAGAGCAAACTTTTATAAGGATTAAACCATTTACTTCGAAATCCCGTCGCCAAAATGACATTACTTTGGAGCAAACATCTAAATCATTAAAACGATTGTTATGGGTAATCTATAAAAGGTAGACATGCTCAGCGCACGCCACGGAAGGCCTCAGAAACGATACTTTTCCCCCGTTTTTTAAACATTTTCGGTTACTGCTCCACAACTATAGAATCTAGCGTGATATTATATAGCCTATGTTACTTTTGAATAATGCAGCTTTCTAATGGTGAAAAAGTTATTGCAATCGGTTCATTAGTTGAGTTTATTCATTACAAACATACAAAAATACAAATCTTTCATCTTTATAATATTAGTGTAGGCAAACGAAATTTAAGCAAGGAATTTTTTTTTGTTGAATATATATTAAGCATATGTTCCTTTAAAATTATTATTTTTATCAGTAAATGATTTTCCAAAATTAGTCCAGTAGTTGTTGAGCTTATTCATAACATTCGTATAGATGTACTTTAGATCAAATGAAATACATCAAAGAAATGTAAGAAATCTTTTCCTATTTCTGCATTTTGTAACACATTACCAATTATATCTATGAAGTTTAATATCGAAAGTTCTATAATATTTCATAGCCAAATCCATGTCTTACTGTCGTAGGAAGGAACTGCGAACGAATTCGGGGCACAGAAGATTCGGTTTATACCGCGTTATTTCGCTCGGCGACGGATTACCCATCAACAATGCTATGTACGTCGTACATTGTTTTTACAAGTATGTGCTAAAATATGGATACGGGTTGCGTTAAATGTGTTAAGGTATTTTCAACTCTATTCTTATTAGCGAATGGTAAGAAATTTGCGTGGACGCATCGAAAGACCACGCTGATAATTCCGTATGTTCTTTTTTTACAGACCTTTTTGTTGACAGATTGTGGATTGTGTTAGCAGGTGCATTTATTGTGAGTACTTGGTTCAATTGTTTTTGAATAAAACAAAAGTCTACGTGCGTGAATATTTCAAGGCTTTATTGGGTACGCGCCAATATTGTGTCATTTCGGCCGATTTGGATTAGCCATTTCAGAGAGTAGATATATCGAAGGAAGGGACAGAAAAACAATTGAATTAAATTTTCTGTAGATTGTTATCACCATATCAGCCATTGGGCGTCCACTGCTAGACAAGCCTCCTCCAAAATGGGGAATTCAGCCCATAATTGCCGCGATGGGCAAGACTGGAAGCAATCGCAAAATGGAATTCCTTGATGAGGATATTGCTCCTCAGCCTTGCTATAACATTTTGAGCTACACTGTTTCGAATAAATATACCGCCATCTATAGGATCCACAACAAAATACGGTGCAAGCATCGTTTGTATTCGCATACATTTAATAATGAACTATCCGCCCGCGACTTACTCGCGAAATCTTTAGTATCCCTTACAGATGAACTGAGCGAAAAAGTCGTGCGGATTGCAAAGTAAAAAGCCAAGTCTATCTCATGAGAACATATTTGATTCGGTTCGGGATGGTTCGCATCCTACCTTCGAGAACGCCAGCAAGCGGTGCACCTGGGTGATGATTTGTCCCAGTGGGTTACAATTGATGCTGATGTGCCGCAAGGTGGCATACTCTCTCCGTTATTATTTTCCCTTTTCATAAACCTTGTCACCAAATCTATTGGGTGCTCTTACCATCTATACGCTGACGACCTGCAACTATACACCCACGCAGAGTACAATGACCTGGATAATTCCATTACCATTGCTCGGATTAATGCTGATTTGACCAACATCACAATCTGGTCACAAAAGTTTGGTGTCTCTGTAAACCCATCCAAGACTCAAGCCATTATCTTGGGCAGCAAACGGCAATTGTCCAATTTAAAAAAAAGTACCTGTAATTATTTTTAATAACGTGGTAGTGCCTTACAGCACATGCGTTAAGAATCTTGGCCTATTTATCAACTCTTCTTTAACCTGGGATACACATGTTAATGAAATCAGCAGTAAGGTTACTGGAACGCTTTGTGCTCTCTATCGATTAAAATATTTTCTTTCTACTAAAACCAAAACCCTTCTTATTCAATCCTTGGTTTTACCCATAATTGACTATGGTGACGTGTGCTGCACTAATATCTCTCAAGAACTTCTTAATAAATTGGATCGTCTATTAAACAACTGTCTTCGTTTCATTTTCGGTTTGCGTAAATACGATCATATTTCCCATTACCGTTCTCTTCTCGGCTGGATTCCTATTCGAGAACATCGCAAATTCTAACCATACTATTTTCAATACTTTATCCGTACGCACTAATTTACTTAAAGGACAGATTCCAATTCCTATCTTCCTCTCACTAACGTAATCTTCGTTCTTCTAATACCCTCTCGCTCTTAACTCCTTCTCATCACTGTAGTTTTTTGCCAAACTCTTTTACAGTGACAGCTATACGACTCTGGAACGAGCTTCCGTTGAATATTAAGCAATCCCCAAACAAATTTATCCTGAAACGCTGTCTCCGTACTTTATTTACTGATGCTGCTTCTCTAACTTTATAACCCTATTTCTAATGTACGTTATTTTGTGTATATATATATATATAAATTTATTTTTTTATATAATTTGCCTGCACTACTATATATATATATATATATTCTGTTTTGAGTAATGGTTGACTAGGAGATACATACTTCTGCGTTTATAAATAAGGATTACCTATGATTATAACTTATCAAAAAGATTTTTTCATCATCATATCAGTTGTAGAACGTACACTGCTGAACGCAATTGTGATGGGTAACCAACCATTTGTCATGAACTGATTGCGGTTTTATTAACATAATTAATAAAATAGTATTATAATATTTCAAAACGTTGACACTGGAACATTTGAAGTAACTTTTTTAATCCGTATTAATCATAATAGTGTACAGTAGTGTATATATATGTATACATAAAGTATGCGAAACCATGCGATACGGAATTTGTTAAAAAGCGGACGCTTAGTTGTTTGCCTGATGACGCATTTCTTCTCTTCTTCTTACGCCCTTGGATTTTATCCCCATTTAGGACAAACATTTTTAAAATGAATATTCGTGTTAGTTCTAAGTCCAGATGTTATATGTATTATATTTGTGATTTCTCTATTATCTTATATTCATAACACACTGAAACAATGTATAAGACGTTGTGTAAATTTATTTATATTATTATAAAAGCGACTTGAATTTTTCATCAAATATTTAAAGTAATGATGATGATGATGATATGGGGCAAGTGAGAAATCACCATTATGGTAGAGAATTTTGCCCATGATTGCGGCAGGGAACAGGCAGTGGTAATCACGAAGAGGTTCACTGCACATCGCCGTCCTGTTAAATTACAGTTTTGCTGTTTGGATGTATGTTCGGTCATACGTCGATTTCGGTATCGCCTGGACAGAGTGGGGTATAATTTTACACTGCCGTAACCCTAAGGCACCGTGGAGTTATATAACTTGTGTGCTTAGTGTTAGTGATAAAACATTGTATAAAAATTGTTTTTGTGCTAGAAGCAAAAATATGAATCACTTATAAATCAAATTTTCTAAAAGATAAATTAGTACTTCTAAATTTATTCAGTTAACTATAATAATCTTAAGCATCTTTAAATCAAAAGTATCTTGAAGATTTTTATTATTCATGTTTTTAAAACATCATTAGGTACTTTAGTTCTTTAATAAAATACTTTACAAATAAAAATAGTTGTAAATAAAGCTACCATGCTAACGTAAACTGTTAATTTAACAAGTGAGTGACGGCTTGGCGAACTATTCTTAAGCAGGATTACATGAAGCTGTATTTAATAAACGTCCAAACCCAAAAGTTATATTGAAACAGGCTTTGTAGTTAAAACTACCCATGTCGGTCTCAAACTCAACAAATTGCATTTAGTGTTAAAGCATAGTAGAGCCTTGTCACATTACACGATATCGTAATACAATTTTGAATTTTCATTTGGAATTAATAATTATAATAAATTTTTACAACACTTCATACATTGACCTGACGACTCCACCGCTTGGCGAACTTAACACTTAAAGCACTTGTGTTACGGACGCCAGACAACAGAGGAACAACAAATATACTACTTAAAATACATATATTTAACACCCAAACACAAATAACATCATATAAATATTTGCTCGGAATGGGAATCGAACCGAAGACCTTTGGCGCACAAGGCAGGATCACTAGCATCTGCGCCATCGGGCCCGTCAAATAATAATCTTTTACGTCATATGTATTACAATTTATCGAATGGTTATTTACGGATAAAATGAATTATCAATTTGGTAAGAATGTGTGGTGGTGGTCACATTAAGTCTTCTATTACGATTATTTAGTATTAAATATTACACGGATCAGTAATTACGCTAGAAGATTTTTCTGATACACCCAGACATAGTAGTTTCAATATTTTCTACACAGTTCCTGACGAAAAACCTAAATTAGGGTTTTTCTATATTTACAGAGGCTGAATGTCATTAAAATATCCATCAATATAATCGGATCGACGGTCAAAGGAAACATCGTGTCGGAATTCCAAAACTGCTTTTGCGCTAGCAATTTATCACAATTCGTAACTCACTACCATGACTCGACGTTTCGAATATTCGACCCACGGAAATGAATGCCCGTGCCCATCTGTGCGGCCATAGTCAATATTTATTATGTAAATAGTGTACAAAAAGGTTTCTAGTAATCTATATCCAATGGGATGACTTGGCACTATATCATTTCAAAGACTGTTTGCTCACGACATATTTATTTAGAACTTTTATTATCATTTTTTTTTATATATTATTGATGGATATATTATTTGATTTTTTTCTGGTATTATTATGATATTTGCTAACATTTGTCTTTATAATGCTTCCTAATTGCAACAAAGATTGTGTTTCTTTCCCTACTAACTTAACTCTATATTTTAAAATACGATACAACAGCTTCCTATGACGTCAATAATCTGCATTTGTTAAAATATCGTGGTCATAAACGTGACTACAAAATGTTAATAAATGTAGACTAATGACAGGATATTCTTATACAACCGACAGGCCTCCCCTCTTCTGCGCTAGCTAATCAGAGAGCGTTGCTTCACGACGAGAATGCTGCTGCCCATAACCGTTCGTTGCATTTGAACTATACTGTTTCGAGTGAATATACCGTCATCTGTCGGTTCCGGTACCTTAGTCGTGTCATACGACACTTGGTACAAGCGGAGGTACTATTCTATTCTACCGGTACTATACGGCTTAACGATAGGATATGAAATCTCTATAATGTAAACCGTCCACCCTGAGTTCTAAACTTCAAACTACGAGGGGTGATCCAAAAGTAATGATAATCGGTTATTTCCAGTGCACATAAAAATCCAAAAAAAATCATGTATATTGCTATACTACACACTAGTTCAGGCTAGAAAAATCATATAAATAGGCCATGATTTCCGGGAGCTACATTCATTTGAATTCGACCTGTCGGAGTGAGAACATCAAAATGGAGAAAAAAGAAATTAGAGCCGTCATCAAGTACCTCTGCTTGAAAAAATTATCTACCAAAGACATACACAGCGACTTGGTGGAAACATTAGGGGACTCTGCTCCTCCTTATTCCACAGTTGCACGCTGGGCCAAGGAGTTTAAGTTGGGCAGAACATCGACAGAAGACGAACCTCGCGAAGGACGCCCATCCACGTCCCTCACTGAGGATAACGTGAAAAAAGTTGAAGATATCGTGTTGGCAGATCGAAGAGTGACCATCAGGCACGTAGCTGAGGTCACAAGGATTTCATATGGCAGTATCCAAAGAATCTTCGCAAATGAATTGCATATGAAAAAGGTGTCAGCGCGTTGGGTACCGAGAATGTTAACCGACGAACAAAAGAAGAAACGAATTGACACTTCCAAGGCTAATCTCGAAAAGTTTTAACTTGACCAGGAAAATTTTTTGTCACGTTTTGTGACCATGGACGAGACCTGGATCCATCATTTCGATCCTGAAACGAAACAGCAGTCAATGACGTGGAAACGAGCCTCCTCACCGACGCCAAAGAAATTCAAAGTGTCGAGTTCGGCGGGGAAGGTTATGGCCTCCGTGTTCTGGGACGCAGAAGGAATTATAGTGGTGGATTATTTGGAAAAGGGAGCCACTATTACAGGCTCTTACTATGCAGACCAAATAAAAAGATTGCGGGAGGCCATCGAGGAAAAAAGACGCGGCAAGCTGCGCGCTGGAGTGCTGTTTCATCAAGACAATGCACCGGCTCACAAAGCTGCAGTTGCGATAGCTGCCATTCAAGAAATGGGATTTGAATTGGTCGAACACCCTCCCTATTCGCCAGATCTAGCTCCCAGCGACTTCTATCTCTTTCCTCGGCTCAAGGAACACCTCCGAGGCAAGAAATTTGAAGACGATAGCGAAGTGATGTCCGCTGTAGAGGCATTTTTGGAGAGTCAAGAAAAATATTTTTTTTTAAAGGGAATTTTAGGTTTAGAAAAAAGATGGACTAAATGCATTAACTTGTTAGGAGACTATGTAGAAAAATAAATTAAAAAATTTGGTATAATCATGTTTTTTAATATTCATTATCATTACTTTTGGATCACCCCTAGTATATCGACATCATCATCATCAAATCAGCCTTAGAACGTCAAAGTGTCAACAGTGTTTGTATACTTGTGTGTCGATTTAAAAAGTGAGAAAGTGGAAATATTTTTAAATACACATTATAACGTCACATAATATACATGGTTGATGATGCCCTAGTGATATTCATACGATAACACTAGGTCTGTAGACTTCAGTACGTAGTCAGTCAGTAGTTTTTTACATTTTTATTGTAAGTTTATCCTCATCACCATAAAAGCCGTATGTATATCCCCTGTAATACCCCCTGCTCGACATATGCAATTATTTGGTTTAAATTGTTAAAATAAGTGGTAATATTTAAATATTCTAATATGAATCCGATCCATTCTTTATAATTCTAAACTCGTTAAGATACGACAATAAGATTATTATGCTAACTATATTATTTTTTTTCACTTTTACAGTGACAGCTATACGACTCTGGAACGAGCTTCCGTTAAATATTAAGCAATCCCCAAACAAATTTATCCTGATGTACGTTATTTTATATATATATATATATATATTTATTGCGTTTATTTATACAAATATGTATGCCACGTTTATCTATTTTGTATATATATATTGCCTGCACCACAATATATATATATATATTTTTTTCTGTTTTGGTTAATGGTTGACTGGGAGATAATGCCATCTGGCATTAAGTCTGCCATTTGTACATTTTGTAACAATTTGTGCAATAAAGTTAAATAAATAAAAAAATTATAAGTAAGTTTATCGTTAATAGAGACACGAAGTAGTTTCATCATTACCGCTTTTACAGAGGGTCTAATTAGTGAGTTTCAGTATGTTTCATGTAGTAAATTTTGTAGACTATTATTGATTTTGGGAAAATAAACTCAAAAAAAACGTGGAGCATAATAACTAACTACATAGTACGTAGCATGGAAAATTTTTAAAATCTACATCAGTACGACATTTATACATGTAAAATTGTAAACCGTACCAAAATTTTATTATAATTAGAAAATTTATGCATTTTACTATAATGCTGATACTATATCAGCATAAACATATTAGATAAACCGCTTCTAAAAACTTGAATCAGTTACTAATTAAATAAAATAAAAGAACTTTAAAGCTTACTAAAATATTTTGTGATACTTAAGAACAAACCAATATTCGACAACTAAATTCAAAGGAAAAACACAACTTTAGGTATTCTCTTCGTCGACTATAGTGTACCCTAAATTTAATATTTAACTTACATAAATTAAATCGAATCGTATTAAAAAATACTTCTAATGTATTATATTAAAATAGCTTACCCGACTGAGTTGTCTTGTTATAACTTCATATATTTATCAAAAAAAAAGACATAACACTAAATTGAGATTATTATAAACTATATATAATAATAGGTTAAGTGAATCGAATCAACCGTCCAGGATAAACTTGTAATTTAGAAGTTCAACGTTTTAAGTACCAATGTGTAAAAATCTAAAGAATTGTGTGTTAAGTTGAACGCAGGAACCGATTTGAAAAATTCCTTCAGTGTTATATAGACCACTTATGGAATAAAGCCAAAGGTACCATAACCAGACCAATGGCGGTATATCTATCCAAGATAGTGTAGCTCAAATCCGAGAATTAAAAATGGGCAGCAGCATCCCCCTTCGCGAAAGCTGCGAGCTGCGATTGCCAACACTTGCCTAGCGCGACAATTATGGGCAAAACTTCTTTCTTAGGGATGCCTATGTCCAGCAGTGGACTTACAATGGCTGTAATGGTTATCTAAACTAAGCTTCCAACGTACCAGAATCAACAGAATAATATCTGGACGAAGTCAGGGTTGTTAGTTATATACAAATATGATAACTATTTATTTACATTTTTCCTTTCAATGGCTTTAAATGCTTCTGTTAACCATTTAATTACAAACAAAATACAACCTATTTTTATCAATTTAAATGTAAGGATTTGTGGGGCAGGTGTGAATTGGGGTTTCCCAGCTCCGAGATCCGTAATGAGGTTTTAATCTCCGAGCGAACATTTAGGTAATTGCTTCCAATTTTAAATATTTGTGTGCAGATACATACAGGTCTGTAATCTATTTATATTTATGTGGAAATACAAAGATTATTACAAACTTTTTTTGGCTTATCGTGTGCGTCAGGTCTTAATGAGGTAATTAGCACCAATTCTTATGTGTGATTAGGCTCAATTTTGTCTACTAGCATATCTTCGGTGAAGCCTACTTAAAGATGGTTTGATGTCATATTAAAGCTTTTAAGCAAACAATATCAATAGATTGAATATGTCTGCAGGCTTATTTTTTCGTTCTGATGCTGCATGGCATTATACGTTTATGAGAAGAATGCAATAATATAATCGGTATTGAAATAAACAATGTTTGTTTAATAGATAATATAATTTGTGCTAAAATAAATACCTTATAGCCAGACAAAGTACTAGTTAGGACAAGCATTTATGCTATGTATTTGTATTGTATAATGATTCTTCTATAAGATATACAGTTTTCTAATAGCTGGGTGCGATTATTTTTATATACACGGAGTCGGGTCAATTTATGAGATATGTGTGAATTTACTAAGAAAAACGAGCGTGTATGAAAGGACTCATGCGAGTAAATAAAGCAAGAAGGCTATGACAAGATTGTAGCAAGTGGAGATAGTTTCTGCTTACCCCAATGAGGCACAGGCATCATGTACGATAAAACCATTTAATTACAGTCTTAGTGACAACAAACAATACTCTTACTTTTGAACAAACAAGTTGTATCAGGCGTATAATAACAACAACGTTCTCGTATTTCAATAGAATTAGATTAAAAATATCTTGATATTCATCCCTAGTCTACTTTCTAAAGAATTTATGCCTGTCTCGTGCTCTCACTAAAACAAAATGGTAAGTTTTAATAAAAGAAAATTAATTAACTTAATCTCAATGTATTTTACGCGAAAGTGTTAATTATTTTTTATCGCTCCGGACAAAGAGAATTTATTACAAAAAGTCTATAAGAAGTTTATTTATGTTCTTTAATATCAAACTTTTCTTAACACAGTTTGTAGGGTCTCAGAAAGGGACTATTATATTCGACATTTTCTTTGATACATTTGTCTGTTTGTTTAGCTGTAGAGCTAGCGATTCCCGCGTTTTCGTCCATGTAAAATAGTGGTTTTGAGAGATATAGTAGCTTTTTCGATATATGGACTATCTAACATTTAAATAAATTTCAAATCGGACCAGTGGTTCTTGAGATTAGCGCGTTCAAATATGAAACTCTTCATAGATTCATCCATTCAGCCATTCATCCATTATATTTATATAAATAATAAATTCACACAAAATCTTATACAGAATAGACAGGTGTTTGTGTGTTTCCGGTGTCTGGGCGTTAAATATATACCTAAATAAAAATTTATTGGTTTTTTATCCTAACAAAAGGTACGGACCATGAACTGTCATGACAATAAATAGCATCTACTTAGATGTTCAAAAAATAAATTACTTCTCTGACCCTCTCTTTGGATGCTCGTCGTCTTCAATGACTAAATATTGACTAATCGTCAGAATCACTGAACATATATCTTTTATATAAGTTTTAATACTTTATTAGTATTATACTTTTCCACATGTGTTCTATTATATAATATATTCATACAGAACTGCGAACTTATTCAGAAATAGACTCCTGAAACTCTGCCAGCAAAACCTCATTATAAATTGGGTGAAGTCAGAAACATAGCTTGGAAAGCCATGTTTCTAATATCACCCATAACATTTCATTAATATTAACTGAAATATATATCTCTGATGCATATTTTCGTATTTATGATATCAGTTTAAAAAGGCAGGCTAAAGTAGCATGCGTACTAAACCACACATCTCTAAGTCTTACATCTGTATTTCACGTCTACACAAATTACATTAATTACGACATTCGCTAATGAGCCTACGGCTGGTGACATGGCTTTATTTTATTCCTACTAATATTTTTAAATTACAAGTTTGAATAAGCCTGAGTTAAAAAAATATTTTACTTCGTCTGTTTATTCCTGGAAACCATTATTTTACATTAAATATATAAACTCTCATGTGTGTTAACACACATCTATTATTATGTATTTTACATATATATGAATCATCATACCAGCTATTAAGAGTCCACTACTGGACATAGGGCTCCCTAAGAAAAGGGGAATTTCGCCCATTATTTCCACGCGGGCCAAGCGTGTCGGCAATCGCAGAGCGCAACTTTCGCGACGGGGATGCTGCTGCCCATCTTCGCCCTGCACATTTAAACTACACTGTCTCGGATGGATATACCGCCACCTGTCGGTTCTGGTACCTTAGTCACCTCTTACGACACCTGATACAGAGGGAGGTACTATTCTACGCTGCCGGTACCTTACGGCAGAATTTTGCTTTAGGTAAAGATTATTCATATATACAATCTTTGACCGCACTCTAAAATCGCCGCGTCATGTTACCAATTGTGATTACGTCAATTTGCAAGGTGTCACGTACCCGTATTTAAACAAGTGTCGTTGGAATCTCTCAAATAGAAATTGAAACGCCCTTACTCCCACATAACGAAATGAAATTTTCTAGAGCAGAAATCAATTTGATTCCGACGTGAAATGACAAAGGCCTCGACAAAAGTACCCCAAGTTTTGGAATCGTGACATCTTTGAATTTGCTGTGCCGTTTTAAAAGGTTTTCGAATGACAAAGATACAGCTCAGTATATTTTATAGGTGCGTAGGCGAAAATCTTGCACATTCTTGTACCACGTACTGTTCAGTGATTAATTATTACTTTAACGACACAGGTAATCGTTTAATTGTATTTATTTATCGAACCTAATACGTTAAAAGATTGTAAAATATAAAAATTTCAAATTTTATACCAATTATTATCTTCTAGTCAGCCATTAGGCGAAAAAGATGACAAATAATTCGACAACGTAAAATTATTCGGAACAGTGTATTAAAAAGAAACAAAAATATAGCGTAAGAAATGGTAATAGTTAGTGTAATAGGTATAAACATCAGAAAGATGCTTACAGTGAAATACTTTTTCTGATTCACGCTTTTTCCAGCTTCATACTTCAGCTTTGTGTACATATATTTTTGCATTTACAATTTCTGCTGCGTTTACAGAACTTCCCTGGATTTCTTTATTGTCTAGATTCTAGCAGACTGTTTGGAATTTGGAAACAGTAAATCTACATTACACGTATACCATCGTTGTCATCTAGATATTTCGTATTTACAGTAGATGTTTATACCAACATCGCTTATATTGGCCTAACAAATTTTCTGAAAACTACAAGAAATGTGAAGGAATACTCAATTATAATATGGAAGAAAATAGTAAAGCTTGTAACAATCTATACTTATCAGAACCTTTTGTTTGTTCCAGATTAAAAAACAGTCGTGAAGACCAAGTAACCACCAATAATGACCTTTTAAAATGTTAATGGACCACCCAATCGTGTTCCACAACTCCCCGTTGGTCTTCGGCACAGAATGTGACCACAGAGTTTATAAGTGACGTGATGCAACTAGTAATGCTGAATTTCCTAATCATGTTTGACGTGGTGTTCATATTCTTTCTCTTTCTTATCGCGGTGACTTGTGTGATGAACTACATGCCCGGAAGGAAAAGGCAGGAGGTGACAGAGGAAGAGGTAGAAGACGACGTCATACCCCCACCGCCGCTGTTTGCAGGAGACGACGAGCCTTCCACCAGTCGGGACACATATGTGGTGATACCACCACCCCTTGACAACACCAGAACTAAGGATGGGTGTCCTATACACGTCGTTTAGTTTAAGCACTGATATAATGTGTAAGTATAACTAATTCAAACAAATACTAAGTTGTGAGTTTTTGATACGAGATACTTTTAAAAGCTTATGTAGACGCCACGCTAGGTGTGGTGGCGTGTGTAAGATAAGTCTTTCTAAAGAATAAAAGATTAAAATTAAGCAGCAAGCATTTGTCATTTTGTGTGCTGTAGTCGGACCAAGAACAAGATGAGAAGTTATTTCTCATATAAAAAATTTGAACAAAAAATATCAGCAATATATAAGTAGTAAGGCTACTTATATATTGCTGATTTGACCACCATCGCAATCTGGTCACAAAAGTTTGGTGTCTCTGTGAACCCGTCCAAGACTCAAGCCATTATCTTGGGCAGCAAACGGCAACTATCCAATTAAAAAATGTACCTGTAATTATTTAATTACGTGGTAGTGCCCTACAGCACATGCGTTAAGAATCTTGGCCTATTTATCGACTCTTCCTTAACCTGGGATACACATGTTAATGAAATCAGCAGTAAGGTTACTGGAACGCTTCGTGCTCTCTATTGATTAAAATATTTTCTTCCTACTAAAACCAAAACTCTTCTTATTCAATCCACATTTGACTATGGTGACTTGTGCTGCACTAATATCTCTCAAGAACTCCTTAATAAATTGGATCGTCTATTAAACAACTGTCTTCGTTTAATTTTCGGTTTGCGTAAATATGATCATATTTCCCATTACCGTTCTCTTCTTGGCTGGCTTCCTATTCAAAAACATCGCAAAATTCGAGTTTTAACAATACTATTTTCAATACTTTTTGATCCGTACGCATTAATTTACTTAAAGGACAGATTCCAATTCCTATCTTCCTCTCACGAACGTAATCTCCTTTCTTCTAATACTCTCTCGCTCTTAACTCCTGCTCATCACTTTAGTTTTTTGACAAACTCTTTTACAGCGACAGCTATACGACTCTGGAACGAGCTTCCGTTGAATATTAAGCAATCCCCAAACAAATTTATCCTGAAACGCTGTCTCCGTATTTTATTTACTGATGCTGCTTTTCTAACTTTATAACCCTATTTCTGATGTACGTTATTTTATGTATCTATATATATTTATATCATATGCATTTATTGCGTTTATTTATACAAATATGTATGCCAAGTTTATCTATTTTGTATATATATTGCACCACTATATATATATATATATATTTTTTTTTTCCGTTGTGTGTAATAGTTTACTGGGAGATAATGCCATCTGGCATTAAGTTCGCCATTTGTACATTTTGTAACATTTTGTGCGATAAAGTTAAATAAATAAAATAATAAATATATTGAGTTAATAGAAATAAAGTTGCCTCGAATACATTTTTGTACCATTTTGTAATATGCAAGGCTTTATAAAAAATTAAGTGAACTAAAAGGCATTATCGCTGAATTTGCCGGCGTCTCATCAATCAATAGCTGGCTGAAGATAAATTAGGTGACGGGCTTTGCTCAAAAAATATTAAAGTAGTGGAAATGAGATATACAATATTAATACTGATTTTTTTAGATATTAAGCAAAAACGTGACATTAAACTTGTTTTTTTGTTTGTTACAGATCAACGTAGGAGTTTATTACGAAGAAGCCTTATGAGAAAGTAGGTGTCGGAAAAATGTAGACATTTTTTACCAATTAGACGAGTTTAAATTCTTTGTTATGTTAAGAATAGGAGGTGGAATATTTGGGACTCAAGTGATGGTACGTAAGGAATTGGGATGCAGTTATCAAACTTAGATATCATTATGAAAATTTACAGTTAGAAGTGAAATACTTGTTAATAGAGTATTAATAGAAACAATAAATTATATAATGTCACGATAATGTTACTAAACTATAGCTGCTAATACAAAGGCCTAATTGAGTTGTTTATTTTCCTTTCATGAGCAAAAGCCTTGAGTCAATTCACTCATCGTTTATGAACACAAATTCTGGGGAAGTTGTGTTTGTTATCGCATAAGCAAATATTTTATGTAAAGTGTTCAAATTTCGCGTACGAATATAGGGCGAAATTGAACTCATTCATCAAATTTATTGATTAAGCTACTAAATTGGTACCATTACGTTTGCGACTGCTTAAAAATTTTAACAAATGTAATCCAGTGAATACATGGAAATACTGAGAAGCGATAGAATACATTTCAAATGCAGTGTTGGCGTCGCTGTGTTCCGGTTTGAAGGGTGATAGAGGCAGTGAAATTGCTGGGTATTGTAACATCGTATCTTCAAGCCACAAGGTTGGCAACTCGCTAGAGATATCCTTGTGATATTGCGAGCGTGTATATGCTGCGGTGACGCGTTTATCAACCTGGTCTAAGAACTCTTTCTCTGTCGGATATCTAAGAATTTTTTAATTTAGACCAGCTCAGTCGACTTGCCTTGCGACATTAAAATCGAAGACAATTGCCCGTACCAAAATTGCTAAATAAACCTACTTGATGATATTAAACCTAGCATAGTAATTAATGCGTATTTTAATGATGCACTGTTAATTAATAAGTCAATGCTGTTAATTATCTGTATTATACCTCCAAACAAAAAAGGGTAGCTGTCGCGCAAATCATAAATTTGATTGATAATATAACATGCAACCTAAACCATGACGTAACTGTTTTCAAAAATAGCTTTTAGATATGTAACGAGCAATTTACAGACTGAACTGACAATATTTTGATGACGTCAGTTCTATTAGATAAGCAAATAAGCTTACATCCCGAATAAGGTGACACATCAAGACATATCATGATACATGTATCTATGTCGCCAGCATTACATCTAGGGTTTTCTGTCTCTTTTCTTTAAAACCAAAACACATCAATGCAAAGTATACTACTGTCGCCGAAAATGTTTTACCTCTAGTTTCACCCAACTTAAATACATTAAATCTTAACCTTATTACTCGAATATAAGTATTAATTATTCTTCGTTATAATAACACAAAATTTGCAAGAAGAGTTTCGTTTATAACAGACAGCAAATTGGCTGCAAGTGCCCTGAATTCAATTTCACCCTGTAATTTAAAGTGCTTGTTTAAGATGAATGTGACTGAATAATAGTTAATATAGATAAATATAGTATTACAGTTAGATGTACGTTCTGCTTGCTATTTTGTATTAGATTCATATATTGGTGCTTTGTAGCACAATAGCACATCAATATATTTGCTTAACTTTTTTATCATTAATTTGTTGTTATTAATTTTAAATGATATTTGTTTGGTGATGATGCTATAATATATATATGTTTGTTTTCGTATAATCTTTACTATATGTGACTGCTTATATCTTTTCATCAAAGAACATTATTCTATGTATATGGATATTTATTAAAATGAGCCCATTAATTGCCCCTCGCCTATTTATAAGCACATTTTGTGCATATTTTTTGATGGTTCTAATCTCACTTATACTTTCATAATATGAGTTTTTTTAAAACACGTTTCAGTAGAATTGTATAGTATTAAATGTTTTTTTAAACTTTTGACTCAATTTTTTTGATGTTGTATTAAGTTATATTTATGACATCGCATTAAACATACAAAACTTAACAAAGTAATGTAATATTGCAACAAATACAAAATGTTAAATGATGATAAATACCCAAATGGAATTCTTTAAAATAACCATTATGTAATCTTTTGCGAATTCTAACATTTAATGGGATTAAATTGAATTTCCAGGATATTATTTTTATTATATAAGATTATAATTCCTGACCAAATATTTTGAGTCAGACGTTATGTTATTTCTAAATTATGTGATTATTTAATTATACCGTAATAAAATTTTAATCTTTTACATTTACAGCAAGCTTCGCCCTGTTCCCACTTGTACGCATAATTCGTTTAAGTTGTATTCTTCACCAAAACCCGTCAATATTATAAGCGCAAGGTCTTAGTTATAAACATAATATTAGTGTAAGACATAAGTTATTATAATAATAAAAAGACAATACATGTATTATGAAATTTTTCTCATATCAATCTGTTTAAGACCAATTTGTATAACATATTTCGTGATATATTGATAAACAAATACATCCAACTACTGACGACCGATATAAAAAAACACAAAAGCTTGAAAAAGCTTTAATATAATACTTTTAAAAATGTATGCTTTCAATACTCATAATAAAATTACTTTTTAACAGCTTTACAACTTGGTTAATTTATATTTAATGGTTGGCCCGAGGTAACAGAAACGTCAAACAAAAAAAGTCGTTAAAAAGCAGTTTTTATATAAAAAGTAGTCACTACTTCTATCACTTTAAAAAAATGTATACCATATAATTTTTTAACTACTTTTTACACTGTCTTTCTTATCTTATCTTCTTTTTTTGCGTCTCAATGTTTATATGTCTACACGTTATTTGTTTCGCGACCGCATAGTTTTAATGTAGTTCTTCTCGAGCGTGAGATTCGAGAGGGAGTGGTGGACAGATTACCCCTAATATTTCTCATTATCCAATTAACTCTGTAACGTTTCGTCCGTGAACTACATGAAACAATGTAAAAACTCATCCAAGACGACGTAAAGCCGTCGACGGATGGATGGACCATCTGACGACCACACGTCTATTTTATCGGGACACTAAACTACGTATTTGGGTTAATTCGGTTAATTAAACACATTTCTGTTTATGTTCTCATGAGGCTTAACTTAATGTAGATAGAAGTAAACATGAGACCGCTGCTTGGAGCTAATGAACAAAATAATTAAGCAAACAACAGGTGACAATTTCAATTGTGTACTTTAGTTTTACGAGTCTAACATATGTATTACTAGAACCTGCTAATAATGCGTAACATTATTTGTTCTTCTCTATTGTTCAATAGCACTTACATTCTGTATAGTAGATTGTTTTGGACTAATAAAAGGCTTCAGTCTCATCATATCATTTTTGTGATGATTACGGTTAAATACTTAAGTAATGAAGATACGATTTAACACAATTTAAAATATTTCGTTACAATTCTGTGTTCAATTGATGTTTACTACTTGCCCTTGTCGTCATCATCATACTAGCCATTCGAAGTCCACTGCTGGACATAGGCCTTTCCAAGAAAAGAGGTTTTTTGCCCATAAATGCCTCGCTGGACAAGCATGTTGGCAATCGCACAGCGCAGCTTTTGCGATGGGGGCGACTTTTGGTACCTTAGTCGCCTCTTACGACACCTGGTGCAGTGGGAGGTACTATTCTCCTCTGCCGGTACCTAGCGGCAAAGTACTACCTATCTCTAGTAGCCAGTAGTAATTTTGCAGCAGTTGTAAAGCACTCAGTGTACAGCCAATGTGTATCGCATAGTGTGTTGGGTATCCAGCATGATTACTAAATGTACCGAAGGCTTCTTAGGGACCAAACATGTTCAGAGTATGAACCCAAACTCTCAGTACCCACTTTTTTGCCACTAACAGGGCACCGATGTTCTACCGCGTAGTTCCCGTTACCATTAGAATTTAGAAATAACATACAGTTTATATTTATTGATGCATATGTAACTTTTTATTAATGAAAGATTTTTTCAACCAATGGATGACTCCATTCACTCCATTTTGGAGTTTATTCGTTACAATCGCACAATAATATTAATAACATTCCATTTCACGTATTTATGGTTTGGTTTTATGAAATGTAGAGCCTTTGTTATTTAGTGAATATGGAGCTATCAAATGGTGAAAGAACTATTTGAATTGGTCCAGTAGATTATGAATTAAATCGTAACAAACAATTAAATATTTCCTGTTTATAATATTCGTGTAGACTACAAAAAGGGACCCAAAAGTGTATTAGCACTAATTAATGAACAGTTATTCTCAATACTACATTAGTAGATTAAGACAAAGAAAGCGTCTTTTTCTTCAGGATTTATTTATTTATTTATTTATTATAGGTACACTTACAGATAACTGTCAAACACACTAACATATTCACTTACAGATTACTGTCAAACATCTTAACTAGACGCTAACCTAGGAAATGTATACACGGCATGTTTTATTTTGTTTTATTTTATTTTATCAAACAAAAAGTTAGTAATGATAAATAAAGTAAATTGAGTATTGTTCAATAATGAGTGCTAACACTATCACACATTGAAACATATAAAGGGTTTTGACTCATATTTTACGTTCAAATTATAAAGTTAATTGTGACATGCTTTGCCACCCGAAGCTGCTAGGTTTTATTTTAATTCAGTTTTGCCACGAGCGACACGCGAAATTACAGTAACAGAGTGCAAACTGTACACGTTTCAAATGTATTTTCTATTTTAATTTTAATTCGTTTTAAACTTATGCTTAAATTTGACCAAAACTATTTTAATAAACCAAATGTAATAAAACTATTTGTAGTTAACAATATCACCTTATACTTACTTTATTTTTTATGTGGTTATTTTTAAAGTGTTGCAAGTAATGTGCTTATATGAAATGATTTTCTTATGTGGAATATAGCAATTACTGCCTTAATCTAGATTGTTTTGGATCTCCTGAGGCTCGTTTTAAATGAAAGCGTTTAACTTTTTTTTTGTAAGAATCATATGCGTGTATATGTGCTTCTAGTACTACTAACAGCTCATACTATAAGCTTTTAGTTGGTGAGATGAGACAAATTTGAAGAGTCCAATGTTTTGCTACTTTAAGTAACCTTACCTTATTAGTAACCACCTACTTCAACCGCTGCACTAAATTTAGCCGTGTAATCATGGGTTATTTTGCTTATCCCACGTTTCGATGTCTGTGTATTATTTTATATATTTTTTACCGTAATATCTTGTTACCAATAAAACTAAATTATATAATTTTCAAAATAACGCTAAATATGAATTCTACTTCATCGATATATCACGAAATCACTTGGTAACTGTTACAGTACGAAACGCGTCTGTATTTCTATACTTTGTAGATTTTAGTGACAAAACGGATAGTTATTAATGGATAGTGACAAAACGGATTAGTTACTTTATGACTGACTTGTAATGAAATACAAATTGAATAATCTAGTCGCTTTATTGTATTCTTAATTTCTACCGAAAATATAATATTTAGATCTAAAGTTTGTATGGAATTATTTGTGTGTCTAAAATTTATTGATTTATCTTTGTTTTTTTTAATGTTAAATAAAAAACTTTGGCATTGCTCCAAATAATGTATTCAATAATTTTATCAATGTTGCAAATTGTTTTTATGTGGCTCTTTTAGAATATCGAGATTATATTTGTAAAAGATAATAGTGTGAAATTAAAACAGAAAATCCAATACAGTAGAAATTATTATACTTAACATGAAGTGAAACAAAAAAAAAATTACATACACTATGTGATATAATATACACAATTTTTGAAATGTAGATATAGAGAACATTGTTTTGAATAATTGTTATACGAATGTCAAATAAAAGACGCATAACTATGAATTAATTAAATAAAATGCACTAAGGCAGTGTCGTCATAACGCAAAATTCTGTTTTATTTCCACATCCCCCAATGTTAAATATATTACGGGATCATTACGATGCCCGACGTAGTGGTCGCGTAGATGGTAGTGATCCTATTTCGGACACCATAGGTCATGGTTTTAATCCACTCCTAGAGCGATCCCTTATTGGCAATCTTTGGATTGAAATAACAACAGAAAGAAAATAGTAAGGTAGTCTATATATTAATTAATAGCTTATTTTAATAAATCCAATTTTAATAGATCCAATTATATTTTTTACCCAAACTATTTTTTTTAAAAAGATAAAAATGTATTGGCAGCTGCCAAATGTAAACATAACATCATAGCTGGATATACTGCCTTTTCTGAATTGATTTAAAAATATTCAGATTCCGAAATACGGCTATGTGTCAAAATATAATTATGCACTCATACATGAATCACAAATGTGTCCTATCGGTGTAGGCATGGACTATGGAGCTCCACTTGCTACGATCTCGGCTTTCCTCTCTCGATTCTCGTACTCGCATTAGTCCTTTCATACACGATCGCTTATTCTTGGTATATTATACCTGTCCCTTCTTTAATAAATCTTTTACGTGGTTAACATATGTTCGCCTAGGTCGTCCTATACCAACTCTTCCATTCATTTCCGTGCATTTCCGTACATTGTGCAATCGTATTACTTTTATCTATGCTTCTAACATGTCCAAACCATCTCAACATTCCTTTCTAATAGAAAAAGAAATGTTGAGATGTTGGTCACAACTTCATCTTTTAAACCCCATCGAACTCAAAAAAAAAATATAATGTTATTACTAAAATACAGAACCTACAAAATGTAAAATGTTACTTATGGCAATACAGCCTTACTCGTCATAAATGTATGGTTAATATAAAACGTTACATTTTTATAGCATTGCGTTTACTATTTCGTATATGATCGTGACCAAGAACCAAACTAAAACATCCGTTCCGATTCCTGGGCACGCTATCACTACTTAAAAAAAAATTACGTATGTTCAAATGGTTATTCAATTTGATGGACCGGATGGCGCAGATGGTAGTGATCCTATCTTATGCACCAGGGGTCGTGTGTTCGATTCCCACCCAGGACAATCATACAAATTTTGAAAAGGATAGTTGAGTAAATGAAGTGCGAAGAGTGAACAAACAAATAAACAAACCAACTTACATTCGCCTTTATAACATTAGTTGAGATTTAGGGATTTTTTTCCTAGCATTCCTGCACACTTAACAGGCATCTTGGCAATCGCAGAGTGTACTTTTCAAATGCCACCCTGCTGCATTTTCGCGACTCAGTAGAAATCTGTCATTTCCAGCACTTCAGTCGCCAATTATGACTCCTTTGCTACTCGGCCAGTATTTCACAATTATCTCCACAAGCAGGAAAGAATTGTATGCAATTTTAATTTAATGTAAAAAGAAGATAAAATAATACATGAAAATGTAACATTAACTTTGCAATAAAAGTGACAATAGCATAGAAGAAACTTCCAACAAAATGATATTGTCTAATAAAATTATAGCGGGAAAAGTTCAAAGCGTACCAAAGAGGAAATTTAATGATTTTCTGAATTAGTGGGCGTCCAAAGAGCAACTCGTCGTAATTAAGAAAAAAATATATCCAAGGCGCCATCAAACAAACGGACTGCAAAATGTAAGTTAATATTTCTAATCATTTTAACACCCAATAACTGAATTCTACTCATAAAAATGTTTGGTGTTTAATTTTAATTGACATAATATTTTTAATCGGTGATATTAATAAAGTAATTTTAAAAATATAAATATATATACAAAACAGTTATCTTATAACTTCACGGGTCGAATGTCGCAGTTGCCAATGATCTTGTGCTCCAAAGATCGTGGGTTCATTTGATGAACATTTGTGTTTGTTCTCGTCCATAAGTTAAGTACTCCAAGCAATTTATCTTTATATGAAACTTTGTATAATTATAAACACAATATACGAAACAGATCTGTTCAATCGCCACACATATTATGGCAGTCAGTTCACGCACAAGAAAATCATCACGCACAACAGGCAATAAAAATGCATTTTTTCTTTATATTATCATGATTATATTATCTAGTTTAAAATATTTAAAAGAAAATGGTGAAATTTTATTTCAATGCCTTCATCATCATAGCAACAGGAAAAAGTCCACTTTAGGACAAAAGCCTTCAGAATAAAGGTGGAATTTCACCTATAATCGCAGCACTAGTCAAACGTGGTGAAAATGTTACTCCATCCCTCTACCAATCCCTGCCTTGTTTCATTTAAGTAGTGATGCTTAAATGGGTACATCAAGTAATAAAAATTGAATTGACAACAATCTTGCATGCGAGCCTGCAAGCATTTGATAATATAGGATGTAATAAAAGTGCCGCATGGGTATTGCGACGCAGGGCAATTGGACACGCAAAGACCTCGATTCAAAATGAACGAAATCATATAAACATAAAAATAGTTTTTAATGGCTGTTACCGTACTTTCTTACACAGAATAGATCAGGTCGATAAACACGCGTACAGTCCGTGTGATAGCAAGCGTCACGGCAGCCTATAGACGCTCGTAATATCACATGGATATTACTAGCGCGTTGCCAACCTTGTGACTTGAAGATATTAAGTGACCTCGTCCCAGAGGCAGGAGGCAGGAGTGAGAAAGACAATGAAATCACATTGCCTCTCTCACTCTTCAAACTGAAACACAGCAATGAGCTGCTATTTGGCGGTAGAAATAAGTGACAGTGAGGTACCAATGCAAACGACCTTTGCATAAAACCTACTCATGTAGACGTACTATTTAAGGCGCAATAAATCTGATATCCAAGGTCTCTTAAGTAAGCGAAAAGGAACTATAGCGGATAACTGCATTTTTTAGAGGTAGTGGGCTGACAAGAATAGCTAGCAGTCTAGAATAAAGCAAATTAAGCACAAAGAGGCGTCGAGTTGCGGAAACTTTCATACTAACTTTATATCCCCCTTATACCCCATGTAAATATTATTAGGGGATGATTTTTGAATGATGAATATTTGTTTAGAAGTTTGTGAAACTACACTTTAAATATTTTCTAATTTAACGTTTTCAAGAAAATATGAATAATGCGTTTATCACATGACCTGTGAGACGCTTGAGTTATCGTAGTACACTAGCCCGTGGCTTACTTTGTAACTTGAGGATACGTCGATCTGGTCATATTAAACTTATAGTAATGTTTATACATATCTTTTTAAGTATGTAAATGTATAAGTCAAAAATATATAATATACTACGGGAAGATACTGTAATTAAAAATTATAATGTTTGCATAAATTACATAATCTACCAGTTTAGAAAATAAATATTACGGAGTTAAGTGCTTCTATTACTTCTTAAATCAGAGTAAAGTATTCAATGTGCGACTTAAATTATCTTTTGTGAAGTTAGTTGATCTATGTGAAGTTAAGTACTCAGTACTTTGTAAACTAAGGCGAAGTACTCAATTTCCTGTTTTGATTAGTTAGTTATGTGAAGTTGAGAATGTTTAGTAGCAGTCTTTGAACCAAGGTAAAGAACACAATCTGTCACTTAGGCCAGTAGAATACGGCGATATGTTCGTAAGTAATCGTTTTGATTGTAGGTAAAAATATCTTTAAATTATATAGATTAGCTTACTTTTGCGCTAACTGTAGGTTTAGCTGATACGCAATAGTGAATAGCTAATTAGGTCGTTGATTTTTAACCTTAGAAATACAGGACATTTCTACATATGTATTAATATAATTAAGTCGAAACTGTCAAAATTGCAGATCGGCTAGTTTTCTATTGGACCGACAATATGACAATACCCGGTTATTTCTCTACCTCTCACCGCTCGACCCAAACAGATCACTGCAACAATTTTCATTTAGTAGTAGAAATAAGTGAGGAAGAATTCCACCAACCTCGCCAAAAATATGTTTTCCAAACTTTTACATCAGCCAGTGTGGCTACGCCAAACAAGCCTCGACAAATAAACAACATAATATGAACATTCAAACAACAGTCCCTTAAAAGGCAATAAAAGTAAAGAAATGTGCCAGTCATTTCAAGATACGCGACGGAAAATAAACTGGAGGCATTTAATTATCGCCATCGATCGCTGCCAATAAACGTCGAGATAATTTTGGGAGCCCGCCTACCTCGCACCTGCGGACGCCTGACGGCCGATACGAAAGTATTGGAAATATGATTCTACGTTATTTTATGGATCTGAGTTTTTTTAAGGTTATATTCACAATATTGTGACACAGTTTAATGAATGACTGAAAAATATCTGATCAAAACTTGTATATCATCATCATCATATTAACCGAAGCACGTCCACTTCTGTACATCGGCCTCTCCAAGTGATTCCCAATAGGACCGGTTGTATGCGGCCTGCGTCCAGCGGGATCCTGCGATTTTAGTCAGACCATCCATCCATCTTGTGGTTGGACGCCCTACGCTGCGCTTACCGGTATTTCAGTCTTCTCCATGTACATTCTGAGACCCACCTGTTGAGAAATTCGATTGACGTCTCCGAGAATCGTGCTTAAATCTTCCATGGATTCTACAGTCACCACGATATCGTCGATTATCGAAATCGAAGGTAAGTAATGTATTTGCCATTAATGAGGATGCCATATTTTTGCTATTCCAGGAGCTTAAAAGCATTTTCCGAAGTGGCATTAAACAATTTCAAAATCACCCTGCTTAACACCTGTTTTGTTAGGAATAGCCTTAAAGCTCTGCTCCTGTAATTCGGACCGACATAGTGGCGTTGTCAAACAAATACTTTGATATACCGATATAGCACTGCTGAATAAACTCAAGCATAACCTTCATCTCAACAGAATAGAAGACTTTTTCATAGTTCGCAATCGGCAAGAATAATGGCTTATTATACTCTTCCGCCGCAGCGTAATTATGTGGTCTATGTTTCTGTAGCCGTATCGGAATCCGACTTGTTTGGAACGTTGGAAGTCATCAAACCTGCTCTCGAGACGGTTCAAAAATACCCTAGAAAAAAGGTTATAAACATAGCTCAGGAGCAAGATACGGCAGTAATGTATATTTTAAAAAGGTATAGTCATCTATCTTAATAAAACAGCAGCAATTTGCAATATGCCTCTCCTGTTCCTTGATTCTATATATCGCGCGTGGCGCTATACTCATGAGGACGACCATGTTAAAGACCTTTTAATGTATATTTACTTCAGAAGACACTTAGAACTATAATTACCGGTTTTCACCCGCTTTCCTTCACCACCCGGCGCTTCATTGTTCTTAAACAGTTTCAGTCGTTCAAAGTTTAGGGTCAGCCTGGCTTTTGGGTCTTTGGCCGAGCTGTCAACAGGCATGGCAAATGTGGCGTATAACTCTCCGTAGAACCTTTCGATCCTCTCTAGTACTTCAGCCTTGCTCGACGCAAAACTACCATCTTCTGTCTTCTGCTTAGTCATAAGGTTTGGTCCAATAAACATATGTTTTGCAAACACTTTGGAGCCTTTCAATCGTTTTTTTTATATTTTAGAAAAAAAAAGACGGATATCATGACGCATGGGTTTGGAAATATGCTTACTGAGCCATCTATGTGACTTCGCGTCACTGGAAGACTGCGGCTTGATTGAGCGTCGTTCGGCCATGAGGTCAAAGGTGTGATCGGAGAGTTTCTTCGGAGGTCTATTATAACGACGGGGCTTAACAAAATTTAAAACTACCGTCCTAAGAGTTTCTACGAGCCTGTTGTTGATCTCGTACACCAACGCAAGGCTTTCTAATCAATTGAAGCAGTTTGCGAGCTCGAGCTAAAAGTCCTCGGGATTCTTGATTTGGACATCGGAAATCGGAGCGTAGACTTCATCAGGCGGGACCTTTCATCTTTTAGATAAATATTCAATATACCTCTTACCATCCGTAAGAGGTGTATTGAGAGTAATTGCTAATGGTTTTAAGCCTGTGGAACCATCGGAACTCGTATAGGTCCTGTGAGGAAAAAAGACTTCATCATGAAAAGTCCCTCTTTCTTCAGAAAGTCTGCCAGTTTCTGCCTCCTGAGATTCCGTTCCCCTTATCCAATCGGCCTTGCGTTTAAGTTTATAATCTTGTGCCAGGACAGATACTTGTATGAGGATTGTCGATATTATATTTAACTATTGTATTTGTGATTCCTCTGTTGTCTTATGTCCGTAACACAAGTGCTTTAAGCTACTTAGCTCGTGGACAAGGCAATATGTAAGATATGGTTTGAGTACGTGGAAGTATTTTAATCCGTATTCTCTTATTAAAATATATGAAGATATTGAGTTGAAAGGTATACTATTAACAATACTTTCTCATGATATCAATAACTTTATAATAGTCAATTCTGTCAAATACTCATAATCAAGAAATACGGCCGCTAGCAAACCAAATAATTAAAATGAATACTTATTTTGCAAAATCTAGGCTAAGCAACAAATTAGTTTTCGACTTGAAGTTTTTCGACTTGAAGAATTTAGGGAAAGGGTCCCAATTAAAGTTTAACAAGTAAATTGTTCAGTCCAAAAGTTATTATGAAACTTTAATGATGGGCCCCGACTAAACGGCTGAAAGGAATAATTTTTCATTAGTTAAATATAAAAATTAAGTAACAAAACGGAATACGCTAATAATCCTAAATAGCTTTGGAGAAATTCCCAATCCGAACATAATTTAGTGAGAATATATTTTTTGATAATAAGTCCAACTTCAAGAAAGAGGTAAATTGCCGAATCCAACTCGGTTGGGTAGCTTTCGGAAAACTGCGTAATATCTTCTCGTCCGACATACCTCAGTGCCTCAAGTCGAAAATTTTCGACCAATGTGTTATCAGCAGTGACCTATGGCAGCAAAACGTGGTCTCTTATCATTGGCCTTATTGGCCAACTGAATGTAGCTCAACGAGCTATGGAGAGGGCAATGCCCGGAATATCTTTGCGCGATAGAATCAGGGATGAATAGATTCGTAACAGAACCAAAGTTACCGATATTGTCTGGCGGATTAGTAAGTTGAAGTGGCAGTGAGCAGGGCATTTGGTACGCAGAAATGATGGCCGATGGAGTCGTAAGGTTTTGGAATGGAGACTACGTACCGGCAAACGCAACATAGTGAGTCCACCCGCAAGATGGACAGACGATCTGAATAAAACCGCAGGATTGCGCTAAACACAAGCCGCATACAACCGGTCCTATTGGATATTACTTGGGGAGGCCTATGTCCAGCAGTGGAAGTCTTATGGCTGATATGATGATGATGATGTTTTTGATGATTCCAAAATAGGATATTGCTCATTCTATTCCTTTAAAAATAGTTTAACGTGGAATTTTAATATTTTATGTTAATTTTAATAAAATTTATGTATATAATAATATATTTCCGTCCGCTACTTTGTCCACAAGGTCTTTATTTTATGTCTCAACACCAGGTTTATCATACGGGAACATGTTATCAAGACAAAAAATAGCCTATGTGTAAACCAAAAAGCTTAATAAATAGCCTTTTTTTATCAGGTCATAGAAGAGATCGACAGACAAATATAGACGCTCATATCACGAGGATATCATTAGTGCATCATCTTTGTGACTTGAAGGTATTATGTCACATAACCCAGTAATTTTCTTGCAAACCGGAATACAGCAAGGCACACAATGCTATTCGGCGGTAGAAATAGGTAAGAGTGAGGTACCAACGCAGCCGATCTTTATATGAGGTTTACTTCATGTTAACCTAGACGATCGATTACCATCATGATAGCAGCTGAATGTAGACCTCCACAAGAAAGAGACAATTTGATCATAATCGGGCAAGCTATGTTGGGGGTTGCGGTAATGCTAAAAAACAAGTGCATATCCTCGCCCTGTGCATTTGAGCATCGAGTGAATATACCGCCATCTGTCGGTTCCGGTACCGCAATCACCTCTTAAAACATCTGGTACCGGACCAGGTACTATTTTACCAGGAGGTACCACACGGCCATCAATTATTCCTGTAACAAATTTCATCCAAATCATTTTAGCCATACCGGCGTAAAAAGTAACAAACTCAAATTACGCGTTTATAATATTTTACACGGTGAGGTATTGCGCATGTATATTATTCCCCACAAAATATTTTTTGTCGTATATTGTTTGAATAAGCTGCATTGTAATTGTATTGTTATTACAATATTTCCGTGACATTCAGTAATTCAACGCCCACGACCGGCGATTTTGCGAAACAGAACTTTCCTTAATAAACCCGGCAGTTGACATAAAAAACAAAATGGCATTTACAGAGCGTATATATAGCTTTCGCTGCAAAAAAGCTTGCGGTGCCACTTGGACTTTGTTGATGATTAATTATCATTTTTGTTTATTTTACATTATCACTGCTTATATTTAGGTAATTGTAATAAGCAAGTATTACATTTTGTGAAGAGAATACAAAAAAAAGAAACAAACTGCCACCGTTTTTATTATAAAGTAATTAAGTTTATATAGATTCTCATTTATATCATCTAAAAGAATAACATTAATACTTTTAGACTGAAATATAATTTAGGTTCTAAAATGAGAATTTGAATATTTCAAAGCATTAACTTCTTACATCGTTATATCTAAACTAATTCAACTTGCACATTAGATGCTTGGACAATATCAAGCGTACATATTACATTTCGAAGATGGTTAGAGAAAACTTCACGTTGAATATCCTTTCCGGCTGGCTACGTTACAAATCCTATAAAAAGGGAGAGAAAAGGGGAAAGGAAACATAAAATACCCTTATTCACGACCGAGACTTCGTTAATTTCTCATTTACTTAGAAAGCCTGTCAAAATCCTCCCGAATATCGGGCCCGGTTGGATGCGGATGATTTGGATAGCTTGTAAAGTAGAGTGCATGATATAATTTTTTTTGTTATATGACTAAATCCCTAAAAAGGCATATGGTCCGCGTGATTGTAAGCGATACCGCCGCCTATAGATGCTTGTATTATGACATGGATATAGTTAGCGCCTTTTTGACCCCGTGACTTGAGATGTATACATGGTAGAATCTAATCTTGTGCACCAAAGTTAATTTTAAATTATTTATTTTAAATTATTAAAAAGAAAAATTGTTATTTATGGTGACAAATAAAACTTTATTTATTCTCTTATCAAAAGGTACAAGATAGGAGAAATATTTAATTGTTGATTTATTTGTAATTGTTCTGTCTGGATGTTAAATATGTATTAAGGTATTATATTCGTGATTCGTCTTTTTTCTGAAGTCCGTTACACAGTGTTTCAGATGTTGTGTGAATTTCACTGCCTTTCTCAACTTTCAAGCGGGAACAAAGCAATACGAACACTGTTTGGCGTTATAAATAGGTGAGAGTAGACGATCATTTTATTAGATCTACCTCTCGCAAGAATTCGGCCTATATACTTAATAGCGCAGAACTTACTTAGTAGCGATGGCGTAGCAGAAAAGCATTCGTCTTAAAAATTTAAGGCCTCGTATTTGATTCAATGACAGTGTTGGTTTAGAAAATGTATTTTATCTTAAAGCATCCACAAGATCCCACATTTCCCATCCCAGTTTCTTCGTTCATAGGTGTTCAGGTACGGGCAAAAATTATTCAGTGTCGGTTTTAACTCTTTCATGTTTTTGTTTTTAATTTTATGGATACCATTTATAACGAGTTTTATTCTTTTAACGGCTTCAAAACGGTTCATTTAACTTTTACATTTTTTTTACGTTTCGGTTACCTTGCGAACATTTGACGCTATGAAAACTAGAAAGTATTAGATACAATACCTTAAAATATTAGACACCCTTCTATCTAGTCTACTTTACTTTTCATTTATAAGTGCTAATTCTTATATTACACATATTAAAAATTAGAAACGCTTCCTAGAATGCACTCAGCGAGTGAAGTAGATACAGTAAACTTATGTAAAATACGATACTCTCCGAAGGTGTTTATTGCAATAAATAAAATGTAATTGTTTTGTAAGGAGTCAATTTACTGACCTAATGTTCGTTTTTTAACACATTATCATAGAGACCGTAGAACGTCTACTGGACATAGGCCTTTCCAATAAATAGGAATCTTGCCCATAATGCCCACACTGGGCAGGTGTAGTAGTAGTCGCCGAACGTAACTTGGCGTAGGGAATGCTGCTGTCCATCCCTACCTTGATATATTTGATTAATACTGTTTCTGAATAAACTGCAATCCGCTGATTACGATACCTCTGTTCGCCTAATCTGCCGGTGTCCCACTTGGATATTTTGAAATATTATTTATAAATTACTTAATATGTGGCTTGTATACAAACACATTTACATATGACTCTGGAATGCGCAACCCCTTAATATCAAGAAATTACTGCGAAAGAGTTCGCATTTAAAAGAGCCTTACAAATTTTTTTTTCATTTGACGTCTCTACTCAATTCACTCTCTTATTTTCTCACTTATCTATATTAGGTATATTATTAGTAATAAGCATTTATATAACTTATATTAATTATTAAGTATTTCCGGTTTATATTTGTAATTATGATTTGATTTTTTTTTTTAATTTATGTGCATCGCACACCGGCTAACCTTTTTTCTGTTTTGCCCGATATTGCTGGATTGCCTCGATTTTAAAAGTCAAGTTTATATTTAACAATCTATATCCATCCTAAACTTGCAGTGTAAACAATCCTTTACTATTTTGCGCCTGTGTGCGTTTCCCATAGAAATCGGTTTGTAACCAGTTCGCCGTTCGGAACAGGGAAAAAGTTTTCAATAATACGTTTCGCCCCACCGCGTGGGCCGCGGCCCTCGATGGAATTTCTAAAAATCACAAAAGGTTCTAACGTTTCAGGTTTCGGGAACACTGATTTGGGGAAATTTCCTTATTTTTGTTAAGTCGCTCGCTATGTGATTCATTGGATTGTTCATTTGTCACTATTAATTTACAGGTTAATTTTAAGGGTGCACTGTTTTATTTAAGTATCTAAAAATCGAGAAATATTGCTTAAACAGGATACATTTCTTTCTTATATTTGGGACGTTATTGGATAAAACCTCCACCTTTTCAAACTTATTCCTACGTGACCTCTTAACCTATCAAAGTAAATGGGTAACATATTGTTACATTACAAAAACTCTCAGAAATACGGTTAATCCATTGAGTTTTCTCATTTAAGAAAGTTAAATTAGAAGTACAAGTACAGTTCTTTTGCAAGAATACCGGTTCAACACAAAAAAAATACATTTAAGAATTTAATGGAAGATTACTTATGGTAAGTATTTGTATATCGACTTTTAAATGTGAATGTTTTGTATTGTACCGTGTTCTTGTGTTAGAAAATGTGCAAATTTAAAAAAAATATATCGTTCAGTGTGATAAATCATATGAAAAATTCTTATATATTATCACAGTAGAATACTGTATCTGATTGTGTTTAATACAGAAAAAAAGTGATAAGTAAAAATAAACTTTATTGTAATATTTTTCCATAGTGTAGTAATCGACATTCTAAAGTACTGAATAGTCTTTCTTTTTGGAGCAACTCACTTTTTCACTCATTTAAAAAAATAATTATTAGCATTAGTTGTAGGACAAAACAATTTTTCAAAGACGTTATAAAAATACGTGCAATCAGTTATAAGAAGGTCACGAAACACCTTTTACGAGAATTTACTTCTGTTGGTATCTATTCAGCTACAACGTAATAAAAACGTTTGTGTTGTAAGGAGACGCGTCAGTACTCCGATCACCATATTGGCGCAATAGGGTTAGAAAATAAAATAATGTGTAAGTAACACATTATTTTATTTTCTAGACTTTTATTTTAAACATGTAAGTAGCTTTTTTATTTGTAAACGTCTTCAAACACAAACGATACACAATTTTAGTAAAAAGAAAAACTAGAAAAAGACCTTAGACATAATATTTTTATTGTGAAATTAAAAGTTTGGAAGTTGAGAGATGAATTAAAAATGTAAAGAAATTTTATAAAAATTGGAATGTTATCTATAAATTTAAAATACTAAGAAATTCCCATGGGCAACATTTATCTATCTTTAGAGAATATACAGCAATACTTTCCGTAATAGAAAATCAAGTGTTTATACGTTGTGACGGGATTGCGAGGATATTCGCAGTCTCCCGGAGCAGTCGCCCGAAGCACTCTATGCCAGAGTAGGTACTTTAACAAAATGCTGCTGACATAACGCTGTGTTTTTAACATTCGACCCCATCCATGACACATAGCTATCAGACACGAAGTTAATACTAAAAGTATTCGTATACCAAAATAATAGATGATAAGAGGCCATGTCATTATAAACAAAAAGTTTATATTGAATAACAATGTATTAAAACTATAGGAATATATGTTGAGCCTTATCGATTTAAATTAACTAAACAATACATCACTTTAAAAATTTTAAATTAACACATCTCGTTCATTGTCCTGGCTTTGAGATACGGCGCTTAAAGCATTTGTGTTACGTACATCAGATAACAGAACAAAAACAAATATTCAATATATAAATATTAGATAGAATCACTACCTATACTATCTGCAACATCGGAGCCGTCAAAAAACAATTAAATACACACAAAATTAATACGTAATTTATAGTGACAATCGATAGTAATATAGAATCAGCAATTAGTAATTATCACTTATATCATTTTTCTTCATAAACATTTTTCTACATAAAAAAAAACAAATCACACAATATTATTACATACTATTTAGGTACATCATGGTTTTTCTTTGCACCACGGATCGAATTCATATTTTACGGAACGACGAGGTCGCAGATGCGGTAAAAGCGGCTATATGATTTGTTTGTTCAGTTTACAAAAGGCAGCTCGAGCTGAAAATACTCCCATTAAATTACACGAACGGACAAACACGTCAGTTACATAAGAGTGTGGCGTGCCGACGTACGAATGAATGAGAAACGCCTTTACAAGATGCGATATGACACTCGAACGATAACTTCACTTCTTTACGTGACTTACACTGCCTCTCTCTCACTTTCAATCCTCATTCACCAATGCTACATACATGAGTATATAGTATTCGGGAATGATTGAGTGATGGTGAATTATTGATGATGAAGTATTGGAGTATGAACTTTTCGAATAGTAATAAATACTGACATATCACGTTGCATATACGTTTTGTTTATATCTAAGTGTAAAAAAATATATGTATAACAAAATATATATATTTTAGATAAATATATATATAAATAAAAACATTGGATACTTTAGTTATCCAATGTTTTTATTTCACAAACAATATTCTTTAAAACGAATAATTTGACACAGTGTCTATCTCATATTTTCTATTAACAAAGAGTTATCATCAGTATTATCATCATACCAGCCACTGAAAGTCCACAGCTGGATATAGGCCTCCCCTGGAAAAGGAAAATGTTTCCCAAAATTGCTGCACGGGAAGGCGTGTTGGCAATCTCAAAGCGTAGCATTCGTAACGCAGATGTTGCTGCCCAACCTTGCCCTGTGCATTTGAGCTGCACTATTTTGGATGGATATACCGCCATGTCGCAGTCCTGGTACCTTAGTCGACTCTTACAACACCTGTTATAGCGGAGGTACTATTCTGCTCTGCTGGTACCTCACAGCTCAGCAGCAATCAAACAGATATCGTGTCATACATATTAAATTGTCGTGTCGTAAATTGTAAATTAAAAAAAGGCGTTCGCTTTCAATCGTGTTTTCAGAGTGCGGATTTGTCGAACAAATACGTTCCGTTTGAAAAAATTCATGTGCAAATTTGTTTAAGTTTTACTTTAATAATCAAATTCTTAAATTGTATGTGTAAATTAAATTGAATTAAAAGTTATGTATGTATTACAATCTTTTGTAATGATAATACCTAATTTGATATGTTTTGCAATTATCGTTTGATGATATTTATGTTTGTTCGGTCCGAGTGTTAACTGTAGTGTTTTTGAGTATATTTGTGATTCTGCTGTTGTCTAACATCCGTAGCATAAGCGACTTATCAATAAATGACATGTTATGGAACTTTATTATGTAATTTATAAATAAGTCGCCTAACTTATATCTATGGCGTACTAGAGCCATTTCTATGATATGTAAAAATATGTATGTGCTTTACAACAACCGCTTAACAGGTATTTACAGATTCAATATCGGTAACACAACAGTAGTGAAAAAGATGCAAGTTTAAGTCCCGTCTGAAATCAGTGATAAGGTAAAGATAATGAATTCCTACAACATTGACATGATTCCATGATAAGTCGCTTAAAGCGCTTATTTTACGGACATCAGATAAAAGAAAAATTAAATATTATAGATAGATAAAATAAAATAATTATATATATATATATAATATTTAACACCCAGACACAGGAAAAATACCATCATATAAAAATTTACCCTGGGTGGAAATCGAATTCACTACCATCTACACCAGTTGAATTATTTCTAGTAAATATTGTCTGCTTTGCAATGCATAAAACATAACCTGCTTGAACCTTAATATCTACATCCGAAATAATACCACTAGTTAGTTAATAAAGGGTGAGGAGATCTTCGTTTAGGAATAATTTTTAAAGAAAATATTATGGATCGTGTAGATGTATTCATATAAGTCACACAACCGCGTGGAACAAGCCTACATTGAGATTTTATCTTGAAGAATATATATATCTCAAATTCTCAACTTTTATCGAGTACAACTTTAAAGTTTACATAATATTACTGTAATTAAACGACCGTGTAGTACCCATTAGTAGAATAGTAACTTTCCCTGTACCAGATGTCGTAAGAGGCGACTAAGATACCAGAACCGATAGATGACGGTATCCATAACAGTGTAGCTCGGGCGGTAATGGACAACAGCATATTGGTCACGAAGCTACGCTCTACAATTGCCTTGTTTAGCAAATATGGGTTAAATCCCCCTTTTTTGAGAAGACCTATGTGCAACAGTGGATTCCAATGGCTGATATGATAAAATATGTAGTTAAATTTATAATTAGAATTATTTATTTCTTACAAGGTCTATAAATTATTAATTTAGAATGCATTATTTTAAAACAACTTATAAAGTTATATTGTCAAATATCAATTTATACGTTCACTACACAATCATAAAAAAACTACTTTTTAACGGCTTCCTGTTACCCCGCGGCCACCGAAACATCGACCCAAAAAATGTAAAAGATTAAGCCGTTAAAAGAGTAATTTATTACTTGGAAAGTCATCGATAGTAGGACACAAATTAAAATTTCATGAATGGAACAGCTTTTGATAACTCAACAACTAATCAGTGTTGACCGCGTTGATTGTTGATTATTTGCTAGTTTTGAGATTCAATTAGCTAACAAGGGGTTGTTTTGGTCGCTAGTCGGTTTCAAGCAGATTTTTGGTAACATAAATAATACATTGTAAGCTATATATATAATTGCTATGAACCTTTAACTATAGTCGTAGCGACGGCGTAAAATAACAATTAAAAGACCGTTGTTTAAAAAATCGTTAAATCGAATATCGGATATATACACGGGTGTATTCTAGTCACCCGAAGACGTAGATGGTAGTGTTCCTTTTTTGTGCGTCATGGGTCGTGGGCTCAATCCCCACCCAGGACAATTTCATATGTCTAATACAACATATTTGCGATTCTTCTATTGTTTGATGTCCGTAACACAAGTGCTTTAGGCGACTTATCTCGGAGTCAAGTCAATGTATAATATAAAATGTTGTATGAAATGATTTATTTTCTTTTTATATGCCTATGTCTATGAATCCATTACAGAATCATAAATCTTTTGAATGGAAAACAAACTCACGACCTCAATAAGATACAACAACTTACAATGGGCACGAGTAGTGAATGGAAATTAAAATAAAAATATTATTATTCAAATACACAGGGCGGGAATGAGTAGCAGTAGACCCGTTGCGATTGCCAACATGCGTGCCCAGCGTGGCAGTTATGGGAAAAATTTCTCCTTTCTTAGAGAGCCGTATGCCCAGTAGTGGACTTTCAATGGCTTTTAGGATGATATTATAGAGTATTTTTTGGAATTCCTGCGACAACAGGGTGGATTATTCTCGAATCTTAGAATGTTTTACAGTAGGTACTTTGTTTTCTATATATCGATGTTAAGATTTCTCTGTAAGGTAATTAAATCATTGAACTCCAAATTGAATAGATTCTTGAGTACACATATATACATATATATATATATATATATATATATATATATATATATGTGTGTCGAAAGAGGTGTGTTTTAGTAAATCAAATGAATCTATTAAAATAATTTTTCGTAATAAACTGCTTGAATAATGTGTGATATAATAAAAGCACTCGTAAAATGTTTGTATCCCTAACTATTAAATTTGTGAGAATGTATACATGTAACACATTCACGCAACTGTGACTTTGAGTATAGGCTGTATTTTCTAAAGATATAGCCTACTTCTACTATCTGTATGCTAGACTATATATTCAGCATTAACCTTGAAACGAAGCGAAGGTTTCAGCGTCTAGGTAGTACATTCGAACCCTGAAAAAAACATCGTATTCGTGAAGGAGTAACAAAATTTATTGCTCTTTTATAGCTTTGCGTACTGTACTTTCAATACAACCCACATAAACTCACCTACGTACGGTACTAAAACCACCTCATTGTTAGAAATAAACATATTATTTCCTTCACTTTTCGTTATTTTCTTTTCTTTGCCTACTTAAAGCCTTTTTAATAAATTGAAATTATGCTTTATTAATTCGGTATTAGACAGCATATTATTTTCTTTATTAAAATAGGTATTTTTACTTACCTAATTGTAATATATTTTCCTTAAATTATTTATGTAACGGTAAAAATGGCAGATTAATTATCTTCCAATTTATTTTTGGAGTACTTATATAAAATATCATCAGATTTGAAAAAAACAACAGTAGCTCCTAAAAATTGAAAAAATCTTTAGTATAAACAACCTAGTCATTATTAGCTAATTATTTTGGACTTCAATTACTTTGCAGTTTTGTGGGTTTTATTTAGAACTGGTAATACGACTACGTATAAGCATGATTGATTTTATACAAAATTGCTTTAATATAAATAAAGCTAATGTATCTTTAGTAAAGGTCAAGAGGTTTTGAGAAGTATTTCAATATGCAGATCTAACAAGCTATTATCAGATATGAATTCTTTCTTCAAGTATTTAGTCTGTAGTGAACTCACGCTTACATATATACATTTAATGTTAACAAGCATTTTGTTAAAATCACCTTGCTCGGTAACTAAAACACTCGCTTGTTAGCTAATTGAGTATCTATCGGAACGAGCAGATACTCCACAATCAACACAATTATCATTAATTAGTTTTGGAGTAGGCCAGAGTTGTTAATATAGTTAAATAAGTTTCACCAAATAGGTAAAACTAAGAATTAACTTAAAGTTCTTGTGTTACGGATATTAGTCAGCAGAGGTATTACAAATACATATTTAAATAAACATTAAACAAATAAACGTTTGTCCTGGATCGAACTCACGACCCATGGCGCACAAAATGGGGACAGTTCAGATTGCGCCATCAGGACCGTGTAAAGTAAGCAGACAATAAACTATTGATTTCCCTTTTCTTCGATCAATACTCACTCCTTTTGTAACCTTCACTTTCCATAATCTTTTTATGCACATAGGTATGCCATATTATATACATTTCTCAAGAATGTCTCCAATTTATTATATATATTTGACATTAAAATATTTACTGGTCGAAATATTAATTTTACATATGAAAAATTAAATAAAAAAATTCAAGTCAATACAGAGTGTGACCATAAGAAAAGATACTGTACAAGTATAATTATTTAAATTGAAGCATTTATTCCCCTCGTACTTCATCGAAACGATGCCTAATAGAAATATCAATAATATTATTCTATATCATCAATCTACATATTTTTTATTATCAATTCTTGTATTTCCTTAACTGTGTCATATATAAAAGTAAATGTACTCTCATTTAATATAAATCATTTATTGGCAACATTTGTAAATAGGCGAATAACACAATTTGGATGTGACATCCGAATAAATCAGTTTTCACTTTACCAAATAAGGTCGACATTTTCGACTACAGCGCCACCTAGCGGGCTAACGTTTTAATTGAAGCATTCCCTGGTAATGCCGTGTACCTAATGAAACGATAAATCTGGCTCAGCCATTCGCTTGAGTTTATTTGCGAAGAAACCGGTTCAATTGAAACTCAGTCCCAAGTAAGAGTATAATTATGTCGTTTTCGTAATATTTACAGTCGGGGTGACGATTAATTAATCTTGGATAGTATTCTCGCACCAGTTGAGACATAAAGACTAAAATAATTAAACCTAATCGACAAATTATACTACTTTATTTTCGCGGTTTTTGGCACGGTTTTTCTTTATACTACCCGTAGAATGTCCAATGTCTATTGGTCATAGGCCTCCCCAGCGGTATTCCCTGAGCAGGTGTGGTAGTAGTCATGACGGGGTTCCTGCTGCCTATCCCCGTCCATATGTCGGCCGGTTCTGGTACATCAGTCACCTCACATGGTACCTGGTATATATAATAGGTAAAAGCAAGAAGTATTGAACACATTTGAGGCAATATGACAACTTGTTCAATAATCAATTTATAATCTATACTAATATTATAAAACTGAAGAGGTTGATTAAATACGCTAACCTTAGGAACCCTGGTCCGATTTGAAACATTATTTTTGTGTATGGATAGTCCATTTATCGAGAAAGGCTACTGCAACCCCAAAACTTACTATTACACACGGAATAAGTCGCGGGAATTGCTAGTAACAAAATAAAATAACAGGTACGACAGCTCAGGTATCCTATAAGTCATCATCAGGTCACCTATAAGTGATCCTTTCTTGTGCACCAAGGTTTGAGCACCGAGGTGCACCAAAGGCTTGTGCACAAAGATCGATCCCTACCATTTTTTACAAAAAACAGATGTTTTTTTTATTTGTAACTATTACAAACTCATTGGTCGGTCTGTGCCTGGGGGTTATATGCATTTTAGTATTACACTCGTATTTCTAATTCTTCTATTATCTGATGGCGGTTACACAGCGCTTTAAGCAACTTATCTCAGAGGCAAGTATGAGATCTTGTGGAAATTTGATATAAAAAATGGGTAATATCTGTAAAATGCGAATCATCTAATGTTATAAATAAATAAATACTTTTTTCTCTAAATCCCTTTTAGAAAAGTGATCCTCATAAATTCTTAAAATGTTAAAGTAATTAATTCGTCATATTTAATTTTATACAAATGGATACATAGGTTATGTTCTTGAATCTGATACGTGAGTTGCATATACACTTTACCATTTTTTTTTAATATTATTCCGTAGCCCTTTAGTTATGGAGTGGTATAATTCAGTGTTGGATTATGTAGGTCATTTATGCAGCTACAAACATATACGCATTTAAAATACTAGATAGGGTAAAGACCTTTGTTAGACCTCATAAAAAGGTCGTCAACATCGGCACCTCCCATTCCCACCTATTTCTACGGCCAAATAGCAGTTTCGCATTGCTGTGTTCCGATAAAAAGTCTTTTGCAGGCTGAGAAATACTGGGTCATCTGACATAATATCTTCAAGTCACAAGGTTGGCAACGCTATTGATATCTTTGTGATATCACGAGCGTCTATACACTACAGAACGCGGACAGTAAGCTTGTTTGTCGACCTGGTCTAATTAAAAACAAAGAGTGTGAATTATAGCTGCACAATTGCTTTATTCTATGAAAACCTCTTACAAAAGTATTTTTCCATTTAAGTTTGAAACACGCTTGCAAAAAAAATAGTTAGCGGTCGATCGACCATATTAGTTTGTATGTTACACAAGCTGGAACTTGTCAACAACAAGCTTAAGTTTGATGTATGTATTATGCGACTAGAATTTTCTAAGGCTCTGTAGAAGCAAATAAAAATAGTAAGTGACGTGACCATACTGACAATCTTTATTGGAATTATTTGGTCAATAAAATGAATAATTATGACAAATCACGTCACATTACCAGGTAATTTTTCTTATTCTTCAAAACAGAACTCGTGTTCATGGTCCTAGCTACATTTGACAACAAAGGCAACCCAAAGAGATTATAGCATGAGATATGTAGAACTCCCGTGCCAGATATAGGCATATTGTAAAAGCATCTTCAGTTGCACCATTTGTAAAGCTCCGTTTGTCTTCGTTAAGTTTTACCGTTTCGGGAGATTTCGCTCATGCTCAGCAGGTGGCGTAGATTGTACGCAGATGATACTGAGCCACGCGGATTTTGCTATCGATCCCTGCACTATTACATATAAGTTATGCTATTTTGAATTGTCAAGGTCAATCAAGGTCGCTTAGCAAACGATGGACAGAGTTATGCTCGGGGTTTCTCTACGTCGAACCAGAAATGAGGAGATCCGTACGAGAACGAAAGTTGTCGACAGATCTCTGATTCGCTAAGCGGCAGTGGGTGGGTATATACACATAGTACGATGAACCGATGGCAGATGGGGGGAAATGCGCAGCGAAGAACAAACCCCCGCCAGCTGGACGATCTGGTAAAGGGTTCGTCGCACTCTGTGGCGTAAATTTGGTGAGGGTTTTGTCCAGCAGTGGACGTCGTAGGCCTGATATGATGATTTCGAATGGATATACTGTCTTTAGGTATCTGGCAGTACCGCTGTCAACTCTTACGATACGTACAAAAGAGCTTCTGTATATGTTATATGATTAGTATTTCATAAAACCTAAATTGAATCCTTGGCAAAGTATAGTGTATTAATTAATTTGAAATACCCTAATAAATAACATTAAATTATCTGTAATAATTCTACTTAAACTAAACAATAGGCTAAAGACGTGGTAAGTTTCAAACTCCACAGATTACAAATAGTTCCGAAACTGCTTTAGAAGTGATCGGAGCGCCGCAACGCGTTAACCCCCACACTGCTATTAGCGAAAACAATCATAGGTCTACAGAAGCAAAACCGAGTTCATGATCCACCGATAAACTTGTAATGGCTGCCATAAAGAAAAGTTATGGTATTCTTCGCAGGAGGCGTCAATAACGCTGAAGTGGCTATTAATGCTAGTCTACTGTGCTATGGCGATTGTAAATCGACAGCCGTAAAATCATCGTAAATATATTTTTGCAGTATCTCAACGCAATTTATAAGGAAACCGCAGGCAATTATATTGCCTATGTAATATATAGTGTTGATCGGTGCTGGATTGGATAGTTATAACATTTAACAACTTTATAAGTGTCTAATTACTATTTTTATGGTAGGGTAGTATTTCTAAGGTAGAAAACAGCGCAGGTCAGAATTACAGACAGCAGGATCTATACTTGATTTATAATATACTAGATATATATATATATATATAATACATTCTTGGAATCCCCCATACATGAAATAAAGATGTTCTTAATGTCGGGAATCAATATATGTTTCATCCGAGATTCCTGATTCATAAAATTACTATTTAATAATGAGATCGCATTCTGGCATATATCTTTAAATGTATTTCGTTTGTCGTTGATTTACATCGTTGTTTTTATCATCTAAATTATTTATTTTGTAGGTATTAGAGCTACACTGTTTCGATTGGGTATACCGCCATATGTCGGACTGGTTCCTTAGTCGTCTATTACAACACTTGATGAAGGGCAGACTGAAATAATATCTCCCGATATTTTTTACCCTGCCGGTACCTCACGGTTTAATTATTACTATTGTCCCTATTTAAATGAAGATATTTTTCACTTTGCCATTTACTTAGTTCGACATTAATCGTAATGTTATTATGATGGTTAATCATTACTAGACCTCTAGTTCTTCTTTTTAGTTCTATTTTTGCTTGAGGTCTGGATAGACCTCATACAAAAGTCGTCTGCATGGATACTTCACTCTCACCTATTTCTACCGCCAGAAGTGTTCGCATTACTGTCTTCTGGTTTGAAGGGTAAGAGGAAGTGAAAATTGGGGTAACGTGACATAATTTCTTCGTACCACAAGGTGGGCAACGGGCTAGTGATATCCTTGTAATGAAAGAGCCGTGTATATATAGGTTGCGGGGGTGGGTGTATGATTTTTAATATTATTGACTTGAACAAATCAATCCTAATAAAACTATTATATTCAAACTCCTTAATTAAAATAGTCAAAACTTTTTTTTATTAGATAGCTTATTTAAATGAAAAATAAATTACTTATACTTTGATAAAATAATAATAAATAATAAATCCACAACATCACTTACATTGACCTGACTCCGTGAAAAGACGCCTAAAGCACTTGTGATACATACATAAGGCAATAGAGGAATCACAACTATACTACTTAAATACATGTATTTAACAGCCAGATACAAAACAAATATAAAAATCATCATATAAATATTTTTTGTGGGTAGGTATCGAACTCACGACCCTTGGCGCATAAGATAAGATCACCATCATCCGCGTCATCAAACCCGTCAAACAATAACAACTGGTTATACAGATCGTGCACAAGACTTATATTGTTACATAACGAATCAACAATTTTATTGAGGTGTTCGAAGTTTTTATTCTAAAAGTAACATATAAAACAGAGGTACTGTTTCATCGATAGATTGTGGTAAAATAACGTACTTACACCCGATCATGGCGACCGAGTTTTATCATCCTCACCTCACCTTGACACTTGATTACCTAATGAAAATAATGAGAAGTTTTTCAATATCTCTTTATAACTTCTAACTCATAAGCTCGGTCAAATATAAAAATCAATGTGACAAGAAATGAAGCATACATCTTTCAGCACTTGCTTGTATTATTTTATTACGAAGTCAGCAAAACAAGCATACGATCTACTTCATCACAAAAATATAACCAGCGTGTAGACAATCTCGAAGCCAGATCAATGTATGGATATGTTGTAGAAATTGATTTATTATTTATATATTTTCAATTTTTATTTTAACTAAATTTTAAATAGACTTGGCATGGTACAGAGAGGAGGGTGGGGGGCTCAGCAAGCGCTATTGCATACACGAGATAAGAAAGAGCAATCGGAGCCCATCTCAGTCCCAACTGTGCATCGTCGGAAATCACTACATAATCCTCACAAATATTCTTAGAATTATGTAACTATTATTTAAAGATACAAGACTCTTTTAATGGTAATATATCGTAACTGGTTCGGCAACGGATATTAAGTCAAACGCAAGCGAGTCCAGTAATATAATTATATATTTTATAAAGACACATTGATTTATATGGGATTGATTACATAGACGTTATCAAAGTATAATATAATAATAGCATAGGTACTTAAAGCTAACCATACACGTCCGGGGAAGTTATAAAAAAAATTAAACATTTTACTTGACTTTTTTTTCAATTATACAAGTAAATATAATCTTATTAGCTATGCTTATGTAATTTAGTTCTATTTTTGTGCTTTTTATTTAATTTGATAAGATTTTCTTTGAGCAATTTTATATCTCTATATATTAAATTCAGCTCTACAAGCATAACGGAACTAATTTATAAGAAATTAAGACTAAGAAGTTACATAATTATAGAATAAGCAGACCCTTTATAATATGAAATATTTTATATAATTAATATCTAGAAATAATAATAGCGACGCCACACACTACATAGTATTTCAGCCGTAATTTTCTCATTTCACACACCTAAATTGTCTTGAAACTTTTTTCCCTGCGCGTGCACAGCTCTTACCGTGCGGCAAAAAGGGCGCCAAGAACGCCGCAGCATCATGTGCTGGCTGATATAGGTATATATATATATATATATATATATATACCTATATCTGTATATGTATATGTAATTCGTACACGCACACTCAGATACTGAATTGGCGCATGAGATGGAAAGACATAGACATACCTACCCCAGTTCTCAAGGATGTTTCTATTAGCTAAAACAAATAATAAAATGGGTTCAGTAAATAAATGAAGAAACAAAAAACTAATATTTCCTTCTCGCCGATTTAAAATACAGATTTTCTCAAACGAGTATTCCTTTGGATGAGTTTAACCCAATAATAATCTGAGAATATTTAAATCAAAGGTTTAAACACCGTAATGGGATTTCCGAAATGTAAATTTTTAGACTGGCGGGCAAATTTTAAACGGCTATTTGCGAAGATTAATTGAAAACGCCAGCTAATTAATAAAAGCTCCCAGATTATCTTCCCGATTATGAACATGCTGCAAATATATTGCTCGTGTCCGAAATGATGTTTAATCCACATTAATATTAAATATTTCCATTTCGTTAAATACAATTTTTATTAGGAAGACCTAATATAAAGGTCGTCTTGGTACTTTACTCTTGCCTATTTCTACCACCAACTAGCAGTATAGCAGTGTTTGTATTGCTGTGTTCCGGTTTGAAGAGTGAAAGGCAATTAAATTAATGGGTAAAGTACTATCTTCAAGTCGCAAGGTTGGCATCGCGCTATAGATATCCTCGTGATATTACGAGCGTCTATATTCTGCAGTTGCCATGGGATACCGGCAGAGTAGCCTCTCCCTCTGTACCAGGTATCATAAGAGGTGACTGAGGTACCGGAACTCACGGATGGCGGTATATTCTTCCAAAACAGCGTAGCTCAAATACAACAGAGCGGGAAAGGACAGCAGTCTTCCAGTCACAAATAATGCTCTACGATTGTTACCACGCTTGCCCAGCGCGGCAATTTTGGGCAAAATTCACTTGGTCTAATTCCAGCAGTGGACATTCCACGGTTGGTATGTTGATGATGATAATTGGTTGCAGTGATGCTTATTATCACACGTACTGAATGCTTGTTTATCGAACTGGGCTAACAAAAAAATATATATATATTTTCATATGAAACAAGATGACTTTTTTGGTTTTCTGGTCTTATCTATTCAATCTATTTTGCGCATAGTTGTTGCTGAAACTTAAATTTAAAACTAACGCCACCAAAAGAAGAAAAAGACAAGTGATGTGGATTCCAACTTTAGTTTTATAATTTTTATTAAATTAATGTCTTTTTATATCTAATGGTCGTTAACATTGTGTCAAACAACACAAATTCAGGAATAAAAATTACATCAGCAAACCCGTTTAATTCTTTTTTTGAAATTTAACTTAAATTATATTAACAACCACTCCCTGATATAAATACTTTACAATATCCGCGAAATAGGAAACTTTTCATATTTTTCTTTGCAATAGGTTAAATCTCAAAATTAATCACAACAAATTACTGGGGCATGGAACAAATTACTTAAGATTAGAGTTTCTAACAAAACACCGAGGCGAAAAAACTTGATCCTGCTCCAATCATTAATCTGTAATAACTTATAAATTAAGAAAATTTTAATTACCGAGGGATTTTCTATGGAAATTCCAACGTAAATCACCCCAATGTTGAATTAAAAGCCTTCATCAACAGTGGGTTGTTCTGGATGTTATTTTTTTATATCCACGTTCACTCGCCACCTGCTCTCAACAGGCCGGACGCTACTTGAATGGCTAAAATTTTACGACACAATTTTGCATGAAAATGCTTAGATTTAAATAAATGAAAGGAAATTATAGTACGGCTCTGCTGCTACGCTGTTAAATATAAATTATTTGTTATGACGAGTTTATTTAATGGTTAATTTTAATAATTTGGTTCGGCCGTTACGGTGATAACTTTTTATTACCAAATTTAAGATATTCCCAAGAAAACAGTTTTACTTTTAATTGTAAGTCTACAATTTAATTTAATTATCTTGAATTTCTTATGTCGTTCTTTTTTCAACATAAACCTCGAACGAGCGTAAAACATCGTGATTTTTAAATTGTCACTCGGAGATATGGACATATATTTATGTAATAAGCGCTCTATGATTTAGCTAAGAGATATATACATGTTTTATTTGTTATACGATTTTTGTTTTGACTCGTTTAATATGTTTAAACAAAACAATGATTTTAGTTTCTAAGTTTATAAATAAGAAGGGGGTGCCAGACTTTGTTTGAAACTTCTATAATTTCAATAGAAGTAGGTTCCAAATTACCAGAAAGCTCTATTATTTAAATAAAACTAAAAAATCAGTTCATTATTTTGACTCCTTCAAAGTTAAATCTTTCATTTATAAAGAAAACTCCAAAAACATTCCGGTCACACAAGCCTTGGGGCAGCCCGGGCATAGGGTTTAATAAAATGATCTCGTCCATTGGACCAGTAGCGCTGGAATTGCCATCTGAAAAAAAAATCAAACCGTACGTTACATACCTTATACGACCATCGTAAGATCAGGTGGGAAATTTTCTCATATCGGAAAACATCAACATTTTCAAGCGAACAGAAAGATAAGGCACAGTTTAAACGTACAATATTCAATTTGTGATAAAAAAAATAACGAAACTAAGAACTTTGTAATAAAAGAAACGGAATAAAATTTTCATCTATCACATTAAACGCGTATCAAAGTTTTCACTTCCAAATCTTTTTAAGATGTTACCACAAGATTACGAATTTCCTGAGTTTTCCCTTTAGGAATAAAACAATCTATATATTTATAGGTATATATATTTTTCAGTTACATTTTATAATTTCTCAATATTAAAATTAAAATATTTTAGTGAGGCTTATTTTTCAAACTCTAACATGTTTATATTAACGGAAGCATAACCCTAAATCATTTCTGCCTCCGCTTAGCAAATTTTCAAGTGCCTATATTTGATAGTGATCCCGTTTTCAGAAACATACACACAATAATGGAAAACTTAATTGGGTTACCCTTTTATATTAAGCTGCTAGGATTAATATTTACTAGACTGAATTTCTCTGAGACAGTGTTTATATTAAATTTATGTTTCTTTTTTAAAAACACATGTTACTCCTATGTGCTTTTAAAATGGAAATGCTGAATGTCTTCTTAATACATTTTTAGTAATATTGCAAATGCTGATTTCACAAGGTTATTTTAAAGGCTACTTTTGATTTCATAAAAGTTCCCGCGGGAAACGATGTAAAATAAACTTTACGCAAGAGTCGCAAACAGAAAGCTATTATTATAAATGCGATAATGTGTCTGTCTGATTGTCTCACTTGTTAAGCCGTGACAGCGTAACACAAAATAAGGATTAAGAAAAGAAAAATAGAGCGAAGGACTATTTTTCTCGGAGATAAACCTACGGTTTGTGATATAAAAATCAGTCGTGTACTGCTCGTCGTGGAAAGCTATTAATATGAAAAAAATAACAATAAGTTTATTTGGAACAAAAACATACTCAGTAGTACACTACTGTGCTACATCAATTAACTCCCACCTTCACAAAACAAAATTTACAACGTTTCAAACATAAAATAATTTAAAAAAATGCCAATCTATATACATATTAGTAAAAATAAGACAAAATGTGTAGAAAATATATATCTTCGTATATTATCATGGAAGTTTTATGTTTAGCAGTAGATCTATCTATAATATGACGATGAAGTTATTATCGAGGGGTATTTTAGGTAATGAGATTGGAAGCTAATAGTTATAATGACTTTGTTCTCTTCGTTTAAAACAGCCAATTGGATGCTCTTATTTAATTTTCTAAGGTTGAATTTGATGGAACATTTCATAATAAAATTATCATCTAATCATATCAAGGAGGGCCTTATTGGATAGGTAGGGCTTTTAAATTAATTATGATCATATTATTTGAATGGTTTGTAAGCGTGAGATACAGAGGGGTATAATTTTCAATTTTGACAGCCATTAACTATTCTTAAAAATGCTGTATATGAAACAGAAACCACCACGCAGAGGTCCCTAATTTTTTCTTGTTTAATACAAACAAATCTAGCAGCTGAGTATTTAAAGTTTGTGTTTGTAAACAGAATATTGATGCGATATTAGCAATGGGATATCTACAGAACAGAAGCGATGGGCGTTGCCCTCTTCGGAGTAACTTAGACTACTTAGAGTTTGCTAATAATAACTACAATTAGATACCACGATTCTGTCATAAGTCATTGCTGGTAACACACATTAGTGAAAGACTTAGACTCGACAGACCGAGTTATTATGGGGGTTAATTGCATTTATTAAATAAATGAACATATTCAACAGAAGTACTGATCATACTTATAAGCTTCCTTAAGAATCATATTATTATATTACCCTTGAATATATTACAGCTGCCTAAATATTCTGTTCCCTTGATGATAAAAAAAACACTGTTTAGGTGTTTAAGAAGTAGATTTAAAAATGATTATTATGTTCCATTCTAACTAACTTTAACTCGGCTATCATGTATTGATGATGACTGTTTAGTTAAACTATAACATACGCAGTTTTAAGCATCGTATCCTCGAACATTCACTCACAATTCAGAGCTAAAAAGTAGTATATAGTAATTAAGTAATCACAACAAGCATTAACGAATCAGATAGCATCTTAAGTTAACAGAAAAAGGATGTTATTTACCAAATATGGTTTTATATAACATAAAAAGGCAAGACAAATTGGGTGCACATAAACTAAACATTATCTCTCGTACTAAAAAGTCTAAACTTCGATATGATTGTCTATGCAAAAACTACAATCACAAATCCTACTTGATAGCATGAGTACGTGAACTAACTTACCATAAGATATTTCTTTAGATCTTAATTTCAACCTACTCTTAACTAATTTTTTAAACTAATGCCTGCAACTGCTTAGGAGTTTGGATTGAATTAATAACGCCAGCAAGCAGTCTTGTGGGAGCAGATTACTCAGAATCGAGACAAACTTGAACGATAACTGGCGACGCGCCAAATTGCCACAAGCAGGTATGAATCGTGGCGAAAGCCGCAAAATCTGCCTAAATCTTTTCTTATACAAGCAGTATCAAGAATATTATTGAATCATACTTTTAAGTAAGAATCATACAATATACAAATACTAGCTGTGCCCACGACTTCGTTCGCGTGGTTGTCGGAAACTCTATCGAGATTATTTTTTGATTGCTCACGTTGGTTTATGTTATTGTATAATCGTGAATAAGATTTTTTTTAAATAATGATAAAAAAATATATGTATTTATAATAATGGGTAAAAGTACTTCGGCATAAATTATATTTTTACTTTTATTTTAAATAAAGCACGCTGTATTCAACCGTTCCGTAGGGAGCCGACTTCGTGTCTGAGCTGCGCGGCAATCGGCATGGTACCTCGCAGATTACACTCTCGAGTGGTAGCGGCAAGCACGGCGGTGGGGCGAGGGCCATCTCCCCCTCACCCGCCGCCGCGCGCCTGCGCCTGCTTAAAAATGCGACATGCGACCAATAATGTTATTATGAGTAAATCTTGAGAGATAGACATATACTGTCGCGGACATTTTTTTATTATTAAAAAAATAATTATTTCATACATACTTTTTGAATAACTTAAACCGTTTATGCAGCGCATGCGATGAAAGACCTTAAATGTGAATAATTTTCCCCGTTTTTGCAACATTTCTCACTGACGCTTCGCTCCTATTAGTCTCAGCGTAATGTTATATAGCATAGCCTAAAGCCTTCTTCTATAAATGGACTACCCAACAAAAAAGAGTTATTCAAATCGGACCAGTAGATCCTGAGATTAGCGCGTTTAAACAAACAAATAAATTCTTCCGCTTTATAATATTAGTATAGATATTCATTTGTAAAGAAAAATCTAAGTATAAACAATTTCCAAATCAGTGAAACAACCATTCTTTTAAGTATATTGCATCCAATTAGCCATGAGGTACCGGCTGAGTAGAATAGTACCTCCCTCTGTACCAGGTGTCGCAAAAGGCGACTAGAGTACCAGAGCTGACAGATTGCTTTTCTTGGGGAGGCCTATATCCAGCAGTGGTCTTCCAATGACTATAGTGATGAAAGCATAAAATACCGTGCTTACAATCGTCCAGGTCATAGGGTTGTTTATTTATTTAATAAACCAGGTCGATAATGATGCAGACAATCTGCGTGCGGCAGATGGTTTGCGTCACTGGAACTAATAGAATTTCGTTATATTTCAAAGATATCACGTGCGCGTTTGCAACATCATAACTTGAAGTTGTAAACCCAGTAATTCACTGCCTCTGAAATAAATGCCGGTAGAAATAAATGTGAGTGAGGTACCAATGCAGACGACCCATGTATGAGGTGCTACCTTATATAAAATTAACATTAGGTACATCCAAAAAATGCAATATAGCTGAATTAAAGATAATGATGAATTCTATATTAAAAATAAATATACACTAAGATAATATTATACATATAAGACAATTAATTGTATTTTAATCTCTAAAATAAAGATAGCAATTTTTTGAGTATATTGAGTAGATATCACACAATCATATAATATCTACACAACTAACCAAAAATCTTACCTGTAAATAAGAAACGACAATTAAAGTTTATAATTATCACCTCTTGATTTATGCAACTTAATATTAATTAATTAACACGCTAACGATGCGCGCGCATATACCAATAAAATAAATATATTTCTTCACATACATACTGTGAAAACAGCATTTCTCTCTTTCGATTTCTCTACACCTCTCTTTAACTTAAGTAAGTACTCTTTAACAAAGTGCATATGCAAATGCTTATTCCCTTGTAATCAAGCGTCAGCCAAATACATCCTCACTCCTCTCTCTCACTCAAGCAGCCAACCATAAACAATGCGATTAAACAACCCTGTGCCTAACAGCTTACTCAAAGGCAAGACACTAGGCGCAGCGGTCACTGGCAGCTCGCCAAATTGCCACAAGCAGGTATAAATGGCAGCGACAGGGAGCCGGAAAATATTTCTGATTCATATTATAAATGCGAAAATGTGTCTACTTATCAGTTTATAACTGATTTGAATCTAAACGGCAAAACAAAACTTTATAAAAAAAAAATAATATATATAACTTGAACCCTTAGAAAGAAAAGGGCTGCTTTTGTACCCGGAAAAACAAAATTCACAAATGTTATTGCGGGTGGAGTAACGAGCAGTACGCTCACATATAACTGATATCCTGATTAATGATAGAAATATGTTTAAGTTCGCAAAAAATGTTTTCCATTACGCACCCATAAACACAGGTCGATGGACCAAGCTGCGTGTCCAACAGCACTCAATACGGGCCATTGTGGCGATCATTAGCGGCAAGTCACTAGTAGTGACAATTGCTTAGTAAGTATATTTGTAGGCTACAATGTATATACGCTACCAAACAATGACTACTCAAGTCGAGATCTGTGTCTTAGAGGCATCCTTGAGTGAACGAAGTGCATAGAGTAAAATTCCATTGTATCAGATTAAATGACCCAAAAAGGTTAAAACTTACTACATCTCTTACCGATTCCATGATAAGTCACTTCGTGAGGAATCACAAATATACTACTTCAATACATATATTTGCCACCCAGACACAGAACAAATATAAATATCATCGTATAAATATTTATCCTGGGTAGAGATCAAACCCACTCTTTGGCGTACAAGACAGGATCACTACCATCTGTGCCATCGAGCCCGTCGTGTACTCCCGTATGTTAAGTAAGACTTCTCTACTAAATATTAAAAGATAAATAACAACGTTTTAAGCAACCCTGTGCCCAACAGCTTACTCAAAATCGAAACACACTGGACGCAGTGGTCATTGGTACTACGCCAAATTGCCGAACACAAGTATAAAAGGCAGTTAGAGGGGCCTTGAGAACTCGAAATACTTAAGAAAATTTAATTAAAGAGGGTTACGGACTTTATTAGTCAACTAAAAGTATTCCAAGAACTTTTGTGTAATAGAATCACTATGAGGTGATTCGTTGTAGAACCATACTTACTACTGACTACGCGGATTAATAAGTTAAAGTGGCATTGCACAGGGAATAGTCAATAGTAATTGGGTGTTATATAACAGACAAATTATATACCAATAATATCATATATATACACTATTCGTACCCTTAACAGAATTAATAAAAATCACTTTATTATATTTGTAATTACATATTATATATTATATAACCAAGTCGCTTTCCGCTGTATGTATGCTTAAAAACTACGAAATGGAATTTGATGCATTTTTTTATTATAAAGAGTGATAAAAAAAGGAAAGTAATATGTATTTAACAAGAACATTCTTTAGCGATTCTGGATTAGCTGAACCCAACAAGGTAGATCCAAAAAGTTTACTAAACACCATACAGATCCCTACAAAAATAGTCCACAATAGTATATGTCTATCACTTAGAGAAAACCATTTTTTATCCTCAATGCACCTGTGCGAACCCGGGGTGGATCGCTAGTGCTAAATATAATGCTAATAAATTTTACATTTAATCTTCCCTTAGCATGCTTCTTTTCTTTAGTATTAAGAACTTTCGCCTTCGATTTACGTTTCCCAAAGGATTAAAAGTAGACAATGGTGTACAAAACGGATTTTGCTTCGGATTCAGCCTGCGTTCGCAATGTTATCGCTAAAAAAATAAGCTTATTTACGACATCACATTAGAACCTTATAAAATTATCAGTGAGGTAAGCCGTGAGGTACCGGCAAAGTAGAATAGTTACTTCCCCTATACCAGGTAAGGCAACTAAGGTACCAGAACCGACAGATAGCGGTATATCCATCCAAAACATTGCAGCTCAGATGCACAGAGCGGGGATGGGCAGCAGTATCCCTATCGCGAAAACTGCGCTCTGCGATTGCCAACACGCTTGCTCAGCCCGGCTATTATGGGCAACATTCCTCTTTTCTTAGGGAGGCCTATATCCAGCAGTGGACTTTCAATGGCTGTTATGATGATGATGAAAATTATCAGCGTTTCTGCACTATATTATGCATGTATTATACATACATAAACTTTCTTTTAAATTATTCTAAATATAAACAAAAACGGTATCAAAATCGGTTGCGTAGTTTTAAAGAAGAAAGCGGAAAACGACTTTCTTTTATAATATGTAGTAATGTAGTGATAATTAAAATCACACCACATCTCATACATTGATCTTACTCCGACATAAGTCGCTAAAAGCATTTGTGTTACGGCAATCAAACAACAGATACCACAAAATATAATACGCAAACACATATCAAGCACAAATATTCATCTCACCAACATTTGTCCTAGAGGTCGAAGCCACGACTGTTGTTGCACAAGATAGGAACACTACCTAATACACCACCAAACAGGTAAATTGAGATAAGATACGAATTTGTAATACCTCTAAGCTACTCCTAATGCATTTAACGGTTCAAACCAAGACCTGTAAGCGCACTCAGCAGCGGTCACTGGCGCCGCGCCAGTTTCCCGCCATCAGGTATTTACAAATGGCGGCTTGCATCTACCGAACAATGCCCGCCGGATCCATTCATATTGCACCACAATGGGATGCGACAACAACTGCTTCCTATGATTCACGCTCCCTATTTTATTGGTTAAGTGCAATTTCTATTCTCAGTGAATTATATCGCTGGTGTGAGAATGAAATTCATAGATCACACCAATTGCTTTGTGCCAAAAGATGTTTTTTTTAATTTAATCCTTACTTCTTTACTGATATTATAAATGCGTAAGTAACTATGTCTGTCTGTCATACATTCACGCCAAAAGTACTGAACCGTATTCAATGAAATTTATATATATTAAATATCAAGCTTAAGATGGGACAAAGGCTACTTTTTAATGCGAAAAAAAGGATTGTAAGGGGTTAAGAGGATTGATGAGAAGTTGTACGTTAGTATCGTCATTTGTAGAGTTAGAAGTTTGAAACTTATTTTTTATGCTGTTGATTCGATATAATTAAATATGTATATATTTTTTTATTTTGACCCTCATGGGTTAAATAACTATAGGAAATCATCATGTGAACCGTAGAATGAGGTATGGTAGCTATTTGCATTGCTGTGTTCCGGTTTGAAGGGTGAGAGAGGCAGTAAAATTACTCGGTAATGTAACATATTATCTTTAAGACAAAAGGTTGGCTACATGCTAGTGATATTCTAGTCATATTACGGTGACGAGTGACCTTACTATTACACGGAGTGTCTGTTTGTCGACCTGGTCTGACAAAATTCTAAACTAAAAATATGTACATACTGCAAAAGATTTAATTGTAATTTTGCATGAAAAAGATACCTATAATATAAAGTCAAATATATATAAGAAGTTAGAGGCCCGAAGGCGCAAATCTAGTGATCCTATTTTATGCGCCAAAGGTCGTGGGTTCGATTCCTACCCAGGGAAAATATTTATATAATGATATTTGTGTTTGTTTTGTGCTTAGGTGTATATATGTATTTAAATTGTATATTTGTGATTCCCCTGTTGTCTGGCGTCCGTAACACAAGTGCTTTAAGCGACTAACCACGGAGTCAGGTCAATGTGTGATGTCGTGGGAATTAATTAATTTATTATTATTATATTTATCATACCAGCTATTAAAAATCCACTGCTAGGCATAGGCATCCTCAAGAAAAGGGGAATTTTGCCCATAATCGTATGAATATACTGCCATCTGTCGGTTCCGATACCTCAGTCGCCTCTTACAACACCTGGTACACGGGGAGGTGCTATTCTACTCTGCCGGTATAACTTAGTAAGATTTATCGAATAAACAAATATCGAGAACCATACTGTTTTAGTTTTGACAAATCGACTACTCGGCCGATTACTTCGTCCGCTCTTTACGCAGGGTGTTAGTTCAATGGCGCGAAAATAAGACTCCATTTGACTTAGTTCGAGTATTTTATGCCCACCAGCAAACACTGTGTAAATTTTTTTTTTTTGATATGGTAATGTCTAGTAGAGATCAACAAACATAAAATACTGTATAAAGGTTAAATTACATAGACTTAAGCTCCATAACATACCTAAGTAACGTAATTTTATTCAAAAAGGACGTTATTGGTAAAAGGGCATTGGAAATTTTATTCAACTACTTGAGAATTTATTATTTGGAAACTAGAATTTATTGAAAATAATTTTGATTCTATGTAATGATTTGCGTACTATTTGTTAGTGAAAAATGAACTCCTTTAATTTTGCTTGTTTAAAAAAAAATGTCTTTAATGTATCATCATCATCATAATACCAGCCATTGAAAGTCCACTGCTAGATGTAGGCCTCTCTAATAAAGAAGGTTTTTTACCCATAATTGCCGCACTGGGCAAGCATTTTGGCAATCGCAGACCGCAACTTTTACCGCCCTATGCATTTGAGCTGCACTGTTTCGGATGTATATACCGCCATCTGTGGTTTTAGTACCTTAGTCGCCTCTTACGACACCTGGTGCAGTGAGAGATACTATTCTACTCTGCCTGTACCCCACGGCCGGTTAATGTATAGAGTTTTAAAATTAAGTATTTTTTAGTTAAGCTTACATATCATGCTGCGCATACATCCTTGAAGTTACTCCCCTTGCCAAGATCCTACAGATTTTTATAATGTTTTGTTGGGCTCAATACAATAAACAGTAAATAGTTTTTTGTTATGTTTATACCATGTTCACTGCAAAAAAACGATTTATTTATTGAATAAAAAAACACCGATTTATTTATTTTCATTGCAATACATAAACACAAGATTAACCATCGACAAATAATACATATTCACTATTCACTAGACTAAGAATTTCAAATCAACAGAAACATTTCAGACAACAAGGCTAAGCAAAAATTTCCCTTCCTTATAGAATTTAATATAGCTAGATTTAATCCCGAAATGTTTAGTGGGTCAGTTCCCTCGCAATTTATTCTCGCTACGATTTTTCCCCTTTAAGACGACTAGCTCGCCGCGGATTAAACGAGATAAGTTTTGGTGTTTTATTTTGAATGAAGCCTTGGTATTGTTCTATAGCACAAAAATTGCCAGCAAAAATCGTTAAAAGCATTATGCAAGAACGCAAAACAGGAAATACGAGTACTATGCATACAGTAGAATCCGTTTATTATGACCTCGCATATATTACCAACCGCTTAATATAACGTAAATATGTGTAAAGTTTAGTTTTCATACATTTTTAGCGACTTAGTCAGATAAAATAACTTTTCTTGTTCCGGATATAGTGACGTGTCGCTTATTATAAACTGTTTTAATAAATTATGTCCGGTTATCAAGTGACTGACTTGATTCCTCACATTTCTCAGTATCGTGATCACACCCACCTCTATCCTTACGATTACATTGGGTGAGTGCGTGTCTCGTATTGTCAATTTATTTTCATTACATATGCTTTCTTTGTATGACCACCATTTAACATGTCATGTTTATCACTTTTCTTTATGAATGGATGTAATAAGTGTAATAGTACGGACTAGTAAATATTTACTAATACAGTCAAAACCGGAAATAGCGTCATTGAAGGGACCGTATATTTCCGACGTTATATCCGATAGTTGTTATAAGCAATACTTAGCAAAAGTAGTTAAATTATCATAAGTACATATATATCTAATATAGAATAATATATAGTTTTCAAATGAAATGTAAAAAAAGAAATAAACATGTTTATTAAGAAATAATTGGAGGTACAAGATGTACCAGCTGCACTATAAGACTTACACTAGTTTTTAAAGTAGTCAGTCATTTTAGTCTGTTTTTTAAGCCCACTCTCAAATGTTTTGCATTTTACGTTTCATACTCCTCAAGTTATTAATATCATCGCTATTAAACTGGTCGTTAAAGGTAACAAATTTTTGCAAAACTTATAGCGCTAAGAGCCTCGGAAATGATCGAAGATCGAACTTCAATGCTTAGTAATAATATCTAAGATCGTTCGTATTGTTTTGTTTTGGTGGGACTAAATGCGTTTGATCGGTTCAGTCGATGAATATCTATATAGTTTCGACGTTATAAACGACATTTCGCTATATCCGATGTTGTTATAGCCGGTATGTTTACTGAACAGTTTACTGCATACTCGGCCAGGACCTTACAATCTGGTCGTAATAACCGATCGGTCGTTGTAGACGATGTCGTTATAATCGATTTTGACTGTACTTTCATCAGTTTTTATTTAACATGGCAGTCATCACCATCATCATATCAGCCATTGGAAGTCCATTGCTGGACATTGGCTTTCCTAAGAAAGGGGTAATTTTGCATATAATTGCCGCGCTGGTCGAGCGAGTTGGCAATCGCAGAACGCAGCTTTCGTGACAGGGATGCCGCTGCCCATCCCTGCACTGAGCTACACTGTATCATATCAATATACTGTCATCTGTTACTTCTGGTACCTTAGTAGTTAAAACAACCAGGTGACACTACGAGGATTTATTGATCGCTACTTTTTCCGGAATGCCGAACGGGGGTGCCAGCCTCCATCGGCTTAAGAAACTAGTCTGGTCAAATGCTGAGGTGGTTAGCAACAGTAATTTTCCACGTAGAGTCTTGATAGACCAACAAATAGGTAGAGACAGTTCCTCATAATTTGGCGGTTCTGGTACCTCAGTCGACTCATAAAATATTTGGTATTGATCTACTCTACCGGTGTATCAAAGCCAATGTTACGATAATGGGACACAATTTCACTACGATTGGAACATGGGACACGGAGACGTGCGTGTTACCGTTAATTTGAATTGAAATATGAAAATTTAAATTGACGCGATCTGATTTACGGTTGATATACGGTCTGATACGGTTTCTTCTATTACTAATTATTCTACTAGCTGACCCTAAAAGACATTATCTTTAACTCTATACCTTTGTCTATCATAAAAGAAAGCAATCATAAGCTAAAATATGTATAAAATATATAATCTATCGTATCTTTCGATTTGCATCAAACCTCTCTCGCCTTTCAGTGGTGGGCATAACTCGGGGGGCTTAGAGCGGTATACCACTCGGCTCCTTTCAAAATGCCGAGTGGGAGTCCAACATACGTCGCGGTACCCAGCTGCAATATGGCCTTATTGATTACTCCAGTAGAAAAAAAAATGTATATAGTAAGTAAAAATCATTAAAATCGTATGAGTAGCTTAAAATTACACCCCGAACAAACACCGTGATATGTAAGTTAAATGTATAAACATGTATTCAATTCATATAAAATAGGCTTTATTTAGCAAGAACTTCCATACTTTATATGAAACGTTTTAAGTTTGCCTTTATTATTAGTGCAATTATTAACTTTGCAATTGTAAAGAAAGGACAAAGTGACATAGATTGTCCGCAAGGTAGAGAATCCATGAAATCTTATTATAACAAGATTACTTCTGTAGCTTCCGTAGTAGCTAAATAGCATCAGTTTTATTACATGATAATATTAAAGAAAACCTGAGTGATTGCGTAAACTCAATAAAATAATTAGCCTACTCGCTGATGCTTGTAATTGTAATCATTCAAGATAATATTCAGTAATTTTTAATTACAATTAACTTTATAGTAAAAAAAAATAATTCCCATAACATCTCATACATTGACCTGATTCCGTGATAAGTTTCTTAAAACACTTGTGTTAAGGACATCGGACAACAAAGGAATCCTAAATAAACAATTTAAATAAATATATTGGATATATATGGATATACCGTCATCTGTCGGTTTTGGTACCTTAATCGCCTCTTACGACACCAAGTACAGAGGGAAGTTATATTCTATCCTGCAGATTCTATACAGCACTTTAAAAAAAAATTAAACAATATTAAAATATTAGTCGTGTAAGTGTAACAAAATTAAGCATACATTTCACGAAGGCTGAGCTGAAAATATCTACCACGACAATGAACGAAACCATGCGGCCCAGTTCGTAGTTAACACACGCAAAACAAATGACTGACAAACCCAACAACTACATCGAACATTCACATCTGCAACGTTAATCTACGAGTATATCTCATTCAAGTACGAGCCACGTATTGGGAACATACGGGTAACGTTTATCCGAAATTGCTAAATGGTGCTATGGACAAAGAATAAAGAATTATTTACAAGACACAACAATTACTATCAGGACTTCAGTCATCATCAGAAAAAAATTACATCTTGCTTGGTTTGGATCCAAATTTAAACATTTTCTAAAGTCTATTCTCACATTTAATTTAAGCTTCCAAATGACTGACAAAATTAACGAACACACGATTGCTCTTCGGAATGACGGGTCCGGTGGTGCAGATGGTAATGATCCAATCTTATGTACCAAAAAGTCGTGGTCATAAAGATTATATCGAAATCTTTTATAATTATAACAGTACTGTATTAAAAGAGTGAAAAGTAAGACTAGCCCAAAAAATTTGGTTTGTCTAAGTTTTTGCTAGGTGTATATTTACCGGTTCATTGACTTGGAATGCTGCTGTGGGGTACCGGCAGAATAGAACAGTAGGTACCTGCCCCAGTACCAGGTGTCATAAGATTCGACTAAGATACCAGAACCGACAGATAACGCACTGTTGAGGCGTTCTAGCAAATGTAGATTTATGGTGATTTCTTGCCACCAATATTGGTCTATAGGATATAATAATTGTTTCGGATGGATATACCGCCATCTGTTGGTTCTGGTACCTTAGTCTACTTACTTACTAATTTATTCTACTTTGGCGGTGCATCACGTCTTTACGCCCATCCCATAATCCTATAAGAGGTAAACCAAACAAGTTATTTGTGAACTGAGCGGATTTTTTAATTCAAGGTCCAATCTAAATTAAAATGAGGTAATTAAATAGTCAAAAAAATATATAGGCATCTGACCTAGGAAAAATATATACTATGTATGTAAATATGTACCTCCACGCAAACGAAGTCGCGGTTAATAGTTAGTTTTACACAGATTGTGTGTATTCCACGTACGTAATTCGCCTAAGAGAGTTCGCCAACATTATCTCGACATAACGAAATTCCACAAACGAAATGAACTTTTGTTCCCTTTCTTCCTAGACTCCCGGATACTTGCTCGGGAAAGGTCTTTCTGATTGAGTTTCCCTTGTCCGGCAAGTCTTGGTCAGATATTGAATTAACCTTTCAAAGACTAACAGCTAATTTATATGAAGCAAAGTAATATAACTAATTATAGCATCCTAGGTTACTTTCGTGTTGCTTCATTGACTGTTCTCTCCATTTTGTTAGAACATCATATATTTATTAACTATTATTTTAATAAGAAGTATTTGAGTAAAAAAGGCTTATAATAGTAGAAAGTAACTTACCAAGTGCCGTTAAAACTTACAACTAAGCTACCGAAATCAACAGATCGACCGATCATGTCGAATATTGGCAGCAGTATTCCCGACGAAGAGCTCTGCGAGTGCTTTGGTGTGTCTGCCCAGCTAAAGCATGATAATTAAATGAAGATAGACGTTCTGCGGAAGCAGCAGCGGCATTCTATGGCTGGTATTATTATGATGTTTAAGGTTATCTTTAACGTATCCTACCAAATGAATATGATTCTCTTTAACGAGTTTTTTGATGAACTTAATTAAAATTCAATTTTTTTTTATTAAGATAATATAAATAATAATAATAAATTATTATATAGATAATAATAAATTCACACGATATCTTATGCATTGCGCTGACTTCGAGACAAGTCACTTAAAGCACAATTATGTAACCAAACAGAAAAGAAAAAGAAGAACAAAATAAACTTATATTTATTATAGACATTTTTATATGTACTTGCAATAGGGTAAATCGAGTAAAAAAATGAAAATCTATCTATCTAATCTACGTAAAGCTATTGAACCCAAACTCAAATAATGTACTCTATACTAAAATTAATTAGGCACATCTGCCTAATTAATTTTAATCTCTCATATTTAGAATCTACGCCACTTGCAATGGGAAAGTTGGGGTTACAAGTTAATGAGAAACTTCATCACTTTTAGTAGCAGTTTCAAAATAAAGGGTAATCTTAAAATCCACTAGTCAAATTTCGACCAGGCATTCACTGACAGATATTACTAGTAGTGATCTAGGCTAATTACTGTATTATTTGAAGATATTCTTAGCACTTTAGCTTTTTATAGCTCTCTTGAAATTTTATATAAGCCGACAAAAGTTGTGAAGGTAGTCGCCATTATTCTAAATTCCACAATTTTATATTGCATTCCACGACAACCCTTCGCAGCAAACTTTTAGGAATTCCCAGAGACAAAGTGGAAAGTGGCAAGTTGGAAACTTGGCGTTCGCATCCACGGTACATCGGTGTTTCGAAATTATAAAGAGCGATTATTATGTAACTGCCAACAAGTTTTATTTAATTGGAGTTGTTCATTTTCCAGTCCCAGCTGATGAATATAACTGATAAGAAAAATTTATCCAAATCACTTCTAAGATGAAGCCGTCATCTGTTCCGCTAACATTTTTATTTATTTATGGAGGAAATGCAATAAAAGTCAAAAGTAAAGTCACATAAATTATATGTAATGTAATAATGAAATAAATGTTTTAACATTTCTTCCTCATTTACCAATTTCTAATCAGGAGATGTCACTGAAAAAGTAAAAAAGAAACTGTAACAAGAACAGTACAGTCATTAATTACATGAAAATAACAGCTTAACTAACATTTAAATTCTTAAGTAAGGTTTTTTAAGTAGGTAGCAAATAATGTTCAGAAATTAAATTAATCAAAAAAAGTTCCGCTCTCATTCAGTAATTCTAACAAACGCAGATTTTACAACAAAAATACTATCTTAATTATGCAATATTTATTATAAAACAAAAGACAATACTCGAACTTCTTGAACACGTCCTTTCGCAGCTCAACCGACAACGCCAACCGCACGGTACAAAGGCGTTGTTATTTGATGTCGCGAAAGCCTTCTACAAATTCTGGCATAACGGCTTGGTATTCAAGCTCCACTTTCAAAGAGTGCCGGACAGAGTCTGTCTTTTCTGATCCTTCTGGTATCGCGTCAAGGGTTCTTACTCACATAGCCACCCGATCTCAGTAGGCGTCTCCCAAGGATCCGTGCTCTCACCAGCCCTTTTCTTGCTCTACGTCAACGACATGCCTAGGTCCTCAGGCGTAGAGCTAGCTCTGTTCATGGACGATACTGCGCCGCGCCACCGCTACCTCTCCCTAATTTACAAACGCCTCCAACGCGCAGTCAATATTCTAGCGACAGGTTCCGCAAGTGGCCCATCGAAGTGAACTCCGAGAAGAGTGCTGTTATGCACTTCTCGAAGGACAATGCGGACAGTGTGCGCCACGAGATGGGAGTATTTAAAATGTTCGACAGACTAATCCCATGAGTCAAATTAATCAAATATCTAGACCGCGTCACTCTAGACCGGTGCATGACGTTCGGACCTCATATAAAGGAATTTAGAAAGAGAGTTCTAGAGAGATTTTAGGTAGGTTAAGTTATTACATCGACCGTTCAAGTACAGACACAAGAGGACATCGTTATGTCTTATGTAAGCCCCGTATTTGGTCACGCCACCCCGTCGCATCTCAAAACGCTTCAGATAGTTCATAACAAATTTCTGCGAAGGGCGACCGATGCCCCTTGGTACATTCGTAATCTAAGTTTACATCATGAAATCGATCTGTCGACGATCCGCTAGTTTAAAAAAGCGTCTCCGTCGTTTTCTCGACGGGAAAACTCGACATAGTAATCCGTTAATAGTTAAATCCGCGGCGTACGTCATAAAGAAAAACGTCCACGTCCGAAATCGCCCGATAAAATAAGCGCGTAAAACGCATTCTTTCAGTAGAGCACCACACCGCGTTTGCCGAACGCGTGCATTCCCTGTCCCAACGAATAATAACCAGCAAGCCTAGACCGGTTGGGCTCATTTTGTCCGTCCTCTTTTGCAGAATTAAATTTAAATTCACCCCCTACGACGGCCGCCCGAGGCTAGGTTGAGCTTTAAGAGGCGCCCTCGGGCGATCGCCGTCGATCCCGCTCAGATCAGCGAGGTGCGACCCTTACTAAACGCGCGGTCGCAGCCGCGGGGCACGCGTGACAAAAACGAGCCCTTAAAAATGAGAGGCCCCGCTCTTATATCGGTAGCGATGGAATTGACAAAAAAAAAGATAGAACTCCTCGACTATATTAGAAAGTAATCAAAATTATGTAGAACAACATGAAAATTTTAATTCAGTTATAAAGAAAAAAAAAACAATTACAGGTTAAATAAAAAAAACCATTGAATATACTAAATATCAATAGATGTATTGACTGCTAATTGTATCTTCCGACACACAATTACACAAACATCATGTATCCGAACACCATTTCAACGACTTCATCCGAGCAGACGTTACATCGCGTCCTGCAGGAAACTATTCGGGATCCAAAGTAGTATATAATTTTACGGAAGAGATATTATAACTAATATTACCTCAGTTTCACCTATTCCTACCGTCAAACAGCAGTGTTTGCACTGCCATGTTCCGGTTTGAACGGTGAGAAAAACATTGGATTACTGGATAAAGTGACATAAGCGTTGCAAAGCGCTGGAAATATCCTTGTGATATTACGAGTATCTATAGGCTGCAGTGACGTCACTCACGCACACTGAACATTCTCTTTTGTTGTCACAACATCATCTTTTACTGAACATCGATCTCTTATTACAAATAGAGAACAATTTTCATAAAATAAAAAGGAGTAAACACCATTAATTGAAAGAATATCAGTGCAACGCGCCATCCAACTAAGCTATTGCCGAAACAAATTGGAAACGTACCGCGTTTCATTCAGCTAATCCACCAACTGAGTGAAATAAATAAGCAAATAGTTGAGAGGTATTGTCTGTTACCCTTTCTATGAACCGACCCTTTTCGAACACCCAGTCATCCTGATTAGGCTGGTAAAGGCCAGTCCGCTTAAATTATACAGCAATTTATCATTCTCCGGGCATTTGTGGAAACGTCATTATTCATTTTGATTCTTGAAAACCGTAAAAGCTCTATTGTACCTTATAATTTGCGTCATTTCAAACGAGTGCCTGCGGGTCTGATCCGGATTTGGTCCTAATACGCGGATATCAAAATAATTTTAAGAGATGCAATAATCTTATAATGGTGAAATGTTATTTTGATACTTGTGTTCTCACAATTTTTTTTACCACTAATCTCTGAAACATAGAACATCTAGACTGGTATTATGTAAGGAGTAACTAATGCTCTTTTCATTAAAAAAAAAATTTGGTTCTGTTAAAGCATTATATAAATAAATTTGTATCTTTGTAGCGAATATACTGGAAAACAACTGGACTGATATCAAAAATATTTTCACTAATGAAACGTTACATTATAAGCAAGTTATTTAATCTGTTTTATAGATTGACAAAGGCACTGCTAGTTAAAAATAATTTTAATAACAATTCTCAAAATACTACAATAAACGGTCGATGTAATATAATGATTAAATATTTCCTTATAATGAGTCTGGTCTACTCGCAAGTTTGCGCGCTTTCTGAAACTGCAGTAAACTTAGTTTGAAGACTCGTCTGGTTCTGGCAGAATAGTATTAAGATCTCTTAATGAAATAAACTATTTTTCTTAATGACTTATGATAGTACAAGGTTATCATGGTCAATAGTTCTTTGTATGTAGCATTGGGGACAGTAAGGGAATTATATTCAACATCATATCAGCCATTAGAAGTCCACTGCTGGACATAGGCTTCTTTAAGGAAGAGGTAATTTTGCCCATAATTGCTACGCTGGGCAAGCGTGGTGGAAATCGCGAAATAAAACCATTGCAACATGGATGCTGCATGTCCCCGTCCTGTGTATTTAAGCTTCACTGTTTCGGATGGATATACCGCCATCTGTCGGTTCCGGTATCTCAGTCGCCTCTTACGACACCTGGTACAGGAAGAGGTACTTATCTACTCTGCTGTAAATCTAGAGGGAAGTATGCTAATGTTTTTTATTATACACACGACGTACATGCATACAGTCACGTGATACTAAGCGTCACTGCAGCCTGTAGATGTTTCGCAATATCACAGCGATATCACTAGCGAGTCGCCAATCTTGTGACTCAAAGATATATTGTCACATTACCCAGTAATTTCACTTACTCTTTCACCCTTTAAACGGGAATACAGCAATGTAAACACTGCTATTTGTAGAAATAAGTGAGAGTGAGCTAACAATGCAGACGACCTTTGTATGGGATTTATCTCTTGTAAATACATATAAATACCGCCAAGATATAGAACAAATACAAATATTTAATTCACAGAGTTGGTGAATTCTTGTGATGACACTAGCATCTATAGGCTGCGGTCACGTTTACGATCAAGCGGACCGCATGCTTGTTTGTTGGCATCATTATAAAAAAAAGTAAGAATTACATTTGTAATACCTCTGTTGTCTGATGATCCGTAACACAAGTGCTTATCTCGGAGTCAGATCAACGTTTAAAATGTTGTTTGAATTTATTTTGGTTATTTATTATGAGACTTGTGAATCAAGACAAATGACGGAATAATAAATAAATTATAAAAACAAATTCCCATAACATCTCATACATTGACCTTAGTCCGCGGTAAGTCGTTTGAAGCTCTTGTGTTACGAATGCCAGACATCAGAGAAATCACAAATATACTACTTAAATACATATATTTAACACCCAGACACAGAACACACAAATATCATCATATAAATATTGGCTCTGGGTGGGAATCGAACCCACGACACCTGGTCCACAAGACAGGAACACTACCATCTGCGCCATTAGGCCCGTCGTATTAATTTGCCGTTTGCCAGTTTCTTGTCCAGTTGTTGTGTTGAAGTGGGAAATAATGCGTTTGTTCATTCCGAGTGATGCGACGCTATCATGAGTTGTTAACGAATGAATGCTCTTATGATAAATTGCACATGAAACCTCTCCGATAGTCGCACCCTTGTTTAATAACGTTCATATGAATTACTGGCTGTTTGTGATATTAATAACACTAGTACCCAACTGTTTACATAATTTATACATAACGAAATGTATATTAAAATGTTAAGTAGGGAATAAATCTATATTATCATCATCTTCATTCACACCAGACATTGAAAGTCTACTGCTGGACATAGGCCTCTCCAAGAAAGGAGGTTTTTTGCCGAAAATTGCCGCGGTGGGCAAGCGTCTTGGCAATCGCATATTATTTGTTAGAAATAAATTTGTTCCATTTTTTTGACAATTCTCTTTCTTATTAATATACTAAATTTAAACATGTTTTAAGCTTCTATCAATATCTAAGATTACCCTCAAAAACAAAAGGAAAAAAGCGCCTCAAAACTGATTGGTGATGATGACTTCTTTAGAGACTACGATTTTTCGAATTATTTGCTATATATTTTTTCTCTTTTACACAAAAAAATAGATAAAACTAATGCTAGATAGATCTGTTTATTTATTACAAGTCTTCATCGAGTAAATTGCCTTGTCTGAATTGTGGAACATAATCTTCAGCTTTATCTATCAGATTAATCGCGGATAGGCTATCAGGCACGTCATCAGCAAGTAAGAACACGGATCCTTAATGTACTTCAATTGAGATAAAGTTGGACGAGAAAGATATTATTGACTATATACTAGCTAACCCAACAAACTTTTATTCTGTCATAACTATACATTAAAAAATATATAAGTGTAAATTGAGGTGTTTAATATATCTCTCGAATTAGTTGGTTAAAATCGATTCAGTTATTTTGTAGTTCATCACATTTAAATTATTATATAGTCACAAGCTGTGGGGTACTGACAGAGTAGAATAATACCCTCCCCTGTACCTGGTGTCGTAAGAGTCGATTGAGGTACCAAAACTGATAGATTTGATTAGATTCATCTAATAAAATGCGGCTCAAAATCACAGGGCGAGGATGGGCAGCAGCATCTCCATCGCGAAAGCTGCGCTCTGCGATTGCTAACACCCTTGCCAAGTGCGGCAATTATGGGCAACATATCCCCTTTCTTGGGGAGGCCTATGTCGAACAGTGGAAATCTAATGGCTGGTATGATGAAGGTATGGTCACATAAACTTTTCACATTACATTTTTTTACATTTCAATGAAACTTTGATTACAAATAAAGTTCTAAATCTTTATAATAATTTAGAAAAATATCATAAAAAGGTATGGAAATTAAAATTCTGGTCTTAATAATTATTTCAGACATCAGATAATCCGGTATCTAAATCTGCAAAAGTCGTTTTATAAGATAATAATTTCGATAGGAAGATTTCGTAGGATCATTTTCTAGATAGACGACATTGTAACATGACGCTGACTCTCTGAAACGTGCATCAAAAACAAACATGTCCGCTAATCTGATAGAAGCATAATTATAACTGGAAGAACAGTTCTACCATATAAAAAAATTGTGTGGGTTTGGATCTGGACATACTTTTTTTTGTAAAAGAAAAATTATGTCGAATCTTAAAATAGTCTCATAGTATACTAGTGACCCACCCACGCTTTGTTTTAATTAAAATTTCGGATAAATGACGTCAGTTTGATGTATTCCGAAATGTTCAACTATCTTTCTAATTATATATTTTGGTTCGTGCGTGAAAATCTTTTAAATATCTCTTCTGTAGTTTTTGACAATCGCTAATACACGTACTGACAAACGTCACAGTGTACTTTGTATTGTAATATGTAATAACTTTTTGTACTGGTCTGAAAGATATTTTTCACAATAATTAATAAAGATAGCTTATTACATACAAATTTTTTGTTGTCCACAGTTATTCATGATTGATATTGCAATATTTATCTTAAAACTTTTTCATTAAACTGTTTGCAAATATAGATTTTTGTTATCGTCTCATATATATTACATTATATTTATATTATATATATAGTTATACCTGGACGTGCCAAATGGCGCAGATGGTAGAGATCCTATTTTATACGCCGGGTCGTGAGTTCGATCCCCACCCAGAACAAACATTGCATATTGATTTGTATTTGTTTTTTGTCTGTTCGTTAAAACTATGTTTTTAAGTAATTTATTTGGGATTCTTCTGTTGCCTGGTGTACGTAACGTAAGTACTTTACGTGACTTATCTTGGAGTCAAGTCAAATTATAAGACACTTTATGAATATGAATTATTATTTATTTTCTATAGGTAACTATTAACAGTTTTTAGATATGTTTTTTTTCTATATTCGATGTACAATAAAGTATTTTATTAGTATTCCAATTTTCATAAATAAAGACTTCCTAGTACTCGCATACTAACACAGTTATCCTTCACAATCAACACCGGTGAGAGCCTTACCTCAGCGATTTATCGGATCCGAACCGATTGGACAAGAAAAGGGTCACACGGTTTTGTTCTGACAATACTGTTATGGTGGCGTAGGCAGGCTGCGACCTATTTATCCAAATCGGTGCACCAATAAATATCCATGTTTATAACATCGGTAACATTTTGAAATAATATAGGTTGAGCATATACTGTGACAAGGAAATTTTGAATCCATACTAATAAGAAGCAAGCAAATGGCGCAGATGGTAGTGATCTTATCTTGTGCACCAAGGGTCGTGGGTTCGTTATTGAGGGAACAAGACAGGGTTGGGTAGCAAAATCCTCCTTCGCAAAGGCTGCACTCTGTGATTGCTAACACGCTTGCCAGCGCAGCAATTACGGGCAAAAAACCTTCTTTTGTTGGAGAGGCTTCTTTTGTTGAGCAGTGGACTTCCAATCGCTCGTATGATCATGATGATGATAATGAATTGTGTTTGTTCTGTGTCTGGATATTAAATATATGTATTGAAGTAGTATCTTAATGATCCCTCTATTGTCTGACATTCGTAACGATTTACAACGGAGTCAGGTCAATGTATAAGAGATTGTGGGAATTTATTTAACAGTATGCGGGACTCCTTTAACAAGTCATTTCCCTCATTAGTCATGCAAAATGGAGGCTTTTGAGCTTGGACTCAAATTTGCTTAATCATGAATTGGACTTACGGTCATTCCATGTTCAAGAAGTGAACTGCCACTTAAACATAAAATACTGAAAATAGATACAAGTTTCTGATACATCAATATACAGTTATTGTTATACATACAGCTAGAAAAGGCTAATCTGCTATACAGAGCTTCAGTAAATGCCACTCGGTTCAATCCTCGGGTCTTTCTAGATAGTTATCAGGTTGCTACATATTAGGACATTCCTAAAGAATACATGATGTAGACCTCATACAACAGGTCGTCTATATTGGTACTCGTACCTCTATCTGACCAATTTTCTACCGCCAAATAGCAGTGTTCCGGTCTGCTGGGTGAAAGAGGTAGTTAAATTACTGGGCAATGTGGTATAATATTATACGTTTGGCAACGTGGTGGTGATATTGTTGTGAATGCATACTATCATGCGAAACGTTAGGTTGATTACCATCCTAATCAAAAAAAAATTAACTTAACAAAAATATAATACTACATTTAATTTATTTAATCGAAATATAGAGATCACGTAAGGCTAAGAGATCAGCTCACGTAAGGTACCAAGGAACGAAAATATATATTTTAAACATTTTCGTTATTGCTAATATGTTAAGAATATAAACGAATCTCGCGTTATTAATAAAAAATAAACAAACCAAGGTTTTCTAATAAATTTGAAATATTTATTAGATTATTACGCAATCGAATATTATTTAAATGTAAAAAGACAAATGAAAGTGTCCACGGTCTGATCGCAGTGCAAAAAAAATAAAAGGAAAGAAGAAATAGTAAAATTTGAAATAGTAAAAGAAACAGAGCTGGCTCACATAACACACTATGATGGGAACCAGCACTGCTATTTCAGGCCTTAATTCTCAACCATGTTAGTGGACAAATTGTTGTTTTCCATGAACCCAAAGCCAAATTTCAAAATGATGTACGCAACATTATTTTTATTTAATTATCGCAATATTATTTTTATTTAACTATCGCAACATTGTTAACGCAAGAGAAGTTTACTTTTAAAAGGGCTATGTGTTTAGATATAAGGATGTGATAATGTAATTTACTTTACCATATAGCTAACAAATAATTTAGATTTAAATCTACAATCTAGTTGCAGACTGAGATGATATTACTTGATATTAGTTTGAGAAAGTGATTAAATAAATATTTTAAATTGTAATATTTATAAAACTCATATTCTTCGAACCTAAAGTCATAAACTGTAAGAAGAGGTATCAAAAAAGGGCCAGGTCAGAAGTACCAAGAATAAACGAGCGTATGTGAAAGATTAAGGCGAAGAGAAGAAGATCATTGCGAGTAAGGGAAGAAAAAGATGTATGCCAAGATGTAGCAAGTAGAGATCCATTGTCTTTGCCTAATCCGAGGGGGACAAACGTGATTTCTGTATGTAAAATGTAATGTTTAGTCTAAAAGTAAACCTGTATAAATAAATAACTAAATAATTTAACCAAAAATGCTGTAATTTTTTTTCATAATAATTGATATATATCAAAGACCCTGATATTATTCGTACCTGTGTAATTTTCCAGGTAACTGTACCGGTGGCTTAAAACTTTTTAACAAATTCCAATGGGATGCCATCTGGGATCATAGAATATTGACATAACTCCAAAATTAATTTAATCGTGTTCATATAACTTCTGGAAAAGGATCCCTTTGAAACTGATTTTATAAAATAATAATTATTAACAAATATACAAAATACCCAATCTCTTCTCTAGACTCATTCTGATATTCTAGAGATTTTCAGAATCTAGGAAAATAGTAACCGTCAAATTACATTGTTTTAACAAATTATATAGCCATTCAAAATTCATTTTATTATAATAATTAGTACTTTTATATGAAAGATATATTTTTGCGGTGTGTTACCAGCAGAGAAGAAAAGAAGAGAAGAGTGACTAAGGTACCAGAACCGACAGATGGCGGTATATCGATACAAAACATTGCAGCACAAATGTACAGGGCGGGGATGGGCAGCTACATCCTCGTCGCGAAAGCTGTGCTTTCTTAGGAAGGCCACGAATATAATATTAGTAATATTTAGGATATATAGGATACAGAGGATAGTTTATCATTTTAAAGATGACGCTGCCTGTTCATCATATGTTAAAAGCACGTGTTAATTAGATAGGCTTCAAACACTTGGATATGAAGAAACAGAATAATTATTTAAACTTCAAAAATAAATTGCTGTAAAATAATTGTAATTAAAAATATTCATAAGTATTTGGTTTCACACGCCCTCAAAACGAGTATGTATACACGTTTACTTACTAAAATGAGAGGAATCACACACTAATTGACTCGGTTACGTATATTGTAGTGATCCTATTTTATGCGGTTTGGGGTTCAATCCCCACCCAGGAGGTGTTACACCACAAATATTTACATGATGATATTTGTGTTTGTCCTGTGTCTGGGTGTTGAATGTTTGTATTTAAGTATTATATTTTAGAGGAATCACTCTATTGTCTGATGTCCGTAACACAAGTGCTTTTAGCGACTTATCACGGAGTCAGGCCAACGTATGAGATATTGTGTGGATATTGTAGAGTAATTTAGTTTCATGGTAATATTTTACATAATGGTACTTTCTTTTAGTTAAGTCTACAAAATGATTAATAAGATTATAATTCAAGTTATGTACTCTTATTAGACTGATAACTTATAATAAATTGTAAACAAGAGTAGTAAAATACTTTTCATAATAAATAAATAATAATAATAATTTATATCTTTGAAATTGTATTTCTCAGGTTGCCCTGAATGTACTAAAAATACATGCGTATGAACCAAGTGTATTTATAAAGAATCTGCCTGATAAGCATCTGGCACATGTAAAATTTTTCTTCTTATTATTATTAAATACCTAAAATTTTAAGCGAAAGTTTGTGTCACCAATAAAAACCCGTAAATTTCTACATATTTATGTCTTAGTGTGATAATGTCTGTTTGCAACTGACTTCAAGCTCTGGCTAGAATCTATGCTTTAGATGTAAGAGTACTGAATTTAGTTAATAATAACTCATCTCTATGGTAGATACTATATAAGGATTTATCAGAGGATTAATATAATTTAATTGTTAACAAGTCTTAACAAATCAAAAACTACTTCCGCTATACATTTCTGATGGGCCTGTGGCATTGATGGTTGTAATCATATCTTATGCGCCATAGCTCGTGGGTTCAATCCCCACCCAGGAAAAATATTTAAATGATACATTTTGTATTTGTTCTTTGTTTGAGTTTTCTATACATTTATTTTAGAATACTATTCTAATCCAAAAGTAAACATGAAATGTAACAAGAACTGAATTCTCTAACTCTAGTGCTTTAATCGTGCGATAAGTACTTGTCCGTTACAATGATATTAAACACATTACACCGGACTATATCGGGTTATACAGACTCAGGAACGGGACTAATGAAATTAGGGAGGGCTATGAAACTCCACACCAGGACGGGAGGGCAAACACGCCGCACCCTTTACGTCCATTAACGGGTTTAATAACCGGCACTTCCACAATCATATTGAGGGTATCTTTGTTGTATTTTCAAACATAGTTGTCATACAGTGTTATTAACGTTTGTCTAGACGTATAATGAGATTATGATAAAGGTAGTTTTAGAAGCTAACTGCTATATATCTTTAGAAATTATAGCTTGATTGCTATATAATTAGCTCTATTAAAATCCTGTCAATATTTTTTTTCGATCTATTTGTATATTTGTCCAATAATTTCTTGTATTCTTTATTAATAATTATACTGATATTAGCAACATATAAAAAAATTAATTTAACCGTAGAGTGACTGCTTAGTAGAGTAGAACCTCCCCCGTACAAGTTGTCGTACAAATCAACTGTTATACTGAAACCAATAGATGGCAGTACCGTCGCGGTACTGTACTCTACGATTCCCACTACGCCTGCTCAGCTTACTTAGAGAATTTTTGTGTGATATCGTTAATAAAAAAAAATTTGCTCTTATATAATGTACCACCATATTGTACACTATAAAAGGTCTACAAAAATGGCCGCAATAAAAAAAAAATAGTTAGTATTAAAATAAATTTGAAGTGATTGATTTCGGATTAACCTGATGATGGGCTACTTATACGTCATATCCAACACCACCGGTATGATCGAGGCGGTTCATTAACGAACGCCCCTATGCCTAATTGTTCTCGCGTGCATCCGCCCCCGCTTGGTTGTTTGTAAAAGAGGAGTACTGCACGAGCCCGGCTGCACTAGTGCGGCTGTTATATGCTTGCGGGGTGGGAACTGCACGACGGACACTATTCCGCGAAAAAAATTATCTTTGTTTATGATTGTGGAGTATCATTGAGAGAAGAAGCCGTGCTGTAGCTTAGATATGAACTGTATACGCGAGCGAATATATTATATTTTCGACAAATGGATTATTATATTTTGTGTTGCATTTTATTCTCGTATATTATCTTACTAGCTGTGCTCGCGACTTCGTCCGCATGGAATAGTTTTTTTTTGGGTACCATACCTCTTTACCTTAACTTATACAAACTTTGAATTTTATGTTTATTTATATCGAATCAATGGCTTGAAGAATAAGTTTCAAGTTTCTAGCTCCAAAAATAGCGATACTTACATACAACATTTCATCCCCACTTTCGACATAGGCCTCCCCAAGAAAAGGGGAAATTGCTCATAATTGCCGCGCTGGGCAAACACTGGATAATCGCAGAACGTAGTTTCTTCATGGGGCTGCTGCCCATTCCTGTCCTGGAGCATTTGAGCTACACTGTTTCAGGTATATATAAGATGTACCACCACCTATCGGTTTAGGTACCTCAGTCGCCTCTGACGACACCTAGTACAGAGGGAAGTACTACTCTACTCCGCCGGTACCCCACGGCCAATGTCCACAGCTGAACACAGGCCTCTCTAAGAATGGGGGAATTTTACCTATAAATGCCGCGCTGGGCAAGCGAGTTGGCAATCGTAGAGCGCAGCTTTCGCGACGGAGATGCTGCTGCCCATCCTGCCCTGTGCATTTGAGTTGCACAGTACCACAGTTTAGTAGCTTCTTACAACACCTGGTGCAGTGGGAGGTACTATTCTACTCTACCAATACCTCACGGCTTTAGGTATATCGACTACGATTAGTAAACAATACTCAAAAGATTCCATTCCTTTAGGAAACGTAAAATGAGAAAATACTATATCATTGGACACTGATTGCATCCACTGGTATTTCAGATAACTTTAGCTGTACAATGAAATAGTTCTAGTTTCTGGGCAAATAAAACAGTATTACAACGACAGCCTTGTCTCTACAGAAGAGAAATAGCCCTCGGGCGTAAAGACGTGCTGATGTCGCGAGCCATTTAATAAATTCTTTACTCGAGGAGAATTTGTAATGATCTGTCTTTTAATTTAACTTCGCCACTAGCTTGAGTTGCTTTAGTTTGTGTGCCTTATTAAATTAAGATCTAATTGTAGTTTACATTAAAATTTATAAACAGCTTTTGATATTATGTAATTCTATTTACTTTTTGTGAAATATATTATCATTTATGCTAGCAAGCATCATGCTGATAAAGGAAACTAAAATTAAACTATCATTTTAAACTTTAAATCAATATTTCTAAGCGAAAATAGTCTGATAAAAAAAAAATTAGGGATATCATTGAATTGAAAAATAAAAATAGAGAACACATAAAGAATTAAAGAAATTGTAGAATTAACTAACAGTCATTGCACAAATTTAACGATAAACGAAATATTAATAAAGCGCATTATTTTAATATTTATTGTAACTTTGACGTTGAATTAAGCCTAATATCCAGGAAAAGTATCAAGAATATGTCTGTTAGGTCTAAATATTATTTTACATAGTTTGTAGTTCCTATAACTGGGTGATGTCGTTTATATAGCACGTAAATATATGTAAAATTAAAAAATAATATTTACTAGAAAAAATAAACTTGCCTTTGACTATAGGCGGGACTCGAATATGCATTTTTCGCTTGCTGATGGAGACTGCACTACACTAGCGTTATGCTGAGACCTTGAACTGGACGGACGAAGAATGTGGGATCTTCGTGGATGATATCTGAATGGTGTTGGAATTTAAGACCTGCTTTGGTGTGTGCCGAGGAGGTTGTGGTGCGCGCGGTGGTTAACGCGCCCAAAAGTGATCGTTGGAGTTAAAATAACTTTACAACGATTTGATGGGTGACCTTATTTTTTTCTTTGGAAGATAAATTATTCACAAATTTATAAATACTTTATAAATCGTTAAAACGACATTTCATCATACCAGACTTTGGAAGTCCACTGTTGGACTAGGCCTCTTCAAGAATGGATTTTTTTGCCAATAATTACCGTGCTGGGCAACCGTGTTAGCAATCCCAGAGCGCAGTTTTCGCGGGATGTTTCTGAACATCCCCGCTCAGTGCATTTAAGCTACTCTGTCTTAGATGGCCATACCACCGTCGGATCTGGTATCTGATATGGACATCTGATTCAGTGGAGGTTCTACTCTACCGGTACCTCACGGCCAGACCAAACGACGTTAATATGTATCAATGTGTAGATAAAGTATTTTTTTATAATTCTAAGGCTAAGGTCTAATGATTCAAAGGAGCATCTAAATGAAAAAAATAAAATGTTTAGAATTGCAAAGGATACTTTTTAAAAGAAATAAGGCAATATAGAGGAAACGGGTACGACAATAGACCGCCGTCGACTCCCGGAGATAAATAGCTCTCGAGCGGAGGGTGATGGTGTGGAGCTAGGGTTGGCACTGCTATAGAGTGCTCTTAAGTTTAATGAATAAATGAGACTAACAACTCACCAACTGTTCAGTCTTATACTTAATGAAACCGTATGAGCCACTTTGTTATAGAAATAAAAAAAAATACATGACTTAGATCTTATACAACTGGTCTTCTGCATCGGTACCTCACTCTCACATCTGGCGGTAAAAATCTATCGACAAATATCAGTGTTCGCATTACTGTTTTCCAGTCTAAAAGGTGAAAGAGGCATTAAAATTAGTAGGTAATTTTGGTGACGTGATTTCTTTAAGCCACAAGGTTGGCAACGCGCTTGTATTCCTTGTAATATTAGGAGCGGCTATAGGCTGCAGTGACGCTAACTATCAAGCCAACTGTACGTTTGTTTGTGGACCTAGTCTAATAAAAGATTTAAAAAATGCACTCTCTTTATTGTACAACACGCAATCAGTCAATGTAATATTAATAATAACTATGAAGTACAATGGGCAGCTTTACCGCAAATACCGATTTCTGCCAGGAAACCATTAGATGGAAAAGAACAAATAAAAATAAAGGGTAGCAAGAGGTACACATAAGATAGATTTAGTTGTAATTGTTTAATATATTTACTTAAGGTATGCAAAAATCGTAGCAAATAGAAATCCATAGTCTTGGCCGACCCCGATTGGACACATGCGTGATATATTCATATAAATAAATAGACTTTTATGTACAGATGAGTAATAATTTTACTATAACGAAGAGAATCCTAAATTGACTTATCGTTTAAAGTCGGGCAAGTACTTCGACCATCCAATGTTTAGCTAAAAGGCATTCCTTAAAGCCTAATCTGTAAAGGATGTATAGAAAAAAAATATATTATACGTTATGACTTTTTCAAATGTTCTTATTTTTTATTCTTGGAGTGTTAAGACTACTCCAAGAAGTACCGGTACCGACAGATCGCGGTATATCCATCCGAAACAGAGTAACTTAAACTACAGAGTGGGGATGGCGAGCAGCATTCTTGTCGCGAAGTTGTGCTCTGCGATTGTCACTACGCTTGCCCAGCGCAGCAATTATGGGTGAAATTCCCCCTATCTTTGAGAGGCCTATGTCCAACAATTCACATTATATCTCACACATTGATCTGATTCCGAAATAAGTCGCATAAAGAACTTATATTATAGACATCAGACAAACCACAAATATCATACTTAAATACATACATTTAACACCGAGACAGACAACAAACATAAGTACATATAAATATTTGTCATAGATAGGTTCGATCGAACCCACGACTTTTGACGCACAAGTTAGGATCACTACAATCTCCGCCATCGGGCCCGTTGAACTTCAATGGACTTTCTATGGCTGACGTGATGATTAACACTCCAATATGTATCAAGTCCTCAACTATACAATAAGTTATTCAAATGCGAAACTCGAGTGTTAATGATCCTATCATCATTTTTTCTAAGCCTAACTTTAACCCATTAAGCTATACGTAGTAGTTGTGAGTTTCTACTTGCTGCTTACCAATTACTGTTTTACCAAACGCAGAGCGTAACGGATACATAAGTATAGCGTAGTCATAAAAGAAACATATAAAATCACATTCCAAATAAAATAAAGGAGCCGTTATTGAAAACGCCAGTAAACGCTGCAGGCTTTTTTATGGAAGCTTCATAAAAGCTTGGAGAGCAACCATTCGACCCCTTACGGGGTACAGTTCACAAATGTTTACTAGTGCCGTATTGATAAAACGATATTGTAGGAAATATTTTGATGGCTTTAGGCCACTTAATTAAGATACTCCACATCAATTGAGACGTTATTCTTTAATATATATGTGTGTATACATAATAAAGATATATATATATATATATATATATGTGTGTGTGTGCGTGTGTGTGTGTGTGTGTGTTTAGTAAACAATTGGACTGATCTTTTTTTTAAATATTATGACTTTTTATTTAGTTGATCGTTGTATTTTATTATGAATTATGCTTCCGTCCGCAATGTTGTCCGCAATATTTTTACATTATAACCAAGAGAATCTCTTGTTATTCCGGGAAGAAATCTATATCGGTCCCAGCTTAACTGCACATAAACGTGCCGAATGCATAGTAAAAACTTAAAAGCTAAAGGATATTCTATATGTGACTCCAGTCTGTCAAGCTCTGTGCCAAGTTTCGTTCCGGAACAAATAGCAACTATAAATAATTACTCACAAACTTCCGCTTATAATAAAAAAGTAAATTCCTACAACATCATACACTGACCAGACTCCGTGGTAAGTCGCTTAAATCACTTTTGTTACAAACGCCAGACAAACGAGAAATCACAACTGTAGTAGTGTATTACTACGTTTAATACATATGTTTAATACCCAGACACAGAACAAACACAAATATCATCCTATAAATATTCTCCCTGGGTGGGAATCAAACCCACGACCCCTAGCGCACAAGGTAGGATCACTACCATATGCGCCATCGGGCTCGTCGATAATATTAGTAAGCGTAAATAATACCTATATTAATTGTAGGTTACAATGACTCTAATGAGTAATTTTGAACGTTATAATCAATGAGCATACATTGCATGCGCTAATTAATCGAATTAAAACTGATAATTTATACATAATATTACAGTTCTAGAAAATTCTTTGGTGGTGAAAAGGTTGGTGTTGGTGTTTTTAATGACCCCTTGTACTTTTTATTACTTGGTCTCCGTAACAATAAATGAAACTATTTTTTAGTTTCATTTATTGTTACGTTAGTAGTTATTTTTCAGTAACAATCAAAATCGTATTTCTTTAAGAGTTAAATATATCTAAATAACGAAGCATCTTATTAAGAATTAGTAAATATATACATTTCACTAGAAAACATGTAAATATGGAAATATTTACATGTTTTCTAGTGAAATGTCCGTATTAACATCGCCGTATTAATCTGTCGGGAAACAGGATAACTCCAAGATTAATTACACCGAGTCCGCAAAATTAAAAAAGAAATTCACTCGAGACAGCACTGCACTCTTCCGCAGAGGTTATTTGTCCCGTGGCAACGACACGCTATTGTTTTATATCGTGCAACACGTTATTTCTTTCACGTAAGCCACCGTCGCCATCGCCCTCAGCAAACACAATTATTAAATGTAGGTAACACGTTTGAGATTCAAAAATTATTTGATATTGTTAATTTTGTAATATTTTTACCAATTTAACTCAGATCTCTTATATCTCTTATATCACTTATGTGTCATACCGGCCAAACCCTATTTCGAGACAAACTCGTTTTGTCTAGGCTGAAGTAGTTCCTTTTATACTATTTTAAACTACATATATTTTTATAAGACCAGGTCGAAAAACAAGAATACCGACCGCTTGATTTACTATTAGTTCGCTTCGCAATATCACGATCATATCACTAGCGCGTTGCTGACCTTGTGACTTGAAGATACTATATCACATTACCCAGTAATATCACTGCCTTTCTCATCTACGCGGAACACAGCTATTTGGCGGTAGAAATAGGTAGGAATGTGGTACCAATGCGTTCGGCCTATGTATAGGGTGTACCTTATGTATCGATACGTAAACTACGATATGTAAAGAACTAAATCAACCTAAGCGAAGCAACTATTTATATTATATCTAATACGACATTACACCAACAGATTGGCAATGATTTTAACTTTGGGTTTTAGGAACCGACATGAATTGCAAAAAATATTTATAAGCGGAAAGATTATGAGCAGCGATTAAATTTGGGCGTTCGGACGGTGTGTAGCATCTGTTTCGGACAAGTTCTATCAAATCTATAATTACATCTAAATCGCACAGTACCCGGTATACTGATTTTAAATAAATGTGACATACAAATTAAGAATTCGAAGGTATATCCCTAGAATTTCACACACCTAAATTTTAATAAATCATTACTGTAATTTTATGAAGACCTTTTGAGATCTAGGAAAATTTGCATATCTACTTTGAATAGAAAAAAAAATCTGAAAATGATTGTCTCTTGAAATCTTCCTAAAGGACATTAGGATATTCGACATTTAGTTTATATGTAATAAATAGTATTTAATTCTAAATTTATTGAGTTGATACAGACTTAATCTAGGGGTGCGATATATCATGTGAATGTATCACCAAAAAAGAAGATATATCCAACCAACGAAATATATAAGCAACGAAAATCTTCAACCTATTGTTGCATAAGCTAGGACAACCCAACACCTATCTTTGCGTGTATTTGTAGAGAATTATGTCTATAGCACGGTAGCGTAAGACGGAATTTAATATCAAAATTGTTGGTATATTGATGGAATAAGTCAATTCATACGATCCACGTTGCTCGAGGGCTATTTGTCTCGGCGGCCGACAGAGAGCTATTGTTTTAGGCTCTGTCCACCGCAATATTGGCTTATTTTGTCTGCCCCTTGACTTTTATTAATGGACCAACAAAATGTGACTTTAAGTTTGTAGCTACATTTCTGTTGTACTGAAGTTTACAGAGCTTAAAAGCGGCACTAAAAATAATATTTAATAAATATTATATTATGAATTCATGTATCTATTGGAGATTTTATTCCATTGTCCCATTTTTATTATCATATCAGCAATTGGAAGTTCACTGCTGGACTTAGGTCTTCCAAAGAAAGAGGAAATTTTAGAAAAATCTATTCTAGTTATATGTAAATTGGTTATACCAAAACAATTATTGTTGAAGATTTAGTAAAATTCTTGCTAATTGGGAACTCTAAGACATCTTATTACTGTTGGGCGTAGGACAATAGATTAAACATTTTAGGGGATTCATGTCCATAATTTCTATTTATATATTTCGCGACGAATATATGGGTGCCCATCTCCGCTATTTGAGCTACTCAGATCCCTTAAACAGAGGTACTATTCTAATTCGCCAGAAACCTACAGTAAATAATTAAAAAACAAAAGCATATATGCTTTGTACTTACGAAACCGTTAATACCGGTGGAGTATAGTACTTTCCTCTGTACCAGGTGTTTTTACCAAGAAGCGATTAAGGTATTGAAACCTACAGATGGCGGTATTCTCATGTGTAACAACGCAGTTTAAATACTTGTGGGAATGGCAGCAGCATCCTCGTCGCGAAGTTGCGCTTTGCGATTACCACTACGCCATTAAGGGCAAAAATCCCTCTGTCTTAAGGACGTCTATGTTAAACAGTGGACTTTCTATGGCTGATATGATTATAAAACCGGAACAAACAGCTGGTATGAATAACCTTGGCTAAGAAACATTTTAACCGAATGTTACAGACAGGAGCCTGACATATGATATCTACTTACGAAAATCGGATGCGTTATTATTCCGAAATAAATTAAGCTTGGTTTTAATTGTAACGGCTACATCATAGAATTATGTTTCATATTAACCGTAATAAAAACTGTTCTGGGTCTCAAAAAATTTTACTAGGTTTGGACCTCAGGAGCATTTACTTAAAAATCAACATGACACTTTGTTTTTTTATTATTTTCTCAGTAAAACTATCAAGATCTTATTGATGATAAAACATACGTATATCACATGATGTTTGAGAACTATAACTAAACTCATTAGATCGTATGAATGAATAATGATGAATGATGTATGAATATTTGTCACTCCTTCACGCCAGAACGGCTGGATAAATTTGTCTGAGATTATTGAAAGTTTACAATAACAGAAAAGTTACGTACTTTATATCCTGATAATATGATTTTTTTCATAATGTAGCTGTCGACAGCGATATAGACTTTCTCAGGGAACAAGTTCAATCAAGAATTTGTCAGGCTTGAAGCATATATTAAGGAACTTCAGACAAAGTTGCGAATAGAAAACTAGTTTATTGTTTTAATTTATTAAATAATCCAGCTCACTATTCATCAGCAAAGATTGCTTTATTATTAAAAAAATCAGTGACTGCTAAATGTCGGTATTGTAATAAAACGGAAGACAATATTTTCTGTTGGAGTGTGCCCGCAACGACGATAAGATGGCTTTGTTTTTGATCAAATTTAGAATGAATGTTTTGGATTTAAGTTATATCCAAAGTTTTTTTCGGAACCATACCACCGCTAATCTTTAGAAGCTATCTCATATTATCTCATTACTATTATTAACCACAGAGTAAATGGGGTTGACATTATCCTTAAAGATAAAATCCTCTGAAAATAAAAGAAATATGTATATAAATTCAAAATTAAAATAAAATTATCTCCTTGATATTATTCAATTGAAGGGTGACAAAACTCGTATTTTAATTACCAATATCAGTAATTCATATCTTCTGTATTAAACGTTAGCGAATCCAATATCACAGTTACATCTCGCCTGTCCACTATTTGACGATAACAATGTTACGTCAGCACGCACGTCACGTCATTTAAGGCACTATGATGTAGTATGACGCAGAATAATAAATTGGTGCGGACATTCACGAGTTTACCTGGTACATCGATGATTAATGATGTCAGTTGTGCATTTCATCATTTCGAGCAATGTGTGCCATTTAATCACTGATGATTAGATATTTTTAATTGGGTTTTATGCAGTTTCACCCAATTATATGTTTAAGCTGTGGGTATAATATAGAGAAAATACTGTATAAGTATTAATGCACAATAACACTTGAATAGTTAACGATCTATTTCCTAGAATACATCATATTACATGGTAGTTATCTCTTTTTAGACCTGACTAGCATGTGTCCGTGACTTCATCTACAATATTAATCTACAATTTTAAGTCGCTTCAACCACTTGTGTTACGGACATAAGACAACAGAGGAATCACAAATAGAATACTTAAGTACATATCTTTACACCCAGATACAGAATATATTTGAGTTTGCCCTGTCTGGGAGTTCTAAATAGCGAATAAATATTTGTTCTGGGTGAGGATCAACCCGTGACCCCTAGCGCATTAGATAGGATGAGGATACTGCTGCCCATACCCCCCCCCCCTGTAGTATTTAAGGTAAGCTGTCTCGACTGGATATACCGCCATCTGTCAGTTTTGGTACTTTGATCACCTCTTACGACACCTGGCAGAGAAGAAGGTACTACGCCAATACACCACGGCTAACCATCCCTAGAATTCAGGTTTACCTTAAAGAGGAGGCAAAGTAACTTTAAGTATTGTATTGTAACATTATTTTGTACTCTAAAAAGTCAAAAATTATTATTTACGATGTTTATTTGTATGATACATTATTATTGTTCACCTGAATCGTTAAATGATTTGATTAAACGTAACTTTTCGATTATTTAGTTTCAGTAGTTCATATATTAGATAATAGTTTGATAACCTGACTCATAATAAAATATTTTTTTATGTTTTGAAGTCAGCAAGCAATCATACGGTCCGCTTGATGATAAAAGTGATCGCAGCCTATAAACTCGTGATAACACAAAGATATCACTTGTGTGCCAACCTTGTGCACTGTAGATACAATGTCACATTACCTAATAATTTCACTACCTCTCTCAACCTTCAAACCAGAACACAGCAGTACGAACACTGCTATATATACTGCTAGAAATAAGTGAGAGTGAGGTACCAATGTAGATGACCTTTGTAAGAGGGTTACCTTGAGTAAAAAGCCTTTTGAGTTTCAGTCAATTGAAGTACTTAACAAACAGTAAATTACTATTCCATCTCCCCTTCCTCCGGTCACTTTTAATCAGAAGAGCTTATGTATTCTCCAACCATAGACAAAGGCCTGACTTGTTTCGTAATCACTCTACACCGCAAATCACTACGTTATTAAATATTCGCCTATTGCGGAGTTCTATATTCTAAAATATATTTATACGTACATAGGATTCAAACATTACTTAATTATAAGTAATGTTGTGGAAAGATACCAAAACCAATTTTTTGTTAGAAAGAGCAAACGTATATTGTCTACAACTTTAAACTACTTTTTATATTCAAATTTACTCTAATCATTTAGTTCCGTGGTAGTGGCCGTGAGATACCAGCAGAGAAGAATAGTACCTCCCGATGTACTAATCGGTATAGGCGGTAAGAGGCAAGTTAGTTACTGGAACCGACAAATAGCGGTATATCCACCCCAATTGGTGTTATTCAAACGCAACAGAGCCGAGATGAGCAGCATTCCGTAGCTTCGCTACCACGCTTGCTCCGCGCGGCAGTTATAGACAAATATTCCCCTTTTCTTGGGGAGATCTATGTCCAGCAGTGGCTATTTTATGGATGTTATAATAATGAGGATGTGGTACCAATGAAATCTATGCATAAAACCTTTTGCAATAACACGGTCATGTGAAAGTGAACTGGTTCGAAGAACTGGTACAATTTCAAACCATGGAACAACCATGTCTTCTACAATTATTCAACTATATAAGGCTAATGCGAAGTGTATAAGACAACAATAATTAATAGTCCTAGCATATAAAGGCCAGAATACGTACAATACACTATAATGCTGTACAGACTTTCACCCTCTGCCCTTAGATAGTTAATTCTATTTGCAACACGATACCCGCGCAGGCCCAGTTTACTGTTATTAAGTTCAGCCCACACATTATCGGTAGACGGGCAGAAATTGACAAGGGTTGAAACCGGGCAACCGTAAACAAACGTTTCCCTCCAACAACACTATTCAGGTTTTATACTATCGCTGATATTACTAAATCTATTTTGTAGCTTAACAAAAAATCTAAAGGTTGGGTAAAAAAGATTTGTTCTCGTAATAAATTTTCACATCATTTATGTATAAAGAGATACAATGTATTAGGTTTATATTTATTTATTTTTTCAAAATCCACAGCTCAATAATATTTCGCAAGACTTAATTTTGTAACTTCTAGCTAACGGTATCTAAATATTTTTATTAGCATTCGATACCTCAAAGTAGATTTTTTTAATTTAAGAGTGTCTTTACACACATGTTTGGATTCCAAACTGTTGAAAAATATCAACTAAACTGACCAAAAACACTAATAAAATAAAAAGGCATTATTCTTCAAATAAAAATATATATACGTTTATATAGCAAAGTTTTATATTTAAGATGGATTTAATGTTACAAGACTAAACAATTCATTTTCCTACTTTAAATTCCAGAATTCCAAAATGAAGGAAGATGTTGTTAAATTGTAGAATATAGTTATTTGACAGTAAAATAGTTAATTACTACTGTAGAAAAGTCAGTTAAAAATTTATTAACAATTTATAAATATTACCTATTTCTCATGCTGTTGCACATCATTTGAGACAAATTGGAAGCGTGAAAAAACTATATATTATTTACGCATATATTACATAAATACATAGAATATGAAGCTATACCTTGTAAATACAATATATATAAACAATAATAGTAACAGATATTGTCTGTATATAGATAGCAGAACTGATAAGTGAACAATTTAGAGTAAATTCTTTAGTCTATTAGAAACACAAGAATACAACCCCGAAAAGGGAATTAACATTTTGTTTCGTCCGTAATTTCCACGCTAGGCAAGCGCATTGCAATTGCTGAGCCTCTTGTTAAGGATAGGGTATATAATAAGATTGTGTATATTAGGCAGGTAGCAATAGACAGGTAGGAATGGCATCTTGTACACGCTGTTTTGAATTTTCATGAACTGGTTTAATGCCATTGTTCTTGTACAGGAACTTATGTGACTGAGATAGTTTAAAAAAAGCTAATTTTAATATTAACAAAGTAATCCTATTTACTTCAGATTAAGTGTATCTCACAGAGCCACGAGGTACCGGCAGAGTAGAATAGTACCTCCCCCTGTACCAGGTGTCGTAATATGTGACTAAGGTACCAGAATCGATCGCGGTATATCCATCAACAGTGCAGCTTAAATGCACAGGGCGGGGATGGGCAGCAGCATCTTTCTTAGCAAGGCCTATATCCAGCAGTGGGCTTTTAATGGCTGGTATGATGATGATGATTATATTTGTAATTTTCTTGTGATTCTCTGGTTGTCTAATGTATGCAAGACACCAGCAAGTCTAGAACGTACGTAGAACTTCCTGCTACAAGAAAGACAGATATGACTGTCCGCAGGATAGCGCTATATGCCATTTGTATGCTGATTCAATTAACTGATAACTGTTCAATTGGAAATCATTTGGGGAGGTCTATGTCCAGCATCGAACGTCCTCAAGCCGATTCAGAGTCAACCTTAAACAGAGAGACAAAATTTTAAAAAGCTGATTTTGTCGGTACTGTAATGATAAATATTTTAAAAATTGTTTCAATTTTACAATATTTAGAAGGATCGTTGTTTATCTTTTAAACTAACACTGAACTGTAGTATGGGGGGAAAATATTATGATATCCTAAGCTTTGAGATAGGAACTTAATTTAAGTAAAGTTCGAAGACAAATTTAACCAAGATAGAAGAACCCTTCTCGTGTTTCCAATAAGAGTTGAGCTATACCTACGTAAAAAGTTTAATACCTACACTCTGATAACGATGTAGGTAAGTAAACAAACTGGGAACACGCATTCGCCTTATAGCGAAACACTCACGGCGAGCGTGTTTGGTTGGTAAACATAAAAACATATTTGTGTTTGTATCACGATATCAAACATGAGGTTGGCCTCTTACAAAAGGTCATCTGCATTGGTATCTCACTTTCACCTATTTCCACCACCGAATACCAGTATTCCACATTGCTGTATTCCAGTTTTGGAGGGTGAGGGAGGCAGTGAAATCACTGAGTAATGTGACGGTATATCATCAAGTCACAAGATCGGCTATGCGCTGGTGACATCTTCATGATATTACAGGCATCTATAAGCTTATGTGATACTTACCTGGTCGAATAAAAGGAACTAATGTGTATATATATATATATACGGTCCCACTGATGGTAAGCGATGTTTGTCGACTAAGGACGAAACTCGTTGCTGACCATTTTAAGACGAAATAACTTGCTTTCTAAAGTATCACATATTAAACCTCATTATCATCATAGTAGTCCGAAAGTGATCAGAAAGACTACTGTGGGACTGGACATAGGCCCAAGATAGATTTTTGCCCGCAATATCCGCGCTGGGCTGGCGTGGTGGCAATTGCAGAGCAAAACTTCGCGACGAGAATGCTGCTACCCATCTCCAACCTGTATTTGTACTGTTTCGGATGGATATATCGCCGTCTGTTGGCTCCAATACCTCAGTCGCCTCTTACTGCACCTGGTACAGAGAGAGGTACTATTAAATTTCGCCGGTACCCCACGGCGAACCAACCCTAGAAAACAGGTTTACCTCAAATAGGAGGTAAAGTAAGGTATTGTAGCGTTGTTTTGTACTCTAAAGTGAGTTTTTCTATTGAGATTTGAGAAATTGTTATTATTATTTTCGTATTATATATGTATAATGCATTATAAGTGTTCGCCTGAATCGTTAAATGATTTGATTAAACGCAAGTTCGCGCGTAAATACGCAGTTTCAGTATTTTATAATCTACATCTGAGACGTAGATAATTAACGCGTAGCACACAAAATAGCAAGTATATGTTTTATATCATTATTAGATGTATTGTATATTAGATGTATAAAAAAAATACCTTTTGTACTAAAGGAAGACCTCCATGACGGGCCCGATGGCGCAGATGATAGCGATCCGATTATGCGCCAGATATATTGGGTTCGATACCCACCCAGGACAAATATTTATATGATGATATTTGTATTTATCCTACGTGTCAGTGTAAAAATATGTATTATAACCCTCTTTTATCTGATGTCCGTACTACAAGTGTTTAAGCGACTTACCACTGAGTCAGGTCAACGTATTAGATATTGTATGAACATTCTTATTCTTAAAAGGTTGCCTGCATTGGAACCTTACTCTGACTGGGTAAATGTGATAACGGTATCTTCAATTCACGAGCGTCTTTACGCTGCTGCCACGTTTACCACCAAAGGGCCATAAGCTTGTTTGCTGATTTAATAAAAAGAACACCACATCTTATACGTTGACCTCATCCGAGATAATTAGCCTTAAGCAATAGTGTTACGCATATTAGACAACAAAGGAATTAGAGACATAATTCTTTGAAAAATAAAAAAACACCCTATCACAAAAACAGTCTTATGTGGGAATGCAACCCACGACCTTTTACCGCACAAGATAGTCTCACTACCACCTGCGATATAGGGCCTGCTCAAATTAGTATTGAAGTGTATGAACAAATCCAAATATTTGTCTGTCTCCTATATACTCTTTATACGCTTTGAAGGGCCTGAATCGATTTCGGCGAATATTAACATGACAAATGCTACTTTATTTAAATAATGATTATAGTTACGCGCCGATAAAAGACAAATTAAAAATTAATGAAATTTATTTCAATCTATAAAACTCAATATTCAGTTGCAGAAAGTAACAAATATAAATTATTATTAAAAATGTAAAAATCTTTTTTTACTTTAGTTACATTACATAAAATTTACCTTCTTGACTCAAAGTGTCACTCACAAACGATTCGCTTTTACTATCTCTCCATATTTAGGGGCTGTGATCATTGGGGGAATAATGTAGGATAGAACTAACTGGCATACAACCACCTAAATCCCAAATTTTTCCGCGTGCGGTTATTCAAATGTATCTTCTTCGTGCTCGTGCTTCTTGCTCCCATTTTCATTTAATTGCCTTCAAACCACTTTGCGGGACGTTACGATGTTCGACGTTCTATAGACAGCCTTAAGGTGCTAAATAACCCGTGGCTCCCCCTACCCTCGTTCCGCTTAATCAAGCCCTGCTTCGGTTTGCGGCTAATAGAATCGGAAAACCATCAGGATGCGCTTCTGCTTCGTATTAAAGACTGCTAAAATTGTTATCGACGTCCGAAGTAACTTTTACTTTTGTGTTTTTCCACCTATTTACTTAAGCGCAATGAATTTTTCATACATACCGGTACCGGCAGAGTAGAATTAGCAGAGGTACTATCTCCCACTGTGCCAGGTGTCATAAGATGCGACTATGGTACCAGAACCGGTAGATGGCGGTATATCTATCCGAAACAGTAGAGCTCAAATGCACAGGGTGGGGATGAGCAGCAGCATGCTCGTCGCGAAAGCGCTCTGCGATTACCACCACGCTTGCCTAGCGCAATTATTAGAAAATTCCCCCTTTCTTTTTCCATCAGAAATAAAATAAAATAAATTAAATTAAAAGTAAATAGCAGAAAATAAAATGTCAATAATGTTAAAATATCTATGCAATATGAGTCATTTGTCATGACCAATGAGTGTGTTCAGTTTCTTGGTAAGATGTTGTTCTTTGATGCGCCGAACAATGAAACATAATAGAGGACATACAACATACTTCTTCATTTTATTTTAATTCACTTGTTTATCCATGCTGCCCTTTTACATTAAAGGTCCGGAAGAATTAATTCCGAAACGTAAACGTTTGCGTTTTTAATGATTAAGAAAAATCCTGCGTAGTGACAATAGTCAATTACTTTTAACACAAAAAACACAAAGTTTAGTTTAATCCAAAGATGTTCTGATTTTAAGTACAATGCAAAAAATAATAAAAGAATGACCAGAAACAATTGCTTCAAAAACTATAATAAAATGTTTGTCAGAGCGTTTTTAGTACGATATGTAACAGGTAGTGGACGCGACAGAGTGTTTGCAGACAAATTTAGCTCGGACTATTTCTTTACTAGGCTGTTGAATGCTGTCAGTGCAATCGTATCCGTCGTATGATGATGTTTTTTTTATTGGCATAATGGTGGGCTATAGGGTACCGGCAGAGTGGAACCTCCCTTAATTTACCTACTAGGTGTCGTAAGAGGCGACTAAGGTACCAGAACCAAAACCAAAACTCAAACCTGTGATCATTTCAACTTAGGAAATAACATGAGGTAGAACTCGTCGTCTGCATTGGTACGTTACTAACCTATTTCTATCACTAAATAGCAGTGTTTGTACTGTTATGTTCCGGTTTGAAGAGTGAGAGAGGCAGTAAAATTACTGGATTAAGTGATCTTCCAGTCACAAGGCTAGCAATGCTCCTTTAATATCCTTGTGATATTACCAGCGTATATAGTCTTCGGTGACACTTACAATCATGCGGACTGAATGATTCTTTGTCGACAAGTTGCAATAAAAAAGACGATATTTGGAACTTTTATAGGCTAAACTTCTAGATTACTTCTTTTCTCAGTCTTTATTTTTGGTAGTTATCTACAAATAAGTCCATATATGTACTATAAGGCCCTGGAGAGCAACCATCCTTATAAGACTTTTAAAATGTAGTAACCACATTTACTCGCTAAGCCTTTTGTCTACTTCTAGTCACAAATCTAACTAAATACAAACACATGCACGTCTACTAGATGATAAATTATGAGAGGCCCAATGGCGATTTTATCTTGTGCGCCAATCGAGTCGTGCCCCCCCCCCCCCCTGGGATAAATATTTATGTAATGAATATTGGTGGTTGTATTGTGCCTGGGTGATATTATAATACGTATTAAAGTATTTAAATTGTGATTACGCTGCTGTTTGATGTCCAAAACACAAGTAACAAACCAAGTAGCTCGGATTCAGGTTGAAGTATAAGTCAAAGTATGTTGTGTGAATTTATTAATAATATAATTTTTATTAAAATTCCTTGTCAGACGTCTTAATTTCACGCTGCTCCCTTGCACCGCGTATACAAAGTAAACTAATTCTCGAATGTGAGTTTAATTATAAATTCCAAGTTTAATTAACAACGAGTAAAGTAACTACGAGAAATTTCTGGCGGCCGGGCCGTGATTGTTTTTGACTTGTTAAAATCTTAACTCTGATAAATTCATAAATATGTTTTCTCTTTGCTTTTAATGTCTGGTTTTCTGGACTCACTTACTAAACTAAACTGTTCCTGGCTCTGAACTAAAAGCTTCCCCCCCCCCGCATACTTTCTCCCCTTTTCATCGACTCAACTTTTCAGATTTTCACGCTGACAGCTATAAAAAAATCTATGAACGTTAGTTACTGCGTGTGATACCTTAACTACTTTTGTTCTGTTCCTGGTTCCCATAACACGATAGACATCCATACCTGGACTAGAAATATGTAGATATTTCCTATAATGTATTTCTCATGACTATTTTATTTTTATTTTTTTAGTTCACACTACCAACAACATAAATATATTGGCAGATAATGCCCCTAGGCATTAAGTCATCATGTGTATATAGTATTTTTATTATGCAAAAAGCTATATAGATAAATATAATCCACAACACAAGCTACAAGCCTAAACCTTAAAAATGATAGGACCCAATATATTACAGTAATTCTTCTTCCAATGACCCTGGAACTTCATTCTGAACAGTCTAGTAATCGATTCAGTCATAGAAAGCATTCCTTAAATTAACAAGAGCTTAAGAAAAAAAAAATCATTTTCCTACTGTATCATAAAGAGTATTAATTTTATAGTAAATCCTCTCTATCCGTTTAATATAATTTCTACTTCTTCTTTGTCTTTGGATCTGAACAGCTTATAGATATTATAAAGTATCTAATGAAGGTTTATTAATTATAATTAAAGCTTTAAAAGATTAGCGTTTGTTTTACAGATATCAGAGAATGAAGGAATTACATATATTTTACTTAAATACATAATAAACACCCAAACATAGAACAAAATAAATAAAGTCTAAATTCGTTTACAAAGTTCTGTTATAAACATTTTATATACTAGTGACATAGCCTCCGCCATTTAAAAATAAAAATAATCGTAGCTTTAAAAAAGTTCGCTTTCCCACGATCGTGAACATTAGATTCCAGCGACAAGAGCCGCCATTCAGCCCGCATTGTACTCGTAACGTGTATTTACAAATCCGATTCGCGTAAGCGCCACTTACATTACGTCTCTACGCTACGCTCTACGTCTGGGAGCACGATTTCAACTGGTCCTAAAGTCAATACAGCCCATTCATTCGTGCAGAATACACTTTGACTATTCTTATATTTAAAAACTTGTAAAACTTTTATACAAACAATGCCCCTTTACCCCCTTAAGGGATGATTATCAAAAAAATATTTTATATGTGTTTCATGACTTTCATTGAACTTTTATACTGAATTTCATTCGAATGATTTCAAAAACACGTTTTACCTCTGTAGGTGGTTAATTTTTAAAAATCCTTTTTTTAGTGATCCCCTACGTTATAAAAGGGTCCCAGTGCAAAATTCACTTTGCTAACCCTTATCTAACCCTTATCTAAGTCAGCTTCTCCTTTACACCTAGTATAGGGGGAGATACTATTCTACTCTGCCGGTACACACGGCATTTACATTTAATACTAAATGAATGGCAGGCAAATCGAGAAAAAAACTCTATAAAAGTCTATTAACTGCCTGTTTCACCAACATCCTAGCAGCTATAGAACGTCCACTGCTGTACATAGCCCTCCCCAAGAAAGGAGGAATTTCGCCCATAATTTCCGGCGAGCGTGTTGGCAATCGCAGAGCGTAACATCTCATACATTGACCTGACGCCGAGATAAATCGCCTTAAACATTTGTATTATGGATATCAGACAGCAGAGAAATCACAAATATAATACTTAAATATATATATAATATTCAAAACCTAGACACAGAAAAAATAAAAATATCATTATATAAATATTTGTCCTGGGCAGATTAAAATTTATTACCTTTAGCGCATAAGATAAGATTACATACATACATACATCACGCCTGTGTTCCACTTGTTACAATCTCGGCATACCTCTCTCGCTTCCTTAACTCGCATTATTCATCGGACCTGGCTTTTCTAAGATTACTACTACTTTCATAATTATAACTTTATACGATAACTCAAGATGTTTAGAAAACTTAACGACCAACAAAAATGCAAAAATTCATTTAACCACGTTGTGATGCTGTTAAGAAATAGTTGTATTAATCAAGTGATTTATGTATTATTTTAAATAAGTCTAAATGTTTTGATGAAGTTAAGAATGTAACAACCTTGAACCTTAAAAGACATTACGTCTTTTAAGCTACTTTTCCTAAGGCTATATATCGATCTCAGGAAAACAATAATACCCGCGCTCACAAGTTCAAACGGCTAAAGTCGCTGGCCGGAAGGCAGTTGTAGTTGCCTGTTTAGACATTCATTATCATCATCATCACTGCTAGACATTGGCTTACCCAAGAAAGGAGCATTTTTACCCATAACTGCCGCGCTGCGTAAGCGTGTTGACAATCGCAGAGCGCAGCTTTCGCAAAGGGGATGCTGCTGCCCATCACCGCCCTGTGCATTTGTATTAGACTATTTCAGATGGATATACTGCCATCTGTCGGTTCTAATACCTTAATTCTCCTCTCTAAAGCTTCTGAAGACACCTGCTATAGAGGGAGGTACTATTTTTCTTTGCCTGTACCTCACGGTTAGTTAAGATTTTTAAAGTAAAACAAGCACTTCAAACATAACAATAACCATATAATGATGTGGTTATGGTAAATTCCGATAAATATTCACACTTAGTTTCCTGGAGTGTGGGGAGTTATTGGACGCCTACGCGATGCGACGCCGTCTCTCCACACTCCATTATGTTCCAGACACGTGTTCACAAATCCGATCCAAGTAAGTGCTTCCGACATCCACGGAGCAGATTTCTTATGTCAATGCAAAATCTATTCACGAATTCGAGTCGAGTTCTGCTCGCACTTGCTTACCGCGACAGTAAACATCAACATAACCATAGGCGTTTGATTGTAAGTCTATAAGCAAGCGTACTTCATACGTACCTCATCAGAGATACATACGTTTTATTCATAAAGCAAACAGCATAAAGGTGCTTACTGTTGCAAAATTGTTATTGTATACCGCTATAAAATTCCCTCCTTCTTATTTTAAAAGTCGGTTCGTGTTCCTTGGGAACAGAATTTACCACTCTAAAAAAATAGAGAAAGAGTGGTAAATCCTGATTTGATCGCAAAGAAACTCCAAGCATTGCCCTCTCCATAGCTCATTGAGCTACTTTTAGTTGGCCAATAAGGCCAATGGTAAGAGACCACGTTTCGCTGCCATACAAAGCTATGTTGTCTAGAAATTAAGTTTAAGATTGAACTAGTTTATGCTTTATTCCATAGAGTATTTTTTGGCAACGCTTTATATATCACACTCAAACCGCCGAGTAGATAATATTTGGCTTGCTAAATTAGAAACTTTCATTTCGGAGCACTCTTCAGCTTAATTTCGCATTCGCAGAGATGAGAGCGTTGCACCAGCTGCTACCGAAGTTAATGGCTACGCGACCGAAAACAGACAACAAACAGTGTTGCCAACGCGAAATTATTAAGAATCTACATTTTTAAATATTTTGACCACGTCTACAAAATAATTATCTGAAAATCCATTCGGTAGCATTTGATAGGGACACTTTCATAAAAATATATATAGATACAACAACAAATTGAACAATATATGTAAAATATATACTTATATTATGTAGTTATAAAAAAAAATTATTCTGAAACGCTTTCCCGTACTTTATTTACTAATGCTGCTAACTTTATAACCCTATTTCTGATGTACGTTATTTTTCTTATCAATGTATATCTTGTACATATAATTTAGAATATAATTGTAAATAGGTATATTTATATCATATGTATTTATGGCGTATATTTACACAAATATGTATTTAACATTTATCTATTTTTTATATATATTACCTGCACCACTATATATATTTTTTCTGTTTCGTGTAATGTGTAATTTTTAAAATACATACATCTTAGTATATCTCTCTCGCTTCATTAATACTTTTATAGACGCTCGTTTATTCTTGGTAAGTGTTTCTGACCAGGCCCTTCTTTGATACCTACTTCTTGGTTAAGGTATATTGGCCCAGGTCATCCTATACCAACTCTTCCATTTACTTCCGCACTATATATTTGAGTAGTTATTTTACTTTCATCCATCCTTTTCATATGTCTAAACCATCTCAACATTCCTTACTCTATTGATTGTTACAACATTATCTTATTGTATTTTTCTTTAACCTATCTCTCTAATTTCACCATACGCATTATTCTACTTGTATGCCTCTTCTGCGAGACCCAATATTTACTAATATATTTCAGTGTTAAAACGAACACACTTTGGCTTTTTGACACAATTTGGCTGTCCAGAAAATCATTTAAGGCTCCATTGACACTATTTCCAGCTTTCATTATTATCCGTTCAATATCGCGTTCAAACTTCCCATCTCTTGTAAAAACACGTCCCATCCCGTCACACAAACTCTTTCACTTGTTCAACCTTCATGGCATCTATCACAATTTCACAATATGTCATGCTTTCTTCCTTGACAATCCCCAGCCATTTTGTTTTACATTCACTTTCATACCATTCCTTTTAAAGAAAGATTGCATAATTATTATCATTAAATAAGACAAACAGTTAACTATAAACAAGTTGAATAACCAAGGCGATGCTACATCTCCCTGTTTAACGCTTCTATAGGTTAAGTGTAGGCACAAGCGAAACGTTATCTGGCTAGGTTTATCGAGATAAATTGTCTTTGCGATCTTATAAGATTGTTAACTAAAGACAGTTCCCATCAGGCATCTGCTTAAAAAATGTGTAAAAAATACAGAATAAATTTAATAATAAAAATTACCTTGGTAAAGCTTCCGTCACATAAAATATTAAGATACAACATCGTTTGCATAAAAGGTTTTAACCTACTTACGCTTTCCGCCTTTATCAATTTATATTTTTATCCGTCGTTCCACTTGAAGGATAAGCGGTAGATTAAAAATTGATTAGGAATAAGAAGTAAATGTTTTACTCTAAATAAATGGTTGGCAAATCGATAATTACCTTCAGATACCTTCTAATACCATTTTTAGTTCTAGCTATACTCTCATGAGTAGACATTGTTTATTAGATATAGTATCTAATGAACACTACTAACTACTGTACTGTACCACTAACTACTATAACATTAGTACTAACATTAAGTTAGTATAGCTACGATTATATCGTTTTCTTTTTTGTTAACGCAAAGAATCCTGGACATTATAATATTCCATAATAAAAATATTACCATGTTTGATTTTAGTTTTTCTTAACTAATGATATCTATAATTTGATTATTAATTTATTTTAATAAAAAATAATATTTCTGTCCTCGAAATGGTTACTACTTTTAACGGTTTCTTTGATAGGTACTAAAATAGGCAAACGGTATTGCACACAATAAAAAGGATCGATTCGATTTTACTTTTCAGGAGAAACTGCTTTTATTTTTTTTTTAAATAAGCTAAAAATTTAAGATTTTTACATAAAATAAATTGATCAAATTTGTTTACTAATTCTTAAAACAATTGTACTGACTACAAATGACCTAACCTATACAAGTATTGACTGTATATATTCCAAAATCCTTCCTTACCATCCTTACCTATAAGAATGTCATTGTGTGGGTACGATTGGCTACTGTTTAGTGGATTATGATCGATGGAACCAACAACTGGAACAGCCTAATCTATTAATCGAAACAAAATATTTTGCTCTAACTAACTGATCTATCAACGCACATGGTAAACTAAAATTCAGAACAAAACTTGTTTTATATAATACAGAGAATTCAGAATGGGAGTTATAAATTTAAGGACTTTACACGACTTAATATGTTATTTTAAGATTGAAAACGATACCGCTACTTAACTAAAGAAGTTGATACAATATTTTTAATTCTGTATACTAAAAGGATTCTAATTCTCACAAATCTTCAAAGCAAAAAAAGAAATCTATAAGTATAGATTTGCTTATTATCTGAGTATTACATATATGTCCGATGACCCTGAAAACATTATAAGGCTTATAATATTTCATAATAGTGTGCCGGTACCAGTCGGGTCTTAATACTAAGCTTATAGCAGATATAATATTCGTCAATAGCCACATACATAATCACACATACAACGAACTATGTATACTAAAATTAAACACAATTTTAATCAGATTATGATAAAATATTCTTTTCTAAAATAGAAATAGCTTAAACAACAACTTATACCAGTTTTCTGCTAGTAACAGTCGTTACATAGTCGCCATATTAAATAATTTTAATTTTATATATTTGTATCAAAACCTTGTACTATCCAAATAGTAATAATTCTTGAGAACTTCGTGCTATGAATTCCCACGTGAATTATAAAATTACATGAACTCTTTATCTGTAATATATTTTGTAATAAACGTAATAATGCGAGCTCAGCTAAACATGGCCAAAAAATATGAGACGGTTAACATTCCACCGCACCAAACCTTGATTTGATTGATAGTTAGTAAACATGCCCCATAAAATACCGGAAAGAAAGCAAATGTTGCAATATTGAAAATAAATGTACCCATTTGTCATATCTTACATATACTTGCACACAAGTACGACAATAACCACTAATTCTTCAAAACAAACCTTCGCTAGAAATAATTCAACTTTTCTCAGGTATTTATGAATAAAGGATCAATTCTTCAAGTAACGATTCACTTATTATATAAAATCTTTCACCTATAAAGAATTTGATCGTAGAGTGCCGCTGATTAAAATTGTACTTCCTTTTACACCAGTTGCCATCCTTTTACAACGCAGCCCGAATGCAACAGAGCGTGGATGGACGGCATCATTCCCGTCGCGAAGCCCAATTTTACGATTGCCATTAAGCCTGCCCAGCGCGGCAGTTACAGATAAAATTCCCTCTCTCTGCGATGGCTTTTGTTCTACAATGGACGTTCTACATCTGTTATGATGATAATAAAATCTAGCATTATTTAATTTTGACGGGCCCTATGGCGAAGTTGGTAGTGACCCTATCTTGTGCGCCAAGGGTCGTGGGTTCGATCCCCACCCAGGACAAATATTTTACGACTGATATGATGAAAAATATCTAAAGTTCACTCAAGATGTATTAATATAACAAATAAAAAAATTTGGAAAAATGGATACTTCATGACTAGATATCGGATTCTATACCTTTGATAATTGCATATGCAAAAGTAGTTAAATATGTCAAGCACATTACATTGTTGAATGGTGGATAGTCACAGAACGGGTATCTTGCACGAGTGCATAGATTATCCACTGTTGGACATAGGCCTCCCCAAAAATTTGCCGTGCTGGGCAAACGTATTGGCATCCCCACCCTGTACATTCGAGCTGACTTTATTGCATTGATATACCGCTATTTGTCGGTTCTGGTTCGGTTAGTCACCTCTTATGACACCTGGTACAGGGGGAGGTACTATTCTACTCTGCCGGTACCTCACGGCTAACGGCTGTTGACCTTACTCCGTAATTAATAATGAGGATTGACCACATCAGCGTCGATACGCTAGCCAAGTAAAAAGGCAATTGTATAGCCCTACGATTTGTCTTGGGGTCGAAATATCCTGGGCAGTTACCGCGGTCACAGTATCTCAGAACTGCTCTGATGAATTAAAATAACTATTGACTACTGCCTGGTATTTCATAAAGTTATAATCTAATCATTGTCTAACTCATCGTCGGCGCCATCGCGGAACCTAGTTTCACGACTACGAGTCGAGCTACGAGTTGCTGTTTCGAATGGATATACCGGCATCTCTAGATTTCGGTACCTTAGTCGTCTCTTACGATACCTGGTGCAAAGTACCATCTTACTGTCATAATAAAACATTTTACCTTGAGTAACCATTTATAATTTCCAGACCGGTATTAAATGTTTTCATAACATCAGTTTACCAGCTATACATATATACTATACTAGCCATTAAACTCACTCGGAACCTCGTGTGTTTGTTAGCGCACATTGTTTAGAATGTTGCGTCCACAAGACCAACAAAACTCCCATTTCAACAAGGATGAGTGGTTTCCTTGTTTATCCACTTCCCCCTTCACAACATTATGAACGTAAAATATAATACCAAATAATTGATTTTTACTTTACAATCAAATAAATAAGGTTTTAATATCTTCCTTTCTGTGAGTTAAGATCTTTCACATACATTAATATCTTTATGCAATAATGTTCATATTTGTACTGGATAAATATGTACCCAAGTTAATCAATGAATGTCCTATAAGTCGTACATTTCTACAATATATTTATTATTTTTCTATGCTGTACTTGCCAAACACATTCAAATTTTTTTTCTATTATTACAAAATTAAGTCAAATTTGATAATAGTTATTTAGTATTAATTGAAATAAATAATACATCATCTTGAAGAGCAAATTATGTATATAATTTATTTATGTATGTATAAAAACAAATAAAATTTAAGTCCATGCTAGTAACATGAAATTGTATATACACGCTGAAATAAAAGTCGCAGTATAAAAGAACTAACAATAACTATATCTAATCTCCGTTTCGGTAAAACTATATTGGAGTAAATTTGTATCACTTTCTTAATTACAATACTTACGGGCTAAGCATTCTAAAAATAAATAATATTGAATAAATTTTACATTCTGCATCGTATAACTTTCCAGCACATTACTGTTTGTTTAAATCACCACCGTTCACAGCACGTCGGTGATCAATCTTGCGTCGCTTGCTGCTGACGCGTGCACACATCGCAACTAATTACCGGTTGTATTAACATCTCATTCAACCACGGCTGTATCATAAGCCGACTAAAACTAAATAATTTATAAATAAAATTATAATTCACGGAATAACGTTGACCTAAACCTGAAACAAGTCACTTAAAGCACTTGTGTTAAAGACATTACACAAAAAAGGAATCAATACAGAACAAACACATATTTACATCGTATAAACTTTTGTCATGAATAAGGATCGAGCCCACGAAGATAGGAACACTATTCCTTCAGACTATGAAAACAGACATAAAATAAATTCAGAAAAATAAATAACTGCACAAATCAAAATGTTTAATAGCAAAACATATTTTAAGTCAATTAAGACTGTCTTAGCAAATGACACTAAAATATCTTAGGATGTGGTAATGAAAACGCTCTTTTCTTACAAAGCCTGTGAGTTACCCTTATGGACTTTTTCAGGAAAGGGCGTTATTCATTATACTAAATAAATGTTAACCATCAAAAATGCATACATACAAACACATTCGCAAACAACACAATATAATTATAAAGAAAATTTACTCAAGTAATATAAATATACATATATACCCGTTATAATTTTATATTTATGAGACAATAAAATACACATTCAACCTAAACAGTAGAACTTATAGTATTTTTTCGTGCTATAAACTCAATGTGTACCAAATGAATTTCAAAACGTTTTCAGCTATAAACGGAGTGACTCATTAGGAAGATTAACGTATTTAATTTATAAATGACTGAATAAAATGAATTGGAATGTGACGCGGACGGTTGAAAATATTCACTTAGGTGTTAATACATTAAAAATAATTTACGATTTTGTGGTCTTATTAGATAAATTACTAGAAAACGGGCAAGAAATGTATTTTAGCAGGCAATTTTCGGGTATAGTTTTTGTCTTTGGTTTCTCAAATAACAGTTTATTTTTAGTTATATAGTATATATTTTAGTTTAAGCGTTTTCGAATATTCTTACAATAAAATCACACTAACCCAAATAACTGAAGAAAATCTGGCAATAGAATGTCACTCGCAAGAATTATCTTTTAAACGTTTGTTCACATATGCTAAAATTCCCAAACATATATAAGACCCCTTATCACCCCAAAGGAGAAAAACTATTTGTTTTGTTTAACTCGTTCATTTATCATCAACCCTTCGCTTATATGTGGAGGAAGCTATCGTCCCTACAGTGCATTGCGGCACTATCGGGAACCAAAACAAGCACCAGATGCAGCAGATCATGGGCCATGGATCATGGACCAGGGCCCATTACTACTAGTACTGCGGGGTCCGAGGTCCTCTCCCTCTTGTCCAGAGAGGTACCGCAGAGAACCCGGTTTCTCTGTAAGTCCTATCTAATAGGGTCCTGTAGATAGAGATTATTAAAAATATAGTAAGTTTATTTACAGAATTTGAACCATACAATTAATTATCACACAACATTTTCTCCTTTAAACTATGAAGCCTATTTATAGCACTGTTTCTTTAAAAGAATTACATTAAATTACACGAAACTAACACTGATATTTGTCTATTATTAGCAGTCACGGCCAATAATATTGATATTTATTTATTATCACCAAGAAATTGGGATGACAAGAACAGAGTTTGAGATGTGGAACTACAAATCCTTTCAAATATGTACACTTTTACCACATATAATAAAACTACTTTTAATAGCACTAAAACGCAATATAATTAACATATTACATTTTCATTTTGACAACCTGCGTGTATGGTAATTTGTTGGTTTTTCTTCTGTCGGACCTTAGTATGCGAATAAGTATAAGTATTTTACTAATTAATTTATTCGTATATAATATTTATTCGTCATAACCATCACAAAATTGAACTATCCACCTACTAAACATTCAATCAAAATGATTGTTATCTCGACCCAACCCTGCCCGCGGAAGATTACAACAATGCCCCACATCCTATCCAAACATATTCGAGTCTTGAATAAATATAATATGACGACACGAGCGCACCAATCGCAGAAGCTATTGAAACTCTTACTAAATGTAGAAAATGTATACAATTAACATTAGTGATATATACAGCTTAGAACATCTATTTTAAATATTCCCTATCTCGTTATTTATTTTGACTATTGAGAGAGATAAAAATCTCTAGGTCAATTTATCAATTGATTATAACATATTAATATTTTGTATACAGGAAAATATCGGAATCCCCTTTCCCGTGATGAATAAATATACATATTTAAAGTCACACAAGCTTCTACCAAACTCTCGATGTGCGTTAACATACACTGTTAATATTGTTAATGTGCACAAACTAAAATTTCATCAATCAAAGTTATCTAACAAGATAAACCCCTACATTTAACTCGGAATAGTATGTGTATATATGTTATATATTGATATTATGAATATTGATATTGATTGATGATATGAATTTATTTATAATTGATGTGTATATATATATATATATATATAGATGTGGCAGCTTATTAAAAAGACAACACTGTAACCTAAACTTTCAATAGTTGTCAATTGTTGCATTATATCTGGTATATGTTTTTGCTAAGTGTCTTATATAAATAAATGTACTTCGTTGTTTATTCGCTAACATAAACAAATTAAATCAAAACAAACAAATCAAAACACAATACGATTGTTTTTCACGATACACGGGCGCTTTGTTGAAATATAAAAGTGTTGCTCGATCACAAAAGAGAGTTGTTCCGTTTACAATATTATTCTCGTATTGGGACAAATCGCCTATCTCTCTCTATGCCTGAACGGTGAAAAGGGATGGCGGTAGATGTTCGGGCGTGGGAAGAGTATTTTTGAATACCATAGTGGCTTATATCGTGCTATATTGACAGGGAACGTCACGGTCGGCGGCAATACACACAGAGTTAGAAGTTTCTGGATCTGGACGATCACTGTATGCTACAAAGTGTTTATGTATGGAACTATGGTCAGTTAGCATTTATTTAGAATACAACGTTATACATCTGATTCCGTCTTTCCTTCTTATGTCAGCGGCATGATTAAAAAAAATATTTTTTTACCTCCCACCGCAACAGGTGTCGTAAGTGGCGACTAAGGTACCAGAACTGACAGATAGCAGTATATCCATCCGAAATAGTGCAAATGCACAGGGCGGGGATAGATAGAGCTTCCGGCAGTATAGAATAGTATCTCCCACTGTACCATACGTTTTAAGAGGCGACTAATGTAACAGAACCGACAGATGGCAATATATATCCGAAATAGTGCAGTTCAAATGCACAGGGCCCCACCCTGTGCATTTGAACTGCACTATGGGCAGCAGAAACCCTGTCGTGATAGATGCGCCCTGCGATTGCTAGCATGCTTGCCCAGCGCGGCATTTATGGGCAAAAAACCCAGGCCTATGCCCAGTAGTGGTAATGATGCTATAGTATTTTATTTTAATTTTATATTTCTAGAGCGTTGTTTTACTATTGTAATGTCGCGAATAGATTATTCGCGACATTACAATAGTAACAATTTGGTCGATACATTTTTTAAATAGAACCTTTTCCAGACAATAACAAATGCAACCAAAAATGTATTAGCGAATTCAGTCCAGCGGTTTGAAGCCAAATAATTCATATATGTTACAGTCATTGTAATTACGTACACGTAGCTGTTACACTTAATTTCTCTCTGGATATTGGTTATAATAAAATTGCTTAAACAATGTGATAAACTAATCACTTTATATTTTATAAGATTGCCAGTTAATGTGATTAATTCTGTATCACAAATGATTATTTTACTAACAATATTTAACAAACGAATCATTTGGCAAACTTTTATTTTAAACACATAACTTAAAAAATAATTTAGTATATATATCCGGATTTATCACTTTGGCTGTAACATATATACATACGTAAGAGGTGACTAAGATATTTACTTTCAATAGCTGGTACGATGACTGATGACGTTATAAACGTATATATTAATGGATATTTTTTAATTATGGACCTGGGTGCCGTATCCATGCGTGTAATATCCGCGCGAGTATCTCGACCGCCGGGAATTCGATTAAAACACAACCAGTATAACTTTTAAAGCCTTTCCGTCATTTTGCACCCACTCTCGGACGCGTGCCTCAGTAAATGCGATGGAAAAACAATCGTCCCGGCCAAGGGTTCCAATGACATTCCCTCTTTAAACACGTTCTGTAACAAAGGTCCCGTTTAAATTATGCGTAATTGGACTAATGGACTTTCATGGTATGGGACAAATTACAGTTTAGTGCTTTTAACTTTTTGGTTAGAATTTGTGTTCTTACTTCCATTAATACATTCAAAAAGAGGGATGTTATCACGGTACATTTTTGGATGTGATTAGTTTTGTGGTGTTAAAAATATTTTATATCAGTAATCTTATTATAGCTAACTTACTTTCTCCTCCTGTTTAGTAAGAAGCATTAGTTATATACTCAATGGTCAATATTTCTTCAACCTTACACGTTTGATAAAAGTTTTAATCACTCATGCTACGCTAGGACTTTGTCACACGTTTTACTGCTACTATAATAATGATAGTAACTGCCATTTTTATCCAACCATTCATCATTTCAGCTATTAGAAGTCTACTGCTGAACATAGGCCTCCCCACGAAAGGGGAAGTTTGCCCATAATTGCCGCGTTGGGCAAGCGTATTAGAAATCGCAGAGCGCAGCTTTTGCGACTGGGATGCTGCTCTCCATCCATGCCCTGTGCAATTCAGCTACTGTTACTGCTTCTGGATATACCGCCATCTGTCGGTTCCGGAACCTCAGTCGCCTCTTACGACACCTGGTAAAAGGGAGGTATTACTGTGCCGGCACCTTACGCTCTGCAATAAATAACTATCAAACCACCTCGGAACAACTACACATATATCTCACCGCGTAACAAAACTTTGTTTCAGCCTCAACTTCACACTACCTATGTGTCAAAATAACAAAAACATCGATATCTTACTCCCCACGGGCGGTAAACGTTTTTTCTTTCCACCGCAAAGTTACAAGCCTTAACGTCCAAAGAATGGGACGTAAAGTTGCCAACAAAAGAAATCGTCGCACTCTCAAAATTGAAGTTTTATCTGACAAGCGAAAAATACGGAAGAGTAAGAGGTTTGTCGTGTCAACTGAGTGTAATTTAAAAACGTTTAAACAGGAAAATTGGAGATCTCTGTTTGGATATGTGTTTTGAGAGAGTAGGTCAGGAGAGAATTGTGTTATTTTCAAAACGTTTGGTCGAAGAGATTGTAACCCACGTTTATAGTCAATAAATACATACAAATCAGGCTCGACTAACAGTACTTCTATGCGGTTATCAGGTCATTCAGATTCTCGAGGATTTGGACAATTATATGTATTATTGGAAACAATTTTATAATGCATTAGAACATTAGATGACTGACGACACAGATGGTAGTGATCCAATCTTGTTCTACTCCCCACCCTATATTTTTATCTATGAGGTAGACCTCATACAATAAGGTCGGATTTATCTCGGAGTCATTAGAAGCATGGGATCGTGATATAATCGTGAATAAACTGTAGATTTTTATAGCCGTAGATAATCTAAAGAATGGACTCGCTTGAAATAGTTTTGGGGTCAACGTATCCTATGGACAAGACAAATGAGACACCGCAAAAGTCTTACAAACGTATCGCGTACCTAATGAAAATGAGAACCACTTCAATGACTTTACTGACACTTCTCACCTCGCTCAACCACTTTAAGAACTGGTGCTTGATTGCACTAGATAGGAAAGAGATACTCGTTTGTACAGACGAATTCCTCTACTAATAAAAGGTGTATCTTTATATTGCTTCAGGTATTTCTCTATATTGCTAGTGATCTATAGTGCTAGTAGATATTTTAAGATTTTATCCTTGAATACTTAACAATCTAGCTTTCAGCTTAAAACTATCGAAGACGACCAAACGTTTTGACGACAAACCAAACATACATCAGAAAACCATTTCTACACAATGCCGGCTGATAGGAATGGTAAGCTCTCACCATAATGTGAAAACTGTATGGCATTGTCAGAACCGTACTATTAATTAAATTATTATATTTCCCCAAGTCGTGTCAAGTTTAACGAACCTGCATTGTTTGGCGCGACAATGGCGGCTTGATAGAGGGACCGGCATATCTTGTTTACTTCTCTCAGAGTGTTTGGCCAAATCTGTTATAATATATATTTATTATAATCCCGTGTTTGAGTATCAGATTTGCTGACAAATATAACTATTTTATTTAAATATGTGATGAAGACAATTTAAATATGTATACGGATATAGATTGAATATGCAAATTTATATCAACTGGAAGATTACTATAGTGGAATCTATTAAGAATAATCTCACGTATTACGATTCTATGTTGTTTTTCACATTTTAATCATAACAGCGTCTCATCTTTTACCACGTTGCATATTTTACGTAAACAGCCATTATATATATATATAAATAGTGCCGTGAGGTACTGGCAGAGTAGAATAGTACATTCCCCTGTACCAGGTCTCGTAAGAGGCGACTAAGGTAACAAAACCGACAGATGGCGGTATATCCCTCCAAAACATTTCAGCACAAATTTATAGGGTGGGAATAGGCATCAGCATCCCCGTCGCGAAAGCTGCGCTTTGCGATTGCTAACACGCTTGCCCAGCGCGGCAATTAAGGGCAATATTCCCTCTTCTTGGGAAGACCTATGTCCATCAGTGGACTTACAATTGCCGTGCTGATGATACGGGAGTAAAATAGAGTGCATAAAATACTATTTATTTCAAAATACGAGATAGTCTCTCTGAATTGAAACTAAAACCAAACATATTGATCAGTAATACCGCTAAAAATATTCCGATCGGTCAGACCCGCCACAAACAGTTCCCATAAATAACGGCCATACTAATAAAACATGCTCCAAAGTTCTTATTTGGAAACAAATCTTCATTTGAGAGACCTTTAATAAATTTATAGCATTCAAAACAGGGCTCTGGACTTAAGTCCGTCAGTGAAATATTTATTAATGTGCCCTTTGTTCACTGGGCACTTGGCTTAAATTATAATCCTGTGTTTGATTATCAAATTTGCTGACAAATATAACTATATTAGTGCTATGGACGTTCAATAGAGATTATTTATTTTTACAGTCTACTTTACCCTCGGCCTTTGAGTACTGCTAGTTCTAGTAGTGACTTACCTAGATAGGACTTTGGACAGTTGTTAGCCATCATTATTTGTAATTTTTAATGTCCTGTCCCCACTGACATACCTTATTTTATTTTTTTATAGACTAGGTCGACAAACATGCGTACAGTCCGCGTAATAGTAAGCGTTACAGCAGCCTATAGACCCCTGTAGTATCACAAGGATATTACTTAAGCATATATCAAATACCGTATGATACGTTTCGCGATTGCCAACAAACTTGAGAAGCGCTGCAATTATGGGTAAAATTCCCCCTGTCTTGGGAAAGCCTATATCCAGCAGAAGACTTCCAATGGCAGTAATGATGATATATCATTCTACCCAGCAATTTCATTGCCACTGTCGCACTTCAAACTGAAACACGGGAAAGCGAACACTGCTTCTTAACGGTAGAAATATATAAGTGTGAGGAACCAGTGCGGATGACTTTTTGTATGAAGTGTGTACCTCATGTTGTTATATGTGAATATAGAATATAACGACTCACCATGCAGATAGGTTTGTTTAAGTACTACAATATGGAGCACATGTAGAGTTGAATAGTACTTCCTTTTTTACCGCGTGTCGCAATAAGCCACTGAGGTTCAGGGCCAGGATGTGTAGGAGCTTTCCCGTCCCTTCCCGATTACACTCTGCGATTTTCACCACAACAAGAGGGTCTGATGGCACAGATAGTAGATTCTATCGGAGATATGCTGATTATTAGTAACGATTCTAGAGGATCGAATCCACGACCTTTCGTCGACTCGATCCCCAGCCAGATATTTGTATATAAAATAAACAATATGTGTTCAAGTACAATTTACGTTCTGTGTCAGGGTGTTGAATATATGTATCTAAATATTACATTTGTGATTACTCGGTTGTCTGATGTTCGTAACACAAGTGATTTAAGGGACTTATCACGTGAGATGTTGTGTTAATTTATTATTATTTCAATTAAGAGGAAAGTTCCCTCCTTTTTGTGAGGTCTATATCCCAACTGTGGTCGTCAAACTGGTGATACGATGAAGTGTTATAAATACAGACGAAATCAATGGCTTAACGTATCTTCGGAAGCACATTTCTCTGAATTGTGCTCAAAATTGAGAACTAATTTACAAAGGCAATAAATTAAAATAAGTTAAGTATACTAATGTGTTAATAATTCCAGATGCATTTCTGATCTAATTTAACTCTCATCGTTAACACTTCCAAAATCAAACACTATTAATAACAACAACGGATTTAGTCCACAAGCGACGTTTACGTCACTGCAATCTCTGTAACGTAGTATTGGAATTGCCTTGATACATTTTTGTCTTTATTTATATGTTAGGCATACACAACAGAATTACCGCACAACAAAACAAATGAAAAATATATTTTGGATCTTGACAAGCCTCACTGCAGCATATTGGAGGCACCTCCATAAGGATGTATGCTTAAAAAGTTTAACTTGAAAGCACTTAATTTAAATACTCCATAAATTCTTACTTTTATGAGTCGTCTGTCTAATATTACTAAATTAGCACTGTTCTTTCTTTGTTCGACCTAGTCTTCTTGCTTTTTTCAGCTCATGGAAAAATATTTAAGAGCTAATTGTAAAGATGGTTAAAGAGCCTAATTTAGCACCAGACCGATCATAAAACTATGTTTGCTGCAGGTTTATTAAGTAACCCATCGAGAAAGAACCTGCAAGAAAATCTAATCGTGGTAAAAGTTTGAATGGAAACTTAGAGGTTAGTGCTAATTAAACAAACGTTAATATTGTCGGACAACGTTCATCGTCCTCTGTCTATTGAAGTCTATATATATCATTATTTAATAGAGAAATAATTTATCTTATTGCACATCAAGAATCTTCGATGTATATGTAATAGACCTAATGCCAAAACGCTACCTAAAATATTTTAAACGCTATCTAAATACGTTTAAAATAGAGAAATATTTAAAAGCAATGTTAAATTATAAATATTTCGAAACAGAACCATATCGTGTTAATAAAATAATAATTAATCTAAACTATATACAACTAGTACAATAACTATACTGATATAATACCTTAATAATATATATAAATTAATATATCTATTATTGTTGAGTGAAAAAAGAGCTACTCGTATTTGTCCCTCTCAGAGATTCCAGTGTTTTTTGCAGAACCGTTTAGAGGAATGCTTTCTGTAGAAAGCCAAAATAAACACATGATTGCCTCTGAAACAGAATACGTTATTCTGCCTGCGGTTGCGTTCAAACAGCAATGTTTCAAAACTGTGTCAATATCGTCTTTAAAACTGTGCAGCTGAAATCCTCTCATTTAATTTTAATTTAGTCGTAATAGTAATTAGCATTATCTTTTCAGTCACAGATTTTTAATTTAAAGTTATTTTTATTTTATGTACATATAATATATTTATTAACGTCGTTCATCTTTAATAATAGGAACTATAGATGCTAGTTTGTATTGTAAAACAACTCACATCGTAATTTACAGACTGTGGCTCAGAGTAGTATAGAACGTCAGTGCATTAATCTACGACTCGAACTCTCAAAAATGGTCGAGGAACTAACTAACTTTATGTGATAAGATAATATTATTTATTTATAAATGCCATAAATATAACAGAATATTGGTAAATTGTTAGGGACAGCGGAAAATATTAATATGTTGATTTTAAATTTGATTGATATGCTGAAAAATGTGGACACTTTTTTACGATAAAAGAAAAGACATCATTTAGGGCAACAGAAGAAATTGAATATATCCTGCTATCTTATATCATTACAATAGTTTTTATCGCAATCAGAAAAATCATCGCAAACGCAAGCTTGCAAATTGTACCGGCACAAGTTAATAGATTAATAGAATTTACGGTGCCAAATCAAAGGTTAATTTACTAGAGAAGAATACCACTCAGCATACGATAACATTGTACATCATAATGAATTTCCAACTTCCTCGGCGAGCTCGGCTTTCGACCTAGTTTGTGTCTGTCTCACGGTAACTTTGCGATGGAATAAAAAGGAACTAATGCCAACTTTAAGTTCACTTTTATTTGTGAACGGTAAACTTAATTACGGTCCATTAAACGTAATTAGTGATAATGTGATATTTATATATTGGTAATATCACTTTTTTTTAATTACTTAATTGACAAACAAGCATACGTAATAGTAATACGTGATCGCAGCCTATAGACAATCTTTATCACAAGGACACAGATCCGATTTTTTTTTGCCTTTGCCAGAATCGAAACATGAAATCCACAAACCGATAGGGCCAATTCGTCCTCTCAATTACTGGACTAAACTAGTCTCGATTCATTTTCTTATGTAAAATAAAAACCTTACCTTAGAAATATAATATTTTTCACACTTTATTTGCAAATATTGTTAATGGATGCATTTTTTAATTTGAACTGAGGCATATATTTAGTCGCGAGTAGTAAAGCCAGGTATCCATGACAACGCAAATCAAACATTCCAGAATCCAGGTCAAAACGGAATGCTTGCAAAATTCATGACGTTTCTCAGACGAATAATTTGAGTTGATTTATCAATCTGTAGCTATGTAGTGTAACTGCGAAATAGACTTATCATTCTGTTTGCGTGTAACCTCTTCACAGTTTATGCATTAATACGATTTTGATTGTATTCTGTTTCCTCAAAGCTTTTAAAACACGTAAGACTAAAAACATTTTTTTGTCTTAAACTATTTGAATGACAAACAAACATACAGTGTATTTGATACCGTGCATCAACGTACAAGACGCTCATATCATCGCAAGCAACCCTAGCGCGTCGTCAACATTCATGTTATCACTGCATTAGCTGGCTTGTGAAGCCTGAAACACAGCTGCTGTTTAGCGGTTGATATAAAAAAAACAATAAAGCATGCAGGAGACCAAGATATTCCTAATAAAATCTTTCATGCAGCGATCACGCTAATTTTTGTTATAGTTTAGAATATCATTATAATAGCAAACATAAAACGTCCACCGTTGGATATAGATCTCCCTTAGAAATTGGGAGTTGGCATAGCTTCGTGACAAGGATACTGCTGCCCATCTCCGCCCTGTTGCATTTGAGCTAAACCATTACCTATTCCTGTATCTTATGATACCTGGCAAGGTAGTATTATACTCTGCCACCACGGCGAGCCAGTCAAATACATAACACAAAGTCATTGTCATTTGTCCAAGTCATTGATGAAACTAGTTTTGTATAAGAATATAGGTAATGTGTGTTATATCTTAAGAAAGATATTTTTTTAAATTTTTGATTAGGAAAACCATTTCACTTTTAAAAAATTTTCTAGCATTTTCGCTTTTATTACTCATAATAAAACTACTTATTTACCTTTCTGTTCCCACAAGATCGAACAAAAAAATTAAAGAGTTCAATTATCCGCGATTTAATGCCGTGAAAAAATAATATTTGCCATATTTTAAAACATTACTATTAAGTTATTTATTTTAATTGTCAATTGTACTTACTTATGAAGTAAATATATATGTACCTGAGGTCTAAATCCGTTGTTTACAGTATTCAAAATATAAAGTCTCTTTTTCCAAATCGGTATATATTTAATAGGTATATTAGAAGGAATAAACCGTTTGTACATTTTGCGTATATTTGTCTGACAGCCAGAGAACAGCACTGTGTTCAGACTTCGTGATTTGGAAAGCAAGCATACGTAAAAGACGCATTCACATTCTTCCAAACGCATTGAACATTGGCATAACCTCTTTAAATGCCTCCCTCCGCCTTACTGGCACTCCACAATCAAATACACTTCACACAGCCTTCTTTCGTAGAACAGTACACCGTATTCGCCGGCAAATGCGTGCAGTCTCGCCCTCTGGTGATTGCCATCGATTCCGCTCAGATTCCGCAATCCTTACAGGGAAGACCGTAGCTAAACGCGCGGTCACGGGGCACGCAGGTGAAAATCGTCACAGGGATGCTCATAAATAAGCAATCTCGCCCCCTCTTCAGGTGGCGCCTGAATTAAAGTCCTGAGTAGTCCAGCAACAGGAAAGAAAAATGTTCTCTAACTAAGTCCAACATAGACATATGGTAGTGAAAGTTGGGTATGGCACAAGAAGCACGCGAGTAAAATAAATACTGTTGAAATTATAATGTAATAAGAGATGGAGGTGATGTAAAATATGATTTTGTGACAACAATAGAAGAAGGGATGTTGAGATAGTTTGGACATGTAAAAAGAACATATGAAAGTTGTAAGTAAAGTAAATGGACGAGTACAGACGAAGAGTTGGTATAGGACAACCTAGGCGAACATACCTTAACCTCGTAAAAGAGGTATTAAAAAAGGGCCAGTTCAGAAGTACCAAGAAAAAACGAGCGTGTATGAAAGGACTAATGCGAGTCAAGGTAACGAGAGAGGTATGCCAAGATCGTAACAAGTGGAGATCCATTGACTCTGCCTACCCGATGGGACACAGGCGTTATGTATGTATCTAACCATGAAATAAGATAGACCCATTAAAATCATTCAAATACCCCTTATGTTTATGTTTAATATTAACATCTCCACAAAGGAACCCAGCAAGATGCAGTTTGCACCCCGGTCATTTGTAATCAGAGCTCTAGAACTTTGTTGAGTTAGTCACATCCCCTTGAATTTTCTAGACTCAGAGCAACGTAGATTCTATCACTTAGATAATCTATATTTTTCTTTCGATGTGGGCCAAATAAATAAAGTTTATCGACCCAAAAAAAACACTCTACTATGAATGTAGCCATGATATAAGTGTTCTTATAAAATCTCCACCGTATTTTTATGATGTAACTTTTTCTACTTCTCTTTAAAATTTTTAAAGAAGTATATTTGAACAATTACTTAGATATGAGACAACATGGTATTTTAATTGATATATTTCAATTATTATTTTTTTTTACACCAGGTCCACAAACATGCATACAGTCCGCGTGATAGTTAATGTTACCGCAGCCTATAGACCCTCGTAATATCACAAACATTACCTTTTGGCTTTAAGATATTCTATCACATTACTTCACTGTCTCTCTCACCCTTCAAACTGGAACACGGAACACAGAAAAAGTTAAAAGTGAGGTACCAATGCAGACGACCTTTGTATGAAGTCTACCTCATGTTTTGTTTATTCTACTGAGTGTGCAAACAATAATGCGGCCCGATTAATAGAAGGTGGGTGCCTAATGATGTTATGTAAAACATAAAGGACCATGGAATAAATCAAAGAACCAAAATTTTTCTAATCATGCAACTAAAGGGATCGAACTTATGGCTATGGCGTTTCAACCAACTCTTTACGCCCTTCATTAGTTAACAGGCAAGTTGATACTAATTTACTTTAATTTTAGTACCCTATACCTTAATATCTACTTATTCTTGTGTACTATAATGAATACTAGTTTGAGGTGCTCTAATTTTTAGTATCTACAGGAATATGTTTAATTTCTTTCATAGGCCATGTCTAAAAAGAACCATAAGATAATCATTAATATTTTACGGTCTAATTTATATGCTTGAAATTATAAATAGAAAATAAGTCTCGTCATGGCAACGAGCACCAAACATCGTTTAATCTGGGTCAAAGCGGAAAAGATGCAAAATTCTGTAGAAGACAACAAAGCTTACATATTCTGTTATTTTAAAGTATGAGACCTTAAAAATACTTTATCTTTATATGACTTTTACAATACAATTATACACACTAATCTACAGCGACAATGACCAAGAAGAATTCAAATTGTACTTGTTTTTGTATTAGATACTCTTAGTAACGTCTACTATCTGTCAGCAAAAAATCTGTAAGAATCCGTCCGGCCGATTTAGAATGTATTTACTCTCATATAAAAATTCAATAGCAATTAATTATATTGATTTGTATTCCTATTCTAAGTTAATATTAAAATTGTCAATAGTAGTACCGTATAGTTTTTCCAATTATGGTAATTAGTGTCACTCACTTTACCCCTTTAGATGTAGTCTCAGCAGATTAGAATTAAAGAGATGCCATTTATTGGAATCACTGTCTCTCTTCAGTTTACTGTCCGACTTCGACAAATGAAAAAACGAACACACAAGTCGGCTTTTGTGGAAACGAATGCAGCTGTGTGATGGTAATCGCAGATTGCAGCTTCACAACGGGAATGTTGCTGCCCATTCCCACCCTATATGTGGGTGGATACCTCAAGCAGTGCAGCATTCAAGCTACACTGCTTGAGGTATCCACTGATGTATCCATCTATCCGGACCTATATCGGATGCGGATAGACAGATACACGGGTGTACCTCGGTTCTGGTACGTCAATCGCCTCTTACGACACCTGGTACAGGGATTCCCCTTGTTTACTATTCTACTGTGCCGGTACCACACGGCTAAAAACGTATGTACTTCCAAAAAAAACAAAACTTAATCATAAATATTAAAAATCCTATTCCTAAAGCAATTTCAGAGATAAGAACTTTTATTTTGTTTAAAAAGAATAAATCTCTAGGGCAAGTATTATCCATTTTCTATTTGCGTATTTGGATTCCAACTTAGCCATTATACTTAAAATTTATTTTTAGTCTATGGTTGTTTGACTACAAATGAACTCGTGCTATGGCAACGGATGCCAAACATTTCTGAACCTCAGCGAAATAGCAGCGCTTCGTCGAATTATCAGCATTGGTTATGACCGACTTTTAGAATTTACGCTCAAATTGGTAGTTTGGTTGGCAAATGGTTCAGTACAGCCTCAAATGTTATGAAAACGAGATGAGTAAAATGCACTATGAAATCCATCGAATGCACCGCCCAGATTATGTTTAACAAAAGTGCTTTAAGCTACTATTACATCATCATTATTATACTAGCCATTGGAAGTCCACTGCTGAACATAGGCCTCCTCAAAAGCATACGTATGGACATAGCCTTGAACATAGGCCTCTGCAAGAAAGGAGGTTTTTTGCCCATAATTGCTGCGCTGGGCAAATTTGTTCGCAATTGCAGGGCGACTGGGATCCATCCCGCTCTGTGCATTTGAGCTGCACTGTTGGATGGATATACCGCCATCTGTTGGGTGTGGCACTGCACTCACCTCTTACGACATTCGGTACAGGGGAGGTACCATTTGACTCTGCCGGTACCTCACGGATCATTTTAGTTGGGTAATATGAGATGTGTAAAAATTTTACTCACTTAACCTTGAATATCCAATTTATTTACATCTATATACATGTAACATCAATGACGTCATTACATAAATCAAGATATCATTATGCCAATGTTACTTGAAAATTAAAATGACTATTTTGTAGACGTATACAATATTTTAAAACATACTTTCATTAGTATAAATAAATTCAACTCTTATTATTTTATTTTAAAAATGTCAATAAATGTACTTCTAAAATCTACAACAGGCTTTCAAACTTTTAATTTCGCATACAGATATAAACTACTTTCAATTGAATTTTAATATTTTGATTATCTGTTCTGGAACTAAAATGTATAAGGAAGCAATTCTCTTAGATTTCACGAACCGTGCTCCAAGGATCGCTTCCAGGATTCGATCAAGGAGATCTTCGACCTCTTTTTTCGGTAACAATAGAATTAATATCAGAGTAGATCACCAATATTTATTGGCTTACCACAAAAACCGAGAAAGGCTGAAATATCAATTTCTTGAAAGCTTCGTAAACAATACTACTACGATATTCGAATTATAGAATAGAAAGCGTGCTTCACGCATTTAAATGTTTTCCTCGGCTTGAGACGAGATGTTTGAATAACATTAGATATACAAATAGAGCAGGAACAGTGTATTCTGTCTGTTCAGTTTGTTTAGTTTTCTCGCGTATTGTTTGTTCTGTAAGAATACTCAATGGTAACATATGCCTTGTGTTTTTAGTTGCTGCACTTATTTTTACTTGAACTTCGATGTCATTAGTTCACTTAAATCAATCTATAGACTAATGGTAGACCTCATACAAAAGTTGTCTGCGTTAGTACCTCGCTCTCACAGCGGAGTTTATATTCCGATTTGAAACATGGGAGATGCTAAAATTACTGGGTAATGTGACATGACATATAGAAGTCACAAGATTGGCTGAGCGATAGATCACTAGGATATCAATCGTAGCGAGCGTCTATAGGCTGAGAATACGTTTCCGGATCGTATGCCTCTTTGTCGGCTTACATCATGTAAAGAAAAAATATACAACATTTATATTTAATAAAATACCATCTGCAGACTGCGACTTTAAAAGTGAAAAGTAAATATGTGTTAGTTTTTATTTATAAGAATTGTACATATTTCACTCTTTGTTTAGGATTGTTTTTAAACCGCAAACATTATAGTAAAATTGTATGTATTATGAAATTGCATTTGACAGACTTCCACATATACTTATCAAGTAATGTGTGTACACTGACTGTTTAAAACAATTATACTCGTGATGTTTGTGCTACCGATGTCTAAAGAATTGTTTGCAAAGTGGTTGTTTAGGTGTCAGAGAATAAGTTACTTATACATATTATTCTAATAAAATAATCCATTTCACTGGTATAAAATAACTTTTTTTTCACAAAACAAATAATATTCCATGATTTTTGGCATAGTACAAATTGACCGCAAACTGAGGTCCGAGTAATAGCTAGCACTATATGTGTTACCTATTAATTAAAATTTATAACGTCATTGCTATATTCATAGGATATACAATTTTAATATAAATGTATTTAATTTCTCAGGACTTATTTGTTTAACATAAAAATGTAATTCAGATTTTAAAGTTCTGGAATATACTAAAGTGGCCTCGCTATTGATAGGTACGTAAGATGCCAAATGTCATTCCCCATATGTCATTGTCTAGATAGAATTTAGTGATTAAGATAAACCTATAGACTACTAAATGGGGTAAATGTTTGTAATTCTGTTTCAGTTCAATAGACATTACGGTGATCGCGAGCCTGTTTATCCACACTATTTAACTTGTTATAAGATAGAAAGATAGCATCGAAAGAGGGAATAGAGCCATATTTCCTCGTTGCTCGCACCAACTCATCATACAACGGAAATACAGCGAGTATTACGGGTATACAGGCAAATATTACTAAGAATTTTGATTGCAAGCGCCATGTTTAAATCAGTACCTGGAAAATGATGTCTGCTCGTGCGATGTTTAAAAATATTGATGTTCTTTTAAATTAGGTCTATATTGTTACTTTAAGACAATAATTTATTAGAGTATACACATGTAGACTACCAGTGACCAAAAATGGGAATAGTGTTCTGTAAAAAAAATTAAGATGCCAGATGATCTGCATGCCATAGCTTAAGTCTCAAGATTGCTAACATCTATTTAAAATCATATTGATATTTTACCTGTACGAATTTTCTAATAAATAATCTAATATATATTATTTGATTTTGATTTTGATTATAATAATAATCTCGATAATTATAATACATGATACTGATAACTTCAAGTGAAACTGTAGATAGACGTCTGTTTCCCCAATGAGGCGACGGTATAAGGTTTAAAAATATAGGTGCGAAAGTATCTGTCAATATATCTATAAAAGCCTATAAAGTCTATAGACTATAAAAGCATTTTGATTTTAAGTAAAGTCCTCTCAAACAAAGTCGCACACGGAAAGCTAGTATTCAATATGTATAAAATAATAAGTTCTCGACAGTACCCGCATGAAATTTAATATATTTGTGAATTATATCTTATCCCTCGCAAAGATATTTCCTTTTTGCAATCTTTCACAAGAACTTAAGGTATTAATCCCAAAGCTATCCTGAGAAAATATTTAAGGAACCTTTTAATATGATCCTGGCTCAACAATAAGGGTCCATCGAAATACCTCGAGGCAGTCTGGCTGTATAAAAATAATTCCATACCCATTATACCGATCCAGACAATAAAAAATGGCGAGAAATGAGTCAGGAATAGACGCCGATAAAAATAGGCCCATGGATTCTACAGACCTATATTCCATTACGTGAAGTCGTCTGGCGAATTCCACAAGAGGGCTTGTTATCTGATTCCACGGGATGTATATCGCGATATCGCTGAAGCGCTTATTCTGTAACTTTGATACGATTTATCGTAAAGATAAAAAAGCAAATAATACAAATGACAGTATATTTAACCATCATCAGTATAAAAATCGTAGCTCGGCCACTGTTGGGCATAAGCTTTTCTTTTTTTGAAAGAAACCCATTGATTTCCCATCGTCACCGGGGCAAAGCGGGTAAGCTGCTCATTAATAAGCGGTCCTATGGCACTAGCCACACCACACAAGATTGCGACGGCACCGCAGCCGCGCTCACTAGGGCTCCATCAACAGTTTTAACGTGCCCTGACTATTGCTACTTTAACTTACTAATCCGCCTGGTTATATCGGTAACTATGATTTTTTATTGATGGTAAATCAATTTTGTGAGGATATATAAAGATGTTTACTAATCCTTTAGGTCAGAACACCTGAACAAATGTAAATTAAGTATGATATATTTTCTTGCCGAATCTATAATGCTTAATTTAAAAATCGGGAGTTTTATTATGAGAAAGTTTTGTATGAGTATAATTTATCTTAGACTAGACTGACTAAAACAGGTTTCTTTTCTTCTAAACGTTTACTTTCTTTCGAGCTACATGAAAAATCTTTAAACAAACCTGAAAGTCCTAATTACTTACCAAAATTGCTTCTACTAATACCAAAAAAGGTAAGAAAACAACACCTGCCTTAAACTTATTTGCCAGCGCTTTAAAGACTCGATTATAGCCTAGGGATCTTTCCATTAAAATTATCAGTAATGATGTTCTGCAAACACAGACTCTAGAACGGTTTCAGGCACTTAATTTTTATGATTAATATTTAACCAGTTTACCCATTAGGGCGTTACAAGGGATGAAACCTAATTGAAATCAGCGATATTTTACTGTTGAAAAACTTTCGTTTAATGTAAACTCGCATAAGTTATCCTCAGGACACAGAGTTACTATAAACCATGTAATCTTTCTTTAAAATTTTAAAGATTGTGAGGATGTATATATGTATGGCTTAGTCATACAAGCTGGTAGTAAAAAGCGTCACTACGCTCTATAGACGTGACGTATTGTCATAAATATGACTAGTTTGTTGTCAATTATACATAATAACATAAAAATTATGTTAAATTACTCAGTAATTTCACTGCCTTTCTCTACCTTCAAACTGGAACACAAAAATTCGAGCATCGCTGTTTGACCGGTACCAATACAGGAGACTGTTTATAAATCTACCTCTTGTAAATCAATGTTTAGATTATTCTCTGGAATTTCTGGATTATTATCTGGAATGGCATACCTTTCTTCACAAAATGATTAATTATGCATGACATTACTTTAGGGATCCCGATACAAAGAAATTAGTTCACGAGAGAACAGAATATCAACGCTACACTTAGAGTTTCTTTGCGTGATACTGATCGGCAGACCGACAGCTACGTCATAGACTCCGTCTAACGCTTACCGGTGCTAAAGATTTCTTGTTACTTCTGCTCACCGCCGCTAGTGGGGCTAGCTTTGCAATAACTCCGACATATATACTCAACTTATACTCTAGAACTCTTGTTTCCGCAAAATCAAAAGTTCTAGCCATAATTCATAACAAATGATTTTCCCGTTACTGCATGAAAATTTAATAAATGCGACAAATATACTCTTTTTTGCACTAACAATATTAGCACTCCAAGATAACTTACAGTAGATTACGTTCTTTTAAACTAATAGTTGCAAGACTCATTACAATAACAACAAACGGAAATAAACATAAGAAAATAACAGCACATAAAGTCTTCATGTAAATTAAACTTATTTCTAATGCATAAAGTCAAGACGGCAAAGTAAGTTACCGTGTAAGACTAACACGATTCATATTTTACGCAACCTTATACAAAATCAGACGGTGCCATTCCCGCACTTAACGCTCCGGAATCCACAGAAAGCGTCCATTTTCATTCGACTTTTCGTACTCTGAATGTACGTGAGAGCATAAGTACATTACTGCATCCATTACAAAATTGAAACTGCTCGACGTCCTCGCTGCAAACATATCTTGTTTGTCGAGTTGTTTGTTGTTTGTTATTTATTAAGTTTAAACGGATTACAAAGTATCAACTGATTCAATTTTTGTGACAATGACAAATTTCATTATATTCATGAAAATACTACATTCAATGGTTTTAGAACGTGCTTTATTTGATCACACCAGCCATCAAAAGTTCACTGCTGGACATAGGCTTCCCCAAGAAAGTGGTAATTTTCCCGCAATTTCCACGCTAAACAAGCGTGGTAGCAATCTCAGAGCGTAGCTTTGCGACGGGGATGCTGCTGCCCATCCTTGCCCATGCTCTTACGACATAGTACAGCAGGAAAAACATTTAATAATTATATTTATATTAGACGTCTTGGTTGTATGAAGGTTTAAAAAAGGTGTGCTTTTTAACAGTATGCTGGTAAAACCGTTTTCCTCTTTAATTCATATATCTATATATACTTCTGATAGAAGTTACCTCACATAAAATCTTAATAATATTTTTTGAGAATTCATTCGTAAAATGGAATGTACCTAAATAGTATAAACATGGCAGACAGTGACCATAAATACGGGCAATATTTATAAATTCAGGCGCAAAATTGATGCTCACTGACGCTCGTTATTTAAACGAGGAATATTTTTTAAGTGCGGTGTTTTCAACAATTTTAACACCCTTTAATCTTAATGCTGGCGTTTTGGTAAGGGAAAATAATGCCGTGCCACCTTACCGCAAATTACTTTTAGAGTCTGTTGCTCACAGAGCTTTTCATATCTCCATAATTAGGGGTGCAAATAAAGGCAAATTACATTATTCTCGTCACGGTCTTAAGACCAATCCAACAAGGGTTTTAACTAAGAGTAAATAAGTTTTAATGTGTAAAATATAGACAATTTAATATATCCCAGATACGCGACGGAGCTCCAAAGCCAAATATAACCGCTATCTAAAATATAAATCTATCTGAAACTGATATAAAAGTTTCAGTAACTTTGTAAAGGGGCCAGTCTAGCGAGTGACTATTTTTTTTAGGGATGAACTTCTTTAAAACTTAATATTAATACTTAGGTCATAATCAATGATATGATTATAGCTGCTTATGCATGTTTTCATAAAATGACAATAAATAATTTCCCAGAAATAAAATCAAATCATTAGGAATCTATTTAAATTCTACAATTCCTTAGCGATATAACATTACGTTAATGTTTGTTTATGCAGCATTATAGCCTCAAGAATAACGACTCATAACTAATATCGCGAGAGTGTAAATAACTTATAGCTTTTGCCCGCGGTTTCACTCGCGTCGAATCTAAGCTTCCCACTTTAAAAACTACAAAAAGTCCCATTTGAATATATACTTAAATTATACATATTTTATATTATTATACATTTATATACTAATATTTATACATATTTTAAGGTTTGCAGGCATATTTCCAAAAAAATAAAGCATACTTTTTTCGATAGTCACAAATATTCCGCGTACCAATTTTTAGCTTTCTACCTTCAAAACTGCCGATTGCTCCATACAAACTTCCACCCCCAATTTCAGTGAACTGGGAGTTTTAATAGACCAAAAAATTGCCTATATCACTCTCCACCTCTTCAACTATCTCCACTTAAAAATCACGTTAATTTATCTCTCCGTTCTGCCGTAAAAGACGCACAAACAAACAGACAGACAAACGTACACTGTCCTATTTATACTATTAGTATGGATCTTAACCACCTCTCCCGGCCACTTATAAAATTAAGGATTTATAACACATTTTTATCATCTTTGTGAATAAATCCTACGCTGATTCAAATTCCAGCAACATTTCTAAAAATTCTTTTCAAATTAACATTATTAAGGACTTTTTGTTCCTCATTTGCGATTCCCAAAAAGTTGGTATCGTTTTCGAATATCTCAACTTAATTTGCCATGACGATGTTCACTGTTTTGATATTCTGATATTCGTAATTTGTTGGTAGCAGTATAATTTCCTGCGTTTTTTCGATTCAGTTCGTTACACGATTTTTGTTCAGAAATACAACAATCTTAAAATAAATATTAATGTTGCCGGGCTTATTTATCTTTACAAAAATGTCAAATACAATTAGTGTCATTTGAAATAAATAAATGTCTAATATATTCTTCATCTTATCAATATTATCTTCGACATTTTTTTTCGTGTCTTTCAAAAATAATAAGAAATAAAAACAGTTTTGGACTTGTGTCATTTATAGTATTCACTCAATTTTAGCGATATTTTTTTAATATCTTTAAATCCAGTTAAAATTTATTCAAGCGTGTTAATTAAAATAAAATGAGAATTTTGCATGCAAATAAAGAGATGCATTTATTAAAAGTAGATGATTTAATCATGAGCTTTTTATAAATTCAATAACAAATTAAGAAATATTATCAACTGTCCTTATATCTGATGATTCTAGAACATCTAAGAATAAAAAGTTATTATTATTAGAGTGAGGACAATTCAATTCAAGACAAAAATAAACTTAATTCCGCTCATGGCAATTACAAGCAAAACATTAATTTGAGTGAAACAAAAGTTACTTTAAGTTGAATAGCTTTTAATCTTGAACCAGAAACATTTTCTTAACAAATTAGCGAGCTTTTAGAATTATTAACAGAATAACTGTAGTTAATTGACAAATTGCGCGGATCAAGATTGTTATCAGAACTTGTTTCTTTTGACTCAATTTTGTGATGTTAATCATGTTGTCATAAAAGGCTGTGTTGGTAGCGTCAGAGTTAACGTAAAATGCAGATTATTTTCTAGGACGAGCCTAATACAATATGTCCTGTTCTTGTCACATTCATCACGAGCTAAAGCCTGATTAGCTTTATAGACTGTCTTACTAATTGAAGGAGGCTTTAGAAAAACCCCTCTTCAATTACTAACATTTTTTCGAAAATGGTGTGACTTCCGGTGTATTGGTCATACTAATTCGTACGTCAGCTTGGTTTTGTTTGTTCCAACTAATATAAATCAGCATTTGGTTGTGCCTTGCCATCCTTGACGTTATTTTATAAGACCAGCTTGACAAATAAACATACAGTCCGTGTGATAATAAGCGTCAACGCAGCCTATAGACGATCGTAATATCACAAGAATTTCACTAGCGCATTGCATATCTTGTCACTTGAAGATATTATGTCACATTACCCAGGTTATAAGGCCAAGGCGTTTTCGTTTCTTTTTTCCAATTAAAAAAAAATAAAAAATAACAATAAATGTTTTTCAGTACATAAGCAATAAATAAGTACATTTTATGCAGAACAAAATTCTAAGCTTAACTTGATTTAGTTTTTCACACTAATTAATTTATAGAATAAAATTCAATGCGCCAATATTGTTGAGAGCTCGACAGTGGTTGCGCTACCATAGCGTCTTTGTGCATGGCCGCACCCGTCAAATGGATCTGCGGATTGTTGGCAGTTTAGCATTGTTTACGTCATTTGTATTATTGACTAACGAGAATAGAATGACCTAGTTTAAGTACTAGCATTTAAACATCTCAACATCAGATATTAAAATGTAATAATTATGTTGTCTTTAAGAAAATATATACTTTACTTTTTTAAAACTCCTCACAGAGGTCAAGGAAATGCTATTTTCAAATAAATTAAAATTTCTGTCACTGTAACATTTTTTTAATTTTTACTACAGATAACAAAATTATCCGTATTATTAGATAAGTTACGTAACTTTTTTTATATATTCTTCAGACTAAAAATTACTTTGCACTTGTATTAGCAACAGTTTTTATTGTATTTAAATGTTTTACTGTAAACCAGCTTGGCTTCATTTGTTCGTTGATATGTTTCTAAATTCAAAATCAGCCATTACATTTTTAACATACCTAAAAAAAGTTTATATACCTACCTATAAACGAAAAACGAATTTAAACATTATATTAGTCTTTATCAAATCCCGATTCAGACTAATGTATTTGTCTATAGGTTAATCATTATTTAGACTATAAGTAAATTTTTTGTCGACTAGTCTCTGCCAAACTTAACGAAATTAGAGCTTCCATCCTCACTGGATTTCAGCCAAAAAGTAATAGAGCAATTAATGTTTGTTTAATTTACAAAAAATGATCACTTTTCGTGTCCGTCCAGTGTCCTTCAAATGAAAGAAAGGGTGATTTTCAGCAATTTTCTTTTATACCAAGTACACCCTGGTAATAACATGATAAAATCCGATGTAGCCGTGAAAAACCGGCACAGTAGTCCCCTTTTATGTCCAGCAGTAGACTTCGAATGACAGATATAATGATGATAAACAACCGTAGACGTTTTCGGGGACGTCTTGATGGGGTATAGCCCATAAAACATGCTGAGCCAGCGTGGTAAGATCCCCAGAGCGTTGCTTTTTGGTACGCCGAAATTGTTCGGTGCCGGTAACTCAGTCGCCTCTGACAATACCTGCAAGAAAAGACGATGCAGTTTTATTCTACAGGTATCCACCGACATGTTTACATTCTTTTACAAAAGCAGTTCTTTTAATTACAAACATTAGTTCACCTATTAATATTTTCTTATTTATTAACAATAGATATCATGAAATCATGTGACAAATTTGGCTATCAACCAAGGAAATTTTGACAAACAGTAATCGGTAGACCGCCAAATTGATAGAGATAAATTATTATTACCAATTAACACCTTCAATCGACTGCGCACACGCTTGGACAGACATTGTCTTACATGTAATCAATCAACGGTAAATTTATAGCAAGGTAAATTATTAGTATTGTGATCTATTAATATTCAGTATACCTACATTTATTATGTATAGGACAATAAAAGCACTATCCGAATTGATGAATTTGATAAATATATCCTTACATGAAGTAGACCTCATACAAAGGTTGTCTGCATTGGTAACTTGATAGCAGAGTTCACATTGCTATGTGTGTAATAGGAACCTGTTTGAAGGGTGAGAGGGCTAGTGAAATTACTGGGTAACGTGATTATCTTCCAGTCACGAAGTTGAGAACGCCCTAGTGATATCCCTGTAAAATAACGAGCATCTATAGGCTGTTGTGTAATCTTACTTTCATTAATTTAATGAAAGCTGAACGTATAGCTATGTAAGCACATTTATTTTTTGTATGCACTATTGCAATGGGGTGCCGGCAGAGAAAAATAGTACCTCCCTTTGTACCAGAGGTCCAGCGGTGGATTTCCAAAGGCTGATATGATGATGATTTACAAGAATTATTTCAGCTTGTCTCTGGTGTCAGGCAAGACTAGAACTGTTGAGTTTATAGCCTTCGGTCACGGGTTTTGTATGCTTACACGATAGATAATTATCGTATTGTCTAGTCAACAACCAATAGATTTTAATTATAGTCAACATTGACACCATCCCCAGCTAATCAAGTCCTATAAAATTCAGAAAGTAAGTCGTGCCATATAGTCAGCAGAGTTTCCTTAGAGTTTGCGTATATAACAATACATGTAACGCTGTGAGCAACTCAAAAGGAGCATGTAGATTGTACGCGAATGAGAAATTTAACCATAATAATGTAATTTCCACTGTTTGCGTGGTATCGTGTGACGCGCAGCCCTCTGGGCCTAGGGTGTGTAACAGTGCCGCATTCAGATGTTGCCAGTCGAAATAATCATTTTACTTTAAAATCTCATAAAATGTGAGCAACTGGTTCGATTTCATTTAAATATTTAACATTTTCACAGCAAAGAACAAAGAATTTCTTTTTTCAGGCAGTCCGCGTGATAGCAAGCGAGACTGTAGAGTATAGACGTAATAATTGTAATATCATAAGGATATCACTAGCGCATTGCCAACTTTGTGACTTGAAGATGAAACGTCATATTTAACAGTAATTTCACGCCTTTTTACTATTTAAACTGAAACAGCAATCAATCATTACTTTTTGACAATAGATAGGTGCGAATGAGGTACCAATTCAGACTACCATTGAATGATGTCTACCTCATGTAAATAATAAATGTATTTTTGGACTTTTTATGTGAATATGGTTACTTATCAGAACTTCGAGGTTTGTTTGGCCGAATTTTATTTGCTTGTAAACTTTTTATTATTTTAGTTTCCCTTCTTTGTGTTTGGTGAAAAGTACGTTTGCCACTGTATCAGCCGACCTATAATCAACTCTATTTTTTGCTTATACTGACGTTTAACCTAACCTCATGTAGGAAATGGAAAAACATCAGTCTTCGGCAGATTAGTAGGCAGTTATTTTGTAAATCTATCTGATATAATTCGGTAAAATGATAATGGAGTCAAAATATACTTCGGTGTTCTAAAGATATGGAAATAATAAAAAATTAACCGTTTTTGGGCCAAAAGAAATTGGGATCATTAATTGGTTCCCGTAAATAGAATTGATAAAAAATTTAAAGAGCAACTTCAGAATATAAACCTTTAATAAAAATAGGCGATTTCGAGATTGTTTTGGACATAAAATATCACTCTCTTAATGTAACTATTCAGATCTTACACATTGTAACATTAATTCACAACGATAAACATCCAATAAAACAATTAAAAGCAGCAACAGGTCCATAGAAACTTGACGTGGACATCGTCTGTGTGTACAAATTATTTATTTTTATTTATTTATTATCTTCGTGTATAATTTATAATCGAGTAAGGGACATGTAGTATAATAATTATAACTATGAACAAATTAAAAATACTACTATATATAATAATATGGGTTTAGTTGCTCTAAGGTAGAGATTCAATCTATGCCACTCAGGTTACATGAGATTATAAACACCATCAACTGCAGTTCTTGCAGGATCAATACCGATAGATAGCGCTAAATATTTATTTGATGACGGCAGGTATGCCATGAGGTACCGGCTAGGAACTACCTCTATCTATGGCAGGTATTGAAAGAGGTGAAAAAATTATCGGAACTGACAGGTGGCGGTGTAAGCGGGACAGAGCAGCATCCTCATTAAGAAACTACCCACTGAACCACACAGCCTGCTCAGTGTGGTGCAGTGGGTAGTTTCTCAATAAGGACAGTCATACTCCCAAATGTCTTGGGGAGGCCTATGTTCTACATAGAATTTCTTATTGTTGGTATCATAATGATGCTGAGGTCACCATCAATATTCTGGATTCAGGTGAATACAGAACGTTAGTTAATGCACATCAAGAGGATTAATTATTACTATGGTTTTGTGATGCCTAAAGATTAAGATATAAATCATCAATATTACCGGAAGAAAACAGCAGACTATATCTAATGGTAGTATAAAACCAATTCATGAAACGAAAAGTCGTGAGAACGTTTCTATTACTCTATCACATCAGAACCTCTGAATGTACGAATTTAAATTCCCAATGTCTGTTCCTAAACAAATGCATTACAATAGTTATTTGAATTAATGTAATAATAAGTAAACGTTTAATTTTTTTTGTTTCTTTATTACAATTTAAATCTAAAACTACTCAAGAAGAAACATTATTAAAAAATTTCATCATTAAAAGCTAAAACTTCTTATTAAAATGGAACGTAAGGAATGTTATTATTTTTGTACGATTGTGACGAGTAAACTTGAAAACAATTAGACCGATTTCAAAGGTTCTGCCTCGAAAATACATGAATCAATGAGTAGCATAAGTTATAATTTATCCCGTATTCTGACGGGATCAAAATCTATGAGGGTAAAACCACAGGCTTTTTATAAAGACAAGCAACCATCCTAGACTTCATCCAAGTATAGGATACAATTGCTAAAGATATATATAAACATAAGAAACCGAAAGCAGCTACTTTTTAATAATGATTTCAATCTCTCCAGTTTTCCACATAATATCATAGTAAACGTTCCAGATTCATATCCGTAGTTTGATTCCCCGGGAGCCACTCAAAGCCGTATAAAATCCGCTCCTGGTTTGAAGTGTGCAAATACAATTGTCAAACAAATTGGGTTGAATAAAGTAGGTAAGGAATTTCGCGCCCAAGTGAACGTACCTCTCATGCATAAACAACAGTGTAGCTGATAAATGACACAATAAATGGAAACAATAAATCTTGGATTTACTCCTTTGTAAGACAAGGTTAAATGTAAAATATAGGTCAATATAAATACAAAAACTGCAGGTTATTTTTTAAATGAACAAATGTATGACTTCTTTTTAAACATTGATTTAAGTCAGATGAAGAAATATTCTATATATTTTTAGGGCTAAAAATAACATTCTTTCGTTTGAGTAACTTTCATCGGAATGTCTTTAATACAGCACTATTTAAATATATAATCTTAAAAGGGAACATTTTGCAGCAAAAAGTTCCTCACTATATATAGTTTTATTGAAAGTTCAAGGAATGTCATTCACTAAGACATTGTCTGTTTTGTGTCAATTAATCAAAGATTTGATACTTTAAATGAGTTGAACAGAAAAATTCATATTAGTGTTCTTTAGTCCTCTAATAACAACTTTTAGTAAATAGAGTAAGTTTTTAACAATAGCAACTACCAAGAATCAACAACAAATTCAAAACTGTTTAAACCAGTTTTCATTGCTGTACGTAGTCTTAAATATCTTATTTATTTTATGTGCTATTTCAATTTCCACTTCTACTTGCAAATTCGCTAGGCTATATCGAAATATTTTTTACGGATGTCTTCATTGCTGATTCGATCACGCAAAGACTCCAGGCACTACCCTCTCTATATAAAGCTTGGAGTGTGAGATTTCGTTTCGCTGCCTAATGTCATTGTTAGTACCACGTATAAGTCAGAAGAGTTTGGACTTAAGACACTGAGGTACATCGATATATGATAAAAATACTGACTTAATAAAAATATATAACCTTATAATAAATATATATAACCTTTTACACCTCCTTTTGATTTAATTAATTCTATAGAAAAATTATGTGCTGAAAAAATAAATTTAATAGACTTTTAATTTTCTTAAATAGTTAAGATAGCTCTGGCCCTCTGACTCATGACTCAGTCTTTTGGACGGTAATATTCATTCATATAATCACTGTTTTCTTAAGCAAAAGAAGTGTCGTGGTTGGTACAGTTATTTAAAATATAAATAAGTCATTGCCAGTGATACAATTGAGGTATTAGTTCTAATACGTAACCTCTTATTTTTGAATACATTTTTAAGTCCCACCTGAAGCAATAAAATGAACAACTTTTATCCGCATTTTCATTCTAAGTGATAAATTATTCAAAAAATACTTTCCACAATCAGAAAGTGCAGTAAACTTTGCAAGTGATTATATAAACCTGGCAGTCCAGAGTTAGGAGTTTTTGAACTACTCTTGTTATCTATTTTCTGGCTCGGTTGGCACCGTTTGCGCTGGACTTCTGACGAAAAATATTATCTTAGGACTAAGCCAGTTTTTACGAACGGCATCTTATTATAGATGGCACTACAATCACTGGGAAATAAGGTATGAATAAATTGCTCGGGAAAAATGTGTTGCGGTTATGTCCTTGTTCTAAACGAAGGTTGGAAGCATGTCTTTTTAGCTATCAAGAGATTTAATTGAATTTCCGCTATAGTAAAATTTTAGTATTGTCTTATCCGCGTTACATATAATTAATCCGAACACTACCAACAAGTTATGGTCAATTGATACTTAACATAAATTGCTATAATTCGCTTTATCACCAAAAAACTTTGGTGGTCTTTAAAAAAAGTGGGTATGCTGCCCATAATTTCCGTGCTGGGCAAACTCTGGAACTGGAATAAAGGTACTGGAGTACCTTAATTTGTCTCTTACGACATCTGGTATGAACGGAGGTACTATTGCGTTCTACTATTCCCTACGGCGAATTTGGGTTTATACTTCTTCTACAAAAATATATACTCTATATAATCCAAGTAATGTGGGCATAAGGTTAGCCCAAACGGCAGTTCTTAAACAGAAGCTTAGCATGAATTTTCCAACCAGTGAATTTTCCAACCTGCATTTAGAAGCGCATTAATTTGAATAATCCCTCCGTACCCGGCAATGTGCCGGGTGTTACTGGCCTCGGCTATTGTCAGCATATTTTGTACGCAAAGGGGTATAAAAGTGCTACCTCTTTGCGTATAAAATACATAGAGACAGCAGAATTCTAAATTACAAACGATGGTTTAAAAATAAGGAATATATGTATAGACCCACAAAATAAATGGTCTCTTTTGGTAAAAAAAATACCGGACGTATTTATAAACGGTTTCCATTAGTTTTTTTATCACACCAGGTCGACAAACATGCGTGCGACAAACATACTGTCCGTGTGATAGTAAACGATACTGCAGCCTATAAACGCTTGTGATCCTTGTGACTTGAAGATATTATGTCACATTACCCAGTAATTTTTGTGTTACGTGAGAGAGGCTCGCCCTTTAAACCGGAACAAATAACAACATTGGTATTTGGCCGTAGAAATAAGTGAAGGTAAGGTAACAATGCAGTTGACCTTTTGTAAGAGATATATACAATTAAAATATATAGTCAATTTTTTTTTATATATATACTGGCTTAAATAATATTAAGATGATTATTGCAAATGTCGAAAAAGTTGATGCCATTTTGGGTACAGCAATACCCTAAGCACAAAGTTTTGCCTTATTGTAGAAAATTTGATAATTGACAGCAACTATTCTGTTCTTATCACTTCAAATAAAATGAACTCACGTCAAGTTCAATTACTCATTGATCATATTAATATGCGAAAGTTTAGATGGATGCTTGTTACTAATTTGTTTATCCGTAACACCATAACACTATCCATAAAATTTCATCTACAGCATATCCACTACAAGCCACCAAGGCCACAAGAAAGAAAAAAAATTACCCACAATTGCATCGATGAGAAAGACTTCGCAGGCGTGTTACATTTAAGATAAAGATTTCGAAAGGATATTCCGCCATCTTGTCTCTACCCCACGGCTAAATATGGAAATAACGTGAAATTACTCAGAAAAAGCCCTCACCAACACGGAAATTGACATCAATATTTGGTAATATAATACTACCAGTCATTTTTTTAATAAATACAGAAGTGAAGCCTCCCCATTCGCGTGACACCTCTTGACCTACTTATATCAAAAGATTCTATATTTACCGAAAACATGAAAGGGAAACAGTTTTCAAAGATTACTATTACCTATGTCGTAAAAACATAAATGCCATTTTTAAAAGCAACAACCCCGATCTCGCCTCTTTCTATTACTAGCAGCCGATTTTGAACTCAATACGTAATACTAGACATGTGTAAGCTGTCTATTATTTTGTGTAATAATAATAATAAATTCTTTATTGTATACCTAACATAAAAATACATGAAACATACAGTACAATGAGCGGCCTTATCGCAAATAACGATTTCTTCCAGGCAACCTTTGATGGAAAGACTGAATCAGAGAATGAGGTAGCAAGAGGTGTCAATAAGGTCTATAGATAAAAATATAATAAATATACATAATATAAATAGATTGTATTTAAGGAAATATATGATATAACTATAATGATAGAAAGTGATCCTTCACCAACCGTTCAAACACAGGCAGGGTCTGCGTGCTTCTAATATTAAGCGGGAGTGCATTCCACAAACGAACAGCCTGGGCCGTAAACACTCGGAACCAAAAAGACAATTTTTCACATATCTATCTGTGGTCATTTATTTAGCAGTTAATATATGTTTTTCCACTATTTTTATGTTAATTAAGTGTTTGTTGATCCAAATAAAGAGAAAAAAAAGTAGCGTCCACATTGTTATATTCACATCGTGATATAAAGGGTGAGAGAGGAAGTAATTTACTGGGTAATGAGATAAGAATACTCGTATCTCCTAATTATAAGCAGCGTCTGCTAGCGTCTGTAAGCTAATGTGACGATATCCATTGTTATCTTATCATCATAGTAGCCGTGACGTCCACTGCAGACATAGGCTTTCCCAAGAAAGGGGGAATTTCACCATCATTCAGGCGCTGGGTAAACGTGTTGGCAATCGCAGAGTTTAGTTTCGTGACTAGAATGCGTGCCTATCCCGCCTTGTTGCATTTGAATTACTCTGTTTTAGGTGGATATACCGCCGAGGACGGATATACATAAGTGGTACTATTCTACTCTGTCGATACTGCACGGCCCTAAATTATATTCATCAAACGGACTGTATGCTATGTAATAGGAGTCCACTGTACCAGAAGTCCTAAAAAGCGATTAAGGTGTCGGAACAAACAGGTGGCGGTATAGCCACTCGAAACGGCTTAGCTCAAATACAATAGGACGGGGATGGGTAATAGCTTTTATAATGTAGCCACGCTCTGTGATGCTGATGATGCATGAATACAAGCACCCGTGTGCTCTATGACAGAGGTCGAAAATTCACACAGACAGCTTATAATAAGTAAACAAACCGGAGTCAAACGATTAAAAGTTATTGGATTTAAAATCTGTCGTGGAGTAGCCGGCTTTGGAAGCGACTAGTTAATTTCCATAATCCCCCCAACCCGAGCTCGAACAAACTTTCTGGGAATAACTTGCCCGATTGTCGCCTTCAGTTGAACCGCCAACTTAACGAGGATACGAAAACTGTATAATAGTTACTCTTCAAGGTTCATGAAATGTGGCACATGATAATATTTTACAAGTTCAAAAGTAATCTTTTAAATATAATTTGATTTGTTTGATTAATAATTATTACAAATGTAATTATGGACAGCTAAACTGTGTTAAAATAAGCACGTCTGGCTGTTCAAAGACGTGTCATGGTTCAAATACTGACCTACGGTAGTGAATGTTGGGTATGGCAGAAGAAGAAAGAGAGTAAAATAAATGCTGTTGAAATGAGAGCACTTCGAAGTATGTATGATGTTTATTTGAGAGATAGACATAGAAAAAGATTGACAATAGATTGATGTAGTGTAAAAATGATGTTGTGACAACAATAGAAAGTAATGTTAAATGATTGAGATATGTAGAAAGGATGGATAAAAGTAGAATCACTGCACAAATATATAGAACGGAAGTGAATGAAAGAGTTTGTATCGGACGACCTAGGCGAACATACCTTACCCAGGTAAAAGAGGTGTTAAAGAAGGGCCAGGTCAGAAGTTCCGAGCATGTATGAAAGGACGAATGCAATTAAAAGATGCGAGAGAGGTATGCCAAGATCGTAACAAGTGGAGATCCTTAGTAACTGCGACGATCCTGGCACCTCACAAGCGTGACATATATGCATTTAGCATAAGTGGATTCTGAAAAATATTAGATGTTTCAAAATGGTAGCATATTAGAATATTATTTTTATTGTTATTATAATACAAATAAAATATAACCTACAAACTAAAATTTCCGATTATACTTGCATTGCCAGTACGCGACATAAATAGTAAAAGGAGAGCTTAGTAACTAAAGCCGGGTCTTCAATCGGAAGCCTTGAGCTTGCAAGTAAGAGATTAAAACCTTCCCAGACCTTTCACCGCCCTGGGGTTTTACTTAGGGGCTGAGAAAACAATCAGTTCATGCTTAATAATGAGTTTCTAATAAATCTTGCTAAAAATAAACTTGTCACGTTTTTCCTTTGAGTTATGTTAATGCACTTTATACTAGCATCGGTCCGGAGTTACCCTTTCTCGTAAGCATATAGAAATAAAATAAAGCCTATTTCATCCAGAAGAATAAAGTTTTATACTGTCGGTGGTGTGCCTTGAGGTACCGGCAGAATAGTATCTCCCACTGCAAAAAATGTAGTAAGATGCGACTAAGGTACCAAATCCGACAGATGGCGTTATATCCATCCGAAATGGTGCAGCTCAAATGCACAGGGTGAGGATGGGCAGCAGCATCCCCGTCGCGATAGCTGCGGGGATGCGTACTACGAGGTCTCTTGGAGTGGCTTGTATCCAGCAGTGGACTTCCAATGGCTGGTATGATGATGATGATTGGTGGAAGAATTCCCAAAAAAGGTAAAGTAGTTTTTGAGCTTATTCGTATGTTACGACAAGTATATAAATAACTTCTTTTTATATTAATATAGTGTAGATTTTATTTCCGAAATTAACACATTTCATGAAGGAGTGACAATAATTGGTATTTTTAATTAATAAAAATAAATGTGCAGAACTACCAACATATACATATTGATTATAAAGGTAAAAATAAATAAACTACGTACTATGCATCGAAATACCTGATCATGCTGCCAAATCTTTTATTGTTGTAAAAAATCCTGACAAGAAAGAAAGTTTTCACATAGGTTAAGTGAAAACTACCGTACTGTTTTAATATTATGTAGGGACCCAAACAACAATAGCAAACTTAACTGACAGCACCGGGTGACAGAAACAAATTATTGCCATATTGTTTTACCACGAAGTATGCATATTTGCAAAACACTTGTGAATGTTGCCAGCTCTGTTGCATTTTCAACTAAGATAAATATTAACCGGCTAGCAACACCATTGTGTAGCTCTCAGCGTTTGGCATGATTCATTATTATTTTATTCAGGTTTTACTTTGGCTTAACATATAGAAAATTAATTCGGATGCATTATAAACTAACATCGAAGCGGAATGTAAAATGTGACTACAAAAAACTAAGGGCAATGCTTCCTTCATAAAACTTTGCCAATAACATTAAGGTGACGATATTCTGTAGTCGAAATTTCATTTACATGCAATGTAATGTTTATAAATGCACCGAGGGCACCCCGGCCGGTACCTGTAATATCTTCTAAATATTCATTTAAATTACTGCTGTAAAGGGCTATATCTATATTAAATGCACAATGTATTTAATTACATAATGATTTTTTTATTTAAATACAGAATACATGCTGTATTAAATCGCTTCGTATATAGACCATTATTTCTCGTGAAAGTAAAATGGTTTTTGTGGGTTAGCCCTAAGAGACAGATATATACTATACCTTTTCGTTATGTAGATCTCTTTTAGGTGTACAAAACCGTAGTACGTTGTTATGATCGTATCTCGTAGAGTTCAACCAGCGATTGCAATATTACCGCAAAGTATTTATTTACGACAACACATTAGAAGCCTCTGGAATTATCGGTGTGACTTTGTATTATACATATAAACCTTACTCTTGGATCACTCTACCTATTTCAAAACTGCATCAAAACCCGTTGCGTAGTTTAAACACGTAAGCACACATAGGGACAGACAGACAGCGGCAAAAGACACTTGTTTAATACTATGTCATCATAATATCAGCCATTGAAAGTCCGCTGTTGGAGTTAGCCCTCCCTAAGATAGGGGAGCATTTTGCCCATAATTGAAGCGCTGAGCAGGCGTGGCTGCAATCGCAGAGTGCAGCTTCGCGATGAGGATGCTACAACCCATCCTCACCCTGTAATATTAAAGATGCGCTGTTTCAGATGGATATACCGCCATTTGTCGGTTTCGGTACCTTAGTCGCCTCTGACTACACCTGGTACAAAGGGAGGTACTATTCTAATCCACCGTTACTCTACGGCTATTATACTATGTAGTGATTGGTGCGTATAAGGTAGTAAATATTTAAGTCGCTTATGTTTTAGTAAAATAATTTGTTGTACATTTGATTTTTATGTGCTTTTCTTTTATATGGTGCTCTTAAAAGATAATGTCATTAATTAAAATAATTAATAAGTTATTATTAATATTGCTACATATTTGGTGCCGGGGACCTGGAAGGTAGACCACTCAGTGACCTATTGTTTAGTCTATTTTGTCCTCATCAGGTTGGCAGTCGTTCATTTGTTTTGCTATAGCATTATATCCTTTGATTTAAAATTATATGTGATGTTCCTAGAAAAAGATGATTATTTGTAACATAACAATTGATTATGTTCGAGCATAAGATTTTCGCAATGTTTTCAATTAATATGCAGTTCGTGCTTCGAAATAATACGTTCAATTTAAGTTGACAAATTAAGGTTTGATTTTTGACAATATATTTTTTAATTATTTACAATTTACATTATATATGCATTTACAATTTACATTACATACATTTAGCTGCATAGTAATATCAACACACTATGTCGTTCGTAGTCAACAATACCGATCGGTAGACACTGAAGTATGTTTATTGACTAATTAACTATCTTCATAATTGCTTTATTTCATGATAGTAATATGTTGCTGCCAATTATTGCACTTGAACCGCGCTTTTTGGATGAATGTACCGCCATCTGTCGGCTCTAGTACTACAGTCACCTCCCTGGTGCAGAGGGAATTACTGTTTAACCAAATTAGTACCTCATGGCCCTGAAAATTATTGTCGGTCTTTATTCTTTTATTGCGCCTTAATTTTTTTTTTCTGATAGCATTTATAAATTTTTATTTCTATACATCTAAGTATTATAAACCTATGGCCTTATGGGATTAATCTAATTACATATCTTATAGTAGGCCTAAAAACGGGTTTCTTCCGAGTTTGGAAAAGAGTTTGTGGCCCTGTCTCCGACAAAATAATGTTAGTTTGAAACTGTATTTGTCATACGTCAGCTGTTTTAGCATAAAGTACATAGTGCTGGCGGATATTAAATTAAATCTTCAGCTTTTACGCCTTAAACTAACTACCCAATATATTAAAGAAAGGAGTTTGCAGATACCGTTGTTACGGCGTTTTCTATTTACTAAGACATTAATTATGATTTATTGACCTAACGCAAAATTGTATTCGCAAGTAGGAATTAGAATAATATGATAATTATTTTATTTCAAAAATGTTTATGTACTATAATAGATTACCATTGTCGGCGACTCAGCTGCTAGAAGGAGGACTAGAAAAATCTAGTCTAAAACCTAAAATCAAGTGATCAAAATCTAGTAACCGTAACTAGTGTATTCCAAGGTGAGTACTTCTCTGAAGAGTACCAAAACCTTTTTTTACTTAGCGGTGGGATACCGGTAAAGTAGAATTGTATCTCCCTCTGTACCTCTTATTGTAACAAGAGGCTTAGGACAGAGGTACATCTATTGCCAATAGCATAGCTTAAAAGCAACATGGCGGGGATAGGCAGCAGCATTTACGGCGTTTTTTCCAGCACTACAATTATTGGCGAAATCCCAGGGACTATTTTTCTGGTGGTAATCATCAGGATGGTTGCAATCGGAAAAATGTTGGGAAGCCTGAACCCAGCAGTGGACATCCTATTGCCGATGTGATGATGAGTATATATCAAGCTTTTCAAGCTTGCCCAGTAGTACAGCCGGGCAAGCTTTTTAATATGACTGACTTACCGTAAGATTTCTTAAACTGCCGGCGAATAAAAATTAAAGCTAAATTTGATTTATTATCAAAGTAAACATTGTCTTTGTACATAAACAGTCTTATTATATAACAAGTATACACGAGCGCAATAACAATTAAAACATAAGCCAAGTGCCAACACGATCCATCCAACTATTTACGCTGGTATTTCTGATCATAACCTTTTGTTTTTAGTCAATAACATTGCTGACACCTTAAGACGTCGTAATAAGAGTCGTGTTCGAGTAGCAATATCACCACAAATATATGAGTACCATCCGTTGCCAATCGGAACGTTGCTGCCATGTTACATTTGTACATATATCGAAGAAGATACTTTAAGAGCTTTTAAAACGTGGTTTATGCCCGGCAATGTTGAGATCAAATAAATAATAAATTACTTAACACAACATATCATACATTACCTGAATACGTGATAAGTAGGAAAGCACTTGTGTTACGGATATCAAAGCAAAGTCAGAAACACAAACACAAGTGTTCATCAACCAAATATTTTTCCTCCTCAATAGAGTCACTTCCGAATATAGATATATAATGTAATAGTGAAGTAAAAAACATTGAGAGTAAGAAGGAACCAAAAAAAACATTGATTGAACAAATTAATTTCATATCATTGCAGCCATAGGACGTTCAGTGTTGGACACACGTCGAGGAGATTTCCTGTTAGATGGATTGTATGTGACCTCCATCCAGCGCGATCCTGCGGATTTCGTTTTCGCTGTACCCCCATCGGAAGTCGATTCTGCGTGCGTCTTTTCAGACGCTCCTATGAATTAATTGCTGTCCGCTGGTAACTTTGATTCCAGTACAGATTTCCTCAACTGTGATACGATCAAGCAAAGAATCTCCGATAAATCTGATAATATTATTGATAGGTTTTAAACCAACAGAAATGTCACTATTGGCTGACGAGGGTCAAAAGATTCCTAGGCAAGTAACTAGTAAGGTTGTCAAGTTCTTGTGAGCTCTAAGCCAGCTGCCGTCATAGGACGGATCTTAAATCTAACTTTAATGTATTCTTAACGCGATCCAAGTTCCGAACAAAGCTAAGACTAAAACTGGCTCGATGGCGCCGTTGGTAGTGATCCTATCTTGAACGCCAACGGTCGTGGGTTAGATAGGGTCCCCACTCAGGACAAGTATATTTATATGATGTATTTGAGTATTATATTTGTGATTCCTCTGTTGTTGTCCTTAACACAAGTGCTTGAAGTCGGAGTCGATTTATCTCGGAGTCAATGTATAAGATGTTATGTGCATTTATTGTTAATTTATAATTTACCAATTTCACTTAGTACTATGTGAACTTCACATCATCACAAATTATGGAACAACAAAGACACTTGGTTATATGTACTTATGTGTATTTTAAATAAATATTATTAAGTATATTTTTTAATATAAAGTCCACAGACGGCCTCTTTCATCATACTTGGGAGGTGTTTTGCACAAAATGGTCACCCTGGAAAACCGTTGTGGTATACACGAAGAAAAGCTGCTAACCATCGTGGCCCTGTCGGATTTGAATTACGTAGTTTGGGCTGGATATAACACCATCTGCTGACCACCACATACTTACTGATCTTCTTTAAAGCATATTAAGATAATATTGAAGTGGAATAAAATAGTAGAAAGGAAATAAGACGCCCCTAGTATCTGATATCGTATAATATACCTCATGGTATATTGTACTGCCTAACGAGAGGTCTACATATAGATGCATATTAATGGTTATTTCAGTACAAACATACAAAATATAAAAAAAAACATATTTTGTTCACAGTTGACACACTCAGTGTCAACCTTGTTCTTTTTGCCAAAGTTTGTAGACAAAATAAACATTACAAATACACCTCAAATTCTTTATCTGTGATACTCAATGCGTTTCATAAATAAAATGCCAACAAAGTGAAAAATCAGGAAAGCACTTTCAGCACTTTTGGATTTTATTCGAATTCCTTTATAATTTAAATAGGTATACATTAATAAAAAGGGTATACAATTTATTTGTAGTATAGCGTTTGGCATGTTAATAAATAATAAATGTTTGATTAAATTTCGCTTATTTATCTTATTTCCATTAATAGGTGAAAGAATAACGAACCACCAGTTTTGTACATAATTTATATATATCATGTATTTGATTTTAACATCTTGTTCTCAAAAACTTTCTTTGATAACCCTATTGTTTACTTTTTTTTTCCCATATCATATATATACATTTAGTTATTATTTAATACTAGTCGCCCGCCCCGAATTCGTCTGGGTACATAATAAAATTGTATTCTATTGACCCCGCCACCGTGAATATTTATATAGTAGTATTAGATAGATATTCAATCACCCTACTGTTACCCATCTGTTATAAAATCTTATGGCGCTTATTGATATAAATTACGGTCCTTATAATTAGCAAATATTTTGGAATAAAAAAGTAAATAAATACCAAAGTTAAACATTCGCGACGCGGATGCTGCTTCCCATCCCCACCCTGTGTATTTGAGCTACACTGTTTCAGATGTATATACCGCCATCTGTCGGTTCTAGGACCTTACAAAGTCGGAAATAGCCAATATTAAATTCGCATATTAAAGTCGCTAGTCGAAAGCAATTGTAATTAGATTCAAATTCACCAACTACATAAATAGCACAACAGTCCTATTACAAAAGGATTTTCGAATGCCGTTACTGATACAAAAAAGTAAAATTCAATCTAAATGCAGATTCGATTGTGGGTGCTTGGTAGTCAAATCGTTCTCAATTTTTGTCGTCGAGAGCAGCCTAATCGGATGTCTAATCCAGGCCATCAGTAATCAAGCGCGCACTTCTATCAATTCCCCGTTTCAATTGCAATTGATAACCAATGTCCATATATCGTTTATAACTGTAACATTTCTGTTATAGTTATAAACGATTTATGGACAAGTCCTCCTTGTGTATAAATATCGTGAGCATTTTTTTCATCTTTTCTCTAGTCTTTTCTGCGAAACTAACATAACTTATGTGCTAAAAGTCTACAGAAAGGAAACTAAAAATTACGTTTAATATCGGCAAGCTATATTAAAGTTTACAGAAATAATCTGTCCGATTTATTCCATTCGCTTTTGCCGGATTCATTCCGCTATTGGGTTGAGTTCAATGCAATAAAATGTTTATTCTATTTTTATCCCTTCGCAAGGATTCAAGCTTAATCCTTCTTAGGTTACTTTTATCAGACTTATGATTAGTTTAGTTAAGAAAAAGATGTCTGAAAAAATCTATTGATAACAACCTATCTCAACTATATCACACTTCGGCGGGACCGATAGTGCATTGTATTTGCATGTATGCCAAAAGTTCAATCTCCATTCAGTAGAAATATTTTGCATATTTGTGTTAGTTTTATATCAGACATAGAACTAAACAAGGGAATCACAAATATAACTTTTAAATAAGTATTATATTTGTGATTCATCTGACGTCTGATCTCCCTAACCTAAGCACTTTAGGTTAAAGTCAGAACACTGTGAAATGTACACAGAGTTTTTGTGACTAAACATAGAGAAATATTTATTTAAAATAAACAAAGCATTTTAAATTGGCTTATTTAAAGTGTCACTAATACTATACGATAACATTTGTTGTCAAATCGCTAATATTGACGCTGCTCATTGAGCAGCATATGTCATCACAAATCTGTAGGCCGTCGATAGTCATGATACCAGCCATTGTAAGTCCGCTGCTCGATAAAGGCGTTCCCAAAAAAGAGGGATTTGCCCATAATTTCCGCGCTGGGCAAGCGTGTTAGCAATTGCAGAGCTTAGTTTTGCGACGGAAATGCATTTTATGTATGATGTAGATATTTATTACAAGAGTTACGTTATTGGTAGCTTTAGAGATTCTGAGTGATTATCGTATCAGCCTACGAATTCTGTATTCTACAATCTACGTTTTACATGTCGTTGAGCCGCATTCTTTATAAACAGTGGCACTGACGCCGCCTTGAATTTAGAAACAAAAGAAACTAAATTTGGTCATATTTGTGTTTAAATGTCATAATTACAATTACACTTATGTCGACTTAAATTTGAGACCGGTTTATCGATTAAATATACAAAATATGACGGGCTTTTAATGATAGCTGTTATTCTTGCTTATTATCCATGAAGATTTATAGTCTTATTTGTATAGAGATTTGAGAACTATACATTGTCTGCAATCTGTTTCAGTTGAAGATATCCCCGACACAATGTGCAAACACATGTCTAGACCGCTTAATGCAGGCTATCTGTAGCAGACCTGGATATTGTTGGCGCCCAATGAACCGCATTTCGGCAGCTCGTAATTCAAAGGCTGGTTTATCGGAATCAAACAACGGAATATTTTTACTAGACCAAACGAAAGCGTTACTGAACACTATTTTCGTTATTCTTTAAAATACCTACTACAATTCATTTACTATATTTAATTTATTTTTCTTCGTGCTTCATTACTATATTCTTTCATCTTCACATTATAGTAGATGTAGTTATTTTTACTCTTTATTTGTTAGTGCCTGTGAGTATCGTGTCCACACAATCTTACGTATAATTTTAGTAGTATCAATGTAGTTTTTATTAAATCCTTTTTCGCGTATTAAACCAATAAATACTACCTACTTAGACAAGACTTATTTTAATGTCGGCATTTACCCGCGCCATCACCCAAATGGAATCGTAGAACGTTTTCGGGTCTACTAGTACCTAACCTAGCCTTACCGTACTTAGCCTTACCAGATTATATTATACAACGGAAGAGTTTGTTTGTTTGTTTAAACGCGCTAATCTCAGGATCTACTGGTCCGATTTAAATAATTCTTTTTTTGTTAGATAGTCCATTTATAGAGGAAGGCTTTAGGCTATATAACATTACGCTGAGACCAATAGGAGCGAAGCGTCAGTGAGAAATTTTGCAAAAACGAGGAAAATTATTCACATTTGATGTCTTTCGTCGCATGCGCTGCATAAACCGGATATACTTAAGATATGTAAGTTAATATGAAGAAGAGTTAAACAAAGCTGTTTTTTTATACAGGATGCACCGGATATTATAATACAATGCATTTTCTCTACATATCTAATTTTCCGTCCATTTAAAAAGTTAAGGCACATACAGACCTCTACACACTATACGAAACACACAACATACTTTGCCAATCTCGTGAACAAAAAATTAAAAAACCGCAATAAACCGCGTTTGAAAGCCGTTCAAAAAGGAGTTTCATTACATTACGACATCACCAATTAATATTAGTAATGTGGTATGGATTCGCATCGTCATGCATAATGGGCAGATAATAATAAACAGGGGTTTTAAAAATACCAATTGGCCCGGTCTTAATAAACTATAAATAAACGAGACACTTTCAGTTCCAGAAAACACACCAACGCAAAGCCTCGTACTATTCTAAAGCGCAATTTCCAGCGTATATTTTGTATTTATTTTTATATTAATGTGTGTATGATGAAAATCCGATGGCCATTTACTACTGCACATCCGAATGTTTTAATCTTTTTTGCGTCTTCTCGTATATTTTTAAAAGTAATCGAGGGCCTATTGATGGGCAGCATCCGCTCAATACCAGAGTATGGGCTGATGTACACTCCGGAAATTATTTCGAAAAATATGTCATGAAATAGTTATCAGAGAAAAAATTCTAAATTTAAAATTGTTGCGGTTTAAATTGCGAGATATATAGATAATTATAATAATAAATTAATAACATCTCATATATTGACCTGACTCCGTGGTAAGTCACTTGAAGCAAACAAGCTTGTGTTACAGATGCCAGACAACAGAGTAATCACAAAAATACTACTTAAATACATATTTTTAACACCCAGACACAGAACAAACACAAATATTATCTTATAAATATTTGCTCTGGGTGGGAATCAAACCCACGTCCCCTAGCGCACAATATAGAATCACTAAAATCTGCGCCATCGGGCCCGTCGATTATTTTAACTACTTTTGTTTTTACGTTTAAAATTCCCAACTTAATCTTTAGTACTCACTCTTGATATTGTAATTAGACTAGTTTATTGCAATTATTATAAATAACTTTCATTTTATTCTAAACATAAATTGTTTAACATGAATAAAATAACAATGCGATTTTAGATTTTCAAGGAAAAAGCAAACACATTTATATTTATGTTGGTAGTTAATAAAACTGACAAGTTAAATTAATGTAATTGAATAAAAAATATATAAATAATGTAAATAATAAATCTTCATTAAAATAAATTTATTTTTAAAAATGCAAAGAGATAAATGTCACGACGAGTGAGAACTCACAATGTCTCTTTTAAATTCAACATGGATAAAATTGCCCTCAAATTACCTTTTACCTTACAAATAGGCCTTTCAAAGAGCTCCTTTGTCGATGCATATTTGTTATTATAGTTGATAGTAATAGATTACTTAATAATAATACAAATAATTTATCGGTATATACATATAAAAACCCTTAAATATTGGCTTATTGACACATTATGCTTGTATTGGTGCAATCCTACCACACCACACATAATAATTAAATAATTATAATACAGACTACATCTCATGCGTTGACCTGACTCCAAAATAAAAACCACTTGTATTACATATATCAGAAAATACTTAAATACATATGACAAATAACACCCTGACACAGAACAAACACAAATATTCATGATATAAATAATTGTTTTGACAGAGGATCACCACCAGCTGCGGTATCGGGCCCGTCATTTCATTGTTATATGATAAATAACAATAAATTGACAAGCATTTCTTATAGCTATATAATCTGAATATAGCGTTGTAAAAGTAAGTATTCAAATGGGCATACTAAAAACTAGCAAGAAATAATAAGAAAACAAATAGTGGCTTTGCACAAGACAAGAAAAAAATTCCTTAGTTATTCCACGTTGCATAAAAAGGATCTGCACATTTTCCTCTAGACGTAATATAAAATTATAAGATTGGTACATAATTGATTGGTACATATCAGATCATATATACTTTATTATCAAAACTTTCATATTGTCATCTTATTCAGTAGCGTATTTAATTCAAAATGCGTTTATAGTCTGTTGAGACTACTCCAGGATTGGATTCGATTATTGGACTAGAATAACTATCGCTGGAATGCAATTAATTGTTCCCATTCTAGTGTAATGCCTAAACTGACAGTATCCTAACTAATATTACAAATGCGAAAGTAAATTTAAAGTCGTGGGTTTCGATTCCCCCCCAGAGCAAATATTTATATGATGCTATTTGTGTTTGTTCTATGTCTGGGTGTTAAATATATGTATTTAAATAGTATATTGTGATTTCTCTGTTGTCTGGCGTTCGCAACACAAGTGTTTTTAGCGACTTACCACTGAGTCCGGTCAATGTATGAGATGTTGTGGGAATTTATTTAAAAAAAAAATTATTTGTTACCTCTTCACGTTTTATTTACTCAAACAATCTCAATAATAATCATCAGAAGTCATCACTCAGAAGGCGTCATCGTCATATAGTCTTTCTTATATCCCAAAAAACGTTCGATTCGCGTCGGATTTACAACAAACGACGATTTTGAGTACTAGAAAAAATCTGTAGATAGCGCTGAGTGCTTTAAAACGAGCTATCTAGAAACAGCTAATCTTATCAGAATATCCGGATTTGTTTCGAAACCTTCGATCTCAACTAACTAATATTATTAATGTTAATGTGTTTTTATTTGTAATCTCTTCACGCTGTATCTACTCATCGCTCTTTGTGAAATTTCACAAGGAAGGAAATATACTTATCATCCTTAAAAAAGTACTGTATTCAGGGGACTTTCCATGCAAAGATGTGGGTAAAAGTCGGTACTTTAAAAGACTAGTTCGCTATTGATTAGTTAGGCGAATGGGCCTAATAAGTATTATCCAATTTATAACTTGTCAAAGAACGTGTCACGTCTACTAGAAGCCTTAGAGATAATGGACTATCAGACTGCGCCATGACTAGGTCGTAACCTAAGTCTGGTAATCATTTTGTTGTTTTTATTTGCAATCAAGCATTGTTCTGATGGAGGAAACAAAAGCCAAACATTTTTTCTTTATAAGAAACACGTATGTTTGTCTAAAATTTTCCTTTGCTCTTTTCAAATGAACACTTATCTAATGGCTGACACAATTTCTTTTTACTATGTCGAAACTTCCTCATTCCGGTCAATTTTAGGGATTGGATTTGTCAACTATGTTCGAACTTAGCTCTCAAAATGATTGCTGTTCTCTATAGATCCGAATCTTTTTTTATGAAACTATATAAGATTTATTATATAAACCGTAGGATACCCATTGCTGAATAAGCATAAGCCTTCGCAAATATTTACAAAAGGACCGGTAGTATGCGGCCTTCATACAGCGCGATCCTCAATTATAAGGCTGATCGTCTGTCCTTGTGGACATCCTAAGCAGCGCCATTACTTATTAGATTAAATTACTAGAATAATATACATTCTTAGTCTAGTGCCAAACTGGATTGCCTCTCAAGAACACTAGACAGGAATAGCATAGACGTCCAATTAGTCAAATAATAGATAGATACTCCACCCACAATTAGTAAGTGAGCCATATACATATTGGCATTTCCCAACAATATTGATTGTAAGGTGACCTAAATTTAAGGAAGCTAACGTCTAGTCCTTCAAATCTAATCCTAAAAAAATCTTTAATACAGACACAGTGTACTATCGACTATAATATAAAAATGCATATGATCCGAACGTAGACATGTATATATCACAAAAAATATAAATACGGAAAATGCTTGAAATATAAATCTACATTTTGAGATTTAGTAAAGAGCTTTATTAAATTTTTATTAAAAAGTGGTTCCCTTAATCAATCTTGCAAGGTTATCTAAACGTCGAACCAAAAACGTAAAAAGTTAAATTAACCGGATTTCAAAGAAGTTAAAAATGAGAACGCAGGTAAAGACGTCCAAAATATTTTGTTTATTTATAGTATCTAATGAATCCATTTACAAAATATTTCAGATAATATAAACTTTATAATTAAACCTAATATTGCAGAACAATATATCTAATGCAATAAGATGAAAATTACCCGACTATTTTTATTTAGATTCGTGCTATCATACTATATTTATAAATAAAGTAGGTTTTAAAAAAATCTATATTAACCTCAGTACGAAATTATGTCAGTACATCAATTATATGTATTTTTATTTTGTTAAGCGGTTTTTAAATGATAGCATCATTAAGATAAATTTAATAAGAACCAAATTTTGTAATTATTTAAAAATCATCACATAGTAGGCACTTAGGAATCCTTCAGTAGAGATATACTATTATTTATTAGTATATATCAGCCATGTAAAGTCTATTGTTGAATATAGGCCTCCCTGAGATCCCTGGGCAAGCATGGTGACAATCTGCAGTAAAATTAATTATTTATTATTATTGCATACTGCGATAAAATTTATTATTAATCATGGCTATCAAAACACCATTGCTTTCCGTTTCGTGAACATTAATCTCTACAGGGGTTCTTCAAATCCGATATTTATTACGAATTGCGTAACTTACGCATGATTCCTCGAGGTGGCATACGCAGGTATATTATGAAAATACTGTGTTGAATAAAAAGACAGCTGCGTTAGGTAACGATGCATATGGTCGCGCCGCATGGTCAAATGGAAAACTGTGTCAGTGTGAACAGTTGTTGCGTTTACGTCACAAATTACGCTGTTTGGTACAACCAACGTACTAGGTTCAAGGGGATCCGGAATAATCGCCGTCTCGTTCGGTCTCTATTTATAGTTTCTCGCATCTATTCAGCTGTTCGTTCTCAGTGCAGAAATGTCCGGAGTCGCGAGCGTCCCGAAAGAGAGAAAACATCTGACGAAAAGAGTGCGCGAGATTTTCGTGTCCGGCTTAATCGATGTTTGTGACAGCGGCAATCACAATTGCACGCGGAATAAGAGCATTGACGTAAACTCATTAAGTTCGTTACTAGTGCAATTAGGTAGTCGCAATCTGCGCACGCGACTTATGCAACAGCTAGTTTTCAACATCAAACGCTTACAGTGATGTTCAGTAAACAACTTACAGTGCGCGAAAGTGACCGGTCGCCGTAATTGAAGACTGTGTTATCCGTATTATGTTATTTTTGGTGAAAAACAAAATTGACATTGGTGTTATTTCAGTGTGAATGCCGGTGGATTGTTTCGTCTGGCGCGATGCCAGATTCCATAGGAACAGCTGACTGTAAACAAACAAATTAGCGACGAATGATAATAATGATGCGTGCTCAAAATATTTTTATTCAATCGCACCGCAAATGTCTGAAAAAGCAATGATAAAAAGTGAACTACACGATGGCGGGACAGGGAGACTCGAGCGATAGCGATGGTCCCATAATAGACGACAACATAATACGAATTCAATTGAGAAAACCTTGTCAAAGGAAATGGGAGCTGCGGACGCGAAATCATTCCCCGGGGGTAAAATTTCCGACAATACAACTTTTTGATTGCGATGGAAACCTTCTCGTTGAAACAAATGACGAGAATATATCCATAAAAAGTTCGGACTTTGACGACCCTCCCCTTAAAACCAGTCAGTCTTTAAAGGAAAAAGATTTTAAACATTTCATCGACAAACGTTCAATTAGGAAACACAACACTATTTCAGGTACTAAAGTTTACACACGAGTGTATAGAACACCTGTGGTAATAGACGATAACGCAGAGAACAGTAGGAGAAGTTACGTCATACGAGATGATACTAGTGTGGTAAACATTCCAAGCAAACTCACATTAAACAACAACGTAACTAATTTGCAAACAAACAGCCTTGAGACTACCCCTTTCCAGTCTGAAGGTGTTAGTGACATAAGTAGCTATAAGAGTTCAGACAACGAAACGTACGACAATATAAAACAAACATGTGAAAACCACAATGGTGCGACACTTGACAAAAATGACGAGACTTCGCGTAAAAGCGCAAGTCAATCACCCGTTTCCTCTCTAAGCGATGAGAATCATTCAATAGACGTGGCATTATCTGACAATGAAAATAAGATATGTGACTTGGGTTTACACAAATCTCGATCGTTCGACAACGGTGCGCTAAAACCACAAATTGACTCTAATAGTAAAATTCCATTAGCGCGCTCAAAATCCGGAGCCGCATACAATCCTCCGCACAATAAGATATCTTTTCTCAACACTTACTTAAAAAGCTTACCCGCCAGAATGAACTCTAATCCGGATTGGTTTACTCTGCACCGGCGGCGAACAATTGAGTCTGAACAAAATTCACGTGCGCCAGCGATGCGGACGGAATTACCTAAAATCTCTTTGGGAAAAATCCGACACCCCTGTAAAACGGCCGATAACACTTCGGACAATGAATTCATTAATATTCCAACGGACGTCGCCGCAGACTGTGAAATGAAAAAGCGTTTAAAAATGTATAGACGAGGCATATCGGAAATTGAGACGAGGCAACAGAATTTGAGTGTATTTGCGAAAAATCGGCGACACTCCCTGAGTGGGTCGGTGAGGGCCGGGCATACTTCGTCCTCGGAAAGTGTAGATGAGGCCGACCTAGTCCTCAATCGTTTGAAGAGGAGGATACTTAGGAACAAGTTGAGGGAGAAAAGACGGAGCATCGGAGAAAAATTTCAATTTAGTAAGTATCATTTTACTTAATATAATGGCGAGTACAAACATCCATAAATGGCTATAAAGAGGGTCTTACTTATTGAATTATTACTTGCCAACGCGTCGTCGAGAAAGTATAATGATGCTAAATATTACGTTTTATCAAAGAGCAATTTTATTTTTAGCGTTGTCGTTTTATCAGATATTTTTTTATTAACCTTTTCTTATAGCTTTATAGGTATAACAAATTTTGCAATAAAATGTTATTAAGAATTATCATATAAACACTACTAAATTAAGCTACACGTATACATACGAATAAAATGATATGTCTCATTATCTATAGTTCTATTGTGATTTGTTTATGTTAACAACTGTATTAACAACGACGTTTTACTAAAAGCTTAAAAAAAGACACATAATTTTACATAAAAAATACACATAACTACAGCATTTTGTAAAGTTTCCACCCTTAAATTATATGCCTACTACCAATCCTTTTACTGCGAAAATCTCCAGGAGTCTATTTTTAGAATCACTATATTACGCAAGGTAAACACTATATCGCAGACGACGCAAAAACAACACATAAATCCCCATTTATATAGTTTGATTAAATTCCTTCGGATGTAAGTCGCGACCAAAACATCAGTGACAACCACACTATGACAATTTCAATTTTACTACCATGAACTCTTTTTATACATTTGAGACATACGACTTTCTATAATCAGAAACTTGAATGACAAACTATCGCGAAGTAAAGTATAAAAATGTTATTTTTATTTAGCAACGCGAATAAAATATGCTCGTAGCGCAGACACGCGTTTCAATACGTGTCCCTATCTTATACGCCTAGGAGCATAAGTTCAATCCCTACCATGATCCGTATATATACTATATAAACGAGAAAAGATGCGTGACGCTGCTAGTTTTAATAAAATTAAGTTCCTCTTAGGTTTTCACGTAACGTACGTACGATAGTTAATTGACAAACACAAACGACAGTAACAAAATAAATAAAATATTTTTTTATTCGTCAAAACCTAACACCGGCACGAAATAGTAAATATATATTTAGTAAAACATTACAGATCACTAGAATTGCATTGAATTTTCTGGCTCGAGAAACGTAACTTAAAATAAAGCATATATTGCCATCTATCAGAATACGAGTAAAACACCAGCTAAGTCTCGTTCAACTTAAACCATAATTAAGTATGAACAACGCCCTCTTGCGGTGAACATCAGAAACTTGTTTGCTTGTAGCCAAAGTGCTTTTAGTTCGCATGTATCTTTCCCGTAAGCTTGCTTGCACGTTTTTAACAAAACTTAAAAGCTAACATTACACGCCGCAGTAAGTATTTAAAAATACGCGGAATGAATAAAGTCGTGGAAATACAAACGAGCCGGTGTTAAATATTATTATTTCAGAAATAGAAAATCCAAAAACTCAATATACCTAACTACAGAGTTCGTAAAAACCTCACAGTATAGACTTGGTGTACATAGAGGTTGGTTATTGAATTCTAAATTATAACATTTCGGTTACAAATAAAATTTATGTGTCATTAATATGAGCCAAACATAATAGGTACGTAGGTATTAAATTAACTAATTATGCTTTCCTACACTACTCGTCCCCCTAAACTACTATAAGAAACAGGAAAGATCCTTATGTGAGTTCCTAAATAACGAAAAAACTGAAAAACTACTGGACTGATCCCAATAACCCAGTATTATATTTTTAAAAAGATTAAAGATTCTTACCTAAAAACAGGATTTATATTTTTATACGTTTGTATCGTAGCAGATAAACCCAAAGAACGACAAACTTTTTTTTTGTTATTTATGGAAATTACATTATCAACAAATAACAGTCTGTTTTAAGACCCTTCATTCTTACTGAAATAGGAAGTAGGTACGCGGGTGAAACCGCTGAACTAGTTGATAGTTAATTATATGTTTAAACTTAAAATGTTTTGTTTTTAAGCATTAATTATTAACAAGTAATCTATAAACTAATCCTCCCATCCAACTTCATATGCAGGTAGGTACACTATTCTTCAATTCAAATTTCACTAGAAAAAATGCCAACATGGGCCTTGAAGTTAAAATAAACGAACAAGTCACATAACTTTCTTCTAGGGATTCCATAAATCTAAGTAATAACTTCCTTTCTTCCATATCTTTCTCAATGGCGAGATCCCGTAAAAAAATAACTTTCGCACGAAAACTGGCCAAAATCTGGAACTGTGCCAACGTTTAAGCATTTGCATCTTAGAATCTTATAAAACCTTAAAAGAACTTATACGATTTCACAAGATAAAAATAACTTTATATATACTTTCCGACGGTAAACAAGAAGTTTGGCCCGGACGTAAATCCGGTCCACTTAATAGTGCTGAGGTCAAGGCCGGCAAAACATAGGTTAGTTTTGAACTCGGCGAATGGCCGCCTGGCTTAAGTCCGAATACAAAGCAGCAGGACGCGGATGTAATAGTTGCCGGCAAGTTTTAGCGTTATTTCCTTTAGAATACAGCTTAAAAACAGTAACACATGATTCAGTAGGTACATGCGCAGAGACGGCAGCGCAAGTCAATATCCTCCCACCCCAGCGCCGACGCGCCGCCATGACGCTATTTCTTTAGTACCGACGTAGAACAAGTGCTTAACTCTAATTTTATTATTTTCTGTTTCACGGCATACTTTAATGCTAACATTTAATTCGGATTTTCTCCTATTTAAAATGAGTTTTATACCACTTCGAATGAATTTTGTAAAAGAACTGTTGAGTCCATACCACGTTTAAATGTTTTTAACATTCCTTCACTATTGAAATAAAATTAGATAATGAATTAGTAAGAATGGCGGTAGTAATAAATCCTTACAATGGGACCCTTGGAAGTTTTTAACCGTAATTGAAAGTCAAAAGTAGCAGGTAAATGGTTTAACAAAGGACTAGAGTTACGCACTTGCGCGGGAGGGTCCAAGTTAGTTACGAGTTTAGTCACTAGAGGGCCAATGTTCGTGTACCAGCTGGCTGGTTTGACAGTACGCGGTGCACGTCGACTCGGCCGACCGCCCGGCGACCGGCGCATTCCGACCTCACGTGCTATCACAGGATAACGATTAAAATATTAACCTCACCGACCCATTACAACTTCGAAACTTGATTAATAACAAAGAGAAATGACAATCACTAGTAATACTGTCTAGTATTTTATCTCAATAACTTCATTCACTGTGTTGCTTGTGTGATAAGTATAATACTCGTATTGTGTGCGTGCAAGTTACCGTTCTGTGGTATTTTTGTTACGATTCGTCTTGTATTTTGGACCATTGTAGACAGGATTCCTACAGGAATTGCGTTGGACTGTGCCCAGAAGTAAGTACACAATATGTGCAATACAAATATAAAAGTAAATGAACTACAAACAAGTTTGTAGTAAATATTCTTGACTTCAGGGATCAGGTTTTTGATGACAAAGATTACTGTGAATCATTATTTCCACGAATGCTCTAAACTATTGCTCAGTTTTAAGGGAATTCCATTATTACCCTTGTATTAATATAAACTATAATTTAATTTAAACTTATTTGAAATTTAACTAGTATGAAGAACACTTGAACAAACCTATTGTATTTTAATGTGTTTTACTGCTACGTATAGTATGTAGGTACTTACTATTAAAATGTTATTTGGCAATATTTAAAATCAATATTTCTTATGGAGCTGTAGAAAAGGATTATGATTCATTTTGAAAATAACTTATTCATGGGATTTATAAACATAACATTAACACACTTTAATACCTGCAAAATATACTTGGGACTTTCTAATTTAAATGATACCACTATGAAAGACGAACCTTAAGATCAATAATTAAATTCTCTAATTTACGAAAGTTTATTTAAATATTGGAGTAAGAAGTTACTACCAAAGTATAAGGTCAAAAGCCATCCCGGCCTTTTTCCAGCTGCCCTACAAAATTCGCTCATTAGTATATTTATACGCCGTTTACTAGGTAATACCCACTTCGATCTATACTTTCTTGAGTTAAGTTTTCTTTAGTTAAGTTACCTCGTTTAATCAGGATAATAAAAAGGTATAGAAATAGATATAATTCAGTACCTGGATGTGGATATACTTTCAGTTGTTCTGATTGCTACATACATTACGTAGGTAGGTACATAGGTACGTACCTAATTATTGAAAATTTCCATAATAAATTAAAAAATCCATAATTAGGTATGATTACTGTTGATATATATTATTATTTTTAGATTTAATCTATCATACACATCGAATTTATTTGGGCTATATATATTATCTTATTATCGCTACTTAAATTATATTTATATTTTAAATACGTTATCAATGAACTGAGAACAGTTAATTAAAGTTAGAGAAGAGAATAGACAGAAGTCTATTTTTAGATGTTAATCTTCACTCAAAATTAAATAGATCTGGGTCGTCAGATTAATAACTGATAAGTCTTCATCTCGTCAGAATTGTGTTTTATGAATCCACTTGAAAAGTTCCGAGATACGTGGTACCGTTAGAAGTCAATGGTAAAACCTATGATTTGTTTTTACTTTACCTTGTAAAGTATGATTTCGCTGTTATAACACTCGAACGGATTTGCAAACGCCAATTCTCGTAAAAATTATTTGATATATTACGATTATTTTTATATCATGCTTGTAATTTAAAAAGATTAAGAGACACGCCACTCGTATTTTGTTCTTATGTGTAGGGTTGCCAAGTCGCCAATACTAATAGCCGGACCGACCAGTCAGTTTCGCCTTATATAAATACTCTCAATTGACGATTTTGTGTTTCAGAATTAATAAGTACGAAAGAAAAATATGTAAAATCACACGTAGAACGCCTTACAAAAGCCGGACACCGTTTACTTAGACCGTTTACTATATTATACGCCTGGCAACGCTACTCATGCGTCACAAAAATAAAATTTTATTAAATAAAATAAAATACGACAGCTAAGTAAATTGATTTTGAATTGTGTTTATGTGACACAATTGAGTTAATATGATATCTTCAAGTCACAAGGTTGGCAACGCGCTTGTGATATCCTTGTCATGTCATTAGAGCCTAAAGGTAAGGTTAGGTATAGGCTGCGCAGACGCTTAGTATACGCTTGTTTGTAGTATACCTTCCGAATGGTAATTAAGCTAACAGCTTAACTGTAGTTATTCATTATTTTGTTGTCTGTGTGTCAAAACTACTCGTCGAGTATTTTTTAAACGAGGAAAACAAAATGTTGACTATTTGGATTGCAGCGTGAGTACACTGCAGGAATGAAGCCTCGAGCGATGGATTCGTTCTCCGAATCATACCACCTATCTCTGCCGTGTTATTCTTATTATTTCTTTCTTTCTTCATGAGTTTGAGTTTTTACATGTATCGTCCATGTCTCCAAATCCATTCAATGCATATTTTTAATTTATGTCAATTTCAATTTATGAACCTGAAGTTCATTTCATTTCTTTCTGAGACTTTTCAGCGTTACCGTAAACTTTTTTTGTCCTATATCCAAAAAATAATTTATTGGAGACAGGTGGATGTTTGTTCATTTTTCACGCCGAAAAAGCTGAACAGATTTGGATGAAATTTGGCGCAGAGATTATTGAGAAGTCTGGCATATCGCGTAAGATACTTTATATTTCAAAAAGTATTCCCTTGGTATAGATATATTTTTTTATTGTTCTTTAAGAATTTGGCATACCTTGGCTATCAGAGTATTTTACAGGAAAGAAATATAAGTCCTCGCGGACAAAGTCGCGGATAATAAGCTAGTATATATTATATAACTAATAAGAGACCTTAAATCTGTATTCAATTGAGTGATAAGATGACCACCTGTCACATCAAGACAACGGATCAGACAGTATCCGGGCTTGTCCGGAAACCGCTTCACATTTAGACAGCAATAGTAACTGACGAGGGTGGCATTCCCGGAGATCAATAGCCGGTATACCTACCTCAGATTGTGTGTACTTCGCACGAGAATCCAATTCAAGACAATATCGGCTGACTACCTCAGGGGAATGCTACAAATAGCTTTTTGTTGTTTATGATTGAAGCGAACAGCTGGCTATAAATGAGTGATATGATATGGACTCAGATTAATCTTTTGGAAATCACTAAGATTTATTCAATACTAGCTTCGTCTGCTACTTGGTCCGCGAAGCCTTTATCGCATCTCTGAAGAACTATTGTTATTCTGATTAGAATTTTTTGTCGCTCCATGACAGTTAAACTATGCAATAATGTGTGCTGATTCGATAGAGGTAAATTGAAATCCCGATCTACCTCACGGGAACATATTTTCGGGATAAAAACCCTTTGTTATTCCGGATCTCTGTGCCAATTTTCATCCAGATTTTTTCAACTGTACCGGCGTATAAAAATAAAAGTTACGTAACATACTACATCCAGACATTCATATTCAATATTCAAACAACATTTCAAACATTGACCTGACTCCAAGATGAGCCGCTTTAAGCACTTGTGCTACGGACATCAAGCAACAGAGGTATCACGAATATAATACTTAAACATATATTTTAAACACCTAGACAAATATCATCATATAAATATTTGCCCTAGGTGGTGGATCGAACACAACACCATAGGATAAGATACCTACCATCTTACGGATATACCGCCATCTGTCGGTTCCGATAGCTCAGTCACTTCTTACTACATGGTATATGGGGAGGTGGTACTATTTCTATATTCTCCCCAGGGCGAAATTAGGTTTAAACAGCGTTTCAAATAAGGTTTATTGTCTTGGGCTAAAGAGGCACCATGTAAAAACTAATACCAACTAGTGCATATATACTTTGACTAAATGTTTAGCTCTCATTATCCTCAGATCAGATCACTACTGGAGATGTTTTATTATTCCAACGTCTTCATTTGTTCATAATTGCTACGTTATGCTGACCTGATGGTAATCGTAGAGTGTATCTTCGCGACGGGGATGCTGTTGTCTATCGACGCTATGTTGGATTCTAACCACGCTATTTCGTATCGGATATACGACCTATTCTTCTTTCTCTTGTACCTTAATAATTTACGACACTCGGCATGTATGTCCTAGTGGACCACCCTACGGCAACTTGCTAGTTGGATATACATGCATACCAATAATCTCTTCATACCGTAATTTTATTTTACTTTTGTGTGTGTCTGTGTCTTGTATTGTTTACTTATGTTATCCGAGCTCACACTAGTAAAAAGACAATATCTCTGATACCTCTAGGGAACGCTAGTAATTGCTTTCGGGAACACCCATATACACATATAAGGAACATGTGAATTTCAAGTTAATTTTGTTAATTTGTTAAGTTTGATTTATTATTAAAACAATTTTACTGAGGTACATATAAAAGTCAACTGTACTGGTACCCTCAAGACACAAGGTTGGCCACGTGCTAATAATATCCTTATTGTTATTACGAGCGTCTATATGGTGCTGTAACGCTTACGTAGATTGCATGTTTGATTTTTATCCTTAAAAAAAAATATTGAGTGTACATTATTTTTATCTTGTCAATTTTAATAAAGACAAAAAATTTTCATGAGTGTCGATACAACTAAGCGCAAATCACACAAATACAATAAAAAGAACATTTGTAAGACCAGAAAGAGAAATAGAAATAAAGTTCTTTGTCTGCGACATTTTAAGAGTCATATTTATTTGGCTATATGTTGTTCTCCGTCTTGTTTAATTATTATAAATTAATGCAGCCATAAGGTATAGGCAGAGTAGAATTGTAGGCAACTGAGGTACCAGAACCGACAGATGGCGGTATATCCATCCGAAACAGTAGCTCAAATGCACAGAGCGATGTGCAGCGGCATCCCCGTCGTGAAAGCTGCGCTCTACAATTGCCAACACGCTTGCCCAGCGCGGAAATTACTGGATCTTTTCTTGGATAAGCATTTATTCAGCAGTGGCCTTCCAATAATGTTCCTAACATAATGAATAACATGGTATATCATATGGTACATCGTTCTAATTAGGTATAGTGTTAAAATGTAACTAAGAGAATTATTTAGTTCGTCAATGTCAATCTTCTATCGTATCGTATCAAGTAGGACGTCCACTTGTGGACTCAGCTTCAATTAAGCCAATCATAAGCGGTTCTTGCCCATAATTGCCGCGATGGTCAGATAAAATCTTCTATACTATTAGAATGTCTATCTATTATAATTTTTTTAGCATGAAAATAAACAAGAAACATTCGAAGCGTGTATTTATTATACGTTTTATTGTGAATTGTAAAACTAATTTAGACTTTACAACCCATCAAATTCTCGCCTGCTGTTTTAAACGATACGTGATTCTGTTCATTATTTAGCTAACAATGTTAATGAGTGAACACAATTAACATAAACTACATCTCACTTACCGGTACTTTCACGCAAGCGAACTAAAAGTGAAACGTAATGAGAGTTTTTAGGTGGATAACTTGATGATACACAGTGAAGGCATTAGGATGAAAAATAGCTGGTGTCACTTTCTAAATTACTATTTGCCATCGTATTGCTGCTATTTAGCAATGTACACTACATTGCTAATGAGTATCCTTGACGGGCCCGATGGCGCAAATGGTGGAGATTCTATCTTGTGCGCCAAGGGTCGTCGGTTCGATTCCCATCCAGAGAATACTTGCTATATATGATGATATATCTTCTTCTTGATGATGATGAATCATCTTTCCTGGAAAAGAGAAAATTTGGCCCATAATTGCCGAGCTGGGCAAGCGTGTTGGCAATCGCAGAGCTTAGCTTTCGCTACGGGGATGCTGCTAACCAACCCGGCCCTGTGCATTTGAGCTACACTGTTTCGTATGGATACACCGCAAACTATCAGTTTTGGTACCTAAGTCGCCCCTTACAGCACCTGGTACCGACGATATTAAGGAATAATAATAAGATAATAAAATAATAAAGAAGATACTATCCTACTCTGCCGGTGCCTTATTTTATTATATTTAATATTAGTATAATTTAACAATAGTAAAAACAATAAAAATTAACAGGCGACCCGACCTGTGAGTGTTTAAAACTCTTTCTTCGGACTCTAACATGGAAAGTAACTATAATACAAATGTTGCAATCCCGTTCCAAAAATCCAGTCTAAAACAACAAAAATACATGTCGAATTTGATACAGTCGTTCCAGATTTATTCGCGTCACACATTTTGAAGTTTCATTTTGATTATACATATATAGATTCTATTACATATTGCAATAAATATTTTAAAACGATTTATATCATGATTCCAGATCATAAAAATAACTTATTTAAAATGCGTACCTATTAACGAGACGTAAACTGATCATAAACTAGACTCTAAGATTGGCTTCTTATACAATGAACTCAATGAACGTTCTCATAAAGATTTGCATTTTAATCTTCACATGTAAAAGCGAAAGCTGAAATTTCTAGCTGTTTAAAATAAAGCCATTAAAATAACTAGACACCAAATGCTGGCAAGACGAGATCACCAAGATATAACTTTCGATCACTATTGTTTACGTTTCACATACAAATTAAAACGTTCCGAGTAAAAGTGGCCAAACTAAATACGCCATAAAAAAGTTCCAACTCTGTTTCACTACACAAAAAGTAGTTAGTAACATTGTTTGGGCTGTTAAAACACTACAACTGAAATTGTAAACAATAAACATTGTTTACACGAAAAGATAAAGGGAATTTTGGCTTAATAAACATAAAGTATGGGGTAGCGGTACATATTGCTTGGTTCATTTTAGCCGCTTTGAAGTCAGCCTCTTTATACGTACATTATATATTAACTGTATTTGTAAAACTTCTTGCAAGCCCGGAACAAAGGATTTATTCCAATAAGATGTTTGGCTTAAAAATCATATGCTAAAGGTAGACCTTATACAAAGGTCGTTTGAATCAGGAACACTTCACAGGAAATTATTTCGTAGAACATTATACTGCGTTCACCGGCGAACGTTTGCTGTCCCTGCCCCAACGAGCGATAACTTTCCGCAGTAGCGCGGCCCTGCTCACTCTATTCTCTTTTGCAAAATTTAACTTCATCCCCCAACGACGGCCACTCGAGCATAGGTCAAGCCTTTAGAGGCGCCTTTGGATGATTGTCGTCAATCCCGCTCAGATCCCGTGAGTTGAACGTGCGGTCGCCGCCGCGGTGCACGCAGGTGAATACGGGCACAGGGTCGTTCACTAACAAGCGACCTCGCCCTCTCGTTCGTTGTCGATAGAACCCACGTCTGAGTTGTCCAGCATTAGGTTCGTCTGAAAAATGGTCGTCTGCACCTCTCACCTATTTCTACCTCCATATAGCAGTCTTCGCATAGCCGTGTTCCGCTTTGAAGGGCGAAAGAATCAGTGAAATAGGTACACTGACATATTATCTTTAAGTCACAAGGTTGGCAATGCGGTAGTGATATCCTTGTAATAATACGCTGCGGTGGTAAAGGTAATACATAACGCAATAAACACTGATGCATTTGCACTAATAGACGGAATTTTTACGAGAAAGGTTTTAGTGTGAAATTTGTTAACAGTTTTTAAATCGCTTAATAAGACTGAACGTCAAAACGGTATATGACGAAAAACAACTTGTAAAACTTTAAGTTTTACTGGCAGGATTTTACCAGAGATGTTTTTTTTACAACCTGACAGTAAAGTACTGGTAATTCAAATAGCTGCCGTTTTATTGCCTTTCTAGCAGTTGCTTGTAGTTAAGATCGCGTGGAATTTAATGTTACCAGCACTTTCCCTCTCAAATTGGGATCTCAGTTCCAGCAGTGTTTATAAGCTTACTAGCTTTTACATGCGGCTTCACTCACGTGAATAACCCAAAGAAACTGTATTATTTTAAGGATCAAAGGATATATATATCCTTCCTTGTGAAATTTCGCGGGGACCGGTTGTGTAAATAACACATGAAGAAATAACAAACAAACTTACTTTAACATTAAAAAACATTAGTTAAGATCGAAAAATTTTAATCAGTTTAGGATAATCCGGTTACATAAGCTTCTACCCGACAGCGTGTTTTAAATCGCTCAGCGTCAGTGATTATCTGTAATCCAAAGGGAATAATAGGTTTTTTTAAGATGAAAAGTAGCATATGTCCTTGGCCGAGGTCCCAACTATATGTATGCAAAATTTCAAGAATATTGATTGAGTAGTTAAAGCGAGAAGAGGTAACAAACAAATAAGCTGGCATTTTTAATAATGTTTTTTATTTTATTGAATTTATATTAGAATTTTAAAATCGGTTCAGTAGTTTCATAGTCTATTTATAACAAACCTTTTTCTTGCCGTATAACAGAAATACTAGCAAGTAACACGGACACAATGTGGATAAAAATGGTCATTTTAGGTTATGTCTAAGAGATAGACATATTAAATCGCGGAGTTTTTGTATACTTTTAAAGTATACAATACTGACTGCAGTAATGTACAGACATTATTATGATCTATCTTTTAGGCCAGGCGCGCACTACGACATTATGCCGCTGCTCTTTTCTGCCGCGCGGCGAAGAACTCGTAGTGCGCGCCTGGCCTTAGGGTTCAGCCAGCGTTTGCAACGTAATCGCAAAAAATTTAAATTAATTCACGACTTATATTGGAAACCTCTAAATTTTGTTTTCTCTACTATATTACGCATATATTGATACCAACCTTCCTTTTAAATAACTCTATTGAAAAAAACCGCATGGACATCCATTGCGTAGTATTAAAGATCTATGAATACATAGGGACGGCAGAGAAAAGCTACTGTGTTTCATACTATATAGTTATAAAAGTGATTTATATGAAATATACTTGTTTCTCGGTGGATTTTAATATTTCGCCTGTAGTGTGCTTGTCGCTTCGGGAGAATGCACATTTCGTGTTTGCTTTTACTTAAGTTAGTTTACAATGCTGTTCTTGCTTGCCATGGTCTTTGTAAGTAGCTTTAAATTTGACCGTTCGTTGTCTGTTACTGACTAATATACGGTAGGTACTCTTGTCTTATGTTTTGCTAATCTCACTTGTAATATAATATATATGTACTAATATCTAACTCCCACACAGAGAACAAACACAAATATGATCATAGATCATATTTGCTCTGCGTGAGAATCGAACCCAGAACCCTTGGCGCTCGAGATAGGATCACTACCAACTGCGCTATCCAGCCCTTTAAATTTGATGATTGTGGATGTTAATGACAAATTACTAATTTTTTTTGTAAATTTGGTAATTGGAGGCACCTTAGTACAAGAAGATAAGAAGTGTTTTCCTAAACATTCTACTATTGAGATGTGAAAGTAATAACAAAATATTAATCTTTAGCCTATTAGTCACGCACAAAGTAAAAAAAGATATTTCGACCTTGCCTAAATAAAGAGTAGTTCCAATCTAAATTATCATTAAAATAGATTTTAATTGCATTGAACCCAAATATTGTTACTTAATAAATATATAAATATTATGTTACCGAAATATTAATGCCTATTTAATAATATTACATTTAACATATTTCGAATTACTTGTTGTTTTGTTGTTTTAATATTGTTGGCAAACATTATCAGTTATCTCAGCTTAAAACGTTTGCGTCAATACATGGATATTATTAGCGCGTCGCCAACTTGATGTATTCACATAAGGTGGACCTCTTACAAAGCTCGTCTGCATTGGTACCTCACTTCCACTTATTTCAACCGCCAAATAGTAGTGTTCGCGTTGCGGTCAGCGTTGACAGCACGCTAGTGATATCCTTGTGATTACACTAGCGTCTATAGGCTGCGGTCACGTTTACCATCAAGCTATGCTTGTTTTGATTGGTTATCCGAGCTCATTGTCCCATTTATTCTTGCAGCCTTAAAACGGCTTCTACTGGACATGGGCTTCTCCAGGTCTGGGAAGAATTTCACAAGGACCTGCTTTCATACTTCCTTTTGCATTTGAGCTACAGTGTATCTGGAGGATATACCGGCATCCGCCGTGCAGTACTTCAGTCGCTCTTACACCTGGTACAGGGGGCGGTACTAATCTACTCCGGCGTCACACTGTCACATTACGAAGCATAACCTGAATCGATTACGTTATCAATCCGGAACACGAATTGTTTAGCGACAAGAATAGGCTACAGTGGTATGCAGACGACCTCACTCACTAAAAATGTTTGATCATAAAAATGTAACGAAACATCCGACAGCCACAGTTGAAGCGAACGAGTTCTAAACTTTACGCTCGCTTCATAGCGACAGTTAGCAACAATGTGCATAAATTGTGACAATTCAGCATATATAACTTTGCTGGAGTCAAAGGAAATACGTTTACGGGCCGCACCGGAACATTGATCCCGAGTTGGTTCTGGCTGTAATAATGTTTAACTATGAAGTGATATTCCACGCTCTAATTATAACTTGATACACCAACTGTGACGCTGCCCGGGGTGGGGGGTTAGGAACCTTATGAATATGTCCGTTCTACCGTTCCGTATCTACTATCTTGTGCGCCAAGAGTCGTTAGTTCGATGGCCACAAACATTTATGTTAATATTTGTGTTCATTCTGCGTTTCAGTGTAAATGTTTTATTTATCTAAGAATCATATTACCTTTTATTCCTATTTTCTATGTGTGCTTTAAGCTACTGATTGAGAGTATGTATTATATAAATTTATTTATCATCTCATTTTATCAGTCTATGATGGTGTACCGGACGTGAGAAAAACAGCCATCAACTCCATCTTTGGAATATCATAATTGGACAATATATTTATACTTATATATATAAATAAGTTTGAAAAGGTTTAAACGAAATAATGATATCCGGATTTATAGTGTCTTCTTTTATATTCCATAGAGTAACCAACAATAAATGATAAAAAAACGGTAAGCACATTCTGTCCTATGCGACAGTTTATTATGTCTTCTTTTTAAGCATTGTAACTGTCCCGATTTAAAATCTAACCTGTGGAATATTATCAGGCAATATGGTCAATTTAGGGAGGTACTTTACCCCCTAAATTAGACCACATTGCCTGAAACCGAAGTAAATACTTAAGTCCAATTTATGTACTTATTTTATAATGAAAGCAATTGTGTAAACAGTCACATAGTTCGTTTAACAGTTATAATTACCTTAATTTCGGTCGTTTTAATGGAAATGATCGGCCTCTAACGGTCGAACAGAGCGTCGATAATTGTTATGTGAATGTTAAATAAACAGCTTTCACAATTCGTAACAAGTATTTTTATTGCATATAAGTACAACAGACGCATGATTTTGAGGAAGTAATAAACACGATTATATATTAAAATTATAAGTATTCAGGCCAGATAATTATTTGCGTGTATTCAATGAGGTGAATTGTATTATGACAATTCTAACTTATTGAATAAATACTGATCAAATGAATACATTAATAAAGTGTAAAAGACTTATGTAGAAATGTAAGTAAAACAATAGTTTAACTTAAAGCAGACTTTTATTTATTTAATCAGACGTTTTTTTTATACACTGCACAATATCGGCCATGACAGTGCGGAGAGGAGTGTTACCAACATAACAAAATAGAAAAATATTACATTGCTACCAACACCCCCTCTCAATGTAATACACCCTTACAGTCACATATTTATTCATACAAACCACAGTTTTTAATAAATCTTAACAATAAATTTTTATTTAATGCTTTTGTGAACATATCTGCGGTTTGGTCTTCAGTTTTAATATATTTTAACATTAATTTTCCACGTTTAATCAACTCTTTTATGAAATGATATCTGATATCAATATGTTTTAATCTTTTGACACTTTCAGTATTCGCTACCATTATAGCACTCTGATTGTCACAATATATTGTGACAGGACACACTTTTACAATATTAAAATCTTTAAGCAAATTAATCAACCAACATGCTTCGCTAGTAGCCATACTTATAGCTATATACTCTGACTCGGTAGAAGATAGACTGACACTGGCCTGTTTTTTAGATGACCATGAAATTAAGCAATCTGCGAACTTAAAACAGTATCCAGTTGTCGACCTTCTATCCTTCAAATCCCCTCCCCAATTTGCATCACAGTATCCCACTAATAAGTTGCTATTACATTTGTAGACAAGTTTGTAATTTATTGTATGTTTTACATATCTTAACACTCTTTTTAAGGCAGTTAATAAAACATTATTTGCATTATTTTGATATCTGCTCAGAATTGACACAGCAATACACAAATCAGGCCTTGTTCCTAATACAGCATACGACAAGCAACCTATAATTTTTCTACATTTATTTTCAATGTTTTTATCAATCACAGAATCATTGTTATCTTCTAATATTTTAGTGTTAAAGTTCAGATCCATTGGTGTACATATTTCTTTACAATTTTGCATATCAAATTTTTGCAATACACTTTCCAAATATTCCTTTTGATTAAGTTCAGTGATCCCTGTAACTAAATCTTGTTTTACATGAATACCTAAGAAATTTGAAACTAATCCCAAATCTTTCATTTTGAATTCATTATTTAATAATGACTTAAGGTCACAAATCTGCTTTTGATTATTTCCAAATATTAATAAATCGTCTACATACAGTAAAACATATGTTCTGGCGTCGCCTTCACATTTTGTGTACAGACATGAATCACTTTTTGATTTTACAAAACCTTGTTTCATAATGACTGAATTAAATTTGTCATTCCAATATTTGGGTGATTTTTTTAACCCATATATAGATTTATTTAATCTAACAATATTTTTATCACCACAATATGCACCTTCAGGCAATTCTAAATACACTTTTTCATCAATTTCTCCATATAGGAAGGCACCTGTAACATCCATTTGACTGATCGGCAAGTTTAATTTTGCTGCTATACAAATAAATAACCTGAAAGTTGACAATTTAGCTACTGGTGCATATAAATCACATAGTTCCATTGTATCACACTGCTCAAAACCTCTCGCCACTAGTCTCGCTTTATATTCTACATTACTATTAGAGTTTTTGATTTTAAATACCCACCTACTACTTACAGTCTTATCAGTTACAGGTTCTTCACAAATAGTCCAAGTATTATTTTCTTTGAGGGTATTCAATTCTCTCTGCATTGCTTCTTTCCATTTACTCGCATCTTTCCGTTGCATGGCATCTTGGTAAGTCTTCGGTTCATTTCCCTCAACATAGACATGATGACACTTGTAAAATGAAGTCTGTTTCCTAATTCGAGTACTCTTCTCACGCGTCTGTATCTCTCCATTATCATCATCGCTGAATTCGTCATCACTGGAACACGGTAAGTAGACACTGTCACTTTCGCCAGACATATTAAGGGTCTCCTCTACCTTTTCCTCTTCAGTCTGTGCTTCTTCTTGACTAATGACCTTCTTCTCCTCCATTGTAGTGTCCAGTATAACTAATTGTTCCTTCTGTTTTTCACCTTTTTCTAGAAATATGACATCTCTTTTAACTTCAACAGTGTTCTTTTCTGAGAAGAATATTCTGTAGCCCTTGACATTTTCCTCGTAGCCGACCATGACTGCTTTCTCCCCTTTTGGATCCCATTTTCTTCTCTTCTCTTTTGGAACATGGACATACACAGGACTTCCAAAGACTTTAAGGCCTGTTATATCAAAATGTTTGCCTGTCCACGTTTCATATGGGGTCTTTCCGGTTTCATTGCTTTTACTTGTTTCAGATTTTTGCTCATACACGCTCGCAAGTTTTCGCCACATTTCGGCTGACGTAGTACATGTTATGATATGCATCATCACGCTTTCTGACATTCTTGTAACAAGCCATGATTGAGCCTTCGCGTCTTTCTTTTCCCATAAAGCCTTCTCAACCGCCTCCTTCGGTTTCACCCTGCTTCCGTCTGTCACTTCCAGTAAGCCTTGACTCCGTAACAAAACGATGGTTTGGAATTTCCAAATATTCCAATTGGATGTTCCCTCGAGCTTTATGTACGTTTGGAGTTTCAAAGAATTGTCGTCCGCCATCTTCCTGTCTGTTCGTCCCGACCTTGCTTCAATCACTCGCAAGTATTTTTTTTTCTTCCCGCCGGTTTCTAACCTCAACCACACGCGGACAATTTTCACTTTTTGGTTTTTGACGAAAAAAAGTTTTGATTGTTTTACTTTTTCTCAGGATTATGTGCCTGGGCCCATAACCTGTAGAAATGTAAGTAAAACAATAGTTTAACTTAAAGCAGACTTTTATTTATTTAATCAGACGTTTTTTTTATACACTGCACAATATCGGCCATGACAGTGCGGAGAGGAGTGTTACCAACATAACAAAATAGAAAAATATTACATTGCTACCAACAACTTACCTTGTAATATTATAAAGGAAAATTACTAAACTAAAGGCAAAGGAATATCTTTAATTTTTTTAAAATTAAAACAGCAAAATGTATAAGCGTTATATTTTTTATGCTTTATGTACTGTATGTTGCCTTATATATGGCGACTGATATACACACGCAAATATACACACACACACACACGCACACACACACTCATATATGAGTATAGATTGATATATGAGTGTGTGTGTCACAAAGTCAAGTTCACAAATATATATATACTCATTTTATACATATATATTGATGTTATATAAGTATATATTTTTGTGAACTTGAAAAATATGAATATTTATATCGCATACATTTTTTTCATGGTAGGACAATGTCTATCAGGTCAGCTCGTTTTATTTATGCCCATAAATAATCCCCCCCCCCCCACGGCTCACGACGTTAAAATAATATAAGGGTAGTTATGATGAGGATGAATATAAGTGGGGTCACCTAATCCACACACAGGCCAAAATCCGTTCAACTTCAGCAACTGCAAGCAGTACTTCGGTATCAGGTCGCGCTATCGTTTCGCTCGTGCCAGCAACCACCCACCACGATCTATATTGAGTATTATATCGAAAACAATGCGTATTTTACCGTACTTTAGTGTGGGGCTTTTAGTTTTTACTGCCCCAAAATACGACTTTATTGTAAACCTTTGAATATTTGGCAGAATATCGCGAGACCGCAAACATTTAACGTAAAAATATTGCTTTATTTGGCCTCGCTTGTTTGTATTATTGCCGTGCGTTGTACTTTATTATCTATACTAATATTATAAAGCGGAACAGTTTGTTTGTTTTAACGCGCTAATCTCAGGATCTACTGGTCCGATTTGAATAATTCTTTTTTTGTAGGATAGTCCATTTATAGAGAAAGGCTTTAGGCTATATAACATTACGCTGAGCCCAATAGTAACGAAGCGTCAGTGAGAAGTGTTGCAAAAACGGGGAAAATTATTCACATTTGAGGTCTTTCGTCGCATGCGCTGCATAAACGGTTTAAGTTATTCAAAAACTATGTATGAATGAATTATTCCTTTTTAATAATAAAAATAGCCCACGACAGTTTATGTCTATCTCTCAATATTTACTCATAGTAACATTATTTGTCGAATAAGGATTGCTACCATTATTATGTGCAAGCAGGCCGGCCGGGCGGTGGCGGGTGAGGGGAGGTGAGCCTCGACCCACGCCGTGCTTGCCTCTACCACTCACGAGTGTATCTTTGCGAGGTACCATGCCGCGCGGCTTAGACGCGTGGTCGGCTCCCTACAGAACGGTTGAATACAGCGTGCTTTATTTTAAACAAAAGTAAAAATATAATTTATGCCGAAGTACTTTGACCCATTATTTTAAAAACTTTATTTTATTACATATTATTTAAAAAAAATCTTATTCACGATTATACAATAACATAAACCAATTTGAGCAATCAAAAAATAATCTCGGTTCCGACAACCACGCGAACGAAGTCGCGGGCACAGCTAGTAAGATATATTTTTTACCACAAAACATAACGAACAATCCCGTAGGTATAGAAATAATTAAAATATTGTTAATCATAAAGTTACCGGAATAAGTATCAATACAGAGTATAAATTATAACGGTTAAGAACTTGATATTTTGTACTGTAGTTCTTTTTATAGCGTAGAGAAGCACTAAGAAAAGATTTTTGAAAAATCATCCCCTAAGTGGATGAAACTGGGGTTTAAAGTTGGTGTAAACCTTTTTTGTTTTTAAAGTTAATTAAATTAAGTTCAGTATAAAGGGTCTTTATTAAAAGTAGTAATACACGTATATTTTTTTTTCCAAAAAATAGTCCTTTGTGTGGTCAAAAGGGGGGGAGCAATTTTAGTATGAAAGTTCTACAATTAAACGCAGTTGAAACCGCAAGGGCACTGCTAGTTTACGTTAATTCGAAAACCACAGTGTATCGTATTTTAAAACACACATACTTGCCAAACGGAAGACATCCTACATTACTTCCCTAAAAAATAAAACAAACCCCGATTTATTCCGACATGTGTAATTTACAACGTCACGAATATGCAGCATCGTGATGCTTCATTGGGTCCATTAGCTATAAATAATTGAGGGAATCACTCGCCGTTCCGCAAGAAGGGGATTATATTATCGGAACTAAATACGCTGGGGATATTAAAGTGCAATAAACAATGCAAAAACAGTGCTTTAAAAGAAAAAAAATCATGCGGATCCAATTATATTGTCCAAATATTGTCTTTATTACTAGTCTGTCGTTATTGCTAAGTGTGTTGTTTTTTCTACAAACCATGTAAGAAATATCCATGATAAAGCTTTATTCGGTAAATTGGGTTTTTCTGGACTGAAAAAGTGGTGTTTATTCTTTACCGGAAAACTTGCTTGTCAAATAGAAAGAATTACCATCCATACTAAATATTGTCATATTGGCGGGCCGAAGGTTACATTCGGTAGTGTCCAGGCCTTGTGCGCGAAAGGCCGCCAAAGGGTTTGATCCTCATCTAAGACAAACCTTTGTCATGAATTTTTCATGTGTTTTGTTCTAGGTGCTATGTGTATAATAAATTCCCACAACATCTTGAACATTGACCTGATTCAGTGATAAGTCGCTTGAAGCATTCGTGTTACGGACATCAGATTATCACAAGCATACTACTTAAATACATATATTTCACACCCAGACATAAAACGATCAAAAATATAATTAGTTATATAAATATTTATAGTCGGTGGGGATCGAACTCATGTTCTCTGGCGCACAAGATACGATTACTAACGTCTGCGCCATCGAGCCCGTCAATTTATCTATACTTATGTATTGTTCAAGTTGATTAAAAATAAAATCACACGAGAAAAGGCGCTCTCTTTTGTTCTGTGTGTCAGAAGCGTGTAAAAAAATTTGCAAAACGCAGCTGAAAGTCTCCCAAACTCGCACTTCGCGCTCACGTAGGTACTTCTCTATAAATAAGTCACGGGTGCGCCGGCGTCGGTCCAACGCATTAACGGAACATACTAATTCTTTGGCCACTTCACATTTACTTCCAAGTTCCTTTTATGGTCGGAATTTTAATTGCGGAAGATGTAAACTAGATCCTTGATCTTAGGTTAGTAGTATTAAAGTTAGTTAGTAGTGTAACTCATTAAGGAATATGAAATCTGATGAAAAGTACGCGTGGACCGCGCAGTGTGGGAAGTACGCAAAGGTCATGATCATACATGAATCTCGCCTATCACTCCGTTGAGGCTGGAATTGACGTCATTGATGTATTTCACTATACATGGACGATCATCCATGTATTTTACTATGATAATTCAAAAACTATGGATATCACCATCGTCGTCATCATAGCAGCTATATACCTGTCCAAGGCTAGACATCTCCTAGCCTCTTTAAGGAAGGAGGATATTAGCCCATAATTGCCGCGATGAGCAGGCGTGTTGGCAGAGCATATTTCCACGACGACAATGTCCGATTCGAAATCACAAAGCGTGCCTTCGGTATGGGAATGCTTCTGCCCAAACTTAGCTCGTCCATTGGGCTACACTGTTTTTGATGGATATACTAAACCACTTTCACAACGGTCCCGATAGCGCTTTCTGGTATCCCTATCTTGTGAGCTGAGGGTTCGATCCTCATCTAAGATAAACATTTGCATAGGTTTTGTATATGTATTATTTTAGTAATTCCTCTATTATCCGATATCTAAAGACGCGGCCGCGTGTCAAGCCAAGTTCAAGAAACAGAATTGGTGATCCGCACGTTTGTGTAATAAATATTACAATTAAATTTAATATTACAAACAGACCTTAGGTTACAATACATTATATTATGTTATAAGAAGATATGATATGTTATACTGTTACTTAGAAATATGTTTTAGGACTGATCATTGAACTTGGCACCCATTTAGATCTCACTTCTTTTGTCGTTAAAGTCAACAACCAAGGCATTTATCCTAATATTGAACTTGGCTCTCATTCCACATTTATGTTTTTGATTGGACTCTACTTATCTCGGAATCGGTGTCTCGATGTCGGTACAGATTAGGTGTTTTGTGAAATTATTTTGTTTATTATTATTGAAATACTATAAATATTTGGCCAAACGAAGACCGTTAAATCAAACCAAAACCATCTCTATAAGAAACATTTAGTAACTTTAGTCACGAATACGAAATTCGCTGCTGCATTGATATTGTAGTCGTAAAATTTGGTGCAAGCTTCCATCGTATACTCAGCTCATGTATATTTTTTATATAAAATATTTTATAGTTTCAACAATTTTTATGATTTTTTTATGAGATAGTATAACAAAATATTTTTGCCTCTAGTATTGCTGTGAATCTTGATTCACTCTGACACTCTAAAGTGAATTATTTTATTTCTGGCTGTAAAGGTACTCGTATAAATATTTACCAATGTTATAACCAGCTAATTTGATACAACATAACGATGTTTTATAATTACTAAACAGGTCTGGTATTATCAAGTCTAGAGCTAGGACGAATCTAAATAAAAACCTACATGTTTGTGAGATAGAAGAAAAAGTAAATCTTTACCAGCGACTATAAAAGCTAGAAGCGCGACCTGGGGTGCTTTTCAATCTGAGAACGTTACTACAGCAAAGGCTGAATACTGTGGGTACCCAGACAGGTAATTCAGTACTTTTCAACTATCGACGATAAGGACTTCTCTTCCTCCTCGCGAACCTACTTGGGTCCTAATTTTTGGCAAAATTCTCTCGATCTTGTTGAACGCAATGCCTATTAGTGGAACCCCAACGAATTATTATTTTGACGTAAAACGTGTCAAGACTTGAAAATTGTCATCACCGAGTTGATCAAATTCTTGTGTAGCTTGCAATATATTTTCATAAATCATAGCCAATGAATGAATTTACTCGGAATACAAGCAAACCCGTAGGCAGCTAGAATCCGACGTAAGTACATAAATAGCGTCGGATAATATTTATAGCGATACGGCGGCGGAATGCGTCGCGCCTACAGTGCTATAGCTATAAAAATAACGCTATAATAATAACAAGACTGTCAAGTTCATTACTCACTTATCTTGGATAAACTAATTGATAAAATACTATTCCCTATATAATAGCATGTAGTTTATATAGCAAATAAATAAAATAGGAATGTTGACTTGTGTTGGACATGTAGAAAGGATGGATGAAAGTAGAATGCACAAATATATAGAACGAAAGTGAACGGAATAGTAAGTGTAGGACGACCTAGGCAAATATATATCTTAACTAGGTAGAAGAGGTAAAAGAAAGAGCCAGGTTAGTTAGATGTACCAAAAATTAACAAGCGTGTATAAAAAGAGTACCAACGCGAGTAATGGAAGCGAGAGAGGTATCTCAAGATCGTAATCAAGTTAAGATCCATAGTAGGCAGAGTCTACGCCGGTGGGGCATAGGCGTCATGTATGTTATATTTTTTACTGATGTACTTGGGACTTTGTCCGCGTAAACTTCATGTTATATCTGAAGTTTCTTTGGATCAGAAGTAATATGTCCTTTCAGAGGGTTCAAGCTACCTGCTTGCTAAATTTAGCAAGGATCTTCCGGCCGTTCAGTCTTGAAAAGTTAACAACAATAAATAGACACATTTTGTTTCCTATTTATAATTAGATATAGATTATGTTTCCCTAATATATAATGAATTTTAAATGTCACTCAAGTACCAACAAACAATTTTTCCTTTTCTTTTTTCTATTATATTTAAGTATATGGTCTAGATTTAATCATAAAAAAGATACACGAACAGCTCTTGACCATCACACCAGCTGTGGAACATCTACTATTGGACTTACAAACCTCCCGAAAACCTGAATATTTGGTGGGTCCTGTTATGGTAACAATCACAGAACATAGTATTCGAGGAACACCGTCCCCGCCATGTGGCATATATGCTGTTACGGATGAATATAACGCCATCTGTCGGTTCCAGTACCTCAACCTCTTATTCTACTGACAAAAGTGAACGCATTTATAAACTCCCTATAAATGTATAAGACTATTCATCAACTAGGAGAATTTACAAAAAAATGTGACTAGTTCGTGAAGATTTCTGGAAATAATCCAACTAGTGCCCAGTTGGTGATAACAAATTACAATTTATGACGAGTTTTACTATCTGGACCCACGTAAACATCTTAGATGGCTGGATGAAGAAATAACAAGCTATATTATTTTGATTATAACAATCCAGTCTGCCAAATATGATACAGGCACTTCTTTAATTATATAGTTTGACTAGCAGTACCCTGCGGTTTGACCCACATTAAATTGTAGAATTTTCACACAAACATTGCACTTTCTTTTACCCCTTAATAATTTACATGTGTATTTCATAAGTTTCAATGAAGAACTTTTGTACTGCATTTCATTCAAATCACTTTCACAAACAGCAAAGTAACTTACTAACTTTATACCCCCATTTTACCCCATTATGGGGTGAATTATCAAAAAAAAATTTAGTGCTTCCTAAGTCATAAAAGAAATACCTGTACAAAATTAAAAGTTTCTAACCCTTCTAGTTAAGTCCCGCGTTGATGTGCCAGTCAGCTTGTCCTTATGTAATAATAATAAATTCCCGCAACATCTCATACATTGGCTTGACTCTGTGGTAAATCGCTTAAAGCACTTTTGTAATGGACGCCAGACAATAGAGGAATCACAAATATACCACTTTAATATATATATATATATATATATATTTAACACCCAGACACAAAACAAGCACAAATATCATCTGAAATATTTGTGGGAAGTGGAATAAGTTGGGAATCGAACCCACGAAATATATTATAATATATGTATATATATATATTTCGTGGGTTCGATCGTACAAAGCTTCGAGTATTTTCAGCGTGGCATCTGGCATCATAATTTATAATTAAAATTGTTTACAATTCAAATATTTCACGTATATTCTATAGATCATCCCAAAGCTCAATCTAAAACCTAACAAAATAATAACAAAAAAAAAGTAATTTGAGAACTTTATTATTATATTTCAAATAGTATCTTTAAAAAGTATGGTACCTACAACACACAGAATCGATACATGCGCATGCAACGAGAAAGCAAATTCCAGTTCATTCAAATCGAATCGTTGCAAGTTTAGCGAAGTGTTGCGTTGTTGTTGAAATTGTAACATGAAACTCTCATGAGCGACGCCGTGGGCGAAACTTTAGTTATTGCTTATGTTTGTTGTACCAGTGACCGCCAGCGACGATCGCTGAACTAAAACATCGCGCTTCACAACTACGCTCCTTGTTCCACCCGCTTATTCACCAGTTATACTAAAAGCTAAGATTTGTATGACGATTTATAAGTAATACATTAGTGATTCCTTTGTTGTCTAACGACCGTAACACAAGTGTTTTAAGCGACTTACTACAAAGTCAGGTCAATGTATTATAGTCCTAAAAGGAAAATGACAACCAGTTTTTAAAGGAAAAGTGCGAAAGAATTCTTTACAAAATTTGCATTATAGGTGTCTTTGCAGTATTGTGTCTTGCCCCAAAATTGTTATAACACACATATACATTACGCCGATGTCCGATCGGGGTAGACAGAGACTATGGATCATAACTTGTTACGATCTTGGCATACCTCTCTTGCTTCCCTTACTCGTATTAGTCCTTTTATTCACGCTCGTTTATTCTTGGTACTTCTGACCTGGCCCTTCTATAGTACCTCTTCCACCTGGCTAAGATTTGTTTTCCCAGGTCGTCTTCAAGCTTGTACAACCAAGTTATTCTCTATACCAAGAACACGCACTAAACGCTCACCGTTGACTCTTCTCGCTAACATTTTTAACAACTATTTTACTACCCATACTTACAAACAATATTAATTCCTTTAAAAAAGTCAGTAACTTTTCTATTGCATGAAATTAACACTATTTAAAACCCACTTTTAATTGAAACTCGTTATTCTTTACAAGGAAACTCAAGGTAAACCCTTAAAAAAGTCTTATACTTCCCAACACTAATATGTGGTAAATAGTTTTAGTTACACAATATTTTTTTTTATGATTACTATTTTTAAGTAATCCGGATTGTTAAACTGTTAGTTAACCCAAATAAAAGAAAACAAAATAAGCGTTTCTTGAACGTGTTGAACGGACAAATTCATTATGTTTCATAGGCCAAGTCGACAAACAAGCATACAGCCCGCGCAATAAATGCGATGTAAGACCGCGGTCTATAGCCGCTCGTATCATTATTAGAATATCACTAGCGTTATTAACCTCGTGACCTTAAATATACACATTACCGAATAATTTTACAGTCTGTCTCTCTTCAAGCCAGCTAGCAAACAATGCAAACACTGCTATTTGGCGGTAGAAATAGGTGAGAATGATGTTCCAACGCAGACGAGCTCTGTTTCAGGTCTACCTCTCGTGAAGAACTGTTGTTGTATTATGTGAATTTGTTCATTTTTTATGAAAAATATTCAACTTGGAAAATCGATCTTGGAATAAAATAGTGATAGGCTTTTATATATATATAGTTATAGCGATGACGTCATTTGTCATTATATCCGTTCTTTTCTTATGATCCAACATTAAACCATTCAACTTGTTTTTTCAAAAATATTGTAAAATCAATAATGCCAAGTAATATGCCTATTGATTAGAAAATATTTTTCTTAGTAGGTATTTAATAAGATTACTTCTCGTACTAATATAATTCCTTACGTAGATTAGGAAAAACTGTAGCGGTTTCGTAGAGTTCTTAAGGATGAGGGATGAGTTCGTTTCATATACTTTAATATCGAGTAACGTCCCATCTTACATAATATTATTGTACATAGTTATAATCATAGGGAAGTTGTTTAATATTACCAAATATGCTATGTGTGTTTTTGCAAGAAAGTAAGGTTGAAGTTTGTGTGTGATATTCACACAAACTTCAACCTTACTTTCTTGGCATGGTAAGTTCATATTGCGACATTCTATTAACCATTGGAAACCTTTAAGTAACAAAGTATACTGATAAATTTACATAAAGGAATGAAATTACAAAGTGATTACAAAGATGGTCTATAATTAAAACGAGCCAGTCGTTGACTTACGATAAGAGGTCACAAATTTAGTATCACAGATGATCCGTATTTGATCGTGATTGATATTATTTGTATCGATAGCGTCAGTTATTCAGTTCATTGGGTAGAACTTAAAAAGATTAGTGGTTTCAGTACTCGCAAAATTATAACGAATTGATGTGATTTCATCAAACTCAGTCAAACTTTACAAATTCCGATCTCACGAGCGGAGTGAGATCTGTAGCGTTACACTCGGTAGTCTTGCAAGGTAAGTAAAAGTGATTTAAAATTGCTTATCAATGAGCCACCTTGCCTACCTCTTATGACGACTAAGTTGTCCGTCTTTAGGTTAGTCCAATAAAAAACTGTACTTATTAAATAAAAAGCCCCATTATCCCAGAATAATAGCTGCCTTTCTCTGGTGATAGCATGGCTAATTTTGCTGTAGGAAGCAATAATAAGTTAAATAAACCACGTTAAAAAGTAGTTTTTATTATGAGTAGTAATCGCTAGAAAATATTATGTGGGGAGCAAGATGATAAAAAAGTGCAAACTATACATTCTCGCAAAATGTTTCTAAAGTAATAGTAACTAATAGTCTTGAAACCATGATCAATTAGTAATTCCTGCTATTTAGCTTTATTGTGGACTTGTTCTTAAGCGGGTCATCTGTTACAAACGCAGTTTGTGGTAACTATCAGTATTGTATACTGAGCAAACTTTGTTATCGTGACGATACCTTAAGTGTTATCGTGGTATTGTAAGTTATAGGTGCAATGCAGGTGTTGATAATTTTCTATTCATAGTAGGGGCTTTAGGTTATCATATAATAGAACTAGATTACCATATTTATTTTATATGATTCCGTACATCATAGTTTATTATAAAAGTGAAGCCCTGTTTGTTCGCGATAAACTCAAAAACCTTTACAGTTTTCACCAATGGAGGGAAGGATTTTATATAAATAGTATAATTTGACTGAAATATAAAGATGACTGTTGAACGCATAGAAAAGGACTCATTAGAAATTTCACCCGAAGCGAATTTATGGCGAGTAACAAAAAAGGAATAAAACAGCGTCCTGAAACCCAAATAGTAGTACACGGTGCGGTGTCTGAAGAATTTCCTACCCTTCAAATGACCAATGATCTCTCTGCCGCGGTTTTAAATTAAGGGGTTCTTCAAAAAGAGATTCCATTTACTCTAATTACTTGGGATTATTGAAAACTTTATCACCACCAGTTATTGCAGAATCTTTTCTGGTGGCTCGTGTAATAAACCTGCAGTAAATTTTGTTTTAGTATCCGTCTGGTTAGGTTAGTAGTCTAGTTAAAGAGTGGCCTAATTCCCATATGTAAGATGACTCTTGTGATTCCCGTAGGGTGTATCGTTGTACCAGTAATTGGTACAACGATTATCCGTATAGACTTACAATTTTCGGAATATTATAGTATGTGTTTGGTTAATTTTTTAAGGTGCGTGTTAAGTGACAATTGGGAAAAGGTAGTTTCTAAAGGTTTGTAATAACTGTACAAATATATAGAAATGAATAAAAGATATGGCCTAGGCGAACATAATTTTAAAAGTAGAAATGACATGAAAGAAGACCCAGCTCTAAGTGTTAGCTAGCACTTGCTGCTAGCAGTAGAAAGTGTAGAATCTGGCATGACATAGGCGTGAATATGTTTGTATGAATCGTCTATACTATATTATTCTCTGGTAAAAATAATTACACGTACGGCATGCCTGTATGCTGTCATTGTGGTAATTTCAAGGCATCTTCAATTTAAACAAAAATATATAACTATCAAAAGCGATAGACTTGTACATCTATGCCGCGTATTTTAACACTCGCAAGAAATCCTTAAAATAATTTACTTACTTAAAAGTTAATCAAAATCAAATATATTTTAAGTAAGTCTCGCACTTGGCCGGTTTTATACAATTCGATTTCCAAACATTATGCATTAGGCATTACTAACGCTTTATGCGAAAAATTTAAAATATACTTGTTTTATGCCTTGGCAATTTACCTTTTGTTAAACACTTACACTTTACTTATATTCAAACAACTACACAAACAAAAAAAATTGGGATTATTTTCACTTTATTAGACCAGGTCGACAAACATGCATACAGTCCGCGTGATAGTAAACCTCAATGCAGCCTATAAACGCTCGTATTTTGCTCGTAAATTGAGTAAAGTAACAAATTTTTTATTGTTTTGCTTTGTTTCATTTGATCTGTCTTGCACAATTAGACGGGTGCGATGGTGCATTACGTTTGATCGCCAAAGTAACCCCGGAAAAGCATTTATGACGAACAATTCTATTTTTTGTGTCTAGCTGTTACAAAATGAATTTATTTAAGTTCTATATTTATATAGAATCTTGCCCGTTATTGCCGCGCTGGGCATACGTGTTGGCAATCGCAAAGCGTAGCTTTTGCAACGGGGAGGCTGCTGCCCATCCCCGCCCTACAGGGGGAGGTACTATTATACTCTGCCGATACCCCACGATTTCTTTTATTATTATTATTATTTAATTGTACTGTATTTGAGATATTTTGACCCAGCCGTGTTCTTACTTTGTATTTAGAGCGAACATCGCTACGAGGCCAACCACGTCGTAATGCCGAAACCAATTCCATAATAGCTCTTTTGACAATGTTTTTCAGGTTGCCCCACAATCTCCTAAAAACGGAAACATAGTATTTATTACCGGGCTATAAATCTCAAAATGCTAAATCAAGCTATGTATTCCACCCGTACATATCAGTTCGGATTCTACTTTACGATAACTAATAAAAGAGAGTGAGAAAGAAGGAACGTCTTATATAAGACACATCATTTTATTTGGCCGCTCTGCCTGTATGTACTCCGCAGCTATTTAATGAATTACCCCTGTACCAATGAGGTTAGGTGACTTTTTATGTTCCTTTTTAGTTTCCAGGATTGTCTATACTATAAACTACAATAATATTACTTTTTTGATTAAATAAGTAATTGAAGTTAATTCACACAAAATCACATGATCTAAGATTGTGATAAGTCGCTTAAGCACTTATGTTACGGACATCAGATAACATAGTATAATTCTTAAATACATATGTGACACCCAGACACAGAACATACACAAATATTCATCATATAAATATTTGACAAGCCCGATGGCGCAAATGATGGTGATCCTGTCTTGTGCTCCAAAGGTCGTGGGTTCGACCCCCAACCAGAACAATACTTACATGATGTTATTTATGTTTTTTCTGTTTTGGGTGTTAAATATATCTATTTAAGTAGCATAATTGTGATTCCTCTGTTGTCTGGTGTCTTTAACAGAAGTGCTTTAAGCGACATCACAGAGTCAGGTCAATATATGAGATATGTGAATTTATTATTATTATTATTACTATTTGAACATTAAGATGTTCTGGCTGAAGATCAAACCCACAACCCGTGGCGTACATGAAAGGATCAAAGCCACCTGCGCCAACATGGGCCCGTATGTATTATTGTTATTGTTATCATTGTACTGTCGTTTTAATGGGCCTGCTTGAATATAGTTAGTTTTATTTGAATTCGTGTTTTAAGATAGGTTTTACAAGCGTGGCATTCTGTGCCTGAATCCAGAGCCGCCGACGCAAACCGTGCATTGCATATCCGAACTCAATGCTTTTAACTCGTGCCATAAAGTTCTCATTTTAATTCGACCACTACCTCCTTTCCCGGTTTATTGAAACGTTACTGTTGCATTTTTAAGTGGGCAAACATTGGAGGGGAAACTCAAAGGAATTCAATTTGCTTTTCCGATTCCTTGTTACAGTTAATATTGACATAATGTCTTAAGCTAATTTAGTTTATTATCTAGCGTCTACCCGCGGCTTTTACTCCGTGTCTGTACTAATGTTATTAAGGTTGGTATGTTCGTTTTACACGCGATTATCTCAGGAATGGATCGATTTAAAATAATGTTTCAAGTGCTAGATAACCTAATTATTAAGGAAAGCTATGCTATATAACATCGCGCTTGAACTGATAAGAGCAGAGCTTTAATAATACTAGTCTTGATTACAAGTCTAGTGAAACCTCGGATCCAGGACAAGTATGTTCCAAATGATTATTATAATTGAATAGTTTTACTGAAATTTTAAAATAAAACACAAGCATAATCTCTATAGGAGTGTTGCATAATAATATGGGGCTTTAGACAGATTCCTAGAAAAGTCGGAAGCAAGACCAACTACTTTACTTGCTTCCATCATCATAATTCCAGTCATTAGCATAAACCGAATTTTTGCCCATAGTTGCCGCGTTGGGCAAGCGTGTGAGCAATCGCAGTGCGCAACTATCACGACGCGGCTGCTGTCGCCATCTCTCGGTACCCAGCGCGACAATTATAGGCAATATTTCCCTTTTCTTGGGAAAGCTTACAAAGAACAATAGACGCCCAACGGCTAAAATAATAATCTGTTAAGTATTTGTATTAAACACAAAACTGTTGCAACACTGTAAAAATTAAACTATATACGCTTTCTTTCTTAAATTGTACAGGTAATGTTATTTATGAAGCTTAAATCTCTTGATAGCGGTTGATTTTCCAATATATACCCACGTTTATAATTCTGAAAATAAAACACATATTTATATTTAGAGAATTTGAAGAACACCCAAGTATCCAATACCAATTGGAATACGAAGTTATTTACAACCATATTGACATTGCTCAAACGAGATGATTTATGTTGAAAATTTGTTCAACTCCATTTACTGAACGACATGAAAATCAAAGGAAAATTTATTTATTATACTAATAGGCCTCAAGTTATTTTTCAGCAAAATAAGTTGATTCGGAATATAACGGATTCAATTTGGTTTCTGTTATTGTAGATAGTAGTATAATATAATTTCAAAGCTGTTTTCAAATAAAAAATTTTGAGTCATTTTTAGGAAAAGCTCAAAAATTAATAATATATAATACAAATTTCTTAAACATCTTCCACTGTTTTATTTTTAAATAAGCAAATTAAGATAGTGGAATACGGCGTAATATATTTTCTTTTATTACATATTACGTTCAGTGTTTGAATACGCAATTAAGTTGAATTATTACGTTTTAGCGAAAAACGGTTTAAATACTACTTAAGACGAGAATTTTCTAGTGTTATTAAAAGCAGTCGAAAACAAACTACAATTTATTATATTAAACCGCAGCAAATAAAATTATACATTTATTTGTTGAAAATGTCGTATACGTTTATTTTTCTTAATCAAGGACAAGATCATTCTGCAATTTAATTTTATTGTTTATTTTAAAATGAATTTATATTTTTTAGGTTATTAAAATGCAATTACTATTAATAAAAAATGTCTAGTACATTTATAATTCTTAATGAAGACTAGAAGAACACCCAACATATTCCACGAGACCGTAGTAAGAAACGGTTGCAATATCGTAAACTCTGAGTCGGTCGTTCGTGTCAGCTCTTAATTGTCTCCCGGATTCCAGGGCGGTGGAAATCTGGTGGAATTCCGGAGCCAAATGAATAAATCATTAGAAGTGCTAACTGCCTATCCGCTGGTACTGGTGGATTTAATTATAAAAATTATAGCCGCCATCAATTCCAAAAGTATTCAGAACATTTTCAAGCGGCTCGATTTATAATGTGATTATAAGGATCTTTATATTTTAATTGCAGTAGGTATCAGTAGAGTCGAATAATACCTAGTTCTGTAACAGGTGTCCTTAAAAGAGATTGAGGTACCGGAAGCGTCAGATGGCGGTTTTGCTTAATTATCACCACGTCTGCCCAGCGCGACATTCATGGCCACAATCACTTTCATTTTAGGGAAGCCTATGTCGAGCAATAGATGCATGTCCATCGTTCTACATCTGCTATGTGATGAGATGGTGATATATTAATTATGGTAAAGTTTCTCTGGGTTGAGCATATAGCATACAGACCCGAGAGTTGGGTCTGAAGGCCCTCGAATTGAGACCACGCGCTGAACTGATCTTTGTGGATAACTTTTGAGGGTGGGGGGAGGGTCAAAACATCCACTTTCGGGCATTATGCTGATGATATATGATATGTAACTGATCGGTTACATGTATATGCCTGAGGTTATCTTGCTATGACGCTTGCATCAAGTTTCAAAATTCCTTATAAATACACAATGGTATCGCATTACAATAAATTGATTCATGTATTTATTCTATAACTATTAAGTCATTTTAACCCGATACTCTATGTATGCATACTATTCCCACACTCTGTAAATCTTTACATACCTATATTTAAAAAGATTTTAATGTTAAAAGAAAATCTTGCCGTATAAAATTCTCGCTATCGGCGCCTGCATCATGTATCAAAAGACCCATCGCCACACGCAACGGTATAACATTTCAATCAATCTATCGATGGGCTGATACGATAACCTATCGAATCTCACCGAACAAGACAATCGATGTATATCAATCTACAATACATCACATCCACACTTCCAAACTGTGTCATGCCATAACGAACTTACAAAAAGTGCGGAGACCACCCACCAAAACAAAATACCCAGACCCATAAATAACCGAAGTTACAATATTATCTCCCGTACACATCTCTAGCAAACAGTTCTTGAAAACAATAGCAAGGCCGTCTCTATTGGTGAGATGAAAGATTGCTGTTACGATTCATTAGTCAATAACCTCACTTGCTCGTTAAAGCGAAACTACTATTTTTAGGGTTTCAAACCTAAAGAAGAAGTTATTCTATGATCAAAAAGATTACTTTGTAGGTAAATAATAATTCGAGCTTATAAAAAATTTCATGTAATCTGAAATGTGAATTGGATGCTACAATTGGATTTTAGTACGTAATTTAAGTAGATATCGATGAAGAATTATAAACAAATCTTATATCATGTGTTAATAAGTATGTATGAAAAGGGACAGCTAAAATGCCGTTAGATAAATGATCGATGTGGTGTGAAAGATGATGTTGTGACAACATTAGAGAAAGGAATGTTGGGATATAGATATGATGGATGAAAGTAAAATCACTGCACAAATATATAGAGTGGAAGTTAATGGAAGAGTTGGTATAGTACGACCTAGGCGAACATGTCTTACACAGGTGGAAGAGGTATTAAAGAAGGGCCAGGTCGGCGAGTACAGTACGCGAGCGGTATCCAAGATCGTAGCTGGTGGAGATCCATAGTCTCTGTCCATAGTCTCTAGATTATATAGATACCGTGAAGATTATCTTGTCTTGATCACTATTACCACTAGTTGGTATATGGTATAAGAAGTATTAAATAAGGGCCAGGTCGGAAGTACCAAAAAAAACAGCGTGTATGTAAGGACTAATGCGAGTAAAGGAAGCGAGAAGTATGCCGAGATCGTAGCAAGTGGAGATCCATAGTCTTTGCCCACCCCGATGGGACACAGGCGTGATTTATGTATGTACGTAGATGTCGTAGAGATCATCTAGTCTAGTCTAGTCTAGTAGTTTTGAGTATGAAGGAAGAAGTATCTAATGTTAGAAAAAACTCTTCATTTTTATATCATGATGTTTGTACAGGACCCTGAATGTAGAGTTTTTCCCGCAAATAATCTGTGACATCTATTTTCAAGTAGGTACATGTATACCAGAGTGATGTGAAAAACAATTGTTTGTCAACAATCACAATAGAGATGATTTACTATAAATACAATGGAAATCAATATTTTTATTCTTAAAATTTTTCGTAATTGCGGGAAAATAATGCTTTGATCGTTATTTTGTCAAGCTATCAATCGAATATAGGTCCGTCATGAATAATTTTGTATCCAATGTAAGATTTTCTGCTCCAGGATTTAATAATATTTCTATTAAACTTTTATTTTATATATCAAGAAATAAGAGTTCTCATACCTTCGTTATTTATTAATCTTCAACGATCTTTTGTAAATGTTTTACAAAGTAAATGCGTCTTTAATTCAATCATTAAATATTGTTTATAATCAATAATTACAAATACGGCAAGTAATAGTACCTACAATTAAGTACTGATAATTAAAACAAAATGATATAATGCAAAGAAAACATTTTTTTCCTATCTCCAAAGAAGTCGAGAAAGTAAATAAGAATAACAATACAGACAAATGTTCTCCACATAAAAGAGAGAAAACAATTCGTTAAGGCCACGAAAGCCGGCAAATCACAAAACGTGACCGAAGTTTATTAATACGTGGCGACTGCTGACTCTAGCATGGGAACGAATATCTTTCAACGTAAAGTTGTGACTTTTTGTTTGGCATCAAACAATAGCTAGTATTTTACTACCTGCTCTACTTGCGGCTAGAAAGACAGACGTGGCAGCGGAAGCCCTATTGTACCGATGCGTCGGTTCCGTTGACAATAAAATGTGCTCTAAACGTGAGCGCTTATAATGTAACTGCCATTGTGGGGGAACAATCACAAAAAATAATGCAACAAATGCATAATGTTTATCGACAATATGTTACGGGTCTCATTGAACCGTGACTTGGAACGTTGAATGCCAGAGCACTTGGCTTGCTGTGTGCTCAACTAATGTATTTTAATAAATGCGTTTATGAGTTTTCGTGTCGCACTGTAAAATGCATAGTCGTGTTTGAACATGTTCTAACATAAGTACATTTATTGAACTATCTAATATTATTCGATTAACATATTAAACAAACTCGACTTTGTTTGCCCAATATATTATAAAGTGATACTACATTATATTATGTTATGGATTAATATAATTGGATAAATGGTTTATATTTGAATGAGAGTACGAGTATGTAATAATTACAAAGAAAATTTATGTGAAGTACGGGAAGCTAGAGAGGTATGCTAAGATCGTAACAAGTGGATATCCATAGTCTCTGCGTACCACGATGGGACACAAGTGTGATGTATGTTTATTTATTTATTTATTGAACTTTATTGCACAACATATTACAAAATGTGGAAATGGCGGACTTAATGCCAGTTGTCATTATCTCCCAGTCAACCATAACACAAAACTGAAAAAATATATATGTATAGTGGTACAGACAATATATATACAAAATAGATAAACGTTACATACATACTTGTATGTATGTATAGTTTATATTCCTAAACATACTTCCTCTAACATAATCAAAATCATCGAGCTTGATTGTTATAACAGTTTATGCTATAAGCCGTTAAATTTATTAATATTATTATGGCCAGCGAAAGTATAACCGTAAGTAAGTAATTTTAAATGTTTTATTTATGGGCCCGTTATGTATTTCTCAAATAATTCCGAACATGGAAACAGCGACGTGTATGCCATCCGTCACGCCGGAGGGCGAAAAGTGGACGTTGAGTACCTCTCTGTGGAATGAGCATCAAGTGTAATAATAATTTAAATCGAAATATGTTAGGAATAATAGGAATTTATATTTTAACAAACAATAAATAGAAGTTAGCAAACTCCAATTTGATAAGATCAACAGTAGCAGGCGAGGTTTCGTTAGCGTTCGCCAGGTTTCGTTAGCTTAAAGATACGAAACATTCACCTAGATAGCAAAGGTAGCGGGAGCGGTTCCCGTCCGATGCTTCGAGATAAGTTATTTTTTTTTTTATTAAAATCTCATATTTATATCACCATACCGGCCATTGGAAATCCACTAATGGATATATACCTCCCCAAGAAAGGGGAATTTTGCCCATAATTGCCGCGCTGGGCAAGCGTGTTGGCAATCGCAGAGCGCAGCTTTCGATTCGGGAATGCTGCTGCCTATCCCCGCCCTGTGATCAAAAAGCTGCACTATTTCAAATGGATATACCACCATCTTACGACACCTGGGGGAGGTATTATTCTGTTGTGCAGGTACTTCACGGCAGGAACCCTAAATAAAGTATGTAGCCTATGTGAGCAATGTTTCCCGTACTTTTTCTGTTCTTTGGCACAGTAAAGGGTATACTGTATCTATAATTATAATGGCGGGTTACTTTGTCTCGGTCACGCCCTCTGCCCAACATTACTATGCAAATGCCTGTGATTATCTAGTGACTCGTGCGCACTGACGAAGAAACATGACACCACTTATTGTACTAGGTTTTTCTAAAACTGTTTACGTTCCTTTTTTTACAGTCCAATTTTAACAACGATAACGAAAGCCTATAATGGAAGAATTCGAAACAGTACAGTTTAAATGCATTGAGCGGAGATGGGCAGCAGCATCTCCGCCGCGAAAGCTGCACTTTGCGTTTGCCTTTCTTGCGAAGTCTTATGTCCAGCAGTAGATTTCTTATGGCTGATATGATGACTGGAAGCCTTGTCTTTTATACACTTTCCTTCAAACACTTGTCAAAATACACCTTATTGTCAAATTAAATTCATTCATAATCGTTGAATAGGCCAAATTCATTGCGATTTGTAAGCGATTAAAAATGTCAACTGTTGGTTTCACAGTTTAAAAACCAATACGGGAACTAGTTTGATTTTTTAATCGAATGACATCGATTAATCGATTCTCGGCCACGAATTTCGCTCAAATTAGTGAACGGAATGTAATGGCCAAAAAATTAGGCGCCGAAAGTCGGGCAAAGGTCGGAGCAGTCGTGATAGCATCTGGCGCTTTAAGATCACGATTAAAAAGACAACGTTCCGTTTTTAAGGCGGTGATGGTGGGGTGTGACTCAAAGCGTTTATAAATTGTTTATGAATTTCTGTATAAGCCAGATTTATTTTTTACCCGTAACACTTCATACATTGACGTGATTTCGTGATAAGTCGCTTAAAGTACTTGTGTTACAGTCACCAGACAACAGAGAAATCACCAACATACTATATAAATACTATATTTAATACCCAGACAAAACACTAACATAAATATCATTTGTCCTGGGTGGGTATCGAACCCACGACTTTTGGCGAGCATGACGGTATCACTACCATCTGTGCCCTTAGAGGCCCTAGGTCAAATATTTAGTCTTTTTAAGTTACAATACCATTTTTAATTAACTATTTTCAAGAATAGGGACCAAAAATAGGGACGAGAGTCCCAACCAAATAAAGTAAAAAAAGACATTGTATAAACCAAACCCATTGTCCCAACCAAATAAAGTAAAAAATGACATTGATTATACCAATATTGCTAGCGACTGCAAGCGCCTTTAAGAAGCTCTCAGGCGGCCTTAAATACCACGACGTGACAAATCACCAGACAGACCATTCACAAGTTTTACGGGACAATAAGGAAGTACAGTACTAATATAGTGGGAATAAATCTGTGTGGGAAGTTTTATTTGATACAAGTTTCGGGAAGTCACATTTTCGTATAGAATATCTGCTTTGTATTCAACAAAGCTCATATGCTGTGGACATTTCTCAAACGTCTTATTTTACTGAAAATCATATATTTAACTAAATAACATACGATTAACGTAATAAGATTTTACAAAAAAGCAAAAAATAACTTTTGGTAATAAATACTATCTAGTATTTGTCATTATGAAATAATATTTCCATTTGCTATCGCAAATGGTGCTGTCTATAACTCATACGCTACAGGTTGTGGGTTCTCCACCCAGGGTAAACATTTATATGATGATATTCGTGTCTGTTATGTGTCTAAGTAATTTATATATATATTTAAGTGTGTCAGTTATTTGAGCTATCACATCTCGGAGTCAGCTTATAAGATATTGTGGGCTTTAAAAATATACCGCTGGAAATTTAGACTATAACAAATAATGGATGAAACATCATATCTAGGCCAAGGCTGATCTCTGTAATATCAAAAATATGAGACAATATGGATTGATTTACTTTTTCACTTTAAAACTAATAAATGGATCTTGATAAAATTTTACAGTGATATAGCATATGTAAGTATTTAAAGTAAGCTTGTAGCTGTAAGCTTTACTTTTCTTTATTTATGAAATAAAAAAAATATTTTTCTCTTAATTTAAATTAACTTTTCATCGTATTTCGTATTCCTTAACACGTTGTATTTGATTAATTTGTCCAATCTTTTTTTTTCGTAAATTAATCTTCAAGACGGACTTAATCTTCGTAATTTGTTGCCCATTAGCAAAAATATTGCGAGCATCATAATGACTAAGCTCGACGCAGATTTAATGAATCTTAGCCCGAGTTACGCCGATGCTGCTGGGCTGATATGGGATCGATATATATATACACATAATATGCAGGCTTGTGATTAAGCCGCGACCGAAAGAAGTCAAGCTTGAAATTATTTGCGCGTTCATCCGAATTTGCAGTTTAGAGATAAGTCGAGGTACTTGTTGAAAAATAATTGCATACAATTTTAGTAAATAACAGCTAAATAAATAGACTAGTACAACGCAAAATTGAATAGTCACTTGAATACGATCAGTAGTTTCAAATCATATTTTGTCAAGTGAAGTTGATGAAGCTGTGGGTTGAGATGTTATGAGATGTCGATACAAACTCCCGGAACAGCTCAAATGCAATTACGAGAATGGTAACATTCTTTCGTCGCGAAGCTGCGTACTGAGATCGCCTCCTTTAAAAAAAATAAGCTGTAAGTTAAATAAATAGGTAAAGAGGATAACCGGCAGAGTAAAATTGCAATTCCCTCTCTAGTATTCGTAAGAGGCGACTAAGGTACCAGAACCGACAGGTAGAGGTATATCCATCCGAAACAATGCAGCTCAAATGCACGGCAGGGATGGGCAGCAACATCCCCGTCGTCAAAGCTCTGCAATTGCCAACAAGCTTGCCATTCGCGGCAATTATGTGCAAATTTCTCCCAGTGTTGGGGAGGCTTCTGCCCCTTTGCTTTCTGCTGATTATATATTATGTATTTTATTATTTACAAGCAGTTTGAAGAAAACGAAGAATAAATACGAAGTCGTATAAAACAACCTTCAACAAATCTGTCGCATTGTACTCCCACAGAAATAAATAGAGCTCGAATATTTCTTGAAGACATTTTCTTTCAAGAAAGACATTTTACGTGAATGCAAAATGCTATGAATTTCTTAAAGGATGAGGTTCCTGGAACTATTTCTTATTGTGGTTCCATCTGTAAACTCGGTTTATTGCAGAGATTAGTGCAATGATCTGATTTTTTGTAATGACTCATTAATGTGACCTAGAGAGATAGAAATATTTTTGGAAGAACGTGAAATTTATAATAAAAAATACACCTATCGTTTACATAGCCAATTATTTATACATAAGTATATACAAATTAATACCTATTTCCGAACCGATTTCACTATTTGTTTTTGTTATTGTCAGGAGATGGTTTTTATAAAAGAAAAAAATCAAAAAATTGCGCCGTATATTATAAAATTTAAGTAAACTTATCTATTTATAAAAAATAAATCCTGTTTTTATTTAGTCACGCCATCACGAAAATAATAGATTATTTATTCCAATTCGAATTAAGTTGTCATCGTTAAAAAAGGACAACGTCTGTCTTGTCAGCTCGAATTAGATGAAATTCATATTAATAATGTTATGCTATATATGCTAAAGTGAGTCTTAGTTACATTTTCACGGATAATAAAATTTGTAACAATATGGGTTACTTTTCATCCAGGGGAGGCCCCATAGGACTCGATATCTTAGATAAATTAAGAAATCCAAGCGAGCAAAGTGGCTATCTAAAGCTAGTCATAATATATTTTTTCACTTACCCAATTAATAACCTTTAAGAAGATACAAAAATCCCTCACATCGATTACGTCTATCTCTTTTAGCACTAAAAGCACATAAATACGAGCTAGATTTTTTTAAATGATAAATACAATTTTTATAACACAGATTTCTCTAAGAAAATTTAAATTGGCATTGAGTCCATGAAGTGGCCTTGAATTTTATTGCCTTGTTCGAGGGATGCAATAAAGATTTAGGTTTTTATGATATTCTTTTAGTCTGATATTAGTATGTATCTATAACGTATTACACACTCGTCTACTTTTCCTCTCGTCAAAAATTTACACGCAAGGCGCTCCACGCACCCGAGTGACTGCGTGACTGACCTTAAACAAATATATATATGGATGTTTATTCTGTTGAAACATTTAAACATAATCTAAATACTAAATAATAAATAAGATTACTATTTTCTTTAATTTTCTTTAATAACATAAAAATAATCTTTATGACCTGGTATGCTTATGAAAGTTGGTTTATGTGTTTTGAGAATCCTCTCATTATTGTTATTATTTCTTTATATGACCGATTCAACCAACAAATATACGTTCCGCTAAAGACGCTCGTGTTATCACGTTTGTACTTACTTCATTGTCTCTCTCACCCTTCAGACCGGAACTCAATAATGCGTACACTGCAGATTAGTACCAATTCTAACGACCTTTGTATAAGGTCTACCTCTAGTAAGCTAAATTTTGACATTTATTTAAGCATGACTATAGTATTAATTTTCTTCACTGTTTTTGCAGGTAAACGTTGCAGACGAGATACTGAGCAACATCCATCAGGTCGCGATGCGGGCGGCGGGGCCCCCTTGAGGTCCCGCCACGCTATGGGCTCCAACATCAGTCAGCACTCCGCGAAGGGACTGAAGGGCCGGCGTGCGAGGTCGAGCGGCGACCTCTGCAATGGAGACTCTAAAAGCCAAACCGAGTCGTCCGTCTGCGGATCGGTCGTGGGTGACGTCATGGGCTGGAATCGATCCTTACCCAATCACCTGGACGGAAACCGCCATCTAGCGGATTACAGTCGAGTTAACAACAACTATGGAGAGTTCGGAACATACAATCGGTGTCATCCGAAAGGCGGTAGAGGTCTGCGTTACCGGGTTTCCAAGTCTGGTAAGTCATATTATTTATTGGTCAAAATCATACTTTACAATATTGTTATTTCAAGAAAATGTTATTAGGATGACTGATTTATTAGACGAAAAGAAGCGTCATCTACTACAACGCTTAGTAATTAATTATATTAATTTAAAATATTGCTTACATAATAATAAATCAACGTCAATCCGTAGTACCTTAGTGAATTATTTTTGGAACAGAACTAAAAGCGTCTATACAAGATATATCATAATAAATAATAGCAGAGATCAGTTTACTGTATTTTGTCAATCCTGACAACGATAAAAGTATATCCAAAGAAAGTAACTATTCATTAAATTTAAGTCGAGTTGTAGATTAACTCAATTCAAGAAAAAATCAATTTGCATGTACATTCCTTATTTATATACATAATAAATTTCAGTAATTAGCTGCACAAGCTTACTCCCGAAGTAAACGTTACAGCGCTGCCAGCGTAATAAGTCAAAAGATTAATAACATAAAGTTGGCCGCGTTTATTTTATGACTTTTAACCCCTGGGAGGGGCGGCGGTGTACGGAATTAATGACCTGACTTGGCCCTTAATTGAAATATCTTTAAGACGCGGATTAGCGGCGGATTATGTTATTCGAACAACAAAAATGTTCCTTGACTTAACAAAAACATGTTTAGAAAGGGTTTATTTAACTTTGATATGTTTTCTTACAAACGACCTTGGTATGTAGTAGTAAATTTACTTGTTATCTTTCGTATTTTAGTATCAACCTACGCAGTATAGACTTGAGGCTTTAGAGCATCATACAATGCATTAGCATTGTGTGATGCTCTATAGCACTATATAAACCTCGTTTTATATATTAATATAAAACGCGGTTTATTTACGTGACGTGACAAAACAGTAGTTTTATTATACAGGCCCGATGGCAGAGATAGTATGCATGGCACCAATTGATTCGAAAGGTCGTGGGTTCAATCCCCACTAAGAACAAAAATATATCTGGATGTTAAATATATGTTTTATGTTTGTGATTCTTCTATTGTCTGACGTCCGTAACACGAATGATTCAAGGGACTTATCTCCGAGTCAGGTGTGAAATGTTCTGTGAATTTATTATGTTACTTATTACTAGCGACCCGCCCCGGCTTCGCATGGGTGGACAATCTTTTAAACATATATTGATTGGCTAAAACTAATGAATCTTGAAAATCCAAACCCACGATCCAATACATCCGCAGTGCATGCGATGAGTTATTTTTTTTCTTTTTGGATTACATTATTGAAATTTTAGTCGGGATCCCCAATTTTTTACAGTAAAAAATATAGGATATGTTACCAAAAAATTATGTAGCATTCTAATGGTGAAATAATTATCGAAAACTGTCTAGCAGCTTTTGAGTTTATTTGTGACAAACATACAAGAATTATATATGCTTATATACCTTCCTTCTGAATGGACTTTTTATATGAATATAGTAAAGGTAAATAGTACGTAAACTCATTTCGTTATTATGACTATAAACGCGAGATAACTACGAACGTGATAAACTAAAATTATTGCGATCATGGACAGGCGTGTTGCTGGGAATTAGTTTCATACACCATAGTTGTAAGCCAGATTGAAAACGATTTAGATATTTAATTTAAACTAAGTAACTACTCAGCTGTGAGGTACAGGCAGAGTAATATAAATATATATACCTCCCTCTGTACCAGAAGTCGTAAGAGGCGGCTAACGTACCAGAACCATCAGATACACATGGCGAGAATGGGCAGCAGCATCCCCGTCGCTAAAGCTGCGGTCTGCGGTTGCCAACAAGCATGCCCAGCGTGGTAATTGTGGGCAAAATTCCCCGTTTCTCGGGGAGGCCTATGTCCAGCAGGGGACTTCCAATGGCTAGTATGATGAATTACTTAGTTCCATAACGAATTAGGTTTTGATTCTCTCCGGAATGGATCGGTTAATAATTAATTTTAATCCGTCTTATTCCAACACTCACAGATGCCGGCGGTCGGTCGCGATCTTGCTGTAGAGTCGTTATCCTTGGCTCGGTGCTATTGATTAACTGTACTTACAGAATTCCAGCCTTACTTTCCCCTTAACACAAAATTAAACAATAAATATATTGTTATCAATCATAAATTTGCTAGCATATGAATGATTTATTCGGTATTAGCTTTGGGGATCAATTGTACTGCATACTGTTCCTTGTCAAATTTTTGCGAAGATTGGTTGTAAAGATAAAGAAATAAACTTACTTATATTTTACTATAACTTATATTATACTATAATATAAGTTAGTTGAGATCGGAAATATACAATGAGTTTTATAGGATTCTGATTGAATAAGCTTTGATAACATTTAAGGGCGTTTTGAAATCACTCAGCGACGTCAATTGATTTTTGTAGTACTAAAATTGCATTGAAAACCCAAAGGCGTTGCACGTTTTTTTATGTGATATGTAGCCTACGTCCTTCTCCGTACTCTCAAAGTATATATGTATGCAAAATTGTAAGAAAATAAGTTGTGTAGATAAACCGTGAAGTGTAACACAAACTTTTGCGGATTTATAATTTTAATTGAGATTTTGATGCAAAACGTTACCACAAAGAATCAGATCTAACACAAATATTATATACTTACTAGAAACGCTAAATTTTAAACTTACTTTGCCTTGCTTACTTTCTATATATTTGTGCAGTAAATTCTACTTGCATCCATCCAACGGGCCCGATGGCGCAGATGGTTCTAATCCTGTCTTGTGCGCCAGGGGTCGTGGGTTCGATTCCCACCTGGAGCAAATATTTATATGATGATATTTTTGTTTGTTCTGTGTCTGGGTGTTAAATATATGTATTAAAGTAGTATATTTATGATTCCTGTGTTGTCTGGCGTCCGTAACATAAGTGCTTTAAGGGACTTACCACGGAGTCAGGTCAATGTATGAGATGTGGGAATTGATTTTATTATTAATGATATTCTAATTTTTCGGACTATTAAGTCTACTGTAATACCTATATCTATGTCTAATTCTTTCTACATGTCCAAACCATTTCTGCATTCCTTTATTTATATTTAAATAGCAATATTGCAAATTCTCTATTTCCAACCGTAGTATTTGAGTTAGTTTAGTAACGGTAATAAAAAGCAACCATGACTAGTGAATAATAGCTTCCTTTCAAACACCAAAAATATACCTACATTATTTTAATGTCTGTCCGTATTGGCAGTTCGATCCACAAAGATATTTCCACCTTAACGAATGGATTTTCACTCTCGATTCAATTTCCTTTCATATTTCAACGGCCTCTCACATTCCAGCTTCAAATAGAGGAGAAGCTATTTTATTTCTGCTAGTAACAGAAATCTCGTTATTTTCAACATTCAAGTGAAATGTATTTTCTACTATCCAATGCTACATCGAGTGGCATACTGGCAACATTCAATAGAGTACATATAATATTTTTTAAAATTAATTTTTCTCAATCTCCCTGTCTATTTGATAAACAAAATCTCTGAAACGGCTGCACCGATTTTAATGGGACTTTTACGTGCAGATAGTTGATATAATATGGAGTAACTTAGGATATACAACACCACGCGACGACTTATAGGAGTGCAGCCTTAATAAAAAATGTGTCTAAAACGGTCACAAAATAGACCTTTTTTTAAGTATATGTTCACAAACTAAATGATTCTCTTCACCACCTATATTAATTTATTCGATAATAATCACTGTCATATTATGGGATATTTTTTGCACATAATAGCAACTATGGATAAGTGTGATGACAATCTTAGAATGTAACTTCGCGACGGGAAAAATGCTGCCCATTCTTGTTTTCTTTAAATCTCATTCGTTGTGTTTGAGCTATGCTGATTTGGATGGATACACCGCCATCTGTCGGTTTCGGTGCCTGATTAAGTTATTATGACACCTGATAAAATAGGATAAAATAGAAGAACTATTCTGCTCTGCTTGCTCGATTGATCAACACTTAGACGTCCATTGTACAACATATGGCTTCAAAACACGTAGCTTCGCGACAGGGATACTGCTGCCCATCCTTGCACTGTGCATTTGATGCGCTGTTTCGGATAGTGTCATCTTGCGACACCTAGTATCTATAGGGTGAAGTACTCGACCGGTACTTTACAACTAATCTCATGCTTGTCTATTATTGAGTCACACAAACTCTGTCAGTCTTCTGAATTTAGCTTGATTCGAGTTTTCTACATCGAACTATTATAGTTTTTTTTCATCAACTTAATGTGATAAGCGCAAGTGATAAGAAGATAAGCGCCCGATTCTGAATATCCTAGACTAGACTTTCAAAGAGCGCGTCTTACGCATGTAACGCGACTAACAACTTATTTTAAGCGGTATATACATACCTAAGTAAGAGGCTAGAAGCCATGGGCGATACCGGCAAAAAAGGGCACAGAAGGAAGATAAAGAGCGTATCGCGTTGACGTAGAGCCATCCATCATTGGGGCACACCTTCAGATTTAGGGGACCAATGACGTCACATTACTCGGGCTCCTTTTTCTTGTACCGATTGCGGGGACAAAGTTAATCACTTTGTCCCTGTAATGGGTATAAAAAAAAGAAGTCAATTATTTAATTTTCTTTATAAATTTATTGAGATTTATAAAGGAATCCGCGACTGCTTATATCTAAAAATTTAGGTATGTTTACGTTATTTTCCCACTTAATGGAAGTTGTTTCTAAATATAAATTGCCAAATTTGTATTACATGTGTTACTCCAAGCTTTTATATTCGAGTTGCTATCGATACCTTTGAACGTAAATAATGTTCTGATCTATTTTTCAACGTTATCTTATTCCATTTGTGTAAGTTGCTTAGAAAAATAATTATTTAATATAATAACATATCATACATATTGACTTGATTCCGTGATAAGTCGCTTAAAGCACTTGTGTTACAGACATCAGACAACCGAGGAATCGCAGATACTTTTTTTAATACATATATTTAACACCCAGACACAGAACAAACATAAATATCTACATATAAATGTTTGTCCTGGGTGGGGATGGAACTCACGATCTTTGGCGCACAAGACAGGATCACTATCATCTGGCCCACAGGGCCCGTCAAGTTTAATTGTAATTAAATAGAAAAAATATATATAAGTTATTTTAATTAACTATATTTAATATCAGGAAATAGTATTTTCTAGTGAATTTGAATAATTGGAAATCCTTTGAAACCATTAAAGTTTTATGCAAATTTTGCCACCCCTTTTTACGTATAAATTTCGCAAAATCTTGTCTTTAAGAGCATATCCGTCCTAATAAGAACTCATATAGTTGGACTTGACTCCTAGCACTTGTAATCGTAATCTTATGAGAGTTTACTGCAAAACTGTTAATTATTACAAATACTATTTATACCTTATAATTCTGAATATAGTTTAATACTCTGTGTAATACGGGAGCTTCTAAACACGCAATATGGAGCCCAAAAATCACTCCGCCATCTTTGAATCGGTCACTTCTATCACCCACGTGAGTTGAACACTTTAACATTACAAACCAAACATTAAAAACTAAATTTTCGCCTTCATTCAACTGAGTTAATGAATTAAGCTGCGGTTCTAAAAGTCAGTTACTAAATAGACGTTTAATTAAAACACAGTTATTAAACGTGGTTGTTACAAAGATCAGGCTGCTAAAGCGTGGTACATAAGTATACGTACAAATATGTAAACAAACCTTTGAGAAACATCCATCATACACCCACGTAGAGTTCGTTAGGATCGTTTTATTTGGTTAACAAATATCGCGCTTGTTTGTTACAAAGAATTGCGAGAAGTCCTACTCCTTTCTTTTGTTTCTCAATGTGATATTCCACAAACTGGGATGTTATGGAGTTGTGCGAAAACATGACCGAAATTGCCGGTTATCCGAAATAACATTTTGCGTAAATGTCGAATCCCATACAAGAGTTTCTAATCATTTTCGGAATGGGCTGAGTTATGACAGACAGGGTATGATATGGGTTTGCTTATGCATTTCTATTAAATAATAATAATACTCATTAGGAATATAATATTGTTTTTATTACATAATAAACGTATTTATACAACAACGAATATGTATGCTAAATAATAATATATAAATACATATATATTTACAAGTGGTAGACCAAGTGGTAAAGGTCGTCTACATTAAAACTATATAGCAGTGTTCGCATTGCTGTGTTGTGAGAGGCACTGCAATTACTGGCTAAGGTGACATAATATCTTCATGTCACAAGACAGGCAATGAGCTAGTAATATCCTTGTGATATTACGATCATAAAGGCTAATGTGACGCGGACTGTACGATTGTATGTCGACTAAGTCTAATAAAAAAAAAGTTTTTCTTTTATAACAGAGAGGAGAACTGAGAAAGAATTTTTTAAAAATTCACTCCCTAAGGGTGAGAAATATATAAAAAGAGAATAATAAATTACTAAGGCCCATTTATTTTATACTTCTTCTGTCACTGTTGTTTGAAAATGAGGCATACGATCTCTTTAAAAGAAACTGAAATAAAAAGTTTTATACGGTCTAAAGCATTTGAATAGACAATAATAATGGAACAAATATAAGCGTACAGCCACCGCAATATTCAAATAATCCCCCACTATACGCGCGACAAATACAAAGCGGAAAATCCTCGCGGAATATCCGCAAATATTCTTCCGTTCCTCCATTGTCACTTACAAATCGGAATTGAAGTGCCCTTATCGTGAAAGCTCTTTGACTTCGTGCGATACAAAGTTTTGACTCCGAGTAAGGCTACGGAACTATAACATTGTTTACAGTTACATGCTTATCTATATATTTTCTGCTAGTTAAATTACAAATAGAAAAACTTTTAATAAATAAATAAATCGAGAAATAAAATTTGCATACAACTAAACTTTGAGTCTCAATCATTATGACATCCAAAAAAAAATGCTAATAAATTGATTTAGCAGATTGATCGTGAAGATTTCATTTCAATGCTATTGAAATAATTTTAAAATAAACATGTCCGATGTAGTAATCTCTTCCCCTTGAGGGTACTAATAATAATCTTTTTTAAAGATTACAATTTTAATCTATCTAATTATTATTTTAATCTTTTAAAATATTAATCTATTGATAATTCTAGTTAGAGTTCGACTTGTGGGTGGATAACAGTGGTGGGTAGATAACTTTGATGTTTCAAAATATATTATTCCAAATAGTTTGCTAAAATTACTAAGTCACATTGACGTAACTTAAAGATTTTGATTGTTCTAATATATGTTGTAACAAGATAAGCAAACTCTTCAATTACGTACTTGTTATTTATAACAATAGAATTCTACTAGAAACATAAAAATCTACCGTTTCTGACAATATTTGAGCTACGAAATATTCTTATCTAGATAATTTCAAACATTAAACCCGGACAAAATTGGGCCGGGTCGCTAGTCATGTATAAAACGCAATTTTCTTCATTGCCACGCCGCCCCAAACGCACACACTCACACATATACCGCAACGTTTTTGAGGCAGGCGAATGACGTCAGTCAATGCGCTTCGCTGCCAGGTCAAGGCCGCTTCGGTCGGGGTTGAGCGCGGGGCTATTTCAGAGATTCTATTAACGCCATCTTTATTATTAAACTAGAGACCTTTTTAATTTCAATAAACTTTTTGGCAATCGCTGAGCGCAACTTTCGCGACGGGGATGCTGCTGCTCATCCCCCCCCCCCCCGCTATGTACTATCGGTACCTTAGTCGCCTCTTACGACACCTGTTACAGAGAAAGGTACTATTCTACACTGCCGGTACCTTACGGCAGTGTCACTATCTTTTGCACCAAGGATCACTTCTTCGAACCCACTCTGGATAAGATCAGTATTGCATGGGCATGGGCATTATATACATGTATTTAAATATTATAATAGAAATTCCTCAATTGTCCGATATCTGTAACAATCGTGACTTAAGCAACTTAGCTAGGAGTCAGGTCAACGTTTGAGATCTTGTGTTGATTTATTATTATTATATGTGACATGACAAGTGGCCGCTAGTTATTGTTGCACTAAGTTACCAGACAATGGTATGGTATAGAAACTAGAAAGGAATTTCAAAGGCTAGTTTACTGTAGAATCGACATCGAGACTCGATCAATCTTATTCGAGCTTAGATTTTATTAGCGTTATTATATCTGTCTAGAGACTGTTCTTATTTTAAATACGACTGACATATGTTTTAAATGACAAAATGTTTTTATGAATTGAAAGAATCGTACTTGTTAAACATAAAAAGTTATTGTTTTATAAATATTGACGCATTTATGTAGAGTAAGACGAATTAATAGATGTCTGCAAACAGACACATTGACAAGGAGCTTAACTAGCGTGTGCAGGCTGATCCGACACTACGACTGAAAAATATAAATATACATTATATAGTCATGCAGCCCGTGCTAAGCCGGGATAAATAGTTAGTATAGTGCAAAGATAAAATTACATATAACACAATCGATACTGTAAGAACGTAAAAGTACCACTATGTTATTAGATTTTGTTAACGCTTTTAAATCAAACAAACAATGTTTGTTGTTGCAAAATCTAGTTCTAGTCTTCGGAGAATGCTCGAAAAATTGTATATGTAAAAAATGGTCTAGGTAAAAGTAGAAAATCGCTACAGAAATATACTCTAGCCTGAAATGCTGTAAGGTGTTGATAGGTAGTTCCTTGATGGAATTGCTTTAACGGATGTTTCCTTTTTAATTATCGACGTGCGACCTCGTTTTTGGGATTAACAAGATTTGAAAATGGATTACAAATGGCAAGTAAATTCTATTTTTAAATGAGTCGAATCTTTTCATATAAAATGGACGGAACGCCCAAGATGCATTTTTTTGTGATATTCAGTGAGACAAGTTGAAAGACACACAAAAAAGCCACATCGACAAATCTTAAGTAAAATATTAATTCGTGTGTATAATGATAGAGATGGATGGACGAATGAAGATTACCATATAGGATAATTTATGTTCCGAACAGATGTGATGCAGATAATAATAATAATATACTCTTTATTGTACACCAATGAAAACAACATAAGAATATCACAAAAACATGGAATAGTAGGTACAAGAGGCGGTCTTATTGCTAAATGCAATTTCTTACAGGCAACCTTTGGATAGAAATAATGTTAGAGCTGGTGGAAGTTTGAGGTGCATTTAGTATATACATACATAATAATAAACATACATTCAAATACATATAAAAGATAAAGTTACAGAACAAGGAAAGTGACAGGATCAAAAAACAAAATCAAAGTGACAGATAATACTCCTTCACCATTCTCTAAAAAAATAGAAAGAGAACGAGCAGATCGCACTTTGAGGGGGAGCGCATGCCACAAACGAACAGCTTGAACTGTAAAGGATTTGCTATAGAAGCTTGTGAAATGCAGAGGCATTTTGAGTGATAAATTCTCTGACGATCTAACATTAGATTCCTTTATTATCACACAATCCACTTGAAATCTGATATAGAGAATAGTAATCCTGTATGATTGCGCAATTACACTGGTGGTTTCTAATTACGCACAGCAAGTGAACTTATTTACTATAGCAAAACCTGTTTCCTACGTACTTGGTCATACGTCTTAGACGAATATGCAGGTCTGGCCAAGCGAATAAACTTATCTTTGACAGTGACATGTGTAGGCTTCACTCGGGGGATGTTGCTATCCTGATGCATTGTACGCTGTTTCGAATATACATTGCTATCTGCCGGTTCCGCTACCTCATCCCTTTTACCCCACAGAATTTTTATATAATACTAGCTGTCCCGACAAAGATTGTTTTGCCAATTTAATTATATAATATTACTGTATAAAATAGGGGTCACAAGACAGAAGGGTGAAAATTTTGGCTTGTATGTAGCTGTGTATGCTGAATACAAAAAAATTAAAACAAATTATTATTTTTTTAATTAGGGGTGGACCACCCTTAACATTTAATGGGAAAAAAATAGGTGTTGTCCAATTCCCGAGCCTAGCCAATATGCACGCTAAGATTTACGAAAATCGGTAGAGCCGTTTCAGAGCAGTTCAATAACGTACACCGTGACATTAGAATTAGATAGAGAATTTTGTATATTAGATAACATCCTTAAAAATATTGAATACATAGTTTTGTAGGAACAGATCTAAAGGTCTAATAAATGTTACCAATTTTTTAGGCATCCGTTACTGTACATCCAGGTCAATGTTATATATTTGCGGGATTGACAGGGAATTATTTAGCAGTCCTATTAACTAAGGCTCTACGGAGTTTAATTATTGCCTGCTCCGAACCAAGCTTTAATTAAAACACTATGTGCATCTTAAATATAAAATTGTATTATGAACTTTATTGTTATATGTACAGAGAATAAATTCAGATTATTACTGTTTCTTATCTTAATCAATATTGTCTTAACTAATAATGATAAAAACTACTGAAGGGATTTTAAAAATTCTTTCACTATTTGTTACGAAGTTTGATATTACGTGGTAAGAGGACCTATTGTACTTTAGTCATTATATATGTGATATATAAAGTACAGAAACCGCCTTAGCCTTTTTAACTTTATGGATAAAGAATAAAGATAAGGTATAGTTATATTTAGCCGTGAGGTACCGGCAGAGTAGGTTAGTACCTCCCCCTGTACCAGATGTCGTAAGAGGCGACCATGGTACCAGAACCTTTAGATGGCGGTATATCCATGCAAAAATGTCAGCTTGACTGTACAGGGCGGGGATGGGAAGCAATTCCCCGTCGCGAAAGCTGCGCTCTGCAATTGCCAATACGCTTGGCCAGCGCGGCAATTATGGGCAACATACCCCCTTTCTTGGGGAGGCCTATATCCAATAGTGGACTTTTATTGGCTGATATGATGATTATGATAACTATAATATTAGATTAGATAGAATAGAGATTTTATAGATCACAATTTTTTATATTGCAAAACTTTAATTCAACCCTAACATAATCCTGGTCAACACACCATAGTCTAACGGAAAATGCTAAAACAGAAAGCTGCAAAAGCACACCAATTTTTCATTTGCAGCAAATACGAGGGTGTACACATAAAGGATTTATTCCTCAAACCGCCATCTGAGAGCGAACGACTCGCAGCGAAATTGGATACGGTGAAAAATGAACGATATTTTGCATTTATGGAACCCCTCTAGTAGCAATGAACTGTGCCAATTACTATAGACCAGTCCAATGGTTTTTCATCTCAGTCAATTTTTATTGGCTGTGTGCTTTGACATTGGGGAAGACTGTATCGACATTTTAGAGAAAATGTTTTGAAATTGTATATGACCAATCGCCCTGCTATGTTAGCACCAATTGAGTGAGTTTATTTAAAATATACTATTATTGAAAACAATCAACTTGTCTAAGGTGTTAAGCGGGACTCGACCTTGTTACATACTAAGGGACACAAGGGCTACCTTTGGGGGACATGGCAAATTTTTCCTAGTTTTCTTTTTGTACTAAGATGTCAGCGCCATTTCTTCAACACTAAGTAATTATTACCTACAAATACTCAAATGTCAAACTTATCGGCGGTACTCGAACCTACAATTCGCATCTTGTAGCATAACGATATGGGATAGATTCAGGTTCGATTCCGCCTAACATCTAAAACAAGATTTATTTCTTTAGTAAATATCATCTTGAAATATAACCCAGCATTTTGTATGCATAAAACCTCTCAAAGTAATCAGAGTTAATTAAACTTCTTATATAAACTAATATTATAAAGAGGAAAGATAAAATTGTTTTTGTAGGTTTCTTACAAATAAACCAAAATTCTTTTTTAACTATTTTAATAATCCTTTTATCTTGTGAAAGCTTAATATTCACCAAGTACATAGGCTATTTTATATTTTTATCAAATCTGAGACCTAATTGCCGTGAGGTTCCGGCTGAGTAGAATAGTACTTCCCTCTGTGTTGTAAGAGGCGACTTAGATACCAGAACCGACATGTGGCGGGATATCCATCCGAGACAGTGTAGCTCAAATACACAGGATGGGGATAGGCAGCAGCATCTCCGTCGTGAAAGCTGCGCTCTGCGATTGCCCAGCGCGGCAATTATGGGCAAAATTTCCCTTTTCTTGGGGAGGCCTATGTCCAGCACTGGACTTTAAATGGCTGAATTGATGATGATGGGATCTAAATGGTATATGAAGAGTTTGTACGTTTGAGACGATTAAACTCAAAAACTGAGTGAGAAAGAAACTCAACGTCTCTTTCTCACTCAGTTTTTAACCCTGTAAATTTGAGCAACACTGCTTGGATATACCGCCATCTGTCGGTTCTGTTACCTCAGTCACCTGTTATACGCCTAATCTACTCAGTTGCTCACAGCAAATTAATACTAATACACATCTAAAATTCCACACAAACAAAGTCAAATGCAATAGCTTCTTTGATGTACAATGTACCAAGAGCATTACACCACATCATGCTGGATTTACTCTCTAAATCATTTCCCACCAAATTAATGAAAGCCGCGTAACGGTGGATTACTTTGCTTCTATAAAATCTGAAGCCCAAACTTTAATTATAACAAGACTAAAAGCTGCAAGGCGTGCATAAATAGCATTACCTGTACAAAGGTTGAATAGTATAGGTAGATAAATGAAGCTGTGGGTCGCCTTTCCATAACACCTTTGAGCACTTCAATTTAGACCTTTATAAAACATGCCTCCGGGTCTCCTTTTACTTTAAGCAACTTGAATTAATCTTTCTCCCGCTTCGCTATACTTTGTGAAAAGATGAAAATTTTAATTATTTTTGTGACGGTAGTGGGTGACTGTTTTTAAAGAAATTTTTGATGTGTGTACGTCCAATTTAATATTATAATAATTATTATGCGACAGTTAATATTTGTAAAACCACGAAAAAAAATTGGGCAAATTTCGGTATAAATAAAGACAACAGTAGAATCTAGTCTGATTTTCTTAGAAACAAAAGTTAAATATGATAATATTTGACTTTGATAAATTAAACCACAAAGAACGATGTATGTAGGTACAAAATTATGTTCTAATATTATTACGTCAAAGTAACTTCTGTAGCCTTTTCACGCATAATCCTTTGGATTAATTTAGACTGATTTTCAATAAGACATAGATGGTATTCAATGCAATGTTCAATAAAATAAGCCATATCCTTTTCATAAATAGAAAATATTAATATTTAAAATGGATAAATTTAGCCCCAGGCTACTCTTGGTCCCGGAAATGATCCCGCGGAACGCGATGTAAAATAATATCGACGAAAGCTTATAAATATAGATGTAATGTAATAATAGTATAGATATAGGTAAATAATAGCTAAGAAGAAAATAATCTTGTCTGAGATTTTATTAAGTGGCTGGTATGCCCATGTGTGACATTTCAAGTTATATAACTAAATTATTATTAAAAGTTATGGCTGACATGATAGCAATAAATATTACTATTGTCATCAAATATCTTATTAGTCATAGGACGTGCACTGCTGGACAAAGGCAACATTATTATTCGAATAATGAAAATGTCGATAATTTATTTCTTATTGCTATTGCACGGTGCTATTTATTTACACAGATTTTCCTTTTACTGCTATCCATTCCTGAAGAAAAAGGTATTGAATAATAACCAATAACAAAGTACCTACTCCATTTTTATTTCCAGGTAAGAAAAAACCCTAAAAAGTTATCCATATTTTAACTTTGGCATATTCCATAGACTGTAGACAATTGGACTACAACAATGGGATAATATATTCCTCCCCCGTTCTCTAGAGGGAGATTGGAGCCATTTCACACTATCGGAAACTCCGAGATTGTGGCCGTATTAGGGCAGCGAAGACGAGTTATCGATAGTATAATTCGACACTTTCCATTCGATATTGGCAACAGTCAATTTTTTTTCTCAAATATACACATTTTTCTTTGAATTTTTGACACCCCATAAAATATTATATATAGTCTCGCTAGCTTTGAGTTATGATTTGTAGATCTTGTTTCCGCATTCGAGCATTTTGGGACAAGTTTATTTTATTGACCAATAATGGTAGAAATGCTAAAATTGTAATAGCTTGCTCTAAATTCATACCAGGTTTATGCATTAGTTATCTATAATCCTAAATTAACATTTATAAACATGTTTGATTATAATCAGCTTAATCAGAACTAACCTATCTATTTGTCACTGATTTGAATGATCATATTTTGGCGACCCAATTTGACTTAATTAAGGAGACACCATGACACTAACTGGCACGCATTTTATTAGTGTACATTGTTCTAAGGAAGAGCGCGTAAATAATTTTTTTTTAATTCACTTGCAAATCAGAAATTTCCTTTTATTTTATTTTTTTTTATTTATTTAACTTTATTGCACAAAATGTTACAAAATGTACAAATGGCGGACTTAATGCCAGATGGCATTATCTCCCATTTAACCATTACACAAAACTGAAATTTTATTACTCTATTAGCTGGCACATCGCTTGTGGGAATATCAAACGCTATAAATCAGTAATGCTCTGAATCTAATGTACACATATTAGATTCAGAGCTAATGACCATATCCATCGCAACTTATACATGAATTTATATCGTTAGAATAGACAAATCGTATCACTGAACAACATAGCGCGTTGTAAATATTTTATCACGCCCGGATATGCTAATTTAGCTGCTCATTGTGACTAATGAAGAAGACGCCGCGTCGCCGCAACTCGTCCGCTGCTTATTGCTGTCAAGCGTCGTTCCATTCCGGAGTGCAATTGGAAATTTTATTAGTCTACTAAATAATTCATTGTTCAGGGGGATATTAATATTAAAAGCTCTTCATCAGTACTGCATATTTGCCCAATTGTACAATCTATGCTTATGATCTATTAAAACACACATTTCCATGCCATGTTGAATAGTAAATTTGCAACGTTCGCGTAAAATATATCATTAGACAGGACAAATCGCGTTACTGAACCGCACAGTGCTGTTAAGATTTTATTACGTCCGGATATGGTAACTTAGCTGCTAATTGTAACTAATAAAGGATTTGCCGCGTCGCCACATGCCGGATGTTAAACATCGTTCCATCCTTGCAATTGGCAATGTTTATTAGTCTACTAAACATTACGTTGCTCTGGGGGTTGTTAAGAATATTAAAACTCTTGAATCAGTGCTGCACATTTACCCAATTGTACAATCAAAGCTATG
>JACJUM010002543.1:13306174-13498164 GCA_020976665.1 Heortia vitessoides
TCACGCCCGGATATGCTAACTTAGCTGCTGATTGTGACTAATGAAAGAGACGCCGCGTCGCCGCAACTCGCGCGTAAGCGGTGTTCCATTCCAGAGAACAAATTGCAATTTTTATGTATATTGCTCTACTAGCCGTGACTTTATTTGTGAGAAAGATGAGATTACCGAAATTGAGGTTAAATCGAAAATTCTGTAAAATTAATTGCTGCTTAATTTATTTTTCACATAATGCAATTGACTAATTTTATACGTATTAAAACTAAAAATGGAACGCAATATAGTGTTTTTGACTTGAACTTACACTTTTCAGTAGATAAATAATAATATAACGAATACTAAAAGGTCTATTTGTAACATATTAGTTTAAAGCAACATTATTTTTTTCTTTATAAAATAAAGTAGACAATTTACTTCTAATATCGATATTATCTTTTTATTATAAAAATTCAAGCAACTAAATAAAATTCGAGCTGATTCACTTAAAGCACTTGTGTTACGGACATCAGACAACAAAAGAAGTACAATTATAATACTAAAATACTGTATACATATACAGCTAGATACAGAACTAATTCAAATATCTTCATATTTAATCAAGTCTATCCTTATCAGTTCCGCAAAAAGTTAGTCAAAAAATTAAAAAATTTAAATTTCTTATTCATATGCAATTTATTAAGATAACTATTGTGTGATTACAGACACACGCTCCAATTTGATGTATTTGTATCCGTTTATTAACGGATACGTAATCAGTACAACAGAACACAAACAATTAGTCAACAAAACAGGCCATGTTGAAATTACTCGCCGCCAACTCTACCCAATCAGAAGATCCAAAAGCGCGTTCGAGGAACATTTTATTCTTTACCAGACAATCTCGCCTATTTGTCTTAGCACCTAATCAGTAAAAGAAATGTGGAGGCATTTCTCCCTTTGTAAGGACGGTATTAATCCCAATTTGCTCCCCGAATTAGACTGGTCGAGACATTGATGTATGAGAGGCTAAAAAAATAATGAAGAGAGATAACGCTCTCGGGCCAGGAAGTTTTAATCTTAAAACATTTCTGGTTTTGTTCATTTAAAATTGTATTGGTGAGGAACAAAAATAGAAATGAATTTGTAAGTCGCTATTATTCTCGCGTTATGTAATTCTTTGTGTTAATCTCGACTTAAAATATCAAGAGATTTGTGAAAGTTCATTAAGTTTTTATTAATAACTAGCTGTGCCCGCAGTTTCACAGTTTTCAATCTGTATATCATACTTTTTTAAACAGATTAATGCGAGCAAGTAAGGCCTTTGTTACTTCTAGTGACATAAACTATCCGCCGGTGAAAGCCCCGTAAAAAATACCCTAATAGTCAAACAGACAGACAAATAAGTAATTTAAAAATACCATACATACTTTATTTACTTTATATTATGTTGATATTACATAAAGATACTGGTAGATATTAATATCAAAATAAATATGTTACCTGTGCTTGTAAACATTACTTTTTGTCTATGAAATAAACTTCTTTTGTTCAACCGATGTTCCGCTGTTTTAATAGATACTTTGACATTACTTACTCTACTAGATAATAGTGAAGCACTTTCAATTTCAACAAAAGAGGCGCAACTTATATGAGGTAGACCTTATTATATGACGAACATTTATGTTTGTCCTGTGTCTGGGCATTAAATATTTATTAAAGGTAAAAGGTAAGATGTCCTTAAAAAATGCTATAACGAGTTTTTTCGGAGTCAGGCCAATGTATTAGATGTTATGTGAATTATTATTAAAATCTAAATTGTTTATGAAATATATATTTTAGCACATTTTCAATTGATGTTTTAATTTTGAAAGAAATACTTAGAGTGAAGTGTAGTTATCTTGATGGTTCAATCGCACGCATTACGCTTTAGGGCACTTATGTCATCTGCTTGTATCTCCATCCTCTTCATTTCTTTCAAGTTGACAGTGGCCCACTTCTTCGAAGATTATTAGCAAAATTCTTTCTATTTTAGCAAGATGCTTGCTTTAACAATGTTATAAAATGAATTCAGTCAATATGCTTATTACAGGCTAATGAAGCTAAATCCATATACATCGCTATACATGTTCAGAAATTCATATCAAGCTAATGTTTGTTTCAAACACGCCGCAAAGCCTATTTATGTTCAACATGACATTTGTACAAAACCGTCGGATTGCCTGTCTGTCTGTACAGAAACGTGGGTGAAGTGAGGTGAATACCGCTTCAGACAATAAATGCTTTATGAGTGCTTCATATTCTCCCTCATTATTTAGCAATGTTGGCCAAACATTTGCGGCATCAACAAATGTTGGCTCATTTTGAAATGTAGGAACAAAGCGTTTATGCCAACCTGTTTTATGCTCGATATGATTTCTTCGTGTTGGATGTATAATTGAATTTGGATTTCATGAGTGTTGTATTTGGACATGGTGGCGCAGGTGGTTGTAATCCTATCTTGTGCGCCCAAGGTAGTCCGACGTCGGGTTCGAACCCCACGCAGGACAAAGTGTTTGTTTTGTCTTGGTGTTACATTTATATATTAAAGTCGGATATATGTAATTTGTCTGTTGTCTGGCGTCACAAGGGCTTCAAAGATAATGGACATGCATTAATTTACTGAATCATCATCACTACGGCCATTGGAAGTCCACTGCTCGACATACGCCTCCCCAAAAAAGAGGGAATTTGGCCCATAATTGCCGCGCTGAGTAAGCGTATTGCCATTGCAGAGCGCAGCTTTCACGACGAGGATTCTGCTTCTCATCCCCACCCTATGCATTTGAGCTACACGGTCTCGTATGGATATACCACTATCTGTCGGTTCTAGGACCTTAGTCGCCTCTTACGACACCTGGTACAGAGGGTGGTACTACTCTACTCTGCCGGTACCTCTCAGCATTATTTTTCTTAAAGACGTAAAATTTTAACGATGATAAACACTGATAATTATAGTAGGCTTAAATAAATACCCAACTGGAAAACCTCCATTCCAAAAATCACAGCCGATGAGATTGATGAACATTTTGTTTTTGTGAACGCTGAGATTGACGTCACAATGAACGTTCATCTGAAAAGGTAAAAATAAAAATGAAATGTTATGTAACCAAATTATTTTTGTGAGTAAAAAACAATAACTCACAAAAATATGTGTAGAAACTTATATATCTATACTAATATTATAAAGCGGAAGAGTTTGTTTGTTTGATTTAACGCGCTAATCTCAGGATTTACTGGTCCGATTTAAATAATTCTTTTTTTGTTGGATAGTCCATTTATAGAAAAAGGCTTTAGGCTATATAACATTACGCTGAGACCAATAGGAGCGAAGCGTCACTGAGAAATGTTGCAAAAACGGGGAAAAGTCGAAGACGAAGTCGCGGGTACTGCTAGTTATAAATAAGTTTTAATGGCACATGCCGCACATATATAATTTTCCTGTTTACTTTAACAGTCTATGAAAATAATTACTTACAAACATTAAATTTTACATGCAAATTTGAGACTCCTAGCTCTTATAGTTTCTGAGATTTCGTGATGAGTGAGTGTATGGGTGAATGAGTTAGTGTATGAATGTAATCACAAACCATTTTTATGATACGATAACGGCAAAAAATAGAAAAGGCTGTCTTTTTTACATCGTTGTTTCGTGCATTATGTTATATTATACATATTTTCATTATTGCAAGATATAATTGTAGCTCTAAATGGAATATCTGATGTCTTTGGAAACGACCTAATTGTCCAATTTGTATAAACGACGACATCTCAGACCTCAAATAACAATCCGATGGAGAATTAATTCATTTCACAAAGAGAACCTTTTGCAAGATAACTGTACAAACTAGGTTAGGGTTGTTAGTAAGTTCAATTTATTTTTATTTTATTATTATTTGTTCCCAAGAACATACACCGTCAGCACTTTTAAAAATACATTTTCCATTGCAGATAGCTAAAATTAATAGTAAATTTAGACGTGGGGTACCGAATGTTACACGTGGGGTAGCGGCAGAGAATATAATTCTACCTCCCCCTTTACCTTGTCTCCTATGAGTCAACAGAAATAACCACCCGAAAAAACGTAGTTAAAATGCAACAGGACAGAGATTGGCGGCAGTACTTCTGTCTCAAAGCAACGCTCTGCGATTGTCACCTCTGCCCAGCGCAGCAATGATGAGCAGATTTCGTTTACTATGAGTATGAGGTTTCTTTTAAGGCTTGAAAGTTTAGTATCTGTTGACAAATAAAGTTCAACAAGACAAAACATAAATTATTTCTGAGCTTTGGTACCTTTTAGACTAAGTCTGATAGTTTGCATAGGTTGCTAGTAATCTCGTAAATATAAAACATAAATTAGAAATAGTACAAAGTATAACACAAAGAAGCGGCAACCCTAGGAGACAGCAGACAGCGAGGCGTCATACACCATTGTCAGTCTTATCACGTGCTGAGATTTCACCTCCCCCCACTTCTTCCCTTCTATTCAATGCTACCCCTCGTCTGTGCCCCGTTTAGTAGGGCTCGCTTGACCCGAAACCGATTTGACTATCATCCATTGTGTTAATTGTGTTCAACTTTTTTTTATTATTAGGCCAGATCGACATACATATAGTAACAGGGTAGCAAGCGTCACCGCAGCCTATAGACGCTCGTAATATCACAGGGATATTACTAGCTCAAGGCCAACCTTGAGATCTGGAGGTATTATATAACATTACGCAGTAATTTCTCTGTCTCTCTCTCCCTTCAAACCGGAGCACAGCAATGCGAACACTATTATTTGGCGGTAGAAAAAGATGAGAGTGAGGTACCGATGCAGACAACGTTTTTATAAATTTTCAAGATCCCCAAGAAGCTCTATTTAAACATAATTTAATTTACAATACTTACTCTGCCACTAGCATTCCGTCCGTGACTTTGTCCGCGAGGCCTTTATTTTCTATCTCATCCCTGTCTCTTGCTATTGCGTGAAGAAGCCTATATCAATCACAGACAGCGAAACTGACAGAAAAAATAAAAGCTACAACTATCCGACGGAATGGGATAAAAAAATAACAAAAAAAAATAAAACTATCAATAACTTCTGTTCCAAATTTCATCAAGATCTAATCAGCCGTTCCGACGCGAAGGAGTAACTTTATTACATCCATACTTTTGAACCGCTAAAAAAGGTTTATAATTGTTATATATAACCCATTTCCAATCTGTAAAAAATTTGAAAACATTCCATATGTACGTATATATACTGCGGAGCACTCTCAGGCATATAAGGCGGTAATAACTTAAACCCATGTATTACCACTACTTTTTATTCCGGTCAGGCACCCAGTTCACTTGGATGCATGCTAAGTTTTCCGGTAATATGCCGAAGTGCAGTAAGCTAACTATTTGTTTTTATTTTTTTTTTATAAATGGCAATGATAGAATTAATTATTATTTAATCTTTGAATGATTTTGCATGTTGACAAGGCGAATCATAAGTGGTCATTCTTCATTTCTGATTTCTATTTGTTTTTGGTATTCTTCAAGTATGACATAAATAAATGAGTCAATCCTGAATTTATTTTTATCAAACAACAGTATCTATGATTTAAAATTTGTTGCCATCACCAGTGTTGCTTATCAGAACTATGCGAAAGGTTTTTACAATACCTTTACATTTGGATAAGAAATTTAATCTTCTAGGCTACTAGATAATCAAGTTACTAGATAAACCACAGTAGACGTAATACGGCTAATGAAAATGAAAATTATATAGAATACAATCCAAAATAGTCTAGTCTATTTTGGATTGTATTTTAAAATAATGCGTTTATTTCGGAAACTCGACCAGTTCCAGAAACACTGTACGGCTCTCAAACAGTGCATCACTTATAATAACGGGGCTCGCCCCTAGATTTACACCTGCGAAGCTCCGGCAGTATAATGGATCAGACGTTTTTTATTCAGCGTTCGGCACGTGAAATATGGTTGTTTCTGTGCAAAAATGCGAGCCGCGGAGCGAACATTAGCCCGCTAGGTATGTGGCATTGGATTTATGCGTGATACCTCGGCCTGTCACGGATGTCGAGTTTGACTAAGTAAGACTCTAATTAGGATTGTTTAAGATTTCTGATAACGGTAATTGTAAAAAATTCAATGAATTTTTTCAAATGAAATTTATAAGTATCACTCATGTAAAGATAAATTAAATGAATTAAATGAAACATTCATTTATAACATTTCTTTGTAGCAATTGGCTTGAGAATATACTCGGATAGAATTTAGGGGCTATTCGGCAATGTCCATTGTGATCGTCACAGTCGATCTATCGGAGTAAAATATTCCCCTTAAATTCTTAACTATGATCTCCTTCGCCCACGAATGACTTAGAGGCAGTTTTTACCTTTACCAGGTGTCGTAAGAGACGACTGAGTTACCGAAACCGATAGATGGCGGTATATCTATCCGTAACAGTGTAGCTCAAATGTAACAGGGCGGGGATGGACAGCAAAATTTGCGTCGCGAAGCTACGCTCTGTGATTGCCACCATGCTTGCCCAGCTAGGCAATTATGGGCAAATTGTGTTTACGGCTGCTACGTTGAAGTAAGGAAGCATAAATAATAAGAGGTCCATTGTGTACAAAACCTCGCCGAATATCTAGTCTACTAGGCCGCTATTTAGTATTGCCATCTTTGATCTTTAGTCAATATGACATTTTCTCGATTCTCGTGCTACAACGTGGATAGAATTAAAGACATGCTATCCTGAACGTACTAATTGATACGTAGATCCTCTATTAGAATCTAGGGTTAATTTCCGTTCATGAGCATTGAGGTGGTCTAAAAGCGAGCAGGAAGTGCCTGTTCGTAGTTTCGCTTATTAATGAGCTCCGTCGGTGAGTAACGTTGAGTTGACATTCAAGTGATACAGCATTAGATTCATCTAAAAAATACCGATATACAAATCATAGTATCGAAATTCGTTTACTAGAGATGCACGTGCACCAATGATCGAGTATACAGGACAGAGGTAGAAGTACATTCATTCAGTCTAAATAATGGACGCATTCGTATACTGCTTCAATATATTCCAATGGACCCATTGCGATTGTACTCCGAATTAATCAGGACGTGTCCGATCAACGGCAACAAAAATGCTTTTTTCTCACAAACGTTATTTAAAGTGACTTGTGACGTTTGTACATTGTAAAATAATTTTAATCAAAACTTTATGCGTGTACGTAAAATATTGCGTTTCTGTTGAAACGACATATCAAAACACAAAACTGTTTGCGTATATTAAATGTTTGCGTATCCCCTCTGGAATATTCACTAGGGATTACTTTTTAAAAACATATTATTATTGATACAAAATAATACCCGCATTTGAGTCTAAATTTTACGTTTCATGTTCTAGAATTGTAAAAATAAAAAACGTAACGACGTCATTTTAAACTTATTTGGTATAATACCTTTCTAACAACCTACATATACATATGTAATATAATGCCTACAGAAATAAATCTTTTACGAAGAAGCGATTATTCATAGTCAATTTAGTATTTTATTTCAATCCAAATATAGACAACTTTGTTTTCCGAAAACCCGTCGTGCAATGTTTATGCGAACCAACGTTCCGCGGCGGGGTTTCGTTTTGTTCTTATTTTACATAAAGATTTTCAGATGGGCCAATATCAGGAAAACAATAAGTAAAAATTCATTAATGTATGCATTCATTTCCTGTCATAATATGCTGAAATGTTTGGAAAACATAGTTGTCTATATTTGGATTGAAATTAAAGATTTATTGGACTCTAATCATCACTAAACGCTTCACTTCAAGTTCATCGTATTATATGCAGAATTTTTCCCAAAAAAGGCTAAAAAAATGACAAACATACAAGAAAACTTCTTCTCCCGGAAATAGTTCAAAAATAGTAAGTGAAAAGCATTGCTATAATTAGTTGTTAGTTTCAAGACGATTCCTTTCCTACAATCGCAGAACCTTGAGTAATTCTGATAGCGAATTAAATACTAACAACTATATATAGACAACTTTGTTTTCCGAAAACCAGTCGTGCAATGTTTATATGCCTGAGAGTGCTCCGCAGTATAATATATACGTATATATGGAATGTTTTAAAATTTTTTACAGATTGAAAATGGGTTATATATAATAATTATAAACCTTTTTTTGCGGTTAAAAAGTATGGATGTACTAAAGTTACTCCTTCGCGTCGGAACGGCTGATTAGATCTTGATGTATAAGATGTATAAGTATTGCAGAGTAAAATCGTACCATGCAAATTTACTCTGAGCTCAATTCTTGCACCAACGGAGTGCCCGCGTGCCTCTCGTTGGCATTCGTAGTTCGCCCTCTGAGGCCGGACTTCGGCTCTAGTGGCCATCATTCAAAACAGTCGAGTTGTTTGTGAAAGAGGAAGAGTGAGCCCGGCTCAACTAGTGCAGTCGGTTATCCCTAGGTCGTCCCTAGTCGGTCTAGGAGTAGGGACTGCTTTTGCAAACGAATGCCGTGTACTGCTCTTGTTTATGATTGCGGTGAGAGGGCGACTGGGTGGGCATTTACAGAATTTTTGCTATCGAGAAGTAGATTAAGCTGATTTGATGTAGTTATGACATACAAAATATATGGAACGTCGATCTGCGTGCTATTCATTTGTAACGGCTCGTTCTCTCGTTAAACCATATAACTAATGCCAAGAGGGCGCAGATGGTAGAGATCCTGTCTTTTGCGCCAAAGGTCGTGGGTTCGATTCCCATCCAGGACAAATATTTATATGTCTGGGTGTAAAATATATGTATATAAATTCTTCTCTTGTCTGATGTCCGTACCACAAGTGCTATAAGCGACTTATCACGGTAACAGATCAATGTATGTTGCGGAAATTTATTTATTATTATATTTTACAAAAAATATTTATGTAGTGAGATATATATGATATATATAGATATGGTACCAGTAGAGTAGAATAGTACTCCCCCTTTACCGTGTGTCGTAAGAAGCAACTAAGGTACCAGAACCGACAGATGCCGGTATATCCATCCAAATCAGTATGGCCCTCAAATGCACAGGGCGGGGATGGGGAGCAGCATCCCCGTCGCGTAAACTGCACTATGCTATACCATTTGTATCAATATCCAACACGCTTGACCAGCGTGGCAATTATAGGCAAAATTTTTCTTTTTTTGAGGAGGCCTATGACCATCAGACTTCCAATTGCTGATATGATGATGATAATAATAATAATAATATTTAGTGTACACACCATAAATAACAAAAATAATTTAAATAATATAGAAAAACATACAACAGTACAATACAATGGGTGGCTCTATCGCATTGAGCAATCTCTTCCAGGCAATCATAGGACAGAAAAAAAGTACATATATATATATAAAGGAATACATCCACTAACACACACACACACACACAAATAATACGAAATATAGAGAAGAATATAACATAAATAATATACAAGTAACAACTACAATGACAGATCGTACTCCTTAACCATTCTGAAATATCGGCAGTAATGATTATTTATATAATACATACATACGTTTTTTCTTTGTTTTCGTTCAGTTGTGTGATTCAGCTAATCGAAACAAATGATAAAAGAAACTAACAAGCGTGCGGTTATAACGGGGTATATATTGTTTGCAATACTTTATTCCCACTGTGATAATTAGGTTTGTTAAGATTTTATTCGAATCTGAAAGTTTATTTTATTTTGTGAATTGTCCATAGTATAATATTATAAATCCGAAAGTTCGCTTGTTACGCTTTCGAAATTTATTCGGTGACTGATTTTGATGATTAAAAATGCATACACTTTCAAATACGAAATCAAATAATGGATACAAGTCTCCCCAAGAAATAAAAAATTGCCCATAATTGCCGCATTCGGCTACGCTTTGCCATTGCCACGCAAAGCGTAGCTTCAGAACGGGACTGCTGCCCATCCTTGCCATATAACATTTGATGCTGTTTCGGTTACATTTAACGCCATCTGTCGATGCCTCTTTCTGCACTTACCACATCTGATATATTCGGCCAGTACCTCAAGGCACATTCTATACTTAAACGAACCATATACTATTATAGTTTCCGCCTTAATGAATGGCGTGCCCAAATTATTTCTAGGTGTACTTTTGTCATCAAACTCGGGTTTTTACGATTACTTCAAATTCATACTGCCACAGGAACAATACATTTTCACTGAAAAGAACCTTTGCTGCTTGTTGGTGTGCAGCCTGCGTTCCAATAGATATATATTTGTTATATATTGGCTAAATAGCAAATATTAATAGATGTTAGTGTTACTAAAATAAAACTCAATGGTTTGAATTGACTTAATGCTGAAGGCTAATCGTGTTAAATATGTTGATCTTTACTATTGATTGCAATAAGGTAAGTTTAATATTTGACTAGTTTTGATATTCCTGTAACAATTGTACGTTTTATTTCTAACTTTTTTTTTTAGCTCTAGTTAGAATAAACAGACACGCTTTTATTTATTTGTATATTTACCTAATAGATAATAAATAAATAATCCACACAAGTCAAACAATGACTTGATTCCGACATAAATAGCTTAAAGCATTCGAGTTACGGATATCAGACATCAGAAGAATCTCAAATATAATACGTAAATAAACTAACACCCAGTTACATAAAAAATAAAAATATTCATCACATAAATGTTTGTCCCGGTTTGATCTCTGGACTCTTGGCGCATAAGACTGGATCACTGCCATCTGCGCCATCGATCCCGTCATCGGATGTAAAATACATTTCGTACCTTTCCAATTTAACCAATAAACCAATGTAACCAATTTCAGCAGAAAATATTTTTTTTTATTAAACAATATATATAAGTAGGTAGGTACAAGCACCCGCCTCGATCGCAATGCAGTGCGAGCCGACATACAATTGATTTATGGAATCTCGTATAATTTTTCAGAGATGTATTTATTTTCTGCTATATTTTACGGCACGGCAAACCACACATTTGTTTCGACACATTATACAATACCAAGAATATGTACTATATATTATTATAAAGTTATTTATTATAACGAACGTGAACGAGTACTTGGTTTTTAAAAATCTCTGCGCGGTCCATTATTTATTCTCCATACAAATATTATATATTATCAAGGTTTCAAAACAGAACATAGGAACATACTAAATATAAAACCAACAATATAATAACAACTTAGTGGGGACGACTAACAATAACTGCGAAAATATGATTTGAACTATCCGTGGGAGCAATCTTTTTTACCAAATAAAATGCCCTTTTCTGTGTTCCAAAGAATACAAAAACAAAATTTTATTATAAATGTGTGAAAACGTAACAAACGAACTCTTCTTCGTACAAAATTTACATTATAATAGTTTGGATGTTCGGATAAAAAAAGAATATTTACTAGAAAAAATCAACTTGTCTCAAGCTTCAGGCGAGATTCGAACCTGCATCTTCGAGACCTGAAGAGGATATAAAAGTCTAATTATCTTATCTATATATCTATTCGAATCCGCTACAATTTTTCCTTATCTTCAGCAAATAGATTACTTATCGTTAGACCTTTTTATAACTTTACATTAATACAGCTATGACGGGCCCGGTGGCGCAGGTGGTAGTGATCTTGTGCCCAGGGGTCGTAGGTTCGATTCCCATCCAGAGGTAATATTTATATGATGATATTTGTGTTTGTTCTGTGTCTGGGTGCTAATTTTATGTATTTAAGCAGTATATTTGTGATTCCTCTGTTGTCTGACGTTCATAACACAAATGGTTTAAGCGACTTACCATGGAGTCTGGTCAATGTATGAGATGTTGTGGGAATTTATTATTTATTACATATCAGTTGTATAAACCGAGTTTAATTAATTTACTTGCTAGAGAGGCATTCCACGCGGCATCTCTGTGGTTAACCCTAGGAATCGGCAATTTACCAACTGTTTACGACATACGTAAGATTCCATTATATTCATATATCCGAATGGAGTTGTCGCTTCACGTCAGAAGGCATTTCCGTGTAAAAGTGCATTTTATGCGGTCTGGTCCGTCTAATCTCCGATTTGGCGGATTTGGCACGCACCTGACAGTTTAAATTATATTATAAGGCTAGACCGCGTCAAATATTGCTTCTCTGAAATTGGCAGCGTAGCCTTTCCACTGTGATGATTGTATGCCTCTGAAATCTAAAAAAATCCTTTAGAGTTTTGCTTCTGATACTATTTACAGTCAAACAAATAATCGATGGTCAGAAACTTAATTGGCGTAGGGGCATAAATAACTAATATAATAAATACATAAAGGCATTTTTTTGTATTTCAATTTTTGGCGATTAAATTTCAATAATATTTGAGAAAGCTTTAACATAATTATAAATAGGTTTTCAAGTAAAAAATTATAACGAATTAATTATTGTAATTTTTTTTTCCTATAAACCTGCACATTGTTCCTCACAACAATTGAATTATGAACGTCGAATTATATGAGGTGCGAATTGTATTAACTGCGCTACAAAAAACCTAGAAAAGTATATAAGTGTTGAGCATAATTACTCCCTTGTAATTGTGAACCAAATATTGTTAAAATAATGAAGCATTCATAAATTATTAAATGACGTTACTGACACTAGCTAGTATTTTTAGGTTAGTTATTTAAAATGGGTGCTCAACAAAAAACATGTAACAATAAAAAACAATTATATTCTTACAAACCTTAACTTAAGTACAATTGTTTAATATTTGATTACATGCATAAACGTTTAATTAATTTTAGCACTAGTGAAATGTACGTATTGAAATAAAAAATTGCAAAACTAATCCCTGCGTTTTCTCAAGCTCTCTCGTGATGTTCTTGTAAGTGCCTTGTAGTTTATTTACTTCATAAAGCTGGACTTGAACAAACTACTCGCAAGTGGAATGTGCTGCATTAACAAGATTTTCTTTGTTAAATATTCAATGTCACTGACGTTCAGTAAAATATGGAAAACATCTCGCTTTTGCTCATAGACGGCTTAAAGATCTCTAAGGCACTATGCAAACTGCTCGCTGTGTTGGGACACATTCCAAATGTTCATACATTATTCTGCTTGGACTAAAACTTAACATGCCAACGAAAAATAGGAAAGAAAGGTTAAAAGATTAGAGTATACATAAACAAATGCAAACTAGCGTACAGCTGTTCGGTCTCACCTTACTTCAGCACATTGAGTAAATCATTTTGTCGTGGGTACCCGTAGAGTAGGATAGTACCTCCTTCTGTACCAGGTGTCGTAAGAGGCAACTGAGGTACCGGAACCGACAGATAGCGGCTTAACATCCGAAACAATAAAGCTTAAATGCAACAGGACGGGAATGGTCAGCATCCCCTTTGCGATCACTCACTGCGATTGCCACCACGCTTGCCCAGCGCGGCGATTATGGGCTCCCTGTGTCAGACATGTGTCTCCCTTTCTCAGGGAGGCATATGTTCAGCCGTGGACGTTCTACGGCTGCTGATAATATTCAGTTTAAGGCATGTCATAGCATGCTGAAGGGATTTGTCAATATTTTACTACGATTTTATATATAAGACACACAACTTTTGTTAACCCTTTCACGCGAAAACTTTTATGAAGCTTCACATCCCACCCATTTGCTTAACTTCTATAAATGCCTCCCACAGTCGCCCTCACTGGCACTCCACAATCACAAACACTTCTCACACAGAGCAGTAATCGGACCTAGGGTCGTTCATTAAATAACGTCCACGCCCATCTCTTCGTTGGCGCTGGAATTTACGACTTATTAGTTTAACATTAGGATAGTCGGGAAAATATGAAGATACTAGCAGCCAAATCGAAATAATTTCTTAATATTTTTACGAAGCTGAAAAACCTAGTAATATTCAGTAACTCCAATTCATTCAGGTTATGATCACAAGAAGATATTTAAAAAATATTATTTGTACAATTATTATCAACACATAGTATAAAACAAAGCTTTTATCTATCCCTATGAATGCTTATATCTTAAAAACTACGCAACGGATTTTGATGCAGCTGTTTTAACAGATAGAGCGATTCAATGGGATGGGATGGGATTTACGATATTCGTATATGTACAATAAACACCTAATTTTAAAGGTTTTCAATGTGATGTCGTGAAGAAACCCATTTATTTGCGACTATATTACAATCGCCGGTTAAGCCCAACGAGAAAGATTAAAGTAATGTACTATAAGTATTTGTACTACAAAAAGACTGCAATGGTTTATATTTATCTTCTAAAGAGAACCCAAAGTACCTTATCTTATCCTCATAGCAAATCCGAGGCGGGTCGTTACTTTTATGATTCACTATTATAAGGTCTGTATAAGAATATAATACAATAACAAGCAGGTATGTATGTGGATATAAAAAAGATATTTTCGACAATCTGGGGCAATAACTCTAAAACTTTGTTAAAACTTCTGCAACTTCACTTCGACTTCGTAGCTCCAATATTTTACTTACGTAAGAATCTTTAGCTCTTAGACAAGCCATTTTTTGTCATTTTCCCCATTTAATTCAAGTCTGATCCTTGTAAAAAATGATTCTTGAACGAAGTTTCATGAATATGAATACAATTTTAGTACTTTATCTACACGAGTTAGACCTCATACAAAGTTCGTCTGCATTGGTACCACTCACCAATTTCTACCGCCAAACAGCTGTGTTCGCATTGTTGTGTTCCGGTTTGAAGATTGAGAGAGAAGTGAAATTACTGCGTAATGTGACATAATATCTTCAAGTCACAAGGTTGGCAACGCGCAAATGGTAACCTTGTTATATTACGAGCGTTTATAGGCTGCGGTGACGCTTGCTATCGAGCGGACCTTGGTCGACCTGGAATGAAAATTACATATTTTCATTCCAAGTTCATTTTGGAATAACAAAGGGAATCTATTCCGTGTCTTGTTTATATATTTAATCTTATTTTAATACCTTTATTCTAATAATACGAACTTGCTGAAGATGTTTCTCAGCAGTATCCAGATCACAAATATTCTTTCATTAAAAGCTTTATATATCGGTATCAGTATATTTATTAAATATAAAAGATTTGAATAAATATATTTTACTATAACGATTTAGCTCTAAATTTGCCTTTTCTCTTTTAGGATCAGACGCGGAGCCGGTGTGGAAACTCCAAGACCCTGGTTTCGACCAAGGCTACGGGTCGGAGAGATCTCCTGAAGACGACTATGTACCACCAATAGCTCCCGCTATATCACTAGAAGCATACGAGGCAGAACTCCGAACGGTGTATCCATTTATTAACGATGGTGAGCATAGATGTTAAGTGTGTATTGTGAAACGTCGCGGCGTCGCTATTCGCATATTCTTCATAGTCAGTGGCGCCACCCCAGTTAATGTGGAAGTGTAATAAACTAAGTTCTGACATAATTTGTTGCAACATGACATAAGTTTACTGGTGTTAGCACTCTATGAGAGAATTCTAGACCAGGTTTTTAACAGAACAGCTCTACAGATGGTGTTTAATTTGGAATCAGTCTTTTTACCTCCTTACTGCAACTATAAACAAAAACTGTGGATCTTTGTTAAAATAATAAATTGCTATTAGAGTAAAAATAGAACTAATGTGTGACTTACTTAATATTCAAAGATAACAACAAAGACACAGCTCCAGAATGGCTAACTCTAAAACAAACAAATAGGTTATATTTCTTTAATTTATTTTCAATCTCATATTTACTACTCGTATAATGCAGTGCTATTGTGTATCTGTCACTTTAAAGGAAAACTAAACTAAAATCCACAGATTACGATTTTCTCTATGTTCATTTTCAGAACACGCCCACGATATTCAAATGTTAGTGTAATTAATAGTCTGATTAAAATTTGCGGACAACCTAATTTACAAACCACAATGAACTTGATTTGGGAGGTAACCATCATTAATTTATTAAGTTGTAACCGCGATAATTTTCATTCCCTCTGTCGTTGTGCATTCGTTATATAGGTTTTATCGATTTAATCATTTACTAAACTATCACTTTCAAAACAGTACACGTTATATTAATCGCTCCTGATTATACGACCATACCACTCTAACGACACCTATGAAATTTGAGTGATGTTCTAACCTCCAATACATTGCTTATCTGAAGATTTTCTATGGTATACCATAAAAATACACAGACGGCTGGCGGTATCCAGTCATAAGGTGGCGGGATAAGGAGAGCCAAGTATCCTCATTGCGTTGCAGAAGTGTCCCAAACGTTTAAATCTAGCGATGTTCGTTCCATGGCGTATAGAATGGTGATGGTGGATATTAAAATGTACCGAGAAAAACTTCTTATTTTAATCTGTAACTGTTTTTTAATAGTGCATTTGACCTATTTCAAAAAACGGTGCAGGTCAGTTGCTATTAAAATCTGCCCATAAAACAAGTGCAATAACAACATGTGTACATGTGAAAAAATATTATAAAAAACTGTTTGTTCGTGACAAAACTCCCACCTGAATATGCACTTGAAGAATATTAAAACTAAACTCTCGCAAAGTTAGTTATTGCTTTAAAACATGTGTAGTTCGTGTTTCAGTTTGTACGTTGGTTTTAAAATTTATATAACTTCGTGCCGCAGAGTAAGTAGTGTTTACTTTCTGCTCTGTGTACCTACTCTTGCTTGCTTACGAACGAGTAGAACACCTCAGTAGTAAGCAGAAATAATTTGAAATATTCAAGGAGAAATTCTCAATATTATTCGAAAATACCTGTTTAAGAAGATTTTAAATGAGATCGATTTTGTAGCTTCATAATTTTTTTTATGAGTATCAAAATTCTTGGGTAACTTTTTTTAGTAAGAACGGAACTATTGGACGTATGGAAATATTTGTATTAAAATATTCAACTATACCATATATTTTCTCTTATACTCTTCTATTCACTTACTACCCGACCAAGGCCAAACTCGTTTATCGTAGAGGGAAAACATCTCAAAAGTAAATTAAACCTAGTAACCTAATTTAATTAATGGTGCCAGCAGCGGGGACAAATTTTGTAACGTTTCGCATAACAATATCCATTACACGGTGTAACGCTGGCCCCATTAGTTTACCTTTATCCCACCAAGCAGTGTACTGTTGGCCTATAAACTGTCTCTTAATGGTGAACACACCTGAGACCGGAGTATGGGTACGTACTAAACTCGGCAAGGAAGGCACTTAAAGATCTGCAGGTTAAGATAATTAATTACACGTTTGAGATAATTATATCAAAGCTCAATTTTTATACTGTAACCCTTATATCTTTGTTTATTTTTTAGATTAGAACTATTAATTTAGAAATATAGTACTGTTTTGAAATATTTTTAGTTTATTATGGACGATATGGTTCCGTGACTACCTCTTGTGTTTCGATTACACAAGCCGATATAAAGGAATTAAATTTAGAGCAGAGCATGTTAGGCAGGGTAAATAAGTACTTCCTCCTATTTCAGGTGTAGTAAAAGGTAGGGCTGATGTACTGGGAAATAAAGATCGCGGTATGTCCGTCCATCCGAGCGTAACTGTGGGCACCAGCTTTCTCTCTACGATTGTCACCATGCTTGTCCATTGTGGCAATTATGGGCATTATTACACCTTTATTGGATGTAGTAGATGTATTCTAGTCTCAGGTAGTAGACGTTTCAACTAGTTGAAAGAACTTAAATTAAGGTATAAGTTCTAGATTGTTTTGCTTTAATATTCTACGATTTTCCTAAAGAACTATACTCCTATAGTTATTAAATAAATGGTTGAGTCGAAATAAAAAGGTTCAACGCAATAGTATGAATAAAATACTATATTGTATGTATGATCTATAATATCTTTATCAAAGCTTACAGCGCGTAAATATAACCAAGTTAATAACTCGGAAGAGGTAAGTGTGTGTTAATGTTAATAATACATACTACACGTACAAGGTTGTTATTACATAACACAAAAAATCAGCAGAATAATTTGGGTGGTACTTTATTGAAACCGTCACAATATCCGATTCTGGCGCGAATGTCCAAACTTGAGTAATTGGCATCCCACAGTGTAGAGCACGGTCGCAGACATCAGAACCCTAATAAAAAAAAATATAGTATATCAACGTGACCTCGGGATGAAGGTCATTTGCGGGTAATACCTATGAGTTTCCATTTTACTTCATAATTTGTAATATCTTGGATCTGTCTACTCTCTCGTACAATATTTACAGATGAAAAGATTTTATCTTGGCTATAATTATCTAAATCAGGATACACGTGCCGAAAATGTACTAGGGTAGCATATGTTTTAAGATCTTATCAGTGAGCAAAAAGTATTAGTAAGATAACTTGCTAGATATATGTATACCTGTTCCCTGCTTCACTTGCCACTTATTTGTTATTGTACCAACCGTTTTTCGCAATAATAAGATCATCATCACAAAAAGGGGGAATTTTTCCATTATGGCCTCCTTGGGTACCTCACGGCTATATAGCTTGGAGTGCTGTGTAATTCGTATTAATTTCATCATCATCATCATCATTATACCAGCTATTGAAAGTCCACTACTGGACATATGCCTCTCCATGTAAGTAGGTTTTTTGCCCATAATTGCCGCGCTGGGCCAGCGTCATGGCAATCGAAGAGCGCAGTTTTTGCGACGGGAATGATGCTGCCCATACCCGCCCTTGGCATCTGAGCTGCACTGTTTCGGATGGATATACCGCCATCTGTCGGCTCTGGTACCTTAGTCGCCTCTTACGACACCTGATGCAGTGGTAGGTACTATTGTACTCCGCCGGTACCTCACGGCAATATAATGAATTTACTTAGACACTACCGTACAATGATACTATGCAACTCGTGCGTTAACCACATAAATCAAATAAACGTTTAGGAAATAATTTGCAATAATGATTGGAATTCGGGAATTCTGTTTAACACAACTTTACTAAAACACACATGGCAATTATAACTTAATTGATGTGACGGCAATCACGTGCCATGTCCTCCTGCGTGTATATAACGATGTTATTAATGATCCAGTATTGGAAAATAGATAATTACTATAGACACGGTACAATATTAAACATTTTGGACATAGGCCGCTGCAAGATATTTCCATCAGGACCATTTACATAAATACAAATGTACGGTGGGCAACGGTTCATCGTACCAAAATGGATTTTTTACAATCCATTCTATACTCAATGTCCCGCTTTTTGGTTTTGACCGATTTGAAGGCTTATCTGTTGCTGCTTGTAACCTCAAAAAAACAGTTTTATCAGTATATATAAAAGGAGAATTGACTTACATATCAACGCAGGGTCTAAACTTTAAGCGTTAGAAACATTCAATTTTGCACAGGTATTCCTTTTATAACCACTAAGAAAGACTTTTTAAAAAATCACCCCCTTAAAAGATTAAAATAAAAGAAGTTATTCTAATAAAATTCAGTATAAATGTTCTTCGTTAAAAGTAATGAAACATGTGTAAAAATTGTTTTAAAAAATCACCCCTTAAGGGAATAAAAGGAAGATGCAAAGTTGGAATGAAAGTTCTAACTTGGATAAAATCGCGGGGCGCTACTAGTATTAAATAAAATTATAAAAAGTTTATTATAATTTTTGTCAGTATAATAAAAACAATACGTACTAAGTAAATAACAACTATTAGTTAATGCTCGTCTTATATGTAGGGAGAAAAAAGAACCGTGCTTTATATCAAGAGATCTGTCTGGGAACAGAACCATATTAAGCAAGGAATAAGGAGACGATTAATCTACTAGAACTAACCATAAATATGGACAAGTGCAGTACAAGCTTTATTCTTCATAAAAAAATTAATAGTGATTTTGTTTTTGTCTAAGACGTCGACTTAGAAAGCTACACGTTATGAAAAATAAATTATCAATATTTTTATAACAATAACATCGTTTGACGTGTTTTGCCTTTTCAGCAATTGTTTCTGAGAACGAATCAGATACCGCAACATCAAACAAACATGTACGAAATTGAAGGCGTTAATATGACAATACGTGATATTTAGAACAAAGCATTATCTTTCAAAAGTCAACATATACAAATATTTTAACGGTAAAAGAGTGAGTATTTTGTTAAATGTTCTCATACCTAGAATAATCAATTGCATTTTAAAAATCTCAATATAGCAAAATACGAGTGAATCCGCGGGGCACAGGTAGTTCAAGTATAAAATAAACGCGGTATTGGATTATCATATGTACGTAGTTGATTAATGCAAGTTCCCAGGGGCAATAATAAATCATGAAATAACATCGCGACTCGCTGCCATCACTGATAACCGCATTTGACAAATTAATTTCTGTTGGAGATTTCGCCCGCTCCCATTGTCTGTTAGTAGTTTCGACAGGACATTGTTTATTTTGAATGATGCATCTCATTATTCTGCATTGCAGCGTTGGTTTGGCAACTGTTGTTAGTACATCGTATATTTTTAAATCGGCCGAGAAATGTATTCGACCTTTATTGTTTGACTCATTTTAAATATTCGTCTAAAGTTTTTTTTTCAAACTTTGTTTTATCTTAGGTATATAGTGATATATAAGATAAAACAAAGGGACTATTTCCCGCTATCTGTCTTTTATAGCGATTTTTTTTAATAGATAAAGTGATTCAAGAATGTATAATACATGCATCATGTAATAGAAAAACGGATAATTTCGAGTTTACTGATGTAATGTCGTAAATAAAAATACTTTTGCACTTACATTGCAAAGGGTACCTAAACCCGACGAGATAGATCGAAAATGATCTACAAAAAAGTCAGTAATGGCTGCAATAACCATTTATGTCCTCAATGCACTCGTACAATGACGGGGCGGGTTGTTAGTCCTATTTAATACACATAAACTATATAGTCTATTCTTTATATGTTTCCAGGGCTGTATGTAGACGCTGCGTTGGTCGAATAACAGTGTTTAAGACACTTAGAAGTGGCCTTACTGATCTGAGCGGTAAATCTCATCGCACCATTAGGCTAAAGGGGCCCAGCAGTAAAACAAAACGTGTAGCTACGCTTTTGCCCAGAATCGACCCCTCAAATAAAAAATATTGCCCATTCCAACGCTTCGGTAATTCAATTCCCTAACGGAATGTCTGTAATATCAGTACAAAATCGTGAAACGTCGAAATTTCCGCTGTTATATTAACGCGGTATTGGTGCAAAACGTGGGACGAATCCATTAGCGAGGCGTTTTTAATTAACTCTGCCCTCTTGCCGCTTATGAAATGACCATCCATTTAGCAATCAGCCATTTCGTTATCGAGTGTCGCGATGTTCGTTATGGGTTGATTAATTAAAAATATATATGTCATCGCATGTTATACTTCTATTTTTTCTTATACCTCTTCCTTTGTCAATCTTCATATCGCTCCACACTATAAAAGGTACATTGCTGGATATAAGCCTATTGAATATCTGTAAAGGACCGGTTGTTTGCGCACTGCGTTCAGTGCATTTTTACCAATAAACCTATTGTGGGTCAACATCATACGCTATTTTTGGTCTAAATTCAGAACCTTACGGCTTTATCTCCAATGGCATTATTTATTTTCACTTTAACTTGCTAATCCGCAGATCTGTCGGAAACTTTGGTTCTTTTGCGGATATCCTCATTACTGATTAGACCGCGCAAAGACACTTCAAACATTGCCTTCTACATAAAATTAGACCACATTTAATAAATCGTCGCTGGTAACACACATTGATCGAAGACTTTTGGCTTAGGGTTGTCAGACGAGAGGTTTTTTTGTTAGGCATTATTTTGGTCGATTTGGATTTCGTATGAATCGCCGCCTATGAGACTTGGTATATCGGAAGGTAAACTATTCTACTCTGCTTACCAGTAGCTACCCTATGGCATATATTATACACATCATCATTATTTGCCATATGCGTTTTTTCAGTTTATTTTAATAATATCCTTAATATTTACTTCAATCACAAACACTGTTATTGGCTACGCGCAATAAAAAGTAAATGATACGCTTTTTTGCAGCTTACTTATCCTTTTAGGTCAACGTAACCTATATTTACTGTATTCTTTATATACATTCTGAACCATACTGAATTCCAACCAACCAACAACCATCCTGAACACATTTCGACATAATCGTGAGAATTTGATGAAAGTCATCTTCAATCTTATGATTAATCCGTACTAATATTATAAATACGGAAGTAACTCTGTCTGTCTGTCTGATACGCTTCCCCGCTTAAACCTCTGAACCGATTTTGATGAAATTTGGCACAGACAACCTTTAGACCCTAAAAACGACATAGGCTATTTTTTGATTCAAAATAAGAGCCGAAAAGGGGGATGGAAATATCTATATTTTTAGTGCTAGAATCTTGAAACTTATTTTTCTGGCCATTCATTCGATATAAATAAATATGACACTCAAAGTTAATATAAATTGAGGTAAAGAGGTATGGTACCCAAAAAAAACAATTCTACGCGGACGAAGTCGCGGGCACAGCTTGTAACATATATATTAACAAACAGTCAATATATATACTAATAAATACAAATAATAAAGCTGAGATGAGCAACGAAAATTATTGTAACTACGTTATATTATGGAGCTGAATATCGTCAGAATTACATTACTTCATGTTTTGTTTTCGCTATAATTCTACAATATTTTGGAGGTCGCAAACATTGTTGAAGAAAACAACCTCGATGACAGACATTTTCTTGGCAAGCTCGCCGTACCTTCGATTTCAAACGTGACTAGCTACAATATCGTCAGAACTCGCAGTTTCTGAATCACATAACATTGTTTATTACAGCATCGCTAACATTCGTCATCCTGATTACAAGAATAACAAGGTGGTCTTAACCGATTGTATAATGTTTTATTGGTTTTATTTATTTATTTAATATTGGATAACCAACAAAGATAACAGGAAACATAACAATTTTCTTGACTGTTTGTTAATATATATGAAAAATAACAATTTTCAATAACATCATGCCTAATTATTAATATTTAAAAAAAGGTAATAATCACTCAGTAAGGATGTAAAATAATTAACGAAATACAAAAACATTTAAAATAAAAAATCAGCAATCTTACGGTACACCATCAAACGATTTTATCAATGAAAAAAACCCGGGAGAGTATGAAAATTAATGTCAAGTTCAGGCAGACTTTTGGCTAGACTATTATACAGACGGGATATACGGTTACTACCCATCCTGGTTCTACAGAACTTATTTCTAAATAATCCACAGGGGTGACGAGGTATCCTATAATATTTATAGTAAATTTTCCCTAATAATAATGGCACGTTTTAAAATATTTTTGTGTCTATACTATTGTTGTTCTTAAAATACTTTCCTTCGATAATCATTGTAGCAGATTTCTACTATATAACACCAAACAACGATAAGCAAGTCAGCCATATTGTCCGAACGAGTAATATAAACCCCAAGGCTCTCGGTTGTGGCTGCGTTTTAGTGTTTGTGTAGGATTACAAGTCCTTATTACTAACGACTTTGTCAACTAGTATTATGTTAATAATATTCTAACGTGGGATTGAGATGTTTCTATGTTAAGTACATAATCAGAATTACAAATGTATACACTTCAATTACAATTAAATTGATATGGATCGTTGTAACTTGAAGTGTCCTGAGTAAAATGGTTACTAAACGTTTTCATCATCATTATCATTATAGCGATCGTTAAACGTCCACTACTGGATATAGTTCTACGCTCAAGCGCTGGGCGAGCGTGGTGGGCAAGAAATGCTGCTTCGGTTATATCGCTATATGTCAGTTTCGGTATCTTAGTCGCCTCTTACAAGTCCTGGTACAGGAGAAGGTCCTATTCCACTCTACCGGTACTACACGACTATCTCAGTAAGATACGTAAACGTTTTATAATTCTTATTTACAACCATATTCATGAAAATGCCATCCTTTAATTACATACTGATTTAGTTAATGCAAAAAATAATAAAACAAAACGTAACGAAATTACTGATGATACCTTAAAAAAATAGGGAGGTTATTTTTCTTTAAAATGTTGAGAATTCTCTATTCCTATATTAAGTGCTAGTGTTTGAACTAGCTACTATATCGGTCGGATTACAAGGGCATAGATTTAAGGTTATTGTTTTAAACGTTGGACGAAGAGACGTCATATCTCCGGAGCTATTTAATGCCACTTTGGATACAATGGAAACACTCCTTACCTTCAAAACTACTGGAATGGCAAAGATTTGGCATAAGTGTTAATGATGAATATATCACTCAACATAGGTTTGCTGCCGTCAAGGCAGAATCGATTGAATGTCTAAGCACGATGCTTTAATATCTAAAGGAAATTTCTCAACAGATGGATCTCAGAATGAGCATGTATATAGCCAAACAAATGTATGATATCCATATCAGATCTCGCTTCATGAATTATTGACTATATCATCTTCATCATCATGATCATCATATCAGCCATTAGAAGTCCACGGCTGGACATAAGCTTACCCAAGAAAGGGGGAATTATACTCGTAATTGCCGCGTTGGGCAAGCGTGTTGGCAATCGCACAGCGTATCTTTGGCGGTGGAAATGCTACTGCCCATCCGCTTCCTGTGCTATAGAGCTACACTGATTCGGATGGATATACCGCCATCTGTTGGTTCTGTACTTCAGTCGTCTCTTACGACATCTGATGTAAAGGGTACCTCACTGCAAGACTTTATGATTTAATAGTTCAGTTTAAAAAAGAGCCGATCCAAGTACTATACATGTGATATACCATCATTTGAAATTAAAAAAAAACTATTGGACGAATTATGCCGTGATACATGACCTCTGACTATATAAGCCTACACAAAGTAACCCATAGATCTATGGAGAGGGTAATGCTTGGAGTCTTGCGCGATCAAATTAAAAACAAGGAGATCCTTAATATAACCAAAATTACCAATACAACCTAGCGAATTATTATCCACAAATACTACCAGCAAGCACAGCGTAGGAATTGGAAATCACTTGGGACTGCTTATATATATCCAGCGGTAGATGTTCTACGGCTGCTGCGATGACAAAGATGCCTTATTGAAACACCGTAAAGTGAAAGAAATAGCTGCTCGAGTGTTATTATTAGCAAGCTTGTTAATCGCCAAGAAATGTTCACTTTTCAATCTATTTTTTGTTAACAAATAAGTATGAAATAAAACAAACACTGTCCGAAGTTAAACAGAAAACGCCGAGTTGAATTTACGGATCTTATCTGAGGTAACCGAAAGACACAGAAAAGCCCTTTTAATTCAATATTCTGAACAAACAAATGCCTCTGCCATTTCGGGTACCAGGGCAGCAAGCGCTATCAGGAGGTCTCATTCGCCTTTATTGCGGTGTTGTGAACCGAGTGAGAGGTAACCGGGCGAGCGTTATCACATTCACACATCCAATTTGTATGCAAGCACTAGCACTCCCCTGGCTACAGGCCGCGTCATTTGCACGTCGACAGAAGAAACCGGCGCTGAAACCTTTTGTGTATGTTGTAAGCAAATTTCTTAAGAAAGTTTCAAGTAGCTGTGATTTTTTTACGAAACGTTTACATAATCGTCCCGTGAGGTGCCGGCAGAGTAGAATAGTACTTCTCCCTGTACCCTATACCAGGTGACGTAGAAGGCGACTAAGACAAAGAAAACTGATAGATGGCGTTCTCCATCCGAAATAGTACAGTTCAAATACACAGGATGGTGATGGACAGCAGCATCTCCGTAGCGAAAACTGCGCTCTGTGAATGCTAACTCGCTTGTCCAGAGCGTCTAATGGCTAAGGCTGGTATGATGATGATGTTGATGATTAGATCGTCTGTGGCAACACTCTTTTAGACTTACAAGACGATTATATGAGAAAATTAAAAGAATACTTAATCGTGGGCCAGAATAGACAAATAAAATTGAAATACAATATTCTCTTTTGTAAAAAAAATCGCCGGATTCTCCACTAATCGATATAGTGCCATCGAATAGTAATAACTATTAGATATATATTAAACACTTCATCATTGGAAGAGTTAAATCGCCAAATTACTTTGAATTATTAGACACGTGGACTAAAACTATCAAGTGGTTAGTTATAAATAAATAATTCTCTCGACATCTTATATATTGACCTGGCTCCGAGGTAAGTAGCTAATACATTTGTGTGCATACACATATATGCCTAGGAATCTCTCGCGTATATACGTAGGATTAATTCAATTGTCTAGATGTATACTTTGTGTAATTTTGTTTAAAGGTAGTTTTTGTTTAGAAGTTCTCCCGTAACGAGGCGCCCGAGGTTGTAATAAATGGTAGCCGAAACACTACACTTGGCGGTTCTCCCACTCCTTAGGAAAGTTTTACTTGCAAAAGTTCTCAAAGGCACTCGCTGAACTCTCGTTAGTTGCCCGAGGTTTTATCAGTTTACAAGTAAAATATGTTACTTTTTCTTTGCCTTGGACGAGATTGAATTTATTTTATTTTATCTTTTATAAATTGTTTTTTACATGCAGCCAGCATTAGCTGGTTTTTGTCAGATCCTAAACTCAGACATACTTGCAGCTTAGTTCAGTTGATTTTATTATTATAAACAAATTGATTACCGACTAAAACAGGAGCATTAGTTAAGAAAACTTTAATATAATATTATTTTTTTAATAATTTTTATTATTTGTACGTTAATGACACGCAAAAATACTACGTTTTATGTCATGAAAACGTTAAAAATTTTATTTTAGTTATAGCTATCCTGCCAGAGCTCATTATTAATATAATATTTAATATTTTTCTAGAAATTATTAGAGATCCCTATTGAAATTTCATTAATGTAAAGTATGGAAAACATTATCATAAAATTACTTTAATCGCATGCGCTGCAGAAAGTATGTTCAAAGTTATAAATAATATTTAAATACATTCAATAAACTTCGCGATACTATATGTCCAGCTGTTGTATTTATTTCACTGTAACTACATTTTTTAAAGAATTCCTAACAAAACCACACCATGCCAAAAGTACCGTGTTATTCATGTTTTTATATTAATCCTTACACAAATAAATTATATTGTATTTAAGACTAGTAGATAACTTTTTGAATGGATACAATCGGCCATTGTATTCATAAGCTATTACGAGTTTAAAAATGTCAATCTAAAAAAATACAATATATGCCGCTCGATTCGTTCGTTGGGTGTGGTGTGCGGGCTATGCGGCGAAGATTCTAGGTCGGATCGTGTGTACAAGATTTTCAAGACTATGATCAGTTGTAGCCAATCCATATATGTTTAACCCAAACGTTTAAAATAATTGTCCACTCTTGCCAAACTGGGGTCGTTAGAATTTAATAAGCAAACTAAAATAGTAAAAACACTAGAAAAAATTATCTAATTATTTATAAAACGTTCGACAAAATGAAAACTTTAGACAGTTAAAAAATAACTAAAATAATTTTTATGCTAAAGCGCTCTTCAGTTTCCAGGAAGTTTTTTTAAAGTTCTCCGTCAGAAATACAGGTATCTACGGATATACTCGTATTCAAATAAGACTCTTCTGAAGTAGCCCGACTTCTTGAATATATTTAAATTTAAATCGGTATATTCATATCCCAGGAATACAAACCTCTATTGGTAACGGAATCAGATGTATTTATCAATTTTACTTTTAATTTTCCCCATTTATATTAACAAAACAATTTTACATAATGGTATCATAAAGGAAACTACTTTTTTTTAAGACTTTATTGAACAAAACTTAATTTGATGAAAAGCTTACCAAAGTTGTTTTCAAGACACACTAATTGCTGCTTTAGACCCGTTGAAATACTTGATTTATTTATTATAAGTAGCTTTAAAATATCATGTTAGTTGTATTTTCTGTCCCTTTTCTAATTATATAGTACAAGAAAAAATGTTTAATTGATGACTAATTTTCTCGTTTTCCACAAGTACGTGAATGCTTTGGAAGAGGACTTGATTCTCTTGACTTTTGTTTATTTTTCTGGATGTTAATTTAATTAATTTGATCTGCAAACATTTATACCAAAAGAGACGGGATTTTCGCAGGGCTAAGATTCATCGCCGTATAAAATACGTAATATATATACTAAATACTATTATTACTTAATTTAGTAACAAGTATAAGTTCCGAGTGATGGTGAGCTTCACCGTATTCTATAGACGAAGTTATCACTAGCGCGTCATCAACCTGTGATATTATGCGACTAGAAGATAATATTTCACATTATCACGTAATTTAATTGCCTCTCATTCTTCATACCGGAACATAACAATGCGTACAGCTGTTAGGCGGTAGAACATCAGATGAATTTTGTACAAGATCTCTCTTTAGTGTTTCCTAGTACGCAAATTTTACTAACAAAAATAAAAATTTTACACTGTTTTTACGGAACAATATAAAAGTTACATTTAAGCCAAAAACAGAAACAAACCGAATTTGCGGTCTTAAAATACATTTGTACAAAAGACGCCTCCCGTATTAAAACGTCCCTTTAAGTTAAAAAAATCCTTGTTGGCTGATGTCCCCGCTCGGTCTCCAAGTCATTAAACTGGAATAATTTATGTGCAAGCCACAAAATACTTTCCACTTTCCTATTATCCTCGGGCTTTTTAAAATTCCCTTTCACCTGTTTATTTTCGCCGTAAAACGGGGTGTTGATGACTCCCTCTAATGTCAATTTATTGCTGCCCCACGTTCTTTGTGTAAATAAAAGAATAATACACAGACGTTTTTAATGGATCCTGCTGTTTGCTATTACTTATCTAACTGGTGCAGGCCGACTTACAGACTTTTAGTTTAGGGGCGTAATAGCCGGACTCAAACCTTCCAATTTTATATATATTATTTATACAAGTGAAATGTCCCCTTTTTTCTCACTCACTCATATCTGGTAAATTCACATAACGTTTGTATTGTATATTAGTTTCGTTTATATCATCATCATATTATAGAAAGTCCTCTGTTAAACGCAGGCCAAGATAGGGGGATTTATAGGAAAATTGCTGCGCTGTTCAGGCGTCGTGGCAATCACAGATTACAACTTCGTGACGAAGATGCAACTGGCCTTCCCCACCCTGCGGTATTATGTTGCGCTGTTTCGGATAGATACCGCCACATATCGGTTCCGGTACTTTAATCGTTTCTTACACATGTTGGAAGTTCTATTCTAACACACACACGTGACAATAAGTCTATTATTTTTTAGAAAATACTACTAAAAGCGTGTCTATCACCATTAACCGAGCTCGTCCCAAACAAAAAAAATACGCACCGTCACTTACATACGCAATGCGTAAAACATGGCGTGCGTGACCACTAAATTAGTGGTGATATCTATCTATCTATCTGTTTAATTATAAATGTCTATGCTGCAATGGTGTATTCTATTTTAATACCTTCTTTTCGCAACGTCGTATGCTCCAATATGGTTTTTTGTGACACGACTTCGTTTGAAATTGATTTTTTTCCACAAAACCAGAATACCGGGTCTTAGATTTCCCGAATGATTCTAATGAATTATCGTTAAGATGCTGATAGGAGATTACATCGCATATTGTTTTTTGACAGGTTTATTGGATTTAATATTTAATTATTGGCTTTCAATATTTAATTATTAAAATCAGGATAATGTATGAGACGTTGTGGTAATTTATTTATTAATTATATAGATTTCAATGAGAAGTCAAAATGGTACAATAAAAACGAACACGAACACATAATGAAATGCCACCATAATTAAAATCTTAGAGTAAGAGTATGAAGAATAGATCTATCTTTTATATATGTATATATTTGAAAGATAGAAGCTCGGGTAATATTAATAGAGTTACCATTTTTGGTTCATATTTATGGGAAGACAGTCAGAATAAAATTCTAATTTGTTAAACTCTCCCTTGTACCGTTCACGGGCATTTCGAGTCTGTGCACATTTTCATTAATCTTCGTAAAGATAATTATGTGCGTTTTACGTGTTTATTTCTGCCGTGTAACACAAATGTATATTTTATTTGCGGAAAAAAATCGTATACAGTATATAGGAGAAGGTTAATCATTACTCCCTTAATGATTCTGCAGTAAAGTAACTCAGAAGACAAATCCAGATACGGCAGTCTAGTTTTTAGACAGATAAGTATATACATAAAAACAGCAGTTTAGAGCGAAATTTGATGACTCTAGCATCATTTATTTTAGAATCGGCATATATACTGCAGAAATAATTCGAAATTTATCATAATTGTAGTAAAGCGTAAGATTATTTTTTCTAAGATACCATACAATTTACATTTACTTCCAAGTAGTAGTAGAAATAACAATAACCATCATCACCATGTCAACCATTTTAAATCCGCTGCTGGACATCGGCCTCCCAATAAAGGGGGTTATGCCCATAATTGCCGCGCTGGGCAGGCTTGGTAGCAATTGCAAAGCGTAATTTTCGCGTTTGGAATGCTGCTGCCAAAAAAAATTACCATGTCAATCTAAATAAACGCGGCAACATAATAAAACTAATAATTAGTTAAATATTTTTTTCTACACAGTAAATGTGACATATTTACTAAAGAAAATCATACTCATAAACGATATACGCCTGCCATGTTATCTGGTATTGCAAGATTTAAGGCGGCCCAGATAGGTGCAGCAGAGCTGAAGGTGCATTTAGGATAAAAGGCTGACCCAGCAATACTGCTAAATCGAATATGAGTACCCTGTACTAGGAGATCATGATTTGTAAACAGAACAGTTCATATAAATACACACTTGGTGTCCTTCGATAACATTATCCTCCTGAATTTCGTTTCTTATCGAGTCTATATGGAACTTTATAGAGTTGAGTCAAAATTGTATTCTGCCATTTATATGTAAAAAGGTTTTAAACAGACACATATATCATAATAATATGGATTTCTATACACCAAACTTCCATCCAAACGAGCACAATTCCCTAAATCACAGTATCGTGTCAGGAGCCAAGTCGTATAACCGAATCAATACAAATAAAACGTCTATCGGATTTATATATCGCACGCACTTGATTCAATAAACACCCAATGACGACATTCCCACTCGCCACTGTCGCAATCGACATCATATTGATCCCGGTACGGGACGTGGTGTCGCTCGGGACGCACAGATTGGCGTGCGGACTCAGGCTAAACAAATTCACCAACTTCCCACCAAAGCTCAGAACTGAAATGTGAAGTTGATTTTAGTCTGAGTGAAATTCTACTGCTTCTCCGCTTTGCGAAATTCTGTTATCCAACATGCTTTATACTAGTGCATAAAGATCATTAATATTACAAAAAAAATTCTACACACACTAACAATAACTTTTTTTCGCCATGAATATTTTATCACATGCAATTATAATTTTCACATGAATTCACTTAATTTCATTCACAAATAAACTCAAATAACGCAACCAATAAGAAAATTATACAGAACAAAATTTTTAATATTTCAACATATTTTTCTTATTTTGGTATAGGTATGTAATGAAATGACATTTAATTATTTTATATTTAAAAGCATTGGATTGAAATTGATAGGGTTTTCATCGGAAAGCATCACATGATTCAATGGCGGATAGACGTTTAGATTGATTGGAATATTTTAAAATTTAAATAATAGGATATAATCGAGGGGGCGATATAATTAAGGTTTAAATATCGTTTCTTTGTATTTTAGGTAAAATAAAACAATTATGGGCAAAAAACCTCCTTTCTTGGAGAGGCTTATGCCCAGCAGTGGACTTTCGAAGGCTGGTATGATGAGGGCATTCGGGACCAATCGGGCCCAGGTTTCACCCATCTTAACATCAACTGATGCAGACGTGGTTATGGTCAACGCGCAGTGTGTACCACAGCGCTATAATTTATTTACTCTGACATTTTTGTTTATTATGGACTACGGTATTTTATTTTCAATTTACTTGCCAAAGTTTAAATTAAAAACATTACTCCGAGTCCGCATGTTACATTTTAAACTTCACAATTTTGTACAAGATAGGTTCATTAGGTCCCTTTGATCCCCTGGGACCGGTGTCACGTTTCGTTCACACAACCGTTTCCTCTCGCAAAGTCATACGAATTTTATCTATGTGTTTACAAAGTACAGGTAGATTTTTCAGTTACATATAAATCCGTCGCTCCATTAGGATTTTCTTTGTGCTGGAGTGTGTACGATCTATATATTTTTATTACCTGTATAATAATCGTAACAACTTTTATTATCATTATCATCATTACAGCCATTGCAAATCCACTGCTGGACATAGGCTTCCCCAAGAAAGGAGAAATTTGCCTATATTTTTCGCTCTATGAAAGCGTGTTGGCAATCGCAGAGCGCAGTCCTGTGCATTTGTGCACTGTTTCGGATGGATATACCGCCATCCTTCGGTTCTGGTACCTTAGCCTTACCTCTTACGAAACCTGGTACAGAGGTATGTAATATTCTACTCTGCCGGTACCTCACAGCTATTATAATATATAACATGACTTAAATTTCGCTTTTATATAAATTAATAAGCGTTTAGTAAGTTTGTACTTTTAGTATTATTAATTTAAATAAGCGTAATATAAACACTTTACATCTCATACAAATGTCGTCTGCGTTGGTACTTCACTCTCACTTATTTCTATCACCAAATAGCAATGTTTGCATGCCTGCGTTCCGGTTTCAAGGGCGAGTGTAATTGAAAAAGCGGTGAAATTACTGCGTTTTGTGACATAATATCTTCAAGACATAATATCTTCAACACGTTTGTGATATCCTTGTGATATTACGAGCGTCTGTGGGCTGCAGTGACGTTTACTTACACGCGGGCTGTATACTTGTTTGTCGACCTGGTCTAATAATAAATAAAAAATACTATTAAATAATATAACTTCTGCCGTCGGCAAACGGAACTTTATCTACGAGTAGGTTTAAAGTTTCTAATAATAAGCCACTTGCAAGTAAAACGACACTTAACAAACAAACCAGCATTGAAAACCATTATGATCGCCACTTACTGCACCTAGAGGCTTTCACAACTATCGGTCTTCTTTCACTCACTAACAGTTTCCAGAGTATAACCAGATTGCCGGTTCGCTCTGTGAGAAATCAGACGTTGTGTCGCGCGGTACGTGATTGCTCTCTTAACCCTTTCTACCCCGACGGCCTCGGTTTTCGTCGCTATGTATCCCGCTCACTACTTTATAGCAATTGTGCTGGCTATGTCGCTAGGAAGCGATCACGCAATGTGAGAGATATCATGATTGTAGCCAAAGAACGTCCACCAACGGACATATACGACACATGGTATAGACGAAGGTACCATTTTACTCTGCTGGTACCCTTTTCTTCCAAAGCTTATTAGAAAGATCTTGTAATAAGTATTTAGTAGTAGCGTCGTTTTGCTTTTAACTTAAATAATAAATAAATATTACTTTTAATAATAAGAAGCACAAGAGATCAGGGCAGCCACATAACGTCTGGCTGCGGTGCTATCTTTTAATTATTAATTTACAGATTTATTTAAAAATAAATTCGATTTTATAAATAAATGTTCGTAATTGGTGACTACATATTCCAATAAAAATAGTGTGTAGAACTGTTTATAGCCAAATAACAATTGAATAAAGTTATTTGATTATTATGATTGTGCATTAATTATGTGATTTAATGAATGTGTTGGCCACACATTCATTGTTTTGTTCACCATCTAACGGACTATTTTTGTGTAGTGTGTTTGACTGTAGTGCTACCCATTTCCATTGTAATAAAAATGTGACACTATATTTGTAGACCACTTTTCGTAACCTCCAATATGTTATGGCTTGACAAAGAGACAACGCGCCCTTATTCTGAGCAAAACAATTTCGTCTTATTTGTTTCAGCATTTTCTTATTCACTCAATTAATCAAGTAAAGGAACACAGTGAATGTAAAAATATAACTCAGATACCCTAAGCACCCTGTGATCCTCGCATTACTCGGTATAACATTGTCTCTCTCGTTCTTATTGACAAAACTTCGCAGCTTATTACTGTTCAGAACTTGTGTTGACATGAAATTACTTTTGTTCCCTGATCAATACTGACTTCAAAAGAACTTATTGCCGAAAAACAAAAGTCATTTTCTCGTCGCAGTTCAAAGGCGACAGCAAACTGTTCCCATTAACGGTTTTAAAACAATCTCTGTTCTTGCGTGTAATTCAATTTAATACACCATTGTATATTGTGGTATAACTTTAAATATACATAAATATATTCTCAATAAGGTATCCAATGTTTCACAAGATAACCTACTATTATACAAATCCAACTTAATTCATAGTTGGTTTCAATCATTTTAATCTTGTTTTATTTAATATCTACTTATGTTAGGTAACTTTCTTTTTGTATTAGGGTTTGAATTGTGTTAAGACAAAGTTTACTTAAGGTTTGAGTTAATATGTTTTGTTATTTTTATTTGCCTTCTTCTCCTTAAATGTATGTAACATTTAGTTCCTAAATACAGTCTTGTGAGTTTTACTACTGCTTCAAAATAAGCAAACGCCAGTATTGTATTTATTTATTAATTAAATTTTTAATAAATTCACTTAACATGTCATATCTTGACCGGACTCCGAAATAAGTAGCTTAAAGCATTTGCGCTTCGGATATTATATCAGACGACAGAAGAAGTACAAATAAAATAATTACATGCATATAAAATAACACCCAGACATAACAGAAACATATTTGTATTTGTTTATCATATAAATATTTGCTTTGGGTGGGAATTGAACCACGACATTTGGCGCATAAGGTAGGATCACTATCCTCTGCGCCATCAGTTGTTTAATCATTAATTATTTATTAATGACATATATGTTTTAGAACATAGATATTTAAAGCAACGATTAAAATATATTTTGCAGGACGATCTATACAAATTATGACAATCAATTTTGTACTTATCTTAGTATGTATTAGGTTAGAAGGTATATATTAATACCAGCATTAAGAATCGCTAATAACCAATATGTTAATATTACAAGAAATGTATGTAAATACCAATAATTAAAATGAAATCGAAATTTAATTTAAGTGAGGAGTCGGAGAGGATACGAGTGTTTTCGGTCAATCTCACAAACAACTTATGTCCAATGGTGACATCACTGTGTGCAACATGCACACAGAAATATTATTTATATATTATTTTGGAGTTAGTCAACTATCCCTTACTAGTGTATCTAGTAGTACTTACGATTAGAAAAGCTTGTTACTTCGTAATTGCTGGCTGAATCCGAATGAAGTTAGAGTACCAACCGGATCGAAGAGGTAGGTAATTCATAATCTAAATAACCAAGAGTAGCATTAAACTACTAAAATATATTTTTTTACTATGCACTCGGATGCGGTCGGTTTGGGATGCTAGAAAAATAATAAATGTGAAAGATTATTAAGACGTCTACTGCTTAATCACGCCACAACGGTAACATGCACATTCAAATTCAATTACACAGATTTCGTTGTCAAAACAATTTTCTAAATAAATATATTGTATACGCAGATTTTTTTAAACTTTTTAATAATTATCGACCACGTTTACTTAAGGGAACGAAAGCAAACAAACCGCGAACAAACTCGCGGCTAACAATTTATACGAATCCGTACCCGCTCCAATCATAATCCAAAACACAATTTCATATTAAAAACAGAACGAAAGGTTTCAATTCATTTTTCCTCCGAAAGCCATTTGCATGAACTTTCTGCATGCCAATTTCATGTAAAGTATGCTGTAGTAAAGCAAAATAAGCCCCGAGCCGGCACGAGGAAGGAGGTGGCGAGGAAATAGGTTTCACTCGAAATTGCATACAGGCTATACACGATCAAAGATAACTTCTTTGATATCAGTGGAACAACACGCATACTGCTATTTACATATGCAATAGGTTTTCATAGATTGATCGTTCTTTTGCATAGTTTTGTATTATTTCAGAATGATTCGGAGCTTGTAGTGATCCTATCATGTACCTATTTTGTAAGAGTCCATCGTTCGATTCCCAACCAGAGCAAATATGTCTGGCTGTTAAATATATGTATTTAAGTGATATATTTGTGATTCTTCTGTTGTCTGATGTTCGTAACGCTAGTGCTTGAGGCTATTTACCACGGAGTCAGATCAATGTATGAGGTGTTGTGGGAATTTATTATTTTTATTTATTCTTTTTTGATATTATGCATACATTTGGCTTATTTCGAGCTTAATGTAGTTATTACTCTTCTATCGACCAATCATCATTTTGGATATCTATCAAAGAATTTGTTATTTTTAAACACTAAGAAAATAATTTTATCCGGTTACAATTTCTGAACGTATGCACTTCGTATTTCGTGTCAAATCTGTCTTGAAACCGAATCAGCCAACACCGACTTCATGTAGTACTTGTCTGCCCTACCACTATAATGCGATTTAAATAAAGCGGAGACGCGGAGGGAAGCAGCCATAGCAATGGAGGCTGGTCGCCGAAACTGTGAAGGAGAGTATAAGTGCCTGTACCTTGTTACTACAAGGTTAAGGGGCTGCATTTCCCGTAGAATTAAATATTACGGATTGTAATATTTATAGTATATTTATATATTGGTGGTAATTTGGTTTTAGGGCACGTTATAATATAAGACATAATGTTAGGATTTATAACTATCATACAAAAGCCTTTTATGTGTTTCAAATTTTATAGTTTGTAATATAGAAAAAAATATATGATGTTACATGTAAGTCTATGATAATTATAAGACTTAGACAAGGTCACAAAATATCATGACACGTTTGTTTATAGATAAAAGATTTATTAGACAAAATAGAGAACCTTTAATACCGTGATATGGTCCTCGAATGATCTTTATTAGGCTCGCTTCCACGATTATGTCATTAAAGAAACACAGTCAAAAAGAGAATGGACATAAGAATTGGAAAAATAGGTCAGCGTATAAAGAAAAGTTCATAAGGAGGTTATCGCTTATGTGCTTAATCCAAGATGTATAAAAGGCAAAAACTCGAGATCCAGAGCCGAGTTAATACTTAAATTGATATGAGAAATGTATAAGTATAACGGATATAAAGTCATAATTATTCGTAAATGTGACACAAAATACTCATGTCATAAGATTATTAGCAACACCACTCAGATTACCATCTCATACTATGTACTTGCTTTATCATTAGTAGAAAAAATCTGATAGTAAAGTAGCTACAAATGCAGAAGTAATGAAATGCTTTAAATCTTACTCCACCGGCAAATTCGTCCGCTGGCCTACGTCAAGACCCGCCCACATACTAACACGCAAAGTTAAACGAAGTTAATTCTCGGAAAATTTCACCCCACCGACTTCAGTGAAATCAGCTAAATACTTCCTTGGAAGAAATAGCAATGTTGCCGACATTTATAAAAAATCCTTGGAACTTTACACACGGCTTTGAGGGAAACACGTATTTTATTTCGAGCATGAACGCTAAATCAGTTGGAACAAGATGCAAAGTGGCCCAAACGCGGAATTCTCTTGAGGGGATCTTGTCTGTTCATACCTTTTGACCTTTCAGCATCATATAAAATGCTCTTAGTACGAATATGCGATTGCAGTAACGAAATGCCTTTAGATTGGAAGAGAGGATATCTTTACATTTATTTACAGAACGTTGATACGGTGCGACATTTTCTTCGTAAATTTTAAATTTTACGAATATATTTGCAGAGAAAATATACAAGGGTCTTCTACCATGGTGGTATTTAGGAATAGACTCGCCCGTGACTGTGCACAGTGCACATCTTAAGAAATTATAGCTTGGTTTCAAATTCAGTTTCGAGTATATCTTTATATACAAAAGATTCGTGTCACGGTGTTTGTCTGAGGTGAACTTCTAAACTTAGAGAATGTTAAACTAGTTAATAAGTCAATATATATTCACAACACTTTTTTAACGTCAAAAATAACGTGATAACGAAATGATAACTTCTGTAAGTTTAGCTCGTTTGAAAAAATATAATATGCGTTGTCTAATGTAACTCACATATACAGATTAACTTGTGTAGTTAATTTAAAAATATTTATTTATAATATTGTTAACATAATGTTTGCAATTTTAGTTTATTTAAGGAGGGTACTGACCTCTATAACACATATGATAAACCTTATATCTAATAGGGGTCAGGGGTATCATTACAACTATGTACCATTTTTTATATGACAATAAATATCATTATATTATTATTATTTATTCTGTAGTTCGCTACTGGATACCGGCAGACTACAAATTTTAGAAAGAAGGTAAACAAGATCTAGATCCGACAGATGGCGGTTTAAACATCCGTACTAGGGCAGCATCCCCGTCGCGAAGCTATTCTGTGATTACCACTCATTTGCCTACTAGCGTGGTAGTTATGGCCATGTCCGACAGTATCCACCAGCGGAAATGACAATAACGATGAGTAATCCGAAATAGTAACAACATTCATACATCACAAATTTCCGCGGTTAAAATCTTAGTAACATTTCTAAGTGACACAAAACAGGAATAAACTAGACAGTACAATTTTAAAAATTTCGTGACATTCATGCATATTATTGCCGTCTACGACCGAAGTGCGAAATGTAATTTGCATTTATTTTTAGACTCAAAACAATTCGCGGTCGACGAACCGCCGTCGCGTACTCGCGAATATAATTTAATATTGTTCAATTGGTGTACCAACTGCAGATTGATCTCTTGACGATATCATTGTAACATGAGAAATAAAGGATGTTCAAAGGAACATCTTTATATCTCATGTATATAATTATAGGATAATAATCAGTCATTTTCTTTTTAAAAAAGAACAATGATGTAGAATTTTGAATTTATACAAGTGCATTTCGTGCGTAGATGAAATTGGAAATGTGCACGTGGTCGGAAACTATATAAATGTATATTCAGTATATTATTATATATATACCTAATCGTTAGTATATTATGATCACAAGCAATGAGAGTTATCAATTACACACTTTCCAATTTAATCGTGAGGTACCGGCAGAGTAGAATATTACCTCACCTCACTGTACCAGGTGTCCTAAGAGGCGACTAAGATACCAGAACCGACAGATGGCGGAATATCCAAGCCAAAATGTCAGCTCAAAAGTACAGGGCGGGGATGAGCAGCAGCTTCCCCGTCGCAAAAACTGCGCTCTGCGATTGCCAACACGCTTGCCCAGCGCGGCAATTATAGGCAACATACCCCCTTCCTTCGAGAGGCCTATGTCCAACCGTGGACTTTTAATGGCTGGCAAGATGATGAATTTAATCGAATATGATTTTTTCATTGTACACTTTGCTTTTTACTACTCAAATAAACCAAAAAGGCCGTATGCAGGCTGTATGCACAATCACAGGTTAAGATAATTATGAATATGTGTAATCTCTTATTTATTAATATACAATCTAATTTAAAAAAAGGATAAATTATCGAAAAACGTACGCGATATAAGCCGTAGAGCGCACCTACCAGTTTTGGATGTGATCTATCCAGATCAAACAACGAGCTTCAACTGAATCCGGCACACTATAACAAAGAACTTAGTTTAAAAGATAATCCAGAAACATGTTAACATAGCAAAATGGTAAACCGTCCAGGATTGTGCATTCCTGCATAAAACAACCATAATATTATGCACATGTTTTATCTTTGCATAAACACGGCCCAGATGCCCGCATAAAAGTATCAAACGGGCGTGTAATATGTACGTAATACTTGTTACATAGAAACGATGCACTTTACAAAATATTTTACGGCTATTTCACGTTTTATTTTACTTTATTTTATCACTCTAGATACTATTTACACTTTAAAATTTATTATCTACTTACTATTACGCGTGTGATATATAACGGTGAGGCAAATAAAGCAGCGGTGGTTGATGTATTAAGTAAAAGGATAAGTTAAGTCGTTTATGAAACTTAAATCAAAAATCAAACTCAAATATTCTATATTCACGTAGAAACACCGCAAATACTTTAGAATCGTCAATTAAATAATAATAAAAAAGGATAACATTAAATTAAATGTACAATTATAAGTATTGCCGTGAGGTACCGGCAGAGAAGAATAGTTACTTCTACTTATGGTATTACCGACATATGGCGGTATATCCATGTGAAATAATGCAGCTCAAATGCCCAGGGCGAGGATGGACAAAACCCCTCCGTTCTTGGGGAGGCCTATGTCTATTAGTAGACTTACATTGGCTATTATGATAATGATAATGAATGATAGGCAATACAGACGACCCTGATAACCTAAGGGGTCATAAGAGTCATGTAACTCATAGATAATTTAATTAGGCTTAATTTAAACTAGTCTGCCAGCACTAACCTTTGTTGACACTGGTGGTGGTGGTGGTAAAGGTTCCACCAACATCAAATATGTATTAAGTTGGCGCTAATAAAACCTCTACTAACATCGGCGTTAACAAACCATTGTTTTAAAACTGATGGGTTGAAATAGTTTACACTAAGGAACAGGGTAGAAGAAAATTATCAGTGTTAATTTTATACCGCGTATAAGGTACTTATACGGTATTGAACTACCATCGATATAAAGACAATCAAGGGTTTTACTTACTACAATAAGAAATAGGCGTAAGTTTTTGTATTCCAAGAAGATGTACTAAAGACACTACACAAGATCAACGTAATATGACTCTGTAATTTTGTGTGTACGATTAAGAGTATTATTATTATGGTCAACATCAAAACACTCTAAAATGTTAATAATTAGATTGTTCTAGACAAGAGATTGATGAACTATAAAGGGACTTCTTAGATAAGGTATTCATAAAAAAAATCACGTACAAAATTTATTGAAAATATTAAGAAACTCACAAGTAACCTGTATATGACACTAACGGGTCCGATGGCGCAGATCGTAGTGATCATATCTTGTGCTCCTAAGGTCGTGGGTTCGATCCCCACCCAGAGCAAATATTTATATGATTTATTAATGTTGTCTGATATTCGTAAAATAAGTATTTATTCTAATAATCTTGGAGCCACGTCACCGTATAAGATGTCTATGTATGATATCCCCACCTTGGAGAATGAACAATATTTATGAGATGAACATTTGTGTTAGATCTGTGTCGGGATATCGTATATATTTTTGCAATTCCTCTGTTGTCTGATATAACAAAAGTGCTTTATAAAAGAAAGCACTACTCAAGAGTCAGGTCAATGTATGAGGTGTATATTTATGTAGGTAAAAAAATAACTAATAGAAACAATTCCACATCGTTTTTATATCTAGACATGCTTTAAATGATAAGAAAATTTGCTATTTTTGATGAATTGAAATTGTGTCTTATAAATATTAAGGAAACTGTCACTTAATTGTATTTAATGCATTACATTACAATCAATTTCAATATTGTTCTTCTTAAGTTCTTATAAAGTAAGCAACAATTATATCTAAATTTATATTCACAGTGGGAGAAATTTGTTAATTTAAAAATCTCTATTTTGTTACAAATATATTTCATGAAGTTTATCAAAGTAAAAACCAAATTTACGTTGTGGATTAAGAAATTTAAATTCGGAAAAGACAAAAGAAATTACAAAAACAAGAAAAACAAGCAACTTTGCTGAAAAAAAATTTCCCTCGTTCAAAGCATTTTTGTACGAAATTAAAATGATCACGAAACAGCCTGCTGAATATTAAAATCAATGCTGGTTTCACAAAAAGAAAAGTTTTATTCTTTTGTCTTAACTAATATTACGAAAAGAAAACACTGGTTGATGATACTTTTAACTGGCAGATAGCTGATATAACAAGGAGTAACTTAGACTATATAACATTACGCTACGACTAATAGGAACGGAGCATCAATCAAAAATGTGACAAAAACGGGCGAAATAAATGATGAATAAAATACACGTTTTAAAGATAATATACTGCCCACTATTTCACGCAGACGAAGTTGCGGGCACACCTAGTATAAGATTTATTATCATTAATACTAAGTTGGCACTTAACACAATATTTTGAGTGGTTACAGTTGCCTACAATCGCAATGATACGCGCTAATTCTCTTTGCCCGATAAGTTCCTTGCCAGTCCGTGTTGTAGACTGACAAAAAACTTCAGCAATTTCCACCTCAAAGTAGACCTATCATACAAAGTTTCCATATTATTTGCTGCACATTAATTTAAACGTAAAGTTTTTACATCATAGTATTTCGCTTCCACAAACTTTGGCCGGGGTTAACGTAGTTATGTTCAGCAAATGTTTTGTTTACTCGAAAAAGCACACATTCAACTAAACGTGGCGAGTTGGAAAAGTTGGCCTTTGTTTAAATACGAGCGGTCGTTTTGGCGAATATAACTGAAATAGACAAGGAAGCTTACTATTTTCGTTTTCAAATGTTAGCACATTGCACATTGTACGTGTTTGATCCCTTTTTCAGTTAATTACCGGCGTTTAAGTTAATTGAGCAAAGGTTCAGAAGGTTATTTTTTGAATTACTTAACCAACTTTCGAATAATTGCTTCTTTTTTGTTGCTAATTTGTGTGTGATTATACTTTCCAATATTAAAGTTTAAAGTTGAAAGAAGTTGTTTAAAAATTAAGAAACATTCGTGAAAATAATAAAAACAATCATTTTAAGGGCAACTTCCCTTTAAACCCTTAAAACACGTTTTTAATCACTTGCTTATTTTTCATCGATTATATACGCAGTGTTTAATGCCACGATATGTTTAATGAAAAACAATCTGTTGCGATGTTAAGAAGGTGCTCGAATTATACACGCTTCTAGGTCCGCCTAGCATTTAGTTTATAATAACATAAATGTTTAAAACTAGCTCGTGACACACAGGTTACCCTATTTACCGATGCTAGGTCTAAAAGTCCTGTATTTTGGATTGTGACTGTAAAGTATTATCGTTATTAACTAAACATATACTAGCAACTCGTCATACAGAATTAGCACAAACTTAGTGCGAGCACTTGGACCTGAAATTGTCCCGACAAAATAATTGTAGCGTATCAACAGCAATTATTCAAATGCACTAAACCTTTAAGTAATGAACATAGCTCGAGAGTCGTGCGAAACACTGGTATAATTTCTCTCATTCCTCCGTCAAACTAAAACAGTCAATAACACGTATATATTAGATTTGTTTTCCTTCAACACAATCCAGCTAACGCACATTTCCACCAACACATCGCGTGCGTATTGAATCGTAAATGTGTTTAGTCTATATTTGTAACTCAACCCTTTGTGAATGAACCTCCAATTTTCCATGCCGCGTAATACAAATGATTCGACGGTAGCAATTAGCAAACAACTAATTAATATGGGTTACCATATCATGATTAGTGAACGTGACGAATTAATTCGTATTCAACATGGTAATATTACGAAGATTTTGTATGTAATTTTACCAAGATATATTTAAAAAAATTAGAGCAAACTTTACAAGACTTATTCCTCAGCGGGAGTTACAATAGTATGTATTCTACGTATATCCTCATTGATATTATAAATGCGAAAGTATGTCTGTTTATTTGTTACGCTTACACGGCATAACCGGTGAACTAAACTTAATGAAATTTATATTATATGCTACATAAATACATACATCACGCTTGACCATCGGAGTACGCAGAGACTACGAAAGAAAGAGTGAAAGAGTTTGTGTATTTAGAAAGGGTTTTTAGGAATAAATGAAAAAGATATTAAAATGATAGTGAAAGCTGGAAAAAGGTGTCAATGGAGCCTTAGATACTTTTATGGTCAGCCAAAATATGTCAAAAAGGGCAAGACTGGCTGTTCATAGAGGACCGTTGGTTCCAATATTGACATATGGTAGTGAATGTTGGGCATGGAAGAAAAAGTAGAATAAATGCTGTTGAAATGACTTCGAAGGATGTATGTGAGCTTGAGATAGATTAAATAATAGTGTGATAAAAGATCGATGTCGTCTAAAATATGGTCATGTGATAACAATAGAGAAAGGAATAATGAGATGGTTTGGACATGTGCAAAGAATGGATGAAAGTAGAAAGACTGGACAGATATATAGAGCGGTAGTGAACGGAAGAGGTCTAGGACGACCAAGGCGAATATCTTAACCAGATAGAATAGATATTAAAGGGGGGTCCAGGTCAGAAGTGCCAAGAATAAACAAGCATGTATGAAAGGACTAATGCGTGTAAGGGAAGCAAGAGAGGTATGCCAAGATCGTAACATGTGGAGATCCATTGTCTCTGCCTACCCCGATGGGACACAGGCGTTATGGTATGTATGTATGTCCAAAAAATTATTGTCTCTATAAGTTGTCGGTCATAATTACGAAGATAATATCCGTTCATACTTTGGTGACTAAATATATTGCAATTCAATGAGAAGTTTAAAACTAGATCGTGATTGACAGTCAGATTTGACAATCAAGATTAATATTATGCAGTTGGACTAGTTAAGTTTTATTACGCAAATTAAAAGAATTATCACGCTATTTAAGGTCATATTTACTAGAAAAAAACAATTTGGCTTCAGGTGGGACTAACTACGTAGTTAACGTATATATCAACGTATGAGATGCTGTGTAAATTTTTTTAGAAGCCCGTATTATTATTGAAATGTATAAATTTAAAGCAGTCGTCCGACATTTTTTAGACAAATTAATGGAAAAACCGATTGTAATTCTTATAGAGAACAAAAGTTGTAGAGAATATATCATTTTAATTTTTCAGTTCGTTACTCTATACGAAAATAAGCCAAGCTTGTCAAGCCCGCAGTGACCAGTCCATTTAGCTGTCTCCGAGGACAATAGCGGCTTGCGGTGACTTGCCGCCGTCAGAATGCCTCAATGTTATTAAAACATCGCTATAACATTTCTATGTGTACTTGATAAAATATATTACCCATTTCATCTATTTTATTTGATATTGATTGAGGTAGACAAAGGTCGTCTACATTGGTATATCATAATCACCTATTTCTACTGCCATATAGGAATGTTTGCATTGCTATGTTCCGATTTCAAGGTTTAGAGAGGCTGTGAAATTACTGGGCTATGTGACATAATATCTCTAAGTCAACAAGGTTGCCAACGCGTTAGTGATATCTTTGTGATATTACGTGTAAACGCAACAGTGGCGCTTACAATAACAACATTACGCTAAAAAAATTAATAGGTTGCTATTTGTAAATTCACAATCATCATACCAGCTGTTAAAAGTCCGCTGCTAGACATATGCCTAGGCAAGCGCCCATTGTGGCAATTATGAGCAAAAAACCTCCATTCTTGAAGAGGGTTATGTCCAACAATGGACTTCTGATGGCTGGTATGATGATGATGATAGACAACTCAAATTCCGTATAGCATCCAGTTTTATAACAACTCGCTCCGATTCTAATATCCAATAACGGAGCAACTTTCCACTCGGAATACCAATGGTTTGACTATTGCGTTTAATCGCCTACAGACAATAGAATTTGATAGACGCTCTCCTATTGTTTCCATAGTCCACTCCACTTTGAGCCAGAGGACCTTTGAATTAGGTTGAATAAACAACAGTTATTATAAGGGATTGACTTCAAGTATATATTCAAGTATATAATACTTCAATGTATTCTCTAAGTTAAGCCGGGATCAATAGACTTTCTAGTTATAAATCGTAGTCGCTTATTTTCTCACATACACTAAACATAGAAATAGTCGACTTAGCTGATGAATTCAGATGTCCAACTACATAAGTGTATAAGATTTCGGTATGCTTAATAGATTCAATTTCGAAACGAAGTAAAGAAGGAATTATAGAAAAAAATCGTAAATGTATTCTTCTATATTATTAGGACTAAAAAAAGGTTGATATATTAAATTAATCTCATTATATAAATGCATCAAGAAATATAACCAAATATTTACAAAAAAATCAGACAGGTTTTTCTTGGGAGAAACTAATGCTGGACTCCTCAGCCGCCAATATTAGCGCCACCGGAGGCGGGATCAGAGCTGCTCATTATTGAACGACCCTATGCCCGATGGCGATCGCTTGAGGGCGCCTCTGAAACCCAACCGAGTTAAGTTGTTTGCAAAAGATATGGATGGAGTGAGTCTGACCGCAATAGTGCGGAAGGACTCACTCCTTCCACACTATTGCGGTCGGTTAATGCACTAAGGGCAGGCATTGGACGCGTTGCCGGCGTACGCGGTATTTACTTGTGATGTGTTTGTGATTGTGAAGTGCCAGTAAGAAGGAGGCATTTGTGTAAGTTATGTTATCGTGCGAAAACTAATAAGTTCCAGAAGTGAGAATTACAAAACATTTCAAGAATTACTATAGCTACGTACGTTGCTTAATAAATCCACTTTTAGATCCTTCCAACCGCCCTTTATTTCGATTTGAAACAGGAGACGTTATATCATCTCTCCATATTAACAGACCCAATACGACCTTCATGCAAAATATAATAATTGTGATCTAAATTTAGATATCAGTTGAAACCCAAAACTTCGAATCTAAATCCCTCAACCAAAGCCGGAGATCCACATTTAAAGCACCTAAAACAATTGCCCATACGAAATAGAATCGAATGATAGGTAATTTCTGAGACGACTACCATGGACCCTCTAATGTATAATTCATGTAAGTCGCCCCTTCGACCGTTAGTGGCCTAAAAGGGGCTTTAATTGACCGTGAATCGACGTTTGTCTACCTTCCATTTGCAATATTGAAACCCGATATTAATTATGGATGTCAGATCGTGTGTGGCACGGAATAATTATTATGTTGAGTGCGTAGTATAGTTCTTTTGACATGTTCTCGACAGTAGCATCGGATACTGAAAGCTTCGAGGAAAAAAAAAAATAATGAAAAATATCCAACGAGTCGTACTCATATCATCACATAAGAGAATAAGAGAGGCTTCTCTTTAAGTAATCTCCAATAGGACCGGTTGTATGTGGCCTGTGTACAGCACGATCCTGCGGTTTTAGGCAGAACTTCTGTCCATCTTGCGGGTGGACGCCCTACGCTCCGCTTGTCGCTATATATATAAATCGCTATTTATCGCTACTTATCGCTACTCTAAATATAAATAAAAAGCAAACCTGAATATGTAATCACAACCTACATTATATTTAAAAAATAAGCTGGACAAGATATCTTAAAAATGAATAATGTGAGCAAAGTTTGTATATTTCTAACAAATAAACTAAGGGCGGTATTAGGAACGTTTTCAAATTTTTATCCCCGTATTCAACCAGAAACGGGAACTACGAATGAATGAATGAACAGTAACAAAACTAAAACGTTGCTAATACGGAGACTGGAAATGTATACATATCACTTAAATGTCTAGATTATGAACACTTGATTTAGGTTAAGTATGTAAGACACGACAGATTTTAGCTTCTTAAAAAAATCTGCTGTGTTGCGCGAAAAGAACGACACAATTACATGAGTTTCAAAAGAGATTTATTGGTACAGATCTCTAAAAACTTCTGCGGACCTTATTTAAACAAAAATAAAAAAGAATGTCACAGTAAAAGATAAAGCAAATTAGATGTGTCTGATACTCCGCAACAATACTTCTTGAGCTTATAAATCTGAAGAGATAAGAAAGATTTGCCAATGCTCATTTACTTCCCTCAGATAAATATAGGGAGTTTAGACACAATTTGCAAGAATGGGGCAAAAGAGATTAGGACCGAGAAATACGGATTAAACAAAGTTGTGTTGGTGTCCATTTGCTTAAGATTTACTTTACGGGGCTGTTAATATTCTGTGAGTACTTATGCATTTTGGCTTACCCGAGATGACATCACATTTTAGACTTGTAAACTGAACAGGATGCATATTCCAGATATTTGATCAGCAGGTATACCAATGCATATTCAATATTTTTGTATATAAACTAGCGTCCCGCCCGGAAAAAAAGGTTATTATGAGTTATCCCTAAGAGGAAAACATATGCCACCGTGGAGTTTTTGGTAAACACCACCGTATTGTACACCTTTTTAAGGTGTACAATACTGTGGCACATTATTTTGATCTATCTCGTCGGGTTAAGCCAGCGCAAATTTTAGCACGAAGTGTAAAATATACTACGGACGAAGTCTACGAATAACTAGCCGGTACTTAATACTTTTATGGTGATTTTTATGAGTTGTTAGCCCTGTTACATGAGGTAGACCTTATACGAAGGTCATCTGCATTGATACCTCTCTTTCACCTATCTCTACCGCCAAATAGCAGTGTTCGCATTACTGTGTTCCGGTTTGAAGAGTGTGAGAGGAAGTGAAATTACTGCGTAATGTGACATGATATCTTCAAGTCACGAGGTTGCCAACATGCCAGTGATATCCTTGTAATAATGCAAGCGTCTATAGACTGCAGTGACGCGTACTATCTATCACGCGGACTGTATGCATATTTGTCGACCTGATGTAATAAAAAAGACGATTACCTAAATGAAGTCAAATAAAAGCCTTTAAAAATAAGTATATATGAAAGTTTATACGATACATAATACAAAACAAAAATGTTTGTTTTGACTTATCATCGAAACTGCTGGACAGAGTCACGCGATGTTCCAATTGCTGTAAACTTACGTTATGAGAAACTTAACTGATTTTACAGAAAAAATAATAACCAGAAACTGTGTACAAAATTCAATTTTAAAAGGGAAGTTGCAATAAAACCGACTATTGCGTTGACGACGTCGCCAGCACGAGCTACTTTTTATAAATTGAAATACCGAATAACGGCTGATTGAACACAAATAGATTTATCCGCGGGGCCCCTTTGAGGCGTCTGAACAAACACCATTAGGGGTCCAAAGCCCGTACTTACCGGGAATGTCGTCCGCAACATAGCCTATCACAATTCACCTGCCTGAATAAATTTTTTCAGTTATTGGAAAATACCTTATAAATTTTTACAGGTATTTGAATTCAATGTGTTAAATACATACTTTTAACATATATGTATTTAATTTCGGGTATTATTAAAATATATATAATATATTTTGACAAATGAGAGCATTTATCTTTATATATCAAGATAGATTTTAGATATATTTTATACTAACGCCAATTTTACCCCCAGTATTTACCCAGTATTCACCCCCTTTTTACTATCTTGAGGGAATATTTAAGAAAACATATATTTTACGAGTGTTTCATGACTTTCAATGAAAGAGCTCATATGAATATACTGAATTTCATTCGAATAACTGCAAAAAGAGCAAGGTTTCTTTGGAGGGTAAATTTTCAAAAATCCTTTCTCAGTGTCTAGGTTCTAACCCTTATAGTTTAGGCCCTGTGTTGATATGTCAGTCAGTCCACTTCTTGTTTTATATACATAGATTTCTCATGAAAGGTGGGATTTGACCCATATTTGCCGCAGCGGGGATGCTGCAGCACGTCCCCGACCTGAGCATTTGAGCTACGATTACCCTGCGTTCTGCTATTGTCACCACCTTGCCCAGTGCGGCAATTATGGGCAAAATTCTCCCTTATTTAGGAAGGCTCTGGCTAGTATGATTATAAGTAAAATTTATATCGAAATGTTTAAATAATATAGTTTGTACATGCAAACGTTAAATGTTTAAGTTGTTAGGTTATCTCTACAAAGCGAAAACCACTTTAATTTAAAAGCAACATATAGTTATCAATATTATGCCATTCACAACGATATAGCATATTATGCTTAATGATTTTAGTTATACTAATATCATAGTTTATGGGCCAGTGATTCCCTTTGAGTGTACGTCATAATCCTGTGCAAATAAGCTGTAAAATTGTTACGGCTTTGAGCCACAATTCGCTTTCTGGTTTATGACGGGCGTTACTGCCTTAAGATTTCGCTGTTACAACCTTGGAGACGTATTGTGCGTTATGTCGTGGAAGTAGAATGTTTCAGTGGATTAAAGTAATTGATTTTGGAAGTATGACGTATAATAATAAATTTACACAATATCTCACGCCTAGATAAGTCGCTTAAAGCATTTACGGACATCAGAGATTAGAGCAATCAGAAATGTAATACTTAAATAACATATTTTGAACACCCAGACACGGAACAAACCCAAATATCGTCAAATAATTATTTGTCCCTGGTCACGCGACTGACTGTTTTGCGTCTGACTCTATAAAGATATGTTGATCTAGTAACCAACATTTTTAGGAGTTAAACAAACTTATGTTAATTTAGAATATGCGGCCTTAGTCCGCATATTCTAAATTAACATACAATTATTATCGTCATATAGTAAGTTTGGTGCCTTGATCTACCTTTTGAACTAAAACTGTTTAGTGTTAAGATGTATGACGGTGCTGATGGAGGTAACACGGGGCGTTCATCATAATTTTCTCATCATCATCACAATCATAGCAGCCTCAAGAACAAGTATTTCTTTGCCTTATCATCTGAAAAGTGATGGAATTCAAGAACCTTTTTATCGCAATTCCCATCAGTTCACTGTGTTCCACTGTTACTTCAGCGGAACAATCTTACGATAATATCGCTGGGTGTCAATACTCCAGTGATCTCTTCATTTCTAAACAAATATCATCAAGGCACATTTCAAAATACCAACCTCTTTTTGTCCACAGATAACACTTTCACAGTTATTGTGGAGAAAGATGGACGTGGACTAGGCATGTCTGTTTGCGGGGGTGGGGGACTCGTGCGGATTAGAAGACTGTACCCTCCACAGCCGGCGTGGCGGACTGGCCGGCTGGCTCCGCGGGACCTGCTTCTGTCTGCCAATGGGGTACCGCTGGCCGGGCTTAGTACCTATGTAAGCACTTTCACCTTAATAATATCCTTAAACGTATAGACAGAAAAAGTGCCTTCTCTTGTATTAGTTGTCGTAAGAGGCGCCTGAAATACCAGAATCGACAGATGGCGGTATCTACCCGGAGCAGCGTTGTTCAAATACAACAGAGAAGAGACAGGCAGCAGCATCTGCAGCGCGCAGCTACGGTTTGCGATGGCCTCCACGCCTACCCTGCGTGGCTGGCTATAAAAGGCAAAGATTTTCTTTGGGGCGATCTATAAACAAAACATTCTTTGTAAGGGAGGAACAGGCGTTACTCGGGGAGAATTTAACATGTATCTTTTGGAGAAAGTGGCCGTATAGGTAGCCGGCCTTAATAATGTATGTACATGGAGTGTCTTGGAATAACAGACTCCCATTATGATATAAAAAAAATTGGTAACGGCATCTAAGTGGAACAAGTCTTATGAGAAGACTACCCCACAAAAAACGATCAGACTGATAAACTTTTATATACAAGGTTTGTCTGATCGACCTGACAATATGAATTCGACCAGCAGCGCCTTGCACTCGTGCTAAGTTGTAGAATAAAGCTAGTATCATTTATGCTCCGCTTTTATACTAACTTTGCAACAACCTTTTATTCCCTTAAGGAATGGTTTTCAAAAAATACTTAACACGTGTTTCATGACTTAATGAAAATTCTTCATACTGAATTTCATTGGAATAACTAAAAACTTTGCAGCTCGGTTTTACTCCCATAGGGAAAGAATTTTATAAACTCTTTCTTAGTGCTCTCTTAAATTATAAAAAGAACCTCTGTGCAAATTTGTAAGTTTTATAACCCTTATAGTATAGGCCCTGCGTTGATGTGTCAATCAGCTTCTCTTCTTATATATATTCAGTAGTTACTGCTTGCATTACTCTGCTTGCATTAGCAGAAGGTCTTTATTGCGTGCTGACTCCATAGTCAGCACGCATCCATAAGTGTGCCGACTCTCGTCCTGACTAAATAATTCTGTACAAAAGCCTAACTATATGTGTAGTAAATAAATACCCAGTAATAAAAATACCTAGTACCCGTACAAATTTTTATTGCCTTCATTGTCATTGATCTTGATTAAACTATAGCTAAAAATGCTCTTTCAACATGTGATATTATATACGACTTGATACGATTGAATATTAATAATAATTATTAATAATAATAAGGTACCATCTATAACTCAAATGCATAGGGTGGGTATGTGCAACAACATCCTCGTCAGGAAAGCTGCCAAGATTGCCAGCACGCTTGCCCAGCGCAGCGGTTATGGGCAAAAATCCCCCTTTCTTGGGATTGCTTATCCTGCAGTAGACTTCCAATGTCTGTAATGATAATAATTAGAATATTAATTTGATTGATATTTATATATTTAATTATTTCTAAAATTTTCTCGATAGCACAGATGGTAGTGATCCTATCATGTACGCCAATGGTCGTGGATTCGATCCCCACCAATGACTATTATTTATGTGACGAATATTTGTATTAGTTCTGTAACTGCGTTAAGTATATGTGCAATTCCTGTGTGGTCTAAAATCTGTAACACAAATGTTTTGAGTTATTTATCTCGGAGTCAGGTCAGGTATGAGACTTCATGTGAATTTTTTTTATTTATTCAATTAATTCCATTGTCACTACACTTTCACCGGTTTCGCATGAAAAAGATCTCGGCATTATGAGACGTAAGAGATGTTGAACTCTTTTTTATTACCCCAGGGCAACAATCAGTCATACAGTCCGCGTAATAATAAGCGTTACTGCAACCTATAGAACCTTGTCATATCACAAGGATATCACTTACGCGTTGCCAACCTTATGACTTGAAGATCTTATGTCACATAACCCAGTAAGTTCACTGCTTTTCTTACTCTCGTAAGGCTTCCGATCCGATCGCAATTATCTACTGCCATTTGCCTAAAACCTTTTTATTTTCTTTTTTTATATTATGAATTCAGCAAACAAACATTCCGCTTGACGGTAAATATGACCCTAGCTTATAGACGCTGGTCGTGCTGTCATGACAAGGACATCACTATTGGCTCGCCAACTCTGTCAACTGAAGATACTTTGTCACATTTACCCAGTAATTTCAGAATTTCAGGTAGAAATAGGTGAGAGTCAGGTAGCAATGCAGACGAACTTTGTAAAAGGTCTGCCTTATGTAAAACTTGCCTCCAAGACCAGTCTATCAAATCGCCGATTCGTATTCCCGATCAGACGCCAAGTTAAGATTTTGTTCTTTACTTACTACTTGCTGAGCGAACGCAGAGCACCTTTTGTAAAACTCGACGCCTATATATCTCCCTACGTGCGCTGTGTGCCAACCGTCTACATAATACATTTTCATGTTACTTGGTGGACGTTTTACAGTTTATTACGGTGCCGTCCCATCGCGTCTGTGTTTTCATAAAACTTTTTACATTTATTACCAAGTCTCGGACCCAGGAAGTGCTATGACAACAAATGGCATTTTAACATGTTTAATACGCTTTTTTGTTGGACACAACATGGCGTTTCGTGATAACGTTGTTTTCACAGGGCGGTGGAGGGAAAAGGGCAAGTGGGAATATTTTATCAAAGTTTAATAAGCTTATCTTGAAAGTGGAGGTAGAATGTCTAACCTACGATTTTTTCCCACTATACTATGCTTACATCTCTTTAAAGTTTAGGTATATTTTCAATTTACCACATAGTCAAAGACGACATATTCATATATATGTATATATATATATATATGGATGTAAAATAATCTTTAAAGTGCACACTACTGCGTCCATAATTGCCGCGTTGGGCAAGCGTGGTAGTTCAGAGCTTCGTGGTAGCTTCGCTACAGGAATGCTGCTACCCATCGCCCCCTTGTTGCATTTAAGATATACCGCCTGTCGTTTCCGGTACTTCAGTCGAGTGTGTACAGCAGGAGGTACTAATCTATTGTACCGGTACCGCGTGCTCACTCAAAAAAGACATGTTACATCCTAATTCACGTATCTAAAAGACGTAACATATGACCATCGATCGCTATTTAATCATGAACTGCTACAACGAGTTTCTGAGCAATATAGCAGATAGCATCGGTCTTATTTCGCGGCCACAAATATTCTCCTCTTCGGCCATTGGAGTTTTACTTTAACCTATTTCGAGCATCACAAATTGCAATGTCACGCGATTCTAATTCGACGATACAAAATTGAGAGCGATTAACTTCAATGCGGTCTTTAACCCCGACGATTTAATTAATCGACTCAGCCAGCAACTATGTAATATTTTCTGACATTTACGCGATCACTATTCATAATATAAGGCGACGTGCCTGATGGCGTAGATGGTGGTAATCCTATCTTGTGCGCCAAGGGTCGTGGGTTTGTTTCCCATCTAGAGTAGGTATAGATAATTTTAATTATATATTTATTAAATTTTATTGCACAAAATATTACAAAATGTACAAACGGCGGACTTAATTCCAGTTGGCATGATCTCCCAGTCAACCAACAAAAAATATATATTTGATGATGATATTTGTGTTTTTTCTGGGTGTTAAATATATGTATTTAAGTAGTATATTTGTGATTGCTCTGTTGTCTAGCGTCTGTAACACAAGTGCTTCAAGCGATCAACCACGGAGTGAAGTCAATATATGAGATGATGTGGGAATTTATTTATTTATAATAGATCTACATTTTTAACGGCATTAAAATGTGATTTATTCAACTTTTTAGATTTTTAGTTCGACGTTTCGGTTAGCTTGCGGCAACTGTTCTCTAGATTCACTAAAGATGTGTCAGGATTTGAATGTTACAATTAATACGTACATTTTTTTTATTTTTTATTTTGTACGTTTGCCCTTTCATCCATGTTAGGCGCTGACGGTAATTTTGTAATCTAACAGTGCTTGCAGGATCAATCTTGAAAACCTTTACCGCAAGATGACCATAACGTCGAACTAAAAATGTACAAACTAAAAAGTAGTTTTATGTTTTATCACCTGACTTTAACTAGTTGTTGTTCATTCTGCTAATTTCTGAACACGAAGCAACAATCACAAATATAACGCGAGCGCCGTTCCCAAAAGGTCGTAAATCAGAACGATATCAATTAACAGCATCAACAAAATGCTTATGAAACACAGTGGGAATTCAATATTTATAATAAATAAATAGGCCATTAACACAATTTGGTGTTGGCGCAAAATTCAATTATTTCCTGTATAATTTCCCTTTGCGCTGTCGCCTTCGCTCGGCGCCGGCCGTTTCAAACTGATTCGAGCTATTATGAAGCAATCTGATGTTATTTTCGCAGAACTACAAAAAGTAATATCCGTAAATATTTTGTTTACGATATTATTTATTGGTTTATCGTGGGCAAATATTTTCTCGCAACAAAATAAACTAAATTAATAGTAGTTTTTGAGTTAAACCGTAATAAATAAAATGTTAATATGAAATTATATTAGTAGAGATGTTTATCTATACTAATATTGTGAAATCCTCACAGGATTGAAATTAGCACTGATACCTAAATTGTACAATTATTGTACTGATAAAAAGGTCCCCCGCGACCACTAGCCCCCTAGTTACTTCTAATCTCATTTAACTCAACGTGAACAAAGTTGATTGAAGTCAATGGTGTTTTGTTTTCGGTCATCATCTATATCATATCATTGGAAGTTCACAGCTGGACATAGGCCTCACCAAGAAAGGAGATTTTTCGCCAATAAATGCCGCGCAGGGCAAGCGTGTTGGCAATCGCAAAGCGACTAGGATGCTGCTGCCCATCCCCGCCCTGTGCATTTGAGCTACACGGTCCGGATGGATGTACCGCAATCTGTCGATTCTGTTACCTAAGTCGCCTCTTACGACATCTGGTGCAGTGAGAGGTACTATTCTACTCTGCCGATAAGTCGCGGCACGTTTTGGGTATTTCATTCAAAAATTAACGCAGAATAACTCTTTTCGCAGCAGGCATTGTAGAATTATGCCCTCCTTTGCATCAGGTGTCGTAAGTTATGCTGTACCATTACTACCAAGCTTGCCCAGCATGGCAATTATGAGCAAAAAACTTCTAATAATTGTTCCAATTGGCATTCCCTTGAAATGGCTAATGCTTACTTTTTTAATGATAACTTTTATTAGCTTGATGAAATGTTAAAAATTAATTTAAAAAAAAAAAGTGGATATCGAACCCACAACCTTTAGCGTAAAAGACAGGATCAGTACTATCTGCGCCATCGGGTCCGTCATTTTGAATTGATAATTCAGCTGACTGGGTTTCAACTACGGCAAATGAATCTGCCATTGTATATTTGAAGTGGTATTGGTGATCTTGTCCCTCGCTTGCTCTCGCATCCGCCGCAAAATTGGCTTAGACTTTTTATTGCCTAAATCCATTCCTCCGATCACGCCCATCACACTCTTGCCCAGCGCAGCAATTTTGAGGAAATTCCCCGTCTAAGATGATGATGACACTCAAATAAATGTTATAGTCTCCGAAATCGCTGTCCTCACACATACAGAACGAGTCTAACTTACTCCGAAAACGAGGAACGAATCATAAAAAATAAATGAAAATGTAAATAAAATTAGTTTTTGTTCAAAAATAACAACAATATTTACGCAGTAATTGAATCAACCAACACATTTTCGTTGACAGCTTCTAAAGCCTGTAAATCAAATAAATCTAACCATTTCTAGCGTGTTTTTGTACTTAGAGTGATTCGTATCAAATTTTTGAATTAATTCGGATAAATGCCAGATTATAGCCGATGGTGATAAGCCCTAAATTAGATTTGAAGCTAAAGGATCCAACACCCACTTAATTCAATTACCTATATATACCAATGAGGCTAGCTTGAAAGCGATATTGTGCTACCTTATTTATTATTTTTGCTAAAACTAAAGTACAAACACTGAAGTGTACTGTTTCACGACTAAACTAGTGACCGAATCTTTATAATATTTAGTATATAGACATTAAACAGCTTTAACCTTTAGGAAGAATATAGGCTTTAAATACAGGTTCAAAAATAAATTCAGTATAATTTATGGAATGAAGTTTACTCGGAAAATTATAGACCTGAAAGTTTATATTACTTACTACTACATCTACTATTTTCCGCCCCTTCGCGACAGCACGACATAATTACTGAAATTATTTTACTCAAAATTCACAATAATTATAGCTCACCAGAATCGTCCGGTGGTCAAAATTCAACCATAATTTACAAATTTTTATTTAAAATACTTTATCATCTACTCGACATTCAATATACAATTAACCTATATATACTTTGTTTAAGTAGCCGAGCCGAGGGGTACCGTCAGAGCAGGATAGTACCTCCCTCTGTATCAGATGGCGTAGGAGGCGACTAAGATACCAAAACCAACAGATGGCGATATATCCATCCGAAACAGAGTAGCTCAAATGTATAGAGCGGGTGTATGTAGCAGTATCCTCGTCGCGAAAGCAGCGCTCTGCAATTTCCAACACGATTGCCCCGCGCGGCTATTATCTGCAAAATTCCCATTTTCTTGGGAAGGCCTATGTCCAGCAGTTGGCTTCACTTCCAATGGCTGATATGATGATAATGAAAAATCATCAGAATAGCGGATCTACAAAAACTTAATGGTCGTCCGGTGGTCGAAATTCAACCATAATTCATATTATTTGTAAAATCTACTTCATCATACTATACTTCATTTAAGTATTTGTTATTCAAACAGTACCATGTGTCAAGTCAAGAGGGAACAAAGACGTATTGACGTTTTTAAGGATTTTTTGTAAATATAGATAAGTCCATTACAACAATATTTTAATACAAAACGCTATTAATTTCAATTTTATTCGCTTTTCTTTTATTTTTCCACAAGAAAAAGAAAACATTGATTTCGAACGTTTATTAGCACTTCATAACAGCGATTCACCATAAAATTAAACGAATTCTCACTATAGAACAGATAATATGTCACGCTATCTAATGGAAAGGCAGTATAATCTATAGAGCGATCTGATCTATTCACGCGATCAATAAGAAATGCTTGGGAATAGTTTTTATACTGTATTGTAACCTAGAATAGTTCTACTTATGGGTTGATCGCATTAGTGCTGTGGTGTTTTTGTTAGCTCTAGATGTCGCCGGCGACTACATTAACCGAGTATGACAATACGACTTTTATTTTCTATTACTGATAATAGCCGGACCCGATGAGATAGTAGTGGTCCTGTTTTGTGCTCCAAAGGTTGTGGGTTTGATCCCTACCTAAGACGAATATTTATATAATGATGTTTATGCTTATTCTATGTTATATATATGGATTTAAGTAGTAAATTTGTGATTGTTTTGTCTGATGTCCGTAACACAAGTGCTTCCGTGACTTATCACGGAATCAGGTCAATGTGTGACATGTGGGATTTTATTAAAATTTTTAGTTAACCTTAATCCTGAATTATGAGATTATGTAATATAAAAAAACCTGGTTATGTACATACATATATATTATCTTTATTATAAGACGCAAGACGTCTACTGTTGGATACAGGGTACTCAGGGTACAGGGAACAGGAGGGTCTCCCTAAGGTATGAGAGCATTCCGAGCATAAGTGCTCGGGCGGGGTGGTAATTGCAGTGCGTATCTTCGCGTATATGTCACCATTCTTTTAATATACCACAATATGTTTCCCTTAAATCAGTCGATTCTAACGACATCTGGTAGCATTTTACTCTATCATTACCTCAAACACTTTTTGGGCAAACAACATTCATTTTATAGTTTAAATTATTTATTTTTGGGTGTTTCAACTATGTTTGGTTGTTGACAATCAAGATGATTCTTTTGCACAAAACAAAGTTGAAAAATGCGTTACTTTTGATATGAAACACTACATAATCAAACATATTAATATTGTAAACGTGGAGTTGGTCTGTCTGTTTATGATTACGATTTTTCCAACCATCTGATACTTTTGTTGACAGGAAGCTCTGGAAGTGCTGCGGACAGCGGCAGCGCGGGTGGAGCTCCGGGTCTGCAGACCTCCCGCCGAGGTGCTGGAGAGTGTTACCCCACCAGAGCCGCCGACGCCGCCTGCCCGCACGCCGCACCCCCCTCATCTGCCACCGCTTGACCCTTTGAATTGCCACCCGATGCATGCTAGGTGAGACATGATGACATGAGTATATCTTACGAACCAAAACTTTTATTTTACTTACAGCTTAACCAATTATTTTTGATTAAAGGTTTTTCAAAATTCTTAAATATATGTTTTCATACAATATATAATAATGTTGCTCTGAAAGCGTGTAGATAAATAAAATTTAGCGATGAAGCCGATCCAAAGAGGACAGAGAATACGAGGACATCTCACGAATACATATTTAATTGAAAAATAACAAAATTTACTGTACTTACTGCTACTGTACATACTTGTATTATAAATAATTTCTGTTATAAGATTGTACATGGTTCTGAAATATATTGTTTTGTACGCAATATAGTTGGCTTGAATGCGTGTAGGTATTGCAAGAGCTATAACTGTCAGATGATATAATAGAAAGGTTATTTTCCAAGCTATGTCAATCAATTTGTTATGAATTGTAGATATACTTTTCCTGATAGAGGTTATCGATGTTTTTTGATATTTGTGAGAAAGAAATGCATACTGAATTTCAAGTGATATCTACACAGAGTGTATTTAGTATTACTATTTCTAATCACGCGGTAACAGAAGGCCTATTGTAATCTCTGGCCCCACGGGAGTGGAAACGCGTATGCCAGTTGTTTGAAAACATTTCAAATAGATTTATTATACAGGCCTAGATCACTTTATTTAAACTAATCTTTTATGGACAAACAAAATGCGGTCTCAGTAATGTGTACTGAAAAAAATGCCTAAGAAACCGGTAATCGAAGACTTACGAGAAGTTTTTAATTAAATAATTTAGCACCTAAGGGTGCTTCTACATTTTACGTAGATGCTTGGGGACGGTCGGAAAAAGCAATCAAAAGCAAAAAGCCGGAAGTCTGTATCGTTAGAGAAAATGTCCTACTACACTATTACGACCGGCGAACGTCACAAATCACTGAAAGAGTAGTTTACATACGCTATCACGCCTCTTTCCACTTAGGGTAGGCTATGAATTTCCACTTGCTACGATCTTGGCATACTTCTTTCGCTTCTTTTACCATATTAGTCTTTACATACGCGCTCGTTTATTCTTGGTACTTCTGACCTGGTTAAGATGTTCACCTAGGACCTTTACAAACTCTTCCGTTTTTATGATTAATTTCTGCTGTGCATATGTGTGCAGTCATTCCACTTTTATCTATCGTTTCTACATGTCCAAATTATCTTAAAATTAATTTCTTTATTTTTATCAATCTAGAAAATATCCTACATTCCATTGCTCATCACCTTCTCGAGAATCCACGTATACCAGTTTTTAGATTGAAAATAATAAAACTGTTGCCACGATAAATGGTATAAATCGTTTTCCGCATTCCCCATCATTCCACCTAATGTAACTCAACTCAACTGCGGTGATTCAATTATGGTTACCTATTGTAAAATGATTGTCACCGTTACTAAAGTATTTCAAATGTCGGAAATGGCAAAATTACGTCCGCAGGAGCCGACAAGGCTAAATATTTTAACATTTTGTCATCAAAATAAATAAAAGTAATGTTTAATTTTTTTGTATGTTTATTATATGACAGATATACCAAATAATTCTTTCTATTTTAAAAATAAGTTAATTAAATCGTAGTCCTTTACTTTAAAAAAATAAAACCTTATAGACCTCGTTGGAAATCTGATTCACACCACATTTCGCGATGACTACAAAAACAAATTGTAATTATTTTTTTATAGACAGACACACGTTTGAGGACATTTTCTTGTGGTTTTCATAATCTTATAAATGTTATAAATACAAAACTTTCTAAGGTTCGTCTATCTGAAGCGCTAAACGGATTTACATGATGCTTACCATAAAGATAGCTTATAATCTGGAATGCTACATTGTATTTTAAAAATGCTTCCGCGTGATTATTATGTGCCGCTATATATTATAAATTAAAAATCAAAAATAACCATCGAGGCAGTCAATTCTCACAAATACACATCAAAATGTTCACTCAAACAAATTCACGGTCTGCTACTAGTAACACGTGTTTAAGAAGTCAAGATATAGCATCATCGTAGCGGCCGCAAAATGTCCACTGCTCGACAAGAAAGGGAAAATTTTCTACTGCCTATTCCCGCCCCGTTGCATATGAACTACACGGCTTCCGGTGGATATACCGCCATCTTTCTTTCCGATACCTTAGTAACCTCTTACGACACCTGGAAAAGGGGTAGGTACTATTCTATTCTGCCGGTACTACACGGCAGTTTAGAACAGGTGAAAGAATCTACTCAGAACAAATACTGAACTCCGTTCGGACGTTAACAAAATAAAATAATAACTAAATAAGAAATACTTATAAATGTGCCACTTTAACCCAGACTATCTCAAACGACAAGCAGCGCGACGACCTCCTCATCCGAAGGGCGCGGGAGAAGAGAGGTGAGCCCTGACCCCGACCGGCGGGAGTTACATCTGCCCAACCTCGACCGGCCATTGCCTGTATATGACGTGCAGTACGGGGTAAGAATTACTTCCATTATATATACATGTAAATACTTTGCCCATACGTCAACGGCTACTTGACGACTACGGCTACGATAAAAAATTTAAATAATTCACTTTATTATACTGTCAAATAGTTACTGGGTAATGTGAGATGATATCTTCATGTAACAAGGTTCTTCATCCTTGTGAAATTATGAGCGTCTTTAGGCTGTGGGGACGTGGAATGTATACTGGTTGGTCGACCTGGTAAAATAATATGAAAATCTAAGTAAATCCTCGCATCTGCGCAAATAAATAAAATTGAGTTTGTCAGTTAATACTTATGAAAATTATTTTGGGTGGAGAAATAATGAATAAAGAGTACGTTTGTCATCTCTAAATATAAACTGTATTTACCTATTATATATTCACCTGCCCAGTGTGGCTAATGTGGGAGATTTAATCTAATAAATCGCCCCGAATAAAAAAAAACAACAAACTACTCAGTGCTCTAAAATAATAATTCTTATTAAACTCCAGCCGGTACCTCCGATAAAAAGCATCTTGATTTATTACAGTGAATCTTAGAAACAGTTTCGGACTATTTTCACAGAACATTCACTATGTTGGAGTACGTTTGAAAATTAGAAAATTAAAATTTTTGTCTTGAAAATTTATAAAGCTTGATATAAATCATTTTAACTTGCTATAAATATCGCACACACGCAATTCTTCTGGGCTAAGCACATTTCTCACCTTAAACAAAAGTGGGTTAGTAACCTTATAATGAGAAGATTAAAAATGGCTGATATAGTACGAGTAAACGAATATCGACCAATGCAAAAATTTCTGCAGTCTTCCAGAAACATATTTGACGGGTCCGATGGCGCAGTTGGCAGTGATCCAATCTTGTGTGCTAAAGGTCGTGGGTTCGATCCCCACTAAGGACAAATATTTGATTTTGTTCTATGTCTGCGTGTCATTTATATAAATTTAAGTATTATATTTTGAACTCCTCTGTTTTCTGATACCAGCAACACCTTTGCTTTAAGTTATCCTAAAGTCAGATGAACGTATAAGATGTCGTCCGAATTTTTTTTTTAATGTTATGAATTTAGCAAACAGGCATACGGTCCGCTTGACCAAGTGAACTGAATATAATATGTCACAGTTACCCAGTAATTTCACTGCCTTTCTCATCCTTGAAACTGGAACAGCAATGCGAACACTGTTATTGGTTGAAATATGTGAGAGTGAGGTACTAGTGGTATATTTATTTATAAAAATGATCGTTCTGATACGACAAGTTTATATAATGGAAACATTCCTTGCCAAGAGCACACTGGGTGTTATCCTAAACAATTCGTTTACCATATAAATATCAGTATATTCCTACCTTTTTGTCCGGAGTAATTTTAATGGTGCTCAATTTCCTTGGTCAAATTAATAAAGCTTTTTGTTCACGCTGCGTAGGATGACGGATCGGTGGTGAGTAATTATCTCGAACGCTTTGTGCGGAAAAAATGGGCTCTTCTTTCACGAGCCAGACAATAACGAAACTTTTAATAGACCTATTTATAGTTGGAAATGGGGTGGAACTTATAAATCAACTTTGATATAGTTTAAAAATGTCGAGAAATCACCGACACTGATAAATAGAGTGTTTACTAGTTTCTATGTTGGGGTCCGCCTTTTGTTCCAACCGTATATTGTTTGAGCCATGATTGTAATGAGTGGAATATTTAATATGTCACTCATTTTCAACGTTTTGTAAATAATGACTTTCAGCTTCACTGAGTTTAATTTTTAAAAACATACCCTGTGATTAAATACTCTAGCAAATGTTATTACTAAGAAATTATACTTTAACAGGAGTTCGACATAATTATGACCAAGGTGAACGGTTCCCTTGGCTTCACACTAAGGAAGGAAGACCACAGCGCCCTCGGACATTACGTCAGAGCCTTAGTCCGGGAGCCAGCGTTGAGTGACGGCAGGATACAGCCGGGTGATCGGATCGTGGCGGTAAGTTCCTTAAATTTATGCTGTCCTGGTACCAGCATTGTTAAAATTACATAGTTAATCATTAAATACGTAGTTCCTAATAACTATTGATAACTAACTAACCGGACAGACCTTGTCCTGTCTTAACTATTCTTATTTGTTTATCGTGAAAAAGATATTGTGAATATAAAATGATATATAAACTATCATATCTCTCAAGTCGCATCAAATTGTACACAGAAAGAAAAAGTTTATTGAAAATTTAATACTTTAAAAGTGAATACCGGACTAATAACGCGAATTTGTAAATATGTGTACCGGTAAATTAGAAGAGTAATGCCCTATGAGCCTAGCTTAGTTTCACGTGCCTGTGCATCCCCGTCGTAAAGTTACGCTTTGTTATTGGCAGACCAAATCTGCCCAGAGTGGCCTTTTTTCCTTTACTTCAATGCAATGCAATAGCACCTTGAAAATGTTTATACATAATTATTTAATTTTATATAAACACATTATGATATTAAATCGAGAGTAAGTAATGGATTCCCCCAAGCGATGCGTAACTCGGATATCTTTATTAAAATCGATGATGTTCTCGTGTTATTTGGTCGCGAGGTCGGTGACCTTTTAAATATTTGTTCAGACGGATTATAACGTACTGAAACACAATTTAGACTAACCGCATTTTAGACGCATAATGCAGACGAAATACATAATTTCTGTTTCTTGTTCGTTCCAGTATTCTAGTTGTAAAACTTACTAAAATCTTTACTACTAAACTTATTAAAATCTTTAGCACGTTTTGTCTATACTAATATTATAAAGAGTACAGAGTTGATTGTTTGTTTCAGTTTATCTCAGATATTACTAAAACGCTTTTAAATTATTTCAACATTAGAGAGTTCCTTTACCGAGTAACATAGCCGATTATATTTTCGTAAAAATTAGACCCCGCTATTTTAAATAGAACTATTTTTTACAAATAAACTCGAAAATTACTGAACCTATTTCATTAACTCTTTAATGAATAGAAAGTAAATTATCAGAAATAGGTAACATATTGTTTCTCCATATTGTCCCTGCATAGGAAGGCAAAATCTACGTGAGTGAAATAAATGATAAAAGAACATTTGTCTATGAATTATTTTATCTGTCTGCTCCCATCGTAAGAAATTTTGTATTGCTGTTTAACATGCTACATTTGTATGAAGTAATTAGAATCCCTGATTGAAGTAAAAAGAAAATTTGGTATAAGAACCTGAACCAGACTAGATGATTAGATTTTAAAAAGAGCTTAGTAGTAATCTTAATGATGTGATAAACACGACATTCTAGACATGGTGGTCTGATTACTGTCTGAATTAGAACGTAGACTATATTTCATAAAATTTGCGATGCCTCCGGCAAAGATTAGGAATTTTTATATCACATGTTAACGTATGCTCTATGTTCATCGTTACGACGACGCAACATTGACCTCTGGAATAGAGTAACGGTGTGAAGAATAGTTAATGTAAATCTTTAGAAGACTTGTATTTAGACTTCGGCTGTTTCAAATCCATTATCATATTCAGTGGCTTAACTTTGGAATCATCGAAGCTTATACAATAGAAGAAAGTTCGGACAATAATTGTTTTAATTATACTTCATTGTTTGCGTTTTATGAAATCGCATTTTTTAATATATATTTTTTTGGGTACAGGTAAACGACACACCGATGTCCAACATGTCTCACGCAGAAGCGGTTGCGTTCCTACGCGCGTGTGGCGCCGAAGTGCGCCTGCGTCTGTACAGGGACCACGCCGCCACGCCGCTCTCGCCGATGTCACCCCGAGAGGAGCCTACAGACTCCGACGCGCCTATGAACCGACCTAAACCTCCTTTAAGGTCAGTTTTATACTGGAACGTGTATTATTGTATATTTTTATTAATTTTAGTATAATTACATGAGCTCGCACACATCTGAAGTTATCTCTAGAGGTTGTCTGCGTGGGTACCTCACTCGCACACCTATTTCTGCCGCCAAATAGCAGTGTTCGCATCGCTTTATTCCTCGAAATTATTGGGTATTGTAACATAATATCTTCAAGTCACATATCCTTCTGATAATATGAAGGTCTATAGGCTATGGTGACGTTTACTATCAAATGGACCGTAAGTTTGTTTGTCGACTTAGTCAAACAAAAAGGAAATGCCTTATAAATCGTGCATTTTTTATTGGCATACAGGCTAGAATGGTCTGTATCATTTATGATCGTGAAATAGTTGCGATCTGAAGAAATTAATAACAAATGAAAATAGAAATCAATTTATTATAAGAAACTAATTAAATTCTCGTTACAGAACATCCAATCTTATTGGTAAGTTCTGGTGATTGTAGATTGAAGCCACGGAACTAATAAGTATTGTATGAATAACCATTCATACCACAACACAGCTTTCACAAAAGTAATGGTGTTTTTAAAATAAAAGATGCATAGGCATCTCATTCTAAACTATTTCTGGGTCTGGATAGGGCTAGTCAGATTATAAAGCATCTGTTATGACGCTTAATAATGCTTATGGTTTTGAAGGCGTTGAAAAATGCTAATTTTTATATTAATACAAAAAGATATTTTTACGAAATAAATATCTTTGTCTCTATATTCAGACAATAGCCGAACCTGCATCCTTTCCTTTCTAAGGTTACTTGAAAGAGTAGACATTGGAAAGGAAAAGATGCAATTTGTAAATTTAGTTAATTATCAAACTATCACCGTGTTAGATTCTTAAAGAAAAAAAATGCTTTAAATGTAATATACATTAAGTCGTTTAAAATACTTGTGTTACGGATCCAGAACACCCAGACCCAGAACAAACAAAAATATCCATACAAATATTTATCTGGGTCGGGATCGAACCCACGACAGGGTCACTACCACCTATGCCATCGGACCCGTCAGATGACAAGGTTGGTACGAGTGCGTACTCGTGACTTCTGACATCACGAATGCCTGTCGGTTACGGTGGCCGCATTACGATCCCATCCGTATCCTTATTTGTACAGTATAAAAAAATAATAATGTAACAATGTGTGACTTCAGACCCGAGGCAGTGTCAATGTTATGCGACTTAGCCGCGAGAAGGCTGACACCCGACGCAGCGGACGGATCCCGCTCCCCTTGCCTCTCGCCCCGCAAGTTCCGCAAGCTCACCAAGGATAACAACCACTATGAGCAGCCGACCGGTACGTTATCAATTATCGACTTTCGCCTGTACGGAATACGTCATCATTTCGAACGGTGTATGTAAACGCAATTTTTACAGCAAAACGCACCGTCATATACGCGAGGTGTTGCATTACGAACTAATTGCCGAGTATTGAGAACACTGCTTATAATTTGTTATTACACAAAGCTCAGGTACTAATTGGTCAACACGGCACTAAATTAACAAAACTATATGAAAATAGAAATTCAATGGCAACAACAAGAGGATTGCATACTCGCTTGTATCACCGATACTTATCACCAATATGGGAATCTGTTAAGAACAGAGAATTAAAACTGTGCGTACCTTACTTTACCTTAAGCTTGCAGAATACAAGCTTCCCTAATGTATAGACAAACCCTAGACCTGTAAAAGAACCAATCGCTTTACAATTGCATAAGCATTAAATATAACAAAATTACCAATTGACCAGTATAATATAGTCCAACAATAAACTCATAAATATTAATAATTTGTGTCGAACATGACTTGATAAACATTAATTGAGACAGGTTGCCCGCTTCATTGGTTCAAATAAGTTAAACTGGACTATAAATGGTTTACATCACAGAACTGGGTCACTTAGTATAGATACACCGACTAATATGTCTTGGGACTTGATATGATCCGTAAGTATTGTAGATCGAGATACTGTCTCTATGGCAACATTTTTTTTTTATTTATTTGATAAGACTGTAATAATGCTTTTCTTAGACTCGACTAACTAACAGCGTAACGGCAAGGCGTAATTATTTTAAAAAAATCGATATTCTTTAGCCCTGAGAAATGTCACTACTCCATTATACAACATATTGTTCGTCTGTGAACTTATCATACTAAATACAAATTTGATTATATTTATATCATAAATATGGAAAAATATAAGTCTAGGTATAAATCTTTAGAGCTTACAAGTATTTGAAAAATAATCCTTATGTCGAACTAATATTAAAAATGTAAAAGTAAGTTCATTTGTTTGTCACTTTTTCACGCTTTTTTAAACCAATCAATTTTCTTGAAATGTTGATTAGGTATATATATAAGGGGAGTATAGAGAAGGACAGGCAAAATGGGCTACCTTACATCCCGAAAAAAATTACTATTCTTGTCGGATTAACAACGACAATTTTAGTAGTACAATAAATCAAAACATGGCCCTTTCTGCTTCCTTAGATGCTAATCCAATTTTGCAAATTTTGTTGTCTTACTAATATTATAAATGTTAAATTGAGTTTGTGAAATTGCATAAGGATAATACATAGTACCTGTCATCTCTATAAGAGTACTGTTTCCATGAGAAGTTCATGCGGGCCGAAGCTGCGGGTAAAAGCTAGTTTATAATTTGACGCTTCGTAATACATCATTTAACAAATAAGACAGGTTATACGTGTCAACTTAAAAGAAGTTTTCTATTAGTCGAGTAACAAAATACACGTAGCATTAAGACGCCTTTATATTTCAAGGTTTTTTTATTTTTTAATAGATAATGTTTAATAATGGATCTTACGACCTTTTTGAAAACTTGAAGACGAACCTAAAGAAACAAGAGAACTGCGAATATTACTATAATATTAAAAGTAAATTTTTTATTTAATAATTTCATGATTAAGTAAGTTTGTAGTTTAGCAAGCAAGTTTCGGACTTTTATTGTTGTTTGCATAGGACGAAGAAAATAACTCTATTTATGTCTTAATCATAAATGTGTATACGTAAGCATACACTCAAGCCTAACACCGCTAACAGTATGCAATGACAACCATAACACTGTGCTGTAACAAGACAATTATACAAACATAATAACATTATTAAACCGAGTTGATTCTCTAGTCAGCATACACGAGATTAGAACCCCCATATGGATGCCGCTAGCGTTATTCGCGAGGCAAATTAACTGACTACGTTCAAGCTTTAGTGTACACAATAAAGCTTGAATACACCACACTCCTAAATGTTTACATAAGCATCGGATATATAAAAGCGGATATTGAGATATTTTATCATATCCGACAAGGTTTTATTAGTAAATATAAGATTGAGTAGCTTTATACTTAAATCTTTTCTAGAACCACTGCAAAATTTAGGACGGGTTGACAGTTCTGTTGTTAAAAAAAATTGCGAATATGGTTATACTTGTATTACACACGCGTGTTTTATATAATCAACTATGAAAATACCAATAAAACTGTCATCCGACCAAATTCGAATTGGCTAAAAGACTACAGATTAGTTGTATTTGTACGGAAGAAAACATTCGTCTTTTTAGGCACATAACGGTAAATACACAGAAACACTTTCGTCTTTTATACGCATAAGAGTAAATACACAGAAACACATTGGTCGGCGTCAGCCAACTGACTCGCTCAGCTATCTATATACTAGATCTGGTTCACGCAAACATGCTGAAATACGCGCCTATACGTTGGTAGAACACGTATGAAACGAGCAAGCAGAAAGGTAGCTTGTATTCGCGGAAATACGCTGTTTCTTGAAGGCTCTAAGCGTCGTAGATGTTCCGCGCAGATATCAACATAAGGCTAGAGCACACGGAACACGAACCGTCGGAGAGCGAACCTCGGCCGCAGCGAACGCATACAATGACGCTCGCGAGCCCCACTGCTCCACCTATTAGAAAACAAAAGCTAAGCCTGGCAGGTGAGACACGCTGTCAGTGGCACCACAATTCATGGGCGTAGATAAAACTCAATACACAATGCGTAAACAAAACAAGCGCATATTTTTGGTGATGTAACGTGGGATGGATTTTTCCATCCGAACGACCATCGGATGGATTGGATTGGTTTTACAAATAAAGCGTGCATACTTATATGGTTTGACAGCTTTGACGTCCCCCGTTTGCTATGTAAAACCGAAAATTGAGGATTTTTATTAGATTTGTGGATAGTTAGATAAGTGAAGAATGTTTCATTTAACATCAATAGTAAAATATGTTATCTACTGTTGATACAGCAGTTTGTTATATAACATTCGTATAAATTTTTCGATAACATTTGAGTTAACTCGCTAAATATTCAAATAGTATATACGAATATGAAATTTCGTTACATCACTAATATATCTGTGGACGCTTTTGTACAACGAACTCGGTATATCTTAACACCCACGCATCAGCGTGCGCGCCTGTTTTCACATTTGTATTGAGTGACTTCTATACCTATTTGTGGATACTTCTAGGTTGCTTTGTTAGTGTTGCCTCTTTATTGTGAATGTCCGTTGTTAAATTTATTGATACAGATAAACGTACAGTAAAGTTTTTATTTATCTTGGAAGTTTTAATTTAGCCAATCAATAAAATTACTGGTCGAATATAATTAAGGTGATTGACTTCAACTAATAACCTTAATTTATTCACCTTCAATTTAATAAATGCAGTTCAAAAACGAAAAAAAAAAACATTACACACTTTATTTGTACATCAAATTCAAGAATACTTGCAATAGATTTGAAAAAAAATATAATATATGCAGTAATTTTTGTCACTATTCACTAATTTTGAGGTAACCCTTAACATATAAAACCTTGAACCTTCCATCGCTTAACACTTTCAATCTCAAGCGACTTCACGGATTCCAAGACCAAATCCGCACACGACACGCGCAGTAGACTAGCTCAGAACATCGTTGCCAGCCATCGCCTATCAGACAACGCCACGACTCGTTGTTCCCTTATTCTATTGCACATATTTTGTCCATATTGTTTAATAATTCCGCACATTAATATCGAAATATATAAGTGACTATACGATATTAAACACTTTATACATGTTGCATGATCTGTCTCTGTGCACTGATATTTGAACTACCTCTTGTGTTTTCTTCGTTGTGTTCTTGTTATCATATCTGAATTGTTACCCCTTGCAATTGAGTGGTTTTTCATTATCGTTTAATATTTTATGAAACCGATATTTCAATTCGATAGAAATATCTAAACTACTTTGTACAACACTATTTTCAATTCGATTTGTCTGATACAATTGATCGTTACGACTTATCGTTACGTATTATCGTGTCGTATAAGACGCAACGATTGTTGTTATGATGCCTTTCTTATTGCATCAGTAAATGTTTCATTCATATAAAACATTATTACTAGTTATTAATAATACTTATTAAACAAATAAAGACAGATGAAAAGTGTTTTTTATCTGGAGCTGAATGAAAAAAATCAAAAAATCTTGTAAGACTATTAAATTTAAAACATTCTAAATTCCAGTTCCGCCTCACGGTTATGAATTAAATAACCTGGACAACGACACGCTAGACGCGCCAAACATCTACCAGGAAGACATGAGCAGGCAGCGATACACGGAGCCTGCGTTCCCAGTGGACTCGGATGAACCCGTCTCGATGCCAGTAGAACTGTCCAGCGACGAGCGGTTCAAGCACAACAACCCCGCGTACCAGAGTGCAGTGCTGCACACGAGCTGCAGCGACGGGGACGGGACTAAGGACGAGAGTACGTCGCCATCTTTCATTATATATGTTAACCTAGTCTTTCCTAGTTAGAACAAGTTTTTAATGTATGCCTTTATTAATACTAGAATTAAGTAATGCTTAAATCGCATATCAGTTACAAAATCAAATGTAGGATCACATATCTGCCAAAAAAAAGTCCACTGTTGGACACAGACCTCCCCAAGATAGTGGAATTTCTGCCCATCCCCACCCTGAAGTATGTATGCTGCCTTATGTGACGGATGGATATACCGGCATTCGTCGGACACGGTACTTCAGTTGGCCAAAAAAATTAACAATTGTGTTTTCAATCCCTAATAACTTTGTCCAGAGCTAGTTTCAACTGCAGCTTGATATAACAACTATATAATAAACTAGTTCTAATGAAAATTCGTTTTCACTGTAATATATACGTATATACATATACGTTCACTGTAATATATACGTATATATATATATATATATAAATTTGGCGGTAGAAATAGTTGAGAGTGAGGTACCGAAGTAGACATCAACCTCATGTAGATATTACAATAGTCCACACACTATTACTAGAATTTAAAGATAAAATAGTTTCGAGTACTTTGGGAGAGGGCCACTTGGTGTCAAAAAAATAAAAAAACGAGTTTGTGTTAGATTGGTATTTGATGTTAACTTTATTATTGTCCAAAGTCACTTTCAATTTTTCAACATTTAAATTAATGGATTTAATTATTAATAATAATAAATAAATAAATTTTATTACTAGCTGTGTTTATTGCAATGATTCTTGGCTTTTTTGTGTTAAGAGAATTATTTTTTTGAGGAGACTAGTATGATTAACAAGTATTCATTTATTTACCATTGTTGATGACGTTCTGAAATTCCTTTATTATGACAGTTAATTTAAATATATTATTCGCCAGTGACAATTAAATCCATAAATTTAAATGGTAAAACTGTAATCAAATTACCTCAACATTGAAAGTGACTTTGGACAATAATAAAATTAACATCAAATACCAATCTAACCCAAACTCTATTTTTTGACACCAACGGGCACTCTCCTAAAGTACTCTATAGTCCATAGCTATTTGGGCTTCAGATACAGGGTCCATTAAGTAATACCATATGATTTTCAATAGAGGTATCTTTAATGTTTAATGATTAAGTGTATTATTAACATTCAAGAAATAAATGACCCTTATCTCCTTTTAACTTTAATATATCTTAAAATTGCTTTCATAGTGGGCAAAATAATAGAAAATTAGATATCAAAACTTAGCTAATATAATTGGGTGTTATCACTTGACTATATCTATTATTAACAACCTGGCAGCTAAACTATAAAAAGAAATCATTCTTACAAGAAAATAAACGTTTACACGTAAAACGGAACGCGGCACAGAACAAAGCTACACCCCTTATTTTATTTACAATGCATATATTTATGTGTTATATATATCACGCTAAGAAAATATGCGTGTCACTTTCAAATTATTTGAGGATGGTTAATATTATTCTCGACACACCGCTGGCAAATGTACGGTATCATTATAGTCCATTTAATTATAATAACAAATGTAGGTTATTCTAATAAACGAATTATAAAAATTATAAATAGAACACATAAATTTAAATTCAAATTCAAAATATTTATTGCTAAAACGTGTGGATGTTACAGATGGTAAGTCGTTTGTAGTTCGGCACATGAACCCAGCGAGGGTATAGCAATTTTTATTAATAGATAACTTATTTTACAATGTTATTCTTCATTTATATAATACTAGCTGTGCCCGCGACTTCCTCCGCGTGGAATAGTTTTTTTGGGTACCATACCTCTTTCCCTTAACTTCTATAAACTTTGAATGTCATGTTTATTTATATCGAATAAATGGCCTGAAAAATTAGTTTCTAGCTCTAAAAATAGCTATACAACTTTTCATCCCCCTTTTCGACCCCTTACAACCCTTATTTCGAATTAAAAAATAAGTTATGTCCTTTCTTAGGGTCTAAAGATTGTCTGTAACAAATTCCATCAAAATCGGTTGAGAGGTTTAAGCGGGAAAGCGTAACAGACAGACAGACAGAGTTACTTTAACAATTACATATAATATTAGTATTATAGTATTAGTATCCTTAAGGTTATAGTACAAACGAAACTATACGAACCAAACGATAAACAATATTTAATACCTATCTTCGGCCTTAACGTTAACAAGCAACCTTACACCTATCATAATGGCCATTGGAAGCCCACTGCTGGACCTAAACCTCCCCAAGAAAGGGAGAAATTTAGCCATAATTGCCGCACTGGGCAAGCGTGTTGGTAATCACCTAACAGTTAAATTGATCACAATAATTCTAACGCATAATCCAACCGCATCACATGTTTTATAAAATTATCTAATATTCATTTGACCATCAACTTATTGCCTCACATTCCATCACGTAGATAATGGGTTGAAGAAATGGAAAGGAGTCGCGTTGTCCCCAGATAACGAGCGCAAAGTGAAGATGGATCCGCCGCCGAAGCCCAAGGAAACTGAAGCCGTCCAGAAAGAAAACGTCAAACCCGACCCTCCACAGGACGCAACCAGTACAGAACCGACGGTAAGTTGTTAACAATTCACTATGTCCTATATAAGTTAAATTTTATAATGGTGAAGAATGCGTTATGTTCCTAACTTCGTATTTAAAGAAAAAATATATATGTGACCTATAATTAAAATAACGCCAAGAAATGTACACCACTGTCTTTGTATTTCTTTAGCTTTTAAGATTTATGACCTTATTGGTTGTCTTAATAAATCAATTTTAAAAAAATCGTACATTGACCTGATTTCGTGTTAAGTAGTCCGTTTTATCACAACATTATAGCCTGCACACGAGGACAAAACACAAGCTATGATTCATAAAGATTTAACCACTGAAAACTTTATCGGAGGCCTACAGTTTTCATACTTTTAATGGATGATACAATTTAAAAAAAATGGACGAAATAACTTCGCGGTGAAATAAGGCAAACATCATATCACCCTATACGTTTTACTAACAACTATTTCGAGTGTCGTTAACAAGCTTATTTTATTAAAGTAAATTATAATAAAAATTTAACAAAATAGCACTCCACCATTTTACACAGACTTTATATAAAATATGTGTACTCTCACTCTCATCTCTTTGTACCGCCAAATAGAATTCGCAATTCTATGTTCCGGTTTGAAGGGTGAGAGATGCAGTTAAATTACTAAATAATATGTTAAAATCACATGGTTAACAAGGCGCTAGTGATATCCTTGTGATATTACTAGCGTCTAAGGCTGCGATGACGCCTACTATCACGTAGACTGTATGCTTGTTTGTCGACCTGGACTAATAAAATTGTATATATATCTCTAGACATCAAATTAAACATTAACGCACAGTTTATGATTAATTTGACGTTTATTGGCATGAAACCGATACAGCCCGAACATAGTTTCTTTCCTTATACCATGTGCCGTAAGGGGCAAATGAGGTACCCGAAAGGCTGTGTATACACCGGAAACAGTTACGCTATGCAACTGCCACCTCACCTGACCAGCGTGGCAATTTTAGTTAAAATTTTCTTTATCTACGGGGCGACTTTCTAAGACTGGTATGATGATGATAAACACAGATTTAAAAAGTTTAGCATCTTCACTGACACAAGTCGCTACAATTCGAATCGATACTGATCTGTGATCGTCTTTTGAAATTCCAGATAGTGACAGTGGAGTTAAACCGCGGCTGGAACAGTCGGCTCGGGTTCAGCGTGCAGAGCCACCCCGAGTCCGGCCAGAGCTACATCTCGGCCGTGTACAGCGACAGCGTGGCCGCGCGCGATGGCCGCCTGCGCCGCGGCGACGTCATCCTGCAGGTGGGGGCGATGACCTCTGTGACTCTTTGCTAGGGAATTCCCGGGCCGATACAAGCTCGGGGGCTTCCCCGATTCATGTGCCGTTCTCGTAGGGCGAGCGAGATAAATTCAGTAAAGAGCGATCCGGCCTGCTCTTCTGGTAGCGGCGCCACAATGGCGCTGGAATTGACATCTGTGTTCATCCGAATTTTTTTTCCCTAAAAACCATGGACTATATAAGTTAAAATGAAAGAATGGTTTATCTATGCGTTTTTATTACGAGACAGTTATTCTGGTACTATAACATCCCCTTTAACTCTGGAAATCAAATACATCGATACACCACAAACACCCAGACCGACCACAAATACATATGTGCGGGAATCGAACACTCGACCCTGATTGAGACACAAAGGTTGAGTCAGAAACCACTGGGCTGTAAGGATCGTCCAACTGTAAAATAATTATAATAATTTTCAACACCTTTGATTTTAAATTCGTTAAAATACAGATTACGTGTGATGGAGAGTTTGCCGTGAGGCACCGGCAGGGTAGAATAGTAGCTCCCTCTTTACCAGGTGTCGTAAAAGGTGACTAAGGCACCAGAACCGATAGATAGCGGTATATCCATCCGAGACAGTGTAGCTCAAATGCATAGGGTATGGATGGGTAGCGACATCCCCACCACAAAAGCTTCACTCTGCGATTGCCAACACGCTTGGCCAGCGCGGCAATTATGGGCAAAATTGCCCCTCTTTTAGGGAGGCCTATGTCACGCAGTGGACTACCAATGGCTGTAATAATGATGATGATGATTACGGGTACTGAACTCATTAATGTTAGAAATATTGTTTAATAATATTGTCTTTGATTTTCAGGTTAACGATGAAAACGTGACTTCAATGAAAACGCCAGAAGTGATTGATCTGCTGAGGATACTCAGAGGATCCATCTGCATCACAGTCCTGCGGCCGCCTAATGCACAATAAACAATCCAGCACAAATTAGCCCTAGCTTTGGAGGTCTTCCAAATACAATGTCTGTATACGCAAAGTTCATATACGTATAGTTAAAAAAATAAAAGTTGCGTAAACGTTCTGTATTTCGAAGTGCCTTTAGACTGGGGGTTGTTTATTTGGGCCTGAATTTTGTCTTTGGAACAGGGTCTTTGACCTTTAAGTATTCATGGTGATATTCGTAAGTGACATTTAAGTAACGCTTATGGATATATCTGTTCTCTTGCCCTCTTTGACGGTAATAGAGGCAGCGGGCATTGTTTGTTACTTTATGAATAAAGCCATAAACACCAGTTCGAGACAAAGTATGTGCAAAACTGCCTTAAATCAAGTAATAAAATGTCAAGCCACGGAAGCTTCTATTGTTATCTCACACAGACTGTAAATTATGTGATAGTAAACTAAATTACTAACTAATATAATTATTATCATTAAATTATAGCGGTGACTTCCAAACTGTCGTTATATGACCTCAGCATTAGGTTAAATCACATACGTACAAATCTATACCAGATTAAAGAGTTGGTGTTTTAAATTGGGGTCAAGGTTTAACTGATTAGGAACCACTGCCTTTAGATAGTGATTTATTTTACTTTCACAATAAATAGTCTTTATATTTTTAATTAATTATCTGTGAAGTAATCTCACTGAATCTAAGATATTGTTGGGAATAAATTGCATTAAACAAAAGTGTTACTCTATACATCCAATATCGATGAAATACGCGATATTTTAAAACATCACATAATTTCATTAAGTCTACAGTAATTTCACACTATTATAAAGTTGTTAATTGACAATAAATTAAAAAAACAAACTAACAAGATAACTACTAAAACATTTAGCCTGTCTCTGAATAATAAGAAAATATATTAAGTACACGCTGATAAAATCAAAACATTGCTAAAGTTCCTACACTAAGCCGTAGTGGCTCATAGAGAAAACCCACTTCAATATATAACATTTAAAATATCTTCTATTTTCTAAACGAGTTACCTAGATAATTATAGTATTTAATTACGGAATTGATCTCTGTAGGAATCTCGTGTGAGATTTAAGTGAAGAGAATCTTAGTCTTACTGATATTTAATACCTTTCATGTCACGCCCGACCAAGCGCCGCAACGAAACTGAATGGTTATAAGAAGTACAATTAAACCCGTTCTTTTCCTTTTCATGATTCGAAAACTTATTTCACTAATCTGGCGATTTCTAAATGCATTAACTAAAGTTAAATATTGTTACCTCACTTTCTCATCTTATTTTTATACAATTATGTTGTCCAACAATACATGCGTCTTGGTAAGTTACCTTATAACAAACAGCAAATCAAGTACAACATTTGGCAGCAAAAATGCTTCTAGCCTGGGGTAATAAAAAAAACACGTCTAAGAATAATTTGTCCTTGCTCTTAGGAAACATATCAAACCATCCTTTTGAAAAAAACAATTCTGAAAGAAAAAATAGGCACAAATAAATTTGTGTGTATTTAAAAGCAAATATTAGAAAGAGAGGTCACATATTAAATTTTAGTGAGGTTTCGGAATCGCGTAATATGTTACATGTACAATCTTTTCTTCGACTATTTATATCGATAGTGATACAACACTGGTCTTAGACCCTAGAACATCAAGTATAGTAGGTTTGTACGAACTTTGTAGTATATAGCTATACCCATTCATATGTAATAAATCGTTGTAGAAATTGATTTGTAAAGCGATAGCATTCCACAATAGATCATGTACATAGTGTAATGTAAAACACAGTGAGTAACATGATAGTTATTACTGTAACGGCAAATTATACCATTTATATCGGTATTTATACTAGATCATATTTTTACTATGTATATTTATTTATGACTACCGGCGTTGGTTTGATCTCTAAATTGCAAATTATTTGAGTCCAATATAGAAGATCCAAGCAAAAGAATATGTTTAGTAGGAAATCAAAAATAATAGATATTTATATTAATTATATCTGCCTCTTAACTCCTGCCTTTATGTAACGATCAGTATAAGAAATATTAGGAAATTGTACTAGTGTTGCTCGTTAACATAATTTAAATTTTTTAGATCACTTTTAAAAAGTATTATTTACATTGCGGCTGATAAATCGGTCTTCTTCTATAGTGTCTATGTTGTATTTAAAAAAAACTTATTTTTTTATATTTACGCTTGGCCTATGTGCACGTTAGTCTATAAAATATTTTAGCGATCTTCTTGTGCAAGGGTGACCAAAAAGTCTCTCTTCAGAACTAATGTTTACTGATATTAAACTTAATCAATCACATAAAAAAATCTACATTTATTAACAATAATTGAATATTGATCATCATTACTGCCATTGGAAGTCTACTGCGGGACATAGGCCTTTCCAAGAAAGGGTGACTTTGCACACAATTGCCGCGCTGGGCGCTAGCGTTGTGGCAATCGCGAGGCGTAACTTCGCGATGTGATACCCGCCCTGTTGCATTTAAGCTACACCGCTTCGGATGGATATACCGCCTTCAGGCGGTATCACATGGCCATTTAGTAATAACTTGCATCAATGTGAGCACTTTGTCAAACTTGCTTTTTTGTTTTATTTTTATGTCTTAAGTTGATAAACATCAGTAAGCGTCACCGCAGTACGCTGTAACAAAGGTCACTACCGTGTTACAGGCCATGGGACTTGACGGTATTATGTTATTATTATTTAGTATTTTCTCTCTTACCTTTCAAAACGAAATACAACACTGCGAACACTGTTTTTTCGCAGTAGAAATAGGTGAGATTGAGGCACCAATGCCGTCGACCTTTGTATGAGGTCTATCTCTAGTAAGTCTATAATTTCATATGAAAATTCGTGTTATCAATTTACTTCCTTACTACAGATAAATTTAAGTTCGATCAAACGGTTGATCACCCATGCACCAGATGTATCAATATTGTATTTATATCGATCATAAATTGTTAATACGCTATAATTTCTTATAGGCACTGATCTATTAATTCTAGTCAAAGATCTAAATTTTAATTGAAATTATCACAGTTAGTCCTTGAGGAGATATTGATTATTAACAAAAAAAATATATTTGTAAGTATTTAATATAAGTAAATAAAGTACACACGCGTCATCCTTACTTGATTTAACGTACTTTTTAACAATTTGTTATCACCTTAAAAGATTTTATCGACAAATCAACTGAAGAAATCTATTTTAATAATAATAAATACTAGTGTAAGCAAATTAGTAATAAAAAAATCTTTACACATAAAATAACCTAACGAATCAAACAACTGATATTCTAAATTTATTGTGATGGATTTATGTTAGTTTTACTGTGTATTGTAACTAGGAATACGATGTGAAATGTTGGTTAAAATAATGATTAAATTATATAAATGGTACTATGTTATAGGTGCAAATAGTCCGGGCCCAGACAAATTGTAATAATTTAACGGAATGTATAAACATTTATTTTCATGGAACTCTGTATGTCTTATTGTTGTATAATAATGGTAACTAGGGCATTGGTAAGATTTATATTTTTAGGTACCTGTTCCGACACTTAATAATCATTCATTTAAAGCAAAAAAGCAATAAAATACCTCACATATATCTTAATATTACAATCATAATACACATACATAGTATTTGTAAAGATAACAATTATATATAATAGGTTTATAACCTCTCACACGACATTAGATAACTATAAAAAATATTGCACAATAAGAAAAAGGATTTATCTGAATGGATATGGCCTAAAATTAGCATTAAACTATACAGATAATAAAAACATCACTAGCACGTGCCTCGTTAATTAATCATCCTAGATTTTAATATTCCTATCCATCTAGATTTGTAATCATAGTCTAGTTCTATGTATATTGCCTGAAAAATAATTGGTCATGTTCCAAACACACACAAACTTTTTGTTATTAGTACTAAAGTCACTTTGCAGTTCGGTATTAAAAAAATCTAAATGCAGTTACTGTAACAAAGATTAACTATTAACAATTATTCTTACGTGTAATTATCTGTTAAATTAAGTCATTATTTCAAAATAGATATCTATGTGAGTGGACGAATACGTGTTTGTGCGTCAAGTTACTGCTTTACTATAGCTGACTGACTCATTGTCACTGAATGGTACAAATCGGTGGAGCTGTTTTCGGTCATCCTTGACCAATTTATGTGGAGGTATTATTTTATGGTGCTCAATGTATAATTAGGTCGTATTCACATTGCTTGCTAGTCTTGCCTTAAAGCTCATATTTAAAGCTGGATACTCAAACGAAACTAGGCACTTGCTTTTAGACGTAATAATTGAAGTACTATACAAAACAGAGGGCATACAGAAAATATAAAGCAAACTAAGTTTTCCTGTCCGTTCTGATATTAATGCGGAAATATAAATGTTTAGACCTTTGATACACTTTAAATTCTCCTTATTTTAAGGTAATATATTTTTGTTAAAAAAAATATAAACTAATTATTAGATCATATACTAAAATGTATTCTTGAATTAAGTTTTATTTTTGTAAGTTTTTATATAAAGATTCAAATAGCTTTAATACTTCTATCATTGCTATTCTTACATCTTCATATTGTCACAGAATGCCAAAGACAAATCAAATGCATTCTTTAAAGCAAACCCACAAGAACTGTTCTCGTTTGAGTAACTACGCGAAAGGAGCCAGCAATCTGGGCAGTAGTCGTTTTGTTTAGTGTTCCAGTTATTTTATGAGATACATTATTGTGGCAGTCATAGTGTTGGAATGTACGATATTCTTAAATAATAATTACTATGATATAAATAAAATAATTATGATTGAACTAAAATGCATTTTAATTCTTTCTTCACATCGAACTAAGTTTACTATCACGAAATGTAGCTTTTATAAGGCACAGTGTTCACGCTGTATCTTTTACTGCATAGTAATAGAAAATACAGCTGCGCTGGCCTATCGTGGTGAGTATCGCAGAGCGTAGTTTCGCGACGGGATCGCTGCTGCCCATTTCCGCCATGTTGCACTAGACCTACACTGTTTCAGGTGGATATACCGCCATCTGTCGGTTCCGGTATCTTATTTACCTCTTAAGACACCTGGTACAGAGGGAGATATTACTCTGCCGGTACCATACGGCACGAAAAATGTAGTAGTTTAATGTAATTGGAGCCGATTGTGGTGGTCTAGTTCCCCAAGACATTAGGCTACCGGCCCTAAATGTTATGCCCACATCAAGCGTCGACTACCTGCATAATCGCATCGGTCACGGCATTTCAGGGCCAGACCTCTCGTGAAAATAAACCCTTGATTTGCCAAAGCAGCCTAACCTTGTGATGTCGTATTTTCAGAGAGCAGCATAGACTTGATGTGCGTTGTGATCTATACAAATTGTTGTCATGGATTTTAATGGTCTGATAATTCCAGCCATAGTATGTATTTTGTATGTACCAGCAGTTTTGAATCTTGATAAGGGACCAAAGCCATTCTAGTGCTAATCAATTTTTCATCCGGAAAATACACCGATTATCCCCCTTGCTGACTGATCGGTGTCTATGGCAGGTTTTGCCTAACTGAATCACCACGTATTCATCAGACACGGACCTGCTATATAAATGTAATACGACTGATTCGTGCCTTGTCAACGTAGAGGCGATTCCTCTTCAACTTCTTCATTTTTCCGGAGTCTTGCTTGTAATCCAGGCTGACGCAAGAAAGCCCTAAGATCTATGCTAATGCTAATTTCAAATTCAATGTAACTGTATACCGGTTTGCTGTTATATTCCAAATACACTTCTGTGCAGCAACTAAATCCGTTGGACGAGGTCGGTCTGCAATATTATCCATAAAAATGGGGACTTGTTTTTGGGATGAAAGATACTAAATATCCTTGCTTCTGTGAAATTTAACGAAGATGCGTAGAGTAGATAAAGTGTAAGGAATATACTCATCTTAAAAGCTTATAATGTTAGTTGAAATCGTAAAATTGGAATGGGATTGGTATATTTTGAGATATGATAGACTAATAAGATAAGATACTACAATTGGCATTTATTGTAAATAATACGATTTTTCGGGATGACATATATATATGAGTGTGATGAAATAAATTTATGGAAGATTAGTTGAAGAGATATAGCCTAAAAGAGGTAATAATAAAAAAACAAACAAATTTACTATTGCATTTATAATATTTGTTGGGATAGCGCTGGATGGATTCTCTAATACGAATACATAGAAGTACAGTTTGTATATCTGTCATGTAAACTAGAAACCCCCTTAGTTACCCGTAAATTACTTTCAAACTCTATTCCGTTGCTTTGTATCTTGTAACTGCGAACTATTGATATATACAAGAAAAAAATCAACCGTTTTCAGATTTCAGGCGGAAAACGAACTTGCATCTTTCCCGAGCCACCTGGGGTCCTGCACTACTGTTGTGCTACCGAGTCGTTCGTAGACTCCTCGAATTTTTCCTAGTTTTCTTTGTGTGCGAATAAATTAACATCATTTATTTAGATAATAATATTCTACAAACATTAAAATGTCAAACTCTTACAAGTTTGTAATTATCATGTTTAAAATAAATTTGTTTTGAACTTGTATTGAAATGTTCTTATAGGGGTTGCAACAATGGTTTCCCAAACCTTCAAGTTTGTGTCAACTGTTAGCAAAGAGCCTTGATCGCTAAGATTTTACAGTAACAAACACTCAAAAGAGTTTCATTACTTTTATTATCCTATACAAAGATACAAATGATATTTCTATAAAGTTCGTTCTACTAATATACCGATCCGATCGTTATGTACACGCAGTAATAAGTGAACACATCAATTTGATCGTTTTCCTATGACCGCACATAACGCATTATGTATGCAAAATTACAAGCACGGAACCAATGAGCGTATCTGACGAACGGTTCCCGCATCGGCACAGTTCACCGGCACCTCGTCAAACTCTAGGTTATACTGGTATCAACCAGCATCTATATTGTATACATTCCTAAATCATACGTGCCGTGGAGTATCGGCAGAGTATAATAATAGTTTTCCCTGTATCAGGTGTCGTAAATGGCGACTAAGGTACCGGGACCGATGGCTGTATATCCATCCGAAACAGTACAGTTCAAATACAACCGGGTCGCAAAGCTACGCTCTGCGATTGCCACCACGCCAGCCTAACTCGTTAATTATGGGCAAAAGCACCTTGGTTAGACCTATGTCCAGTAGTGGACTTTCTAAGGCTGGTGTGATGATGACGATATATGGATGTTTGTTACTCTCTCACGCTGGAACAGCTGAACAGATCTATTGACAGTCTGTAGCATGAAATTATGTTTGTGCGGGGAGAGGGAGAGTTGTGGAGTTCCTCAGGGATGAGATAGAAAGTTAAGACTTCGCAGATACAGTTACGGGTAGAAAGTTAGTTCATTAAATGGTTCTCTTTTTGCAAGTTTACCTTTTCAAGCGTATACATAAAAAAAGGAAAGTCAAAAAAATATTTTTTTGTAATAATATAGCTTAGGTGTATCTACCACGTTATTATAATTGAATTGTGCAAAGTGCTTATTTTATTTGGTTCTTAAATTCTGTGTTATTGTTATTTACACACGCAATTATAGTTGGATTCATAATTAGTTGGAGTATTGTTTTGGCAAAACTTTAAAAAGCCTATTTGCGAAATCTATGAAGAGTAATTTAAAACTCCGGTTTGGTACTAAGGGAGCTTTAATACGTTATGAAGGTAGTTACTGAGTCACGAAACTTCCAGTAAAGATTTTCTATAATTTACAAACGTATCCTAACGTACCTAATCATATTTGTATTTTTGCGGTATAGTGTCTCGATTCTTGATTTCAGATAAACTAGCGCCGGACTAGAATGTTCTAGAATATAGGAATACTGATACTGTTACGCAGAGCAACAGATCAACTTTTTTCGATACGTTCCCAAAATCAGGCCAAATTTCGCAAGCAGCATTAATCTTTAATAGAGAGTTATTAAGCTCAAAAGTAAAGCTTTAGGATAGGTTGATCTGTTCAATTGTGTACCTACCTATAGCCTATACACACAAACATAATCTGTAACAAAAATAATAATAAGTTAAATAATATAATAATAAAAATAATCTGACGCCAGTAAATATTTTTCAACCTTTCTTGCTTAAATTTCTATAAAAGTTGATTGGAAGATACAAAGGAAAGAAAATAAATTACACAAATTGACCATCTTACAGATACATGCCAAATTTTAGGAATTAAAATAAAACGCTAAATGCAAGCCATTGAGATCAATATTCATTATAAAAAATTCACTGAATTATGTGAGCAGACCACACATAGTAGGCACATCACAGAACAGTTTGACCTTAGTGAAGAATCTTTTACGAAATCTTTAATTATTTTTATTTCATTGACAAAGCCCGGATAACATTTTAAGTCTTTATTCTACTAGGGATGTAAAAATAGTCTTAACTTAATCATAGCTTTTGCATGTCCTCTGTTGGGCATGGCCTAAAAAAGGGGGTATTTTACTCTCAGTTGCCCATATAGGTAATGCCATGGTAGTACACGCAGAGTGTAGATTTTGCTGCCCTTCTCATGCATGTCCACCTGAGCTACGCAGTTCCAGGATATCCTGCCATTTTTTTATATTATTTAAATATTTATTATACCGCTATTTAGCAGGTCCGGTACCCGAGTCACCTCTGACCTGGTATAGGGGGAGGTGCTATTCTAATCTTTTAAGGGCTAACTTAAAATTAGAAATTATTAAGTGTTCGAAAATAAACGTGACTGCTAGAATTGTGAAGACATTGAAAAAACTTAAATCAAAACGTTCATTGTTTATTTAATCATCTATTTTTCAATGCTTTGCACAGTCTCCGGAGAAATCTCGTAGAGAAAAACAATACTTTTCACTGATAAACGGTCGAATTATTCGTTACCGATCACAACGTTAAAAAAGAGCCATTCTAAAGATATCCAACATTTTTACACTGGGAAAAGAAAATAATAATTATAAGTTATATGATTATTGTCATTGTTTAAATAGTATGTGGTATGCTGATTGAGTTCTGATCTAAACCCAGAGGCAAAATCAATTTCACAAATTTCAGGGCAATGCTCTTTGTATGATCAATGAATACATCCATCCACACAGGAGCCATATATTATTTTTTTCTACAGTATATCTCAGTGCCATAGACTACAGGTAAGATCGAATACGTCGTTCTCTTCAAACATTAGATTGTAAATTATAGTCGATTACCTTTTATTTAAGCTTTGTTATTTCTAAATATGAACTTGCCTCATTGAATCGCTAGCCATCGGATCTTAGCCTCAACTATTAATTCAAAACTTTCCTTCGTTAACAACCGCCAAATTGATACGCGTTGTAATCCCCAGCCCACTTTTACAGAACTACTTACTCGGACTTAAATTAAAGTAACCGTTACATACAAATGAAGTCACTGGTACCATTGCGGTGACCAGAACGAGTTAAGTACAACATAGAAATGGATCGTACTTGATGTCAGTATATTTATGTTTTAATAACCTTCTTGTAGTTTTTCTATAATTTCACTTATGTGTATTGAACTCAGGCTATGTCATTTATAGCGCATACCCAGAGTTTCAGAAACCTTCATCAATCAGTAGATCATTAATAAAACTAGTAAACATTAACATACAGACAGACGCAACGTTGAACTTTGCAAAATATGTTATAAAAATATAAAATATTTTGCAAAGTGTATTGTGATTGTGCGAAGCGCAAATTAACATGGCGGGGATGAGCAGCAGCGTCCCCTTCTGCGATTGCCGAAACGCTTGCCCAGCGCGGCAATTACAGCCAAAATTCCCCATTTCTCGGGGAGGCCTCCAGCACTAGACTGATATGGTGATATGATTTAGGAATAATAAAGTCGTGTGTCGTGTAAATAAAGTCCCACCTAAATAATGTTAATAAATGTTAACAAGGGTTTTGAAAACATTATTACATCAAGTCTAACAAGAAGTTTCACTTCTTTCTTTTTTTTTTGTAGCACCCTTCACACACTAAAGTGTAAAGGAAGTGAATTCCGACTGCTGACATATGACACTTAAAAGCGGGAATGTTTGATATGGTAAAAAGCTACGTTGATGTCTATGACTTGTTCTAGAATGGATTCCTTGGACACCCTACAAGCAGCCAACGATGTCGGTGGCATATGGTGTTCCGGTCGCTGCGTCCGTCCGAGCCGTCGAGCTTCGCCGGCCGCGCCCGCGCCGTGAATCATATCAACGAACTTTTATTGAAGATTCCTTTTTTTTCAAGCAAAAACAATGACGTGTATAAAAACATAAAGATCAAGTCGTCCTCGCTGTTTATAGTATCCGCTCAGACGTAATTCGTTTGCACTTGACGAACGACTCCGATACCGATAACGGAGTTTTGATTATTTACCGATATTTGATTTTTGAATAATATTTTCTCTCATTTATTCGGTCATTACTCATAATAAAACAATCAAGATATTTTATTTTGAGTTTTATTATGAGTACTGCCTGCGTATTACTTTTTTTTCGAAACGTCTTTCGTTTTTAGGAACCAAGAAGACCGGCAACCATTCTTAAAGAATGTTCGGCAATGTTCGCGTTTTAAGGCCGTAGTTCTATTTTAGTTCTTTTTTCGATTTATTCAAAAGCAATTACTCAAAAGTCAACCAATGTGGGTAGGTACTAAGTGTTATTTTTATTCTGTTTTAATAATAACCTTCTCGTACCTAGTGCAAGAGAAATAAATAAACCAGTACCTGGACCAGTAATTGATACTATCGAATAAATTGAAACATTTATCCAAAATGTATCATTTCTCATACATAAAAATTAATGACAGTCATAAATTATATGACTGTATTTTATTTAGCGGAACTGTATTGATGCTAAAAAATAAAACAACAACAGTTTACTGCGTCCAATGTTTATTAAAAATTACATCTAACTTAATACAACATGTTATACAGAAGAATTACACGGTCTAGTAGCCTTTGAGTAAGGGGTGCGAACGACGCGCGCGGCAGGCCGCACCAGCGCGCAGTCGCGACTAGTGACAGCTCCGCACCGCTCGTACACCTGCGTTTGTTGTGGTGTCGCGCCGGACATAGGAAGTGCAGTGACTGTTCGATTTTGATTCCGTTTGAATTTGGAACGTTAGTGCTGTGGCTGTGACGAACTGCAGAGTATTTTTTATTTTGTTTTGGTTTTGGTAAGGATTTTTGACCGATCATTACTTTGGATTCGTGTTGTTTTTTTAGGTTTCGTTTGTAAAAATAGCTAAGCGTTCTATTTATTTTACTTATACGAACTTACCTTTTAAGTTACTTATAAGTAATGTTACAGTGAGTAGCTATATTAAATTACTATTTATTTTAAAATTGTTTTAAAATATCTAATTTAACAGATGTAAACTTCTTGTCCCAACAACTATTAATTAACTTTTTTGATACATAGAATTATCATATCACATTATATACATAATGATCCACGTAAACTGGTTAAACTTATGTCATATAATAGTATAACTTTAGCAACATATTGACGCAACGGTAATGTAGGATGTAGCAATATATTGAGAGTGATTTCCTAAGGAAATATTATCACAGAAACCCGAAAGTTACTTTTTAAACACCGGCGAAATATAATTCGGAGTAATCTCCCACGAAGATACCACGGAACGGTGACCTCCGACTGGTAAATAAAGGGCCGTAGCAGATGGTGCTGTTTACGCCAGCTGCAGGTTGTAGCGTGAAACTACCACTACTATGGTCTAGTAGAAAGAACCTTAACAAAGAGAAGAAGATGTAATATTTCATATTACATCATTACACATAAGGCGATCCATTGACTGATAATAAGCCCATTACCCTGTTAGATCCTTAACACATACTTCTAAGAGGTATCCGACTGGTGAAGGTTTGTGACAAGGATCTCTTTTCTAATAGAAAATTAAAAAAGTCATTTTTAATTATAACATTTCAAGAATAAACGTTTATATTAAATCACTACACTTATATATGAGTGTGTTAAGTTAGTCCTAATGAATAGTAAATAGAAAATTTTACATAAACACATATAAGTTCCTGAATATTTTTTCAGAAATTTTAATTTGATTGGCCACAAAATATTGTACAATATATAATCACTCTATATGATAAATGCTTATTAATAAAATATTTAATTTATTCTATAGTTATATACTTGCATTTTTATTTCACGTCGGGACAAATGGATACTGTAGACATAATTAATTCTAAAAATCGCTTATGTTTCTAATATAGTATTATTACAAGTATAATAGGTTTTTCCTACATGATCTCATCTGAACACTTGTGTTACGGTTATTAGACGACAGAAGAATCACAAATATACTGCCTTAATACATATTTTAATACCCAGACTCAGAACAAATGTATAAATGTTATAATATAAATATTTGTCCTGGGTGGAGATCAAATCCACAACCTTTGGCGGACAAGCCTCCGATCAAACAAACATATGATCATCACATACACTTTTTGTCCTGGGTGGGGATCGAACACACGACCCTTGGCGCATAAAATAACGCAGGAACACTGTCAACGCACCATCAGGCCTCCTGGCTTTCTCCACGTTCACCAACTCCTTCCTATAAACTATAATTAGAGTATTGATTATAATCAACATTTGAATTTATATTATACCAATCGATAGTAAAGTATCAAAGAGAGACTTCAGGGGGATATCCTATGCTAAGACATAGCTTTCTAATGGTAAAAGAATTAAAAAAATTGGTCCACTCCTTTTTGAGTCAGATCGCAACAAACACACGATACATTGTATCTTTAGAATATTAGAATAGAAACATTAAAAACGTATTACCACGAGTACGTATTTACATTTCGGTCCGTATCAGTAACGAACCCGTTGGATTTATGTGATATTGAATAAATATTACAACAGAGTTATTGAATGACAGCGCAGATGATATTGTTCCTATCATGTGCGCCAAGGGTCGGGTTCGATGCAAATTTAAGCAAATATTTATATGATGATATTTGTGTTTGTTCTGTGTCTGGGTGTTAAATCAATGTATTCAAGGAGTATATTTATTTATGATTCCTCCTCATTTCTGATATATATATATATATTGGCATAAAATAAAACTAAATCACACAATTAAAAAACATATTACCATGAGTACGCATTCACATTTCCGTCCGTACAGCCACGAACCCATAGTACGGCCCCGAACATGCCCGGTGTGATGTACAAATTACCGAGCCAAGTAGATCGTGACAGATCGCAATTTATGGGTCAAACAATTTTACTTTTAGGTTCACCGACGAGTTGTGGATCGAAGAAAGTACGACTCGGTCGGTATTGCACTTGATAAGTGTGGAAAATATTTTCTCTCACTATCATTTTGTTTGTAAACGTGTAGAAACCATTTGCATTTTGTTTCGCATTTTAAGGTTTTGCTCAATCAAATAAGGTTCATAATAAACATGTACAATCTGTTTTCAATATACTGTTGTATTTGTTGCATCTACGGTACCTTTCATAAAACAAAACAATATAGAGCACTAAAAATAGTTTAATAGTTTTTATTTCCTTGAGGAAATGTAACGGTTAATTGAAGTATTTTATGTGTGGCCTATAACAAATATTTGATGTTTCATGCAACTTGGATCATTATAAGGCAACACGAATATAGGCATGCAATCCGCATATAATCGGTTCTGTTGGAAATCATATCGTCGGTCAGTAATTCAATTGGCGTAAGAGACATATAGGCAAAAACATATTTATTTATTAATTACAGACTTTTGTTAAATTAGTTTCAAGTAAAAGAGGTTTCAATTAAAATGATATTTGTTAAAAAGGGCTTTAACACAATTAAAATAGCTTTTTAATTAATAAATTTACAACGAATGTACCATTTTTATTTCATTTTTTGTTCTTCCTTCACAGCTGCTCATTGTCTTTTAGGACAATTGAATCTATGACCGTTGATATGGGAAGGCCTATGTTATGATAAAAATATGATTAGTGGAGACCTCTTTGTACCAGGTGTCGTAAAAGGCGATGGAGGTACCAGAACAGACAGATGGCGGTATATCCATTTAAAACAGTTTAGAAAATGCACAGAGCGTTATACATGCGTACAAAACATGACAACAATTTTCTGGTCACTCGTTGATGTATTTTCCTTGATTAATGTAATATAATCCAAAAGAATTATTATCCAACAGAAATTATAAGTAATCGTGTCAATACTGGCAATGGCATAAATAAAACACAACCAATTATTATAATTGAAATCACACATAACTAAATATTCACCATCATTCTAGGGGAGGCTGCCTTGCAGCCTCCCTTAGAAAGTTGAGATGCCCATAACTGCCGCGCTGGGCAAGCGTGGTGGTAATCGCAGAAAGTAATTTCTCAACGGGGATGATGTTGCCCATCCCCGCCCTGTTTTTTCTTCGGATTCGGATACTCTATATCGGGTGGATATACCTGTCGGTTCTTCTCTGCTGGTGACTTACGGCATATATTTTTGACAATTGAAGTATACAAAAATTTGTAACATATTAAAATAATATGTAAATTTCTACAATTACAAAACGTTCAATTAAGACCACAACATTAGGCCGATTAAGCTGATTTCGCAATAACTATTATAAAAACAAAACGATATTATCAGCAAATGTCATAGGTAACATATTGTATCCCCAAATTGTCACGGCAAGGAGGATTACGTGATGAAGTTGAGATATTCAACCAGAATTACCGACTCATAAATTAAATTATTGAGTACCAACTATACCCTCAATTTTATAACAAGAGAACAATATAATTTTTATTGACTTCCACGCTACAAAATACTAAAGACTTGTTCACGTGATAAAAAGCTCTCATTGAAATTCAAGATGGAAGCTGTATATGCATATCCGTCCATACTTTCATTTTTACTAACCTTTATCTTCATAGATCACATTAGGTACAGACATCAATCAGAAATCTTTCCCATAATTCTATTGTACTTGACCTTATCTCTCGATCTTAATTCTATATTTCCTTAACTTTTCCTTAGGTTGTGAACTAATAGCTTGTCATGTTTCCAAACACGCTTGTGTCCTATTTCACAGTACAAGACCTACTTTTTCCTTGTTGACGCGCAAGAGTATATATACCAATAAACAAAATTATGACAACTCGTAGGAACAAGTTTAGTTTCAGTTTTATAAAATTAGGAGCAGCGGCGAATAAATGTGTGGAATAGACATCACAATATCTAAAAAAACTTAAGATTAAAATAGGATACACGAATTGTCATTTCTATCGAGACCAATTACTAGTAAATGGTGAAAAACTGTTATATAGCTTTTAAATGTTTTTAAAATTTATTTTGGTTTTATTTTTCTTTCGATATTGTGATGTCTATTTCTAAAATTTCACTCTCATTTGCTATTAATAGGTACTATAAAACCGAAAGTTCGCAATACACTTTCAGGCTAAAACTACTGAATGGATTTTAATAAAATTATTAATGTTATATAGCCCATACATCATGTTTTCTAAGTTCTAATAGTGTACTTATGAGGAAAATCGTGCCATTTTCATTCCATCACAATAACATATAAAAACTGAACGTTCGCATCTAAAGTCATTGTGTTGTCATTATATTTGTATAAAATGTATATAACAATGAACGGTAAGCGACACCTAGCGTGCAAGTAAGCAATTAAACTAAGAACTTGGACGATACACTATAATCATATTAACATGAAATCGTCCCTGTGATCTTGGAAATCGATCGATTCATTGTTAAATCCAATTCTCGTAAACTGAAATCGTGTGAATGATTTACGGGAACAAACAATGCGCCGAGTCAGACGATTGGCATCACTATAGAAATCTTATATCAGTCATTCATCACAATTGTACGCTACTGGATTAGTAGAGATTATGGGAGAAATATTCTGTGGGCAGCACCTATTATTTATTGTTCCAACCATTTATCACAAGATGTTTAATTAATCTTCAATTAATTACAGCAATGATAATATAATTGTGTTTTACTATTGGCTTCTTGAGAATTCTTCTTCCTAAGAATAAACAAGTGAGTATAAATGGACTAACGCGAGTGAAGGAAGCGAGAGAGGTATGCCAAGATCATAGCAAATGTACATCCATAATGTCTGCAGACCAGGCGTGATATATGAGTTCTTGCATCCGTATTTTATTATTGGCTAGGTTGTTGCCAACCTAAAGCAGGACCACCAGAAACAATAAATAAATTATGTTGGTAAACAGTTCCTTAAGACAATATGTTGAATATTAAGCAATCCCCATACAAATGTATGCTGAACCTCTGTCTCCGTACTTTATTTACTGATGCTGCTTCTCTATTCTGATGTACGTTATTATATATATATATATATATACTAACAAAATAAATGCATATATGTATATATATATATTTGCATTTATTGCGTATATTTATCCAAATATGTATGTCACGTTTATCTTTTTTGTATATATATTGTCTGCACCACTATATATATATTTTTCCTGTTTCGTGTAATGGTTGATTGGGAGATAATGCCATCTGGCATTAAGTCCGCCGTTTGTACATTTTGTGCAGTAAAGTTAAATAAATAAAAACAAAAAACTGTAAAACTAGATAATTATATACGAGTAAATAGTCTGTCTTCCGGTACCGTGTCGTAAGAGACGACTAAGGTACCAGAACCGACTAATAGAGGTATATCCATCCTCAATAGTGTAGCTTAAATGCATAAGGTGGGGACAGGCAGCAGCATCTCCGTTGCGAAATCAGCGCTCTGCGATTTCCAACACGCTTGCTCAGCGCGGCAATTATAGGAAAATTTCCGTCTTTCTAGGGGAACCCTATGTTCTTCTTGGGGATAAGTGGAATTCCAATGGCTGATATGATAAGAATGATGATGAAATAGCCGTATCAAACAAGTGTTCGTAACCGTGTTCATATTATTTAGGTACGCCAGCAATGTCTATAGCGGACACCAATTAAATGATTGTGAATACAGTTTCGGAAAAAGATGTTTATACGTTATCTTAGAAGAAAATCTTATAACAATCAGACATTCAGGTCACAAAACACAGCTAGGTAAATACACTCATTTGCAAAAAAACGGGTGGCTTTGATTTTACTTTAAAAAAATACGGTACTAAAATGATTTCAATCATTTGTACATGTTATTGGCCGGATTTAAAAATGCCGTGGTATTTAAAACAGTACGTTCTAAATTCAAATTTTCATTTGATGTTCGTTTTTACAGAAAACCACGTTCTCTACATTTTTGGTGCGAAGTTTCAAAAGATAATATTGGTTTTCATAACTTTTAGTAAATTTTTATGAATTTATTTCATATTCTTAATTGTCAAAGCTTCATTTATTGCTGTTTAGCTGTCTCAATAATGTTACAGAAAGTGGTAAAAGCTACAAAATTTAATGCGCTGCTTGAAGAGGGTTGCAGCCAATGCTTCGTGGCTCAGAGGCGACCAAGATGCTGCTGCCCATCCCCGCCCAGTGCACTTGAGCTGCACTGTTTCGGATGAATATACCGCCATCTGTCGGTTCTGGTACCTTAGTTGCCTTTTACGGCACCTGGTACAGGCGCAGGTTCTATTCTACTCTGCCAATACCTCAGCAATTTTTTTCATTAAAATAATTTTATTAAGCACTTGTGTTACGTACATCAAATAACAGAGAAATCACATATATAAAAACTAAATACTTAATATATATATTTAACATCCAGACACATAACAAATACAAATATCATCATATAAATATTCAAATTGGGTGGGGATTGCAAATAGGATCACTACCATCTGCGCCATTAGGTCCGACAAAAAGAAAAAGATTTTCTATATACAAATCTACATTTTCGTTCTATTGATAAACGGATAACAGTATAATTGTATTTAACGAACTTTTAGTTCATACCGTTTAAATTTAACTGTACGTATAGTTGCGTTATAAAATTCATAAAATTGAGCAGTGTTAGAAAAATAAACAATTGAATGTTGAAAATTAAACCTGTATATTGCAAATTAATGCAAATCCCAGATTACAATTCTTTAGTAGGCTTCCAAGAGAAAGGTCATTTTAAATTCTAGTTAGTGAAAGTATTATAAATAAATCTAAAATTCAGATAGGCCTTGCAACTGGCAGTTGTGGTTGAAGTAAGATAAACAATTTTATTTAAGATTATTTTCCCATGATAATTTTTAAGCTTAGTTATTTTATCTTTACCTTGCATGACGCATAAACACTAAGAGTTCTATAGAGAAATGACCAGTGATATATATATATATATATATATATATATGTTAATTACCAGTGCCGACTAACTCGGTTATTAAAACGAATAGTGGTAAAATTAGGTAATTTTACAAAAAAGCGTTTAATTAAAAATAAAAACTTTTAATAGTTCATATAACTTTAATAAATCATTAGGCGCGCGACTATTGCATTTTATAATTTATTATTCATTAAAAATCCACAGCTCTTATATTTTAACTAACAAAATAAAATCGAAACTTACAGCCAATAAAGGATTTTACATATGTAAACTGATATTAATTAAAAATACTTAACGACAATTTGCATTATGACATACATGACAAGAATTCTACTGAAGGCTGCACTTGTTTTATTCTCGTTAAAAATATAGAAGCTATACTTTCTTCAAAATAAAATCGCTGACCATAGGCCACAGGTGATTGGAACAACTTTTACTATAAATTATTTACCAGAAATAAATTTTCTGATCACAATAGCAACATAGGAATGTAATATTCTTAATAATATTCCATGAATCGATTAACGGCGTGTTAATACAATAAAACACAAAATGCAAGTGCCGCTTACACCATTTGCTACGATTGCGTAATTTATTGAATTGGAAAGTCATGACAAGTACCAGTAAGTAACAGCAAAATAAATCGCGTGCCAGTAGATGATTGACCTATGTGAAGTTTTTAGAAATCTCCTCCTTTGTGTCCTAACCTAGATTTTAGGTAATCTACCTTATAACTCAAAAAATAGGCTGTCTTTTACAAAGCACGAAATGCTCTCTCAGAATTTTTACTGATTAACGGAGGGATTTATTAAAACAATTATGTAATGTTTTGAGAAAATCCGAAGATATTAGTTGAATATGTTTCAAGATACAATTTTTATTAGAAAAAAGCAACTAGTCCTCGTGTAGGATACAATCCCATAACCACTTCAGAGCTAGTACCAGAGAGATTTGTCGAGAAAAAAAATCTTGTAAACAGCATTATGAATGAGAAAAATAACAAAACTCAACTAAACTAGACAAAACTAAACTAACTAACCCGAACCGACGTGGGTAAAATATAATATTTCTGAGTTTATTTTAAATTTTACCACAAAAAATATACCTAAAACTGCGGATATCTGACATTTATATTTTGAGGTTAAATCCTTTGTTTTGGCCTCGGGATAATCTATTGTTTTCCATATCGCAGTTCGGTACTATACTATTCAAATATTCAGGTAGTCCGGGACTCCATGTCCAGATTTTGTAAAAACATCTGTACGCAGTTCTCTTCTAGAATCCGTCACCTTTCTCCGCCTCATACGCCTAGAAAGAGATAAAGAAGACACTAGTTATTTGACCAGACGGCTAGGCATTTGTACAATTAGCTCATACTATAGATATAATTAAAATCAGTTAAAAGTTGTTTAAAGAATACTTAGATGCCGAAGGTTCTCACGGGCTATAATCGGAACAGCGTATCAATTACTTTACCAACCTTAACCTTGGATAACTTGTTACTTCACAAAAAGCGTATCATATATCACAGTCTGTTTAACTTTTGATGTAGAACAGGAAAAGGAACTTTAATTCTATTGACTTAAAGTTCACAAATGACGTCACAAGTTAAGGATGTTACTGATTTTCGATAAGACTCCAAAGGGAAACTTTGAGACTCCGAACTCCAATAATATTAAATCAGAGATTTATGGAAAACCATAACACTGTCTGACTTCTAAAGTCAGGTAGTATGTAAAATTTAGTGTTATTAGAGACAATAAATAGGATGAATGAGAATACATGTGTCTGGAAACTACTTCCTTATAGTGATCACGTCACAAATTCTCTCTGTCTAAATCTAAATATAACAATCAGCTGATCAAAAGATCGCTTTATACCACATAAACTTATGATGCCGCGAGCGCTGACTGGGAACGGTGAAATTAGGGCTTTGAGCAATGAAATTTTAAATATCCGATGTTGACTCTGGTCTACAACACATCTAGTGGAGCTACCTGTCCAAACGCCACGACACCGGATACACTTGCGGGATGAGTGGGTTCGAGTCCCGGGGCGGCACGGTCGGTCGCGCCGACACGCACCGAGCACACCTACAAATGCTATAGGTAAATGAACTATATTCGCGTAGCACTGTTATGTCATTGTATTGTTTTAAAGGCATACTAATTGCGTACTATTTTTTAAATTGGTAAGTTAATTTAATCTGGCGTGAGGATCAGAGTAGAATAGTAATTGCCTATGTATCAGGTGTCATCAGAGGTCATTCATCACCATCCACTGAAAGTCCACTGCCGAACTTTGTCCTTCCCAAGGAAGGGGGAATTTTGCCCAAATTTGCCACGCTGGGCAGGTGTGTTGACAATCGCAGAGTGCAGCTTTGGCAATAGGGACGATGCTGCTAATCCCCGCCCTGTGCATTTGAGCTACGCTGTTTCAGGTGGATATACCGCCATCTGTCGGATCGGTAAACTCAGTCGCCTCTTACGACAACTAATACAGGGAGAAGTACTATTCTACTTTGCCAGTATCTCATGGCAATGCCGGTACCTCACGGCTAAGAGGTCATTAATGTGCTCGAACTGACAAATGTTGGTATACTAACCTAACCGAAACAGCGTAGCTTATTATGCCTGCCCAGCATAAAAATTTTGTTCAAAGATCCTCCTGTCTTGGACCTATATCTAACAGTGGACTTCCTAGAGCTAATATGATGATGACATTAATTTAAGTATAATAAATTAATAAAATTCGCATCGAATGTAGAATATAGCGGTATATATTCCTATGTAGATTGCTTATCATGCGTGTCGGTCACAAAGGGAGTTACTATTCTATTCTGCCGGTACCTCGCAGCAATAATTAAATGTTGCAAGTTAACCACCTGTTTATGGCCGATCAATTTATTTCGACATCCATAACAGTTATCATATTTCGGATAACATACATAAAACCTATGTTTATATAGTCAAAGTCAAATATATGTTTATTTAACAGTGCAGCTCAAATGCACATGGTGGGGATGGGCAGCAGAATCCCCGTCACAAAAGCTGCGATTGCCAATTTTATCTTGTACGCAATTCTTGATGTTCACAATAATATAACTGTTATTGTAACATAAATAATTTATTTTAATACATATTAGATGTGTACAGTCATTATTTTAATTTCTTTGAGTTTTTGGCTTAAGATTACAAGATTTACATAAAAGGTTTTATGAAAACTATCGTAAAATATAATAACAATAAATAAGTTTCTACAACATTTCATACATTAAAGTGTGTGTAAATCAATATATAATGATGTTATTGCCGCCAATTTTACAGTCTATTAATATTACTTATATTATCACCTACTATTAATATTATTGTATGTAACTGTAAGGTTTACAATAAAGTGTATTGTTATTATTGACCTGACTCCGAGATAAGTTGCTCTAAGCACCTGTGTGACGGGCGTCAGATAACATAGTAATCACAACACAAATATTATAATACTTGAATACTTAACTTATATTCTTTTTATATAGTCAGTATTTACGCAGCAGTATGCGTTACATCAACTTACAAGTCCTATCATATGGCGAACCTGCCAGAATTCCTCCTTAGGGTAGGGTTCCTCCTAAGTAGGGTTAATTAGTTAGGAATATATTTTTGTTGTTAGTTGCATTTGTTTTAAACTTTGATATCAGTTACCCGCCACAGAATTGTCACCCTGTGTTGTAAAAACCGATCATTTTCTCAGATAAAATAAATCTATGTCCACCTAATCACTGTCACTGTTAATTTTTTCAACTCAAAGCTTAAATAGGGCAGGGATGGGCAACAACATTCCTGCCGCTTCTCTGCTTTTGCTAACAAGCCTGCCCAGCGCTGAAATTATGGGCAATATTCCAGAGGCCTATGTCCAACACCAACGATTGTCTCCCATGGAGTGCGCTACATGTTTAGTTGATAGCGTTGAAAAATTCCAGTCTACGATAAATAGGCGCTTGTATATGACAATTAGTAGGTAGTAGTTCTTGTCAAGTTTTACCAGCCTGATTAAACCATCCATCCAAACTTTCGCATGTATTATAATGAACAATATTCAATTTCATACAGATTTTATAAAGGCTTCTTTTAATGGAAAATTGGCATCAATAACTCCGGCGTCAGGGAAAGTGATGTATACAAAAGAGACGAATGTGAAATTCAATAGAAAACGACGCAATAAAAAAAGGTCTCATATGCAATTATACTATGCATCTGAAAGTTACATAAGCCAAGGAGGAACCTAACCGAGTGTGGTCTCCGAGCGAAACCGACTTTCCATTGTTAGGAAACGGTCGTTATAACCATGAATCAGTCATGAAATGCCGACTGACCCATTTGAACATCGGCCAATCATTGACGCACGTTTAGTTCCATCGTTTTGTATGATATCGGTGCCGGTGGCGTTGTGGGAAACCGGCTGTTGAGAGCAAAAGTAATTTTATTTATCTTTCACCATAATTCTTAGTAAGCTTGGGTTGTTCTATTTCTAAGGGAAAATATGCTGGCGCCTGCACCTTTGTTATCATCGTAATATCCGTAAAGCGACCACTGATAGACATAGGCCTCCTCAAGAAAAAGGAAATTTGCCCATATTTGCCATACTGGGCAAGTGTGGTGACAGTCACAGAGAGTAGCTTCGCGGCAAGAACGCTGCTGCCCATATCTATCCTGTTGTATTTGAGTTTCACTGTTTCAGGTGGATATACCGCCATCTGTCGATACCTGGTACAGAAGGAACACTATTCTATTCCACCGGTACCCCAAGACTAACACGGCACCGGTATCTCTGTTAAAATGGGTACAACATTTAATTATGATCGGTCCAGAAGTTAGGGCGTCTAAGTGACTCAAATAAAGTCACTAGAATTTTAGTAAAAAAGATCGTTACCCACGGGTATGTTTAACTACTAGGGATTCATTCAACGTTTATTGTTCAAAAAACCCTATGGGATTTATCACTTTCACCATGAGACCTACGTATTAAAGCCGTGAAGTACCGGCGAAATAGTAGTACCTCCCTCAGTAACAGGTGTCGTAAAAGGCAACTTAGGTACCGGACCCGACACACAAAGGTATATCCATCCGAAACATCGCAGCTTTAATACTACTGGGTGGGGATGAGTAGCAGCACCCTCGTCTCGTAGTTGCACTCTTCGATTGCCACCAGGCCTCCCGCTATCTTGGGTAATCCTATGTCTAACAGTGGACTTTGTATGGCTGAAATGATGACATAGTATTAGATGATAATGTAACTTCCCATTATAAAAATATGTTTTTTAAATCAGATCATTCGTTCGAGAAGTTCGTTTTTGAAGTTTATTCTTTACAAACACGCAATAATATAAATTTTGTTTTTTACATTATATTTTACAGCGTTTAGAGTCTAGTTTACATTATAGTTTAGGCGTTTATAGTTTTATGTTATGAAATATAATATAGCCTATGTTGCTCTGTTTAGTTGTAGCTATATATATTCAAGATACTCCAGTTGATTTAGAGTTAAATCGTTCTAAACAAACAACCAAATATTTTCCCTTTAAAATATTATAATAGATTGTATTACATATAAATACAATTAAATGTCTGTTTGTAATTCCTAATAAACTGGTTTTGCATAAAATTCAGGTATACATATAGAAGTATTTACGGTAGGTACAATGTCTGTAAAACTCTGCAACGGCTGGACCGATTTTAACGGGAGTTTCACTGGCAGATAGCTGGTAATGTAAGGAGTAACTAAGGCTATTACTAGTGAATAATCTCAACAGAACGGGAATTACGTGTGCTAGTTTACTGGGTAAATGTGACATAGTATCTACAGTTGACAGGGATGGCGACACTCTAGTGATATCTTTGTGATGACACGAGCGTATAGACTGCGTCACGTAAAAGTTGCGGTTACGTTTACGATCAAGCAAACCATTAACCATAACAATATGTGTTTTCAAAAAATATTATCAAACTGTTCTTACAATTACAGGCAATCACATCATGCATAATTAATAATATTAAAAAAAAAAGTAATAATCACTTAGGAAGAATATAAAATAATTAACGAAATACACAAACATTGAAAATCAAAAATCAGCAATCTTACGGTACGCCATCAAACGATTTTATCAATGACAAAAACCCAGGAAGAGTATAAAATTTAATATCAAGTTCAGGCAGACTTTTGGCTAGACTATTATGCAGATGAGATATACGGTTAATAGGTGAGTTACTACCCATCCTGGTTCTACAGAACTGATTTTCAGATAATCGACAGGGGTGACGAGGTACCCTTTGTGGAATATTATAGTTTACCATATGCTTGTTTGCTAACTTCATAATATACAAAAATACAGGTTCAAAGCTTTCTATCTAGTTGGCGCGTGACACGTGAAAACTACGTGCACATAATCTTATATAAATCTTATATAAATTTATTTGATTATTACTCGTAAAGAATATCTAGGTACACTTTATTTACATTTTACGCAGTGCTGAAATAGTGGTAAATGAGCGTGTTTGTTTAGAGGAATATTATAAGATTACTATCAAGACAAATTTGCGATGAGGGTGTGGTGTAAATACTGAGGTGGCTCTGAAACTGCAAATTACATTATGAAATTTTGATGTCGATGTTTGCTCTATGTTATTGAGTGTATTTTGCTACACTGAGCGCTCAAAAATTAAATAAGTTGTACGTAAATTTTGAGCGTACCTCTTTCGCTTTCATTTTAATGTCTAATTGTATTAAATAAATGTTCATCTATAAATTATTATTGTAGATTTGTACTGAATATTTAATTCTAAGCAATAATGTTTCGATAAATGTATTAATCGTAAGTGATCCATTTAAATAAAATAAACTAACACTTAGAGGCTATGACGTCCCGCCTTAGTTTATGCCAAAAACGGTGTCATCATCAATGTACAATTATTGACCCTTTAATGTACAGCCAGCTGTCAATAAGCCATTGGTGAGTCATCGCCAGTGAAACTCAAACATAACGGAAGTTGAAAATAACTTGTTCGCAGGTCCGTTAAACGACTGTGGTGAATTATGGAAACCATAACAGTCGGCCAACAAACATTGTGAAGACAATCTAAGATAATAATAATAATAAATTCACACGACATCTCATACATGGTCATGGTCATACATGGTCAGAAAAAAACCAATATTGTCATATAAATATTAGTCATGGGTGGGATGGAACCCACAACCCCTTCGATGCACAAAATAGAGTCTCTACCATATTTTTATAGGTGTAAAATATTCCTCATTTATCTTTATAATTTTAAAAACGTTACTTGTGTAGATACTTTTCTCCATTATAGATGATCTCAAAAAAAACAAAATGTTTTACAATACATCATTTTGATATTACAACCAACCGCTGTATTAACCATATCCTTTACTATCATTCCAGCAATTGGAAGTCCACAGCTGGACATAGGTCTCCCCAAGAAAGGGGAAATTCAGTCCATAATGGCCCCGGTGGGCAAGCGTGTTGGTAATCGAAAACGTGTCTGTGCATTTGAGATGCACTGTTTTGAATGGACTAACCGCCATCTGCCGGTAGCACACGGAACTCATATCCTTAAAAATTACTACAATTATGTATTAATAGCTGTGCCTACGACTTCATCCGCGTGGAAAAGTTTTTTTGGGTACCATACCTCTTTACCTTAACTTATATAAACTTTGAATGTCATGTTTATTTATATCAAATAAGTGGCCTGAAAAATAAGTTTCAAGTTTCTAGCTCTATAAATATCGATACTTCCACACAACTTTTCATCCTCCTTTTCGAGCCCTTACAACCCTTATTTCGAATAAAAAAAATTGGCTATCTCCTTGAGGGTCTAAAGGTTTAAGCGGGAAAGCGTAACAGACAGATAGACAGTTACTTTCACATTTATAATATTAGTAAGGATAGTTTTGCAAATAATTCAAACGACAAAACAATCTAAAAGCGTTTCAAACAAAAGACAACAGAGGTAAATAGACCCATTATAACTTATATACACTATAGCTTCGTCTGTAGTGCCACGTCCGACAGTAATGAGGTATACAGTTGTCAAAGGGTCCATTTAAATAAGGAAATGAGAATGCCCTACTGGACAAGTAAAGAAATGCCGGTGATTAACTCGCCACTTAGCTCCGGATTCTTAGGGACAAAAACTGGCTCACCTGTTTTGTATCTCCAGTGTATTTCTGACTGTTAGTACGTTTCCACTGTACCTGCTATTAGTTTTGATGGTATCAGATATTTAAATCAATCTGTAACAAATACCAGTGCAAAACTCTGTGATTTATTAGGTATTGACACAACCCCTCAAATATTGACCTGACACGAGATAAGTCACTTAAAGCACTTATATAAACTTATATAACATGTATAACTATATATTATTTAAATTCATATTGCCTGCGAGGCACCTTTAAGAAGTGACTAAGGCACTGGAACCGCCAATCCTTACGAAATAGCTGAAATATAACAATAGAAGTACAGCAGCATCGGTACGCTATATTTGAAATAATCACGATACAGAGTATTCCCATTGCACTAAGAAAATAAGAGAGTAAAGGTGGGACAGTAATTACTTAATATTATGTAACTAAAAGAACACGTTCGTAATTTGTTAACGGACACCGTTGATCCAATTGCTCTCTAATTTTGGTTAGGTAGCAAGACAATTCCTTTTGTTTTGATAGCATCAAATTACAGGTTGGCATCGGAACGATTCACTAACACCATCATTACACCTCAGTAATCCGTTTCGCTGCAGATGAAACGAAAGTACGACGTCGTTTAGGAGAAAAGCTTAATGGAGCATGTGTGTTGATGATTTGTATAATTTCGAGCCAGATTCACGTAATAGTAAACGATACTCAAAATATAATTGAACGTTGGAATTGTTTTTGTTTTTAGAACACATGTTACGAAACTTCACTATTGAATATTTCGATGACTTGGCGTATAAGCAAAGAATTTGCAATAAACGACGACAGGTTAGATTGCATTTGTTTTATTTTATAGAGGATATAGAGGATTTATTCGTTAGAATGTGAGGTGGTTTGCGTTAGAATATCATCATATAAATATTTGCTCTGGGTGGGAATCGAACCCACAGCCCTGGCGCACAAAATAGGATCGCTACTATCTGCGACATCGGGCCCGACACATACAATACACGTTGTTTTAAATGACTTCAGTCTAAAGCCTAAACAGATCATCATTATTTATTTATTCAACTCCGGGAGGGCGCCCACTGCTGGGTTTGAGACACCCTCAAAGAATTCACTGGATTCAATTAATAGGACCGGTTATGTACGGCCTGCATCTAGCGCGATTGCTTCTTACAATATATTGTCTGCATTGGTACCTCAAATTTACCTATTTCTACCGCCAAATAGCTGTGTGCGCATTGGTTTAGTTTAAACGGTGAGATAAGCATTGAAATTACTGGATAATGTTACAATATATAATGGTAATAATATGATGATAATGTCTTCAAGTCAAAAAATTAGTATCGCGCTAGTGATATCTTTGTGATAATAATAGCGCCTTTAGGTTGCAGTCACACTTAGCTACGAAGCGGACTTGCTTGTTAGCTTAGCTTTGATTTGGGGGTAGTATACGATACGCCTAGTAACATCAGCTCTACCAATGAGCGATCTGCTTCTGAGATCCACAGGAACAAATCAAATAATAATTGCTCAAATATCTCAAACCTTGAGCGCACCCCGTGATAAGTAACTTAAAGCACTTATGTTACGGATATTATGTGGTATAATATTTTTTTATCACGATGAAATGACTTGTACCTAATATTTAAACACAAAATATTATTATACAGCCAGACATAGCACAAATAGAAATAAAATATTCTTTGTATAAATATTTGCCCTAGGTGGAGATCGAACTAACTACACTTATCGCACAAGATGGGGGAATACTAAAATTAAAAACAAACATTTATTTGGTCTTCGTGATATTATCCGTCACCGCAGCGTATACACGCTCATAATATCACAAGGATATCACTAGCGCATTGCCAACCTTGTAACTTAAATAATCATCCTTGTCATTGTCAAATAATCCTCACCCTTTAAATATGGACGCTGTTCGGCAGTAGAAATAGGTGAGAGTGAGGTACCAATGCAGGCGACCTCTGTATGAGGTCTACCTCTAGAAAAAGTCACTTGACATCTTACGTCACATTAATTTAATATTATTCTGTATTATGGATATAATAGCAAAAAATTATAGTGTTGCGTCAACTATTGAAATCTGTTTGTGCTTATAGAGACTCGTAATAAGCTACAACGGTTCGATTTCGATGACAATTTATAAAAGCAAAAATGCTTTAGTGAAAAACATCTCAAACGTAACTCATTGGACTATCGCCTCCAAATCTTTCCAAATGAACAAAAAGGTGTAACTACCGATTTGTTGAACAGTTAAGTTTTTCGTTGACTGACCCAATTAACAGCATTGATCAGATTACAACGTTTTGACTATAATGCTCTAGTTAACCCATAGAAGTAAATGAGTATTCGTATTTAGCTTTTTACTAATGATAAGCCCGATAGCGCAGATGTAAGTGATCATAGTTCGATTCCCACCCAGAACAAATAATTATAAGATGATAATTGTGTCTGTTTTGTGCCTGGGTGTTGAATATATATATTTAAACGTTATATATGTGATTCCTCTGTTTTTTCATGTCCGTAACACAAGTGTCAATCTGGTCAGTGTATGAGGTGTTGATTGAATTTTTATTATTATTTTATTTATGAAGGCTGTATTAGTACCTCACTCTCACCTATTTGTAATTATCAGATTCATTTCGCAGGGTTTGCGACACGCTTATGATATTATTGTAATGATACGAGCGCCTATAGGCTGCGGTCACGTTTACCACCAAGCGGTCCGTATTATTGTTCGCTGACTTCGTTATATAAAAATCTCTTTTTGACTTTACCTTAATCTGACCAAACGGTACACACAGCAACTGATCAACCTATTTAAATTTGGCAAAACTTCGCAATCGATATGAATCCATACAAAGAGCCGTTGAGTTCAACATTTTTAGTAAAAATTTGACAGTTTTGGGTAAGCTGATCTGTTGCTTGCCGTACGTGCTCTAGTCCTTCAAAATACAAGTTACCTGACCATCGCTATAATAATGGATCTTCCAACTAAAATAAAAAAGACAATAATATTTGCATCTTAATAATACCGCCTTAGTTGCCAACTATGCTTTACAATAACGTACATTTTTTTTTATTTTGGATATATATATATCAGTACACACATAAAGTAAAATTCGTAAGAATGCTTTGTTTTCTGTCTTCAATTAATTGACTAGCCACTTCATCCAGGTGGATCCCAATACGTTGCAAGATTTGATTTGGTTAGATTAACTTTGACAATTCCGTTAACTGTTTGACAGAGTGAAAAGAGTTCTCTCGCTTGAAAGAAGTGAAAATATATAAAAAACTGCTACGCACTGAATAACTCATTTTCAAAATCACTATCACTATTTTTCTCTTCGTTAAAATGAGTATACATCGTGTTTCTTAAGGAAAATAGGAAAAATAAGTGCCGAATGCATTCAAACATTTTCGAATTAGTGCTCTTAGGAACCCTCATTTTTACATATTTAAATAGATTTTCAAATGAAAAAGTAACAAACTTGCAGAAGTATAAATCGTTCCTTCTTCTAAGTCCTTGGTCTTTTAAATGTCACCATAAATATTTTAATTGTTTCAGGTCTCCGAATTTTCGTTTTCAATATCGAAAATGCTTTTCCTTAAAAATGCATTTCGGCTAAGTGATAGTGCCGTGTCGAGATTATCTTATTTGTGTCTCTTGTGTACCTCTGAATGATATGTATGTAATTAAGAGAATTCCTAAAGTATTGGCAGTGTAGAATAGTACCTTTTCCTTAACCAGTTGTCATAAATGGCGACTAAGGTGACAAGTGGCGGTATATCCTTCCAAAACAGAGAAACCAAAATGCACAGGGCGGGGATGGGCAGCAGCATCCTTGTCGCGGAAGCTGCGCTCTGCGATTACCAACACGCTTGCCTTGCGCGGCAATTATGGACAAAATACCGTTTTTCTTGGGAAACCCTGTATCCAACAGTCGACTTCAAATAGCTGGTATGGTGATGATCCCCATACAAATACAAACAATTACATCAATAGAAAATACAAGCGTCATAACGGCACATCGTCTTCTAGACATTGCATAATGTGAATAGATTATAAAACTTCCAATTGGCCTCGGCTTGTAGTTAACTCCAAATAAAATAAAGCCTTACAATTCGTCATACAGTGTACCCGTTGCCTTATGACAATAAAAAGAATTGCGATCTCAAGATCCCAAGTGAAATAAACTGTAACCATTTGGCGAATTGCAGCATACTTTGAACCTTACAGCTATTGTTATATAGCCTGTTAAAAAGACAACACATCTCTTGATTTCTTCAACTATTTATTAAATTTAACGTAACCGTGAGAAAGATCTGCGTAACCTAATGTAACAAATGCCCCGTAACGTAGTTTAAACTTTAAGATGCTATTGTCATAACTTCGCCCGTTTGGAATTAATACAAGAGTTAGTACATTGGCCAATCTTTATAAACTTTATGATGTGAAACATTGTCGGGTAACATAGTATATAGGTTACGCCATTTGAATAAAAATTTTGAAATCTATACTATCATTCAATAAAGGACATACTATCATTGTTCTTTACACTAATACATTTATATTGTTATATCCTACTAAACAATAAACATTTTAATTTAAAGTGTTCCGGACAGTAATTATTGTAATGTTAGTATAATATGAACTCGTATTTATAATATAATTTAATTTCATAGAACTATTGTCAAAATAGGTAAAAAATGCAAAGTACTCAAAATTTTACGATTAATAAATTATAAAAATTATCATAAAAACAACCGTCAAAACAAAATCTTTTAAATGAAGAATGCTCTATCATGCTCATGCATGCATAAATACTCAGTTTCAAGACTCTATAACTCTTTAATTTATTTTTAAGATCACATGAAGATGGAATGAATGTTGATAAAACATAAATAACACACACAAAGAAAGTATTTATTTTTCTAAAATCGTTTAAGTAATTTCTTATTTGCATTTATATTGGTGTTGTGCTATGTATCTATAGTAGTAGTATATATGTATATACTTCTGTATATTTATTTGCCAGTCTCTCGTCAAATACCTACAAAACGCCTGTTTTTCGTGGGGCAAAAATATTTCGATTGATTTATCTTTTCATGTTCCTTATAGGTTAGAAGTTCGTTAATAACCAATTATTGTTATGTAATTCCCATGCTATGACGTTCTTGGACCTTACTGTAAAGCAAACAATTAATGCTATTTTGTAACAAAAAAAACTACAATAATTTCACATAGACACGATGCCGACATTACCTGACAACACACTATTTATTTACAAGTAAACCAACCATAAAGTAAACAATCGAGGTATAACTGAGTAAAATAACGGTCAATTAACGAAGATTAACCTCATATTGAAGTCGTAACATAAAAGTTAATTGATATACTAATCTAGTTTATAGCAGGTCGTGCATTGCTACACGTCTTATTCCAGAATAAAGGATTCTAGGTACATAACCTCGTCTTATAGTCTATATGCAGTTGAGCAAGGAGTTCGGCACAGAAAAAAATAATTGTTGGATGTATTCCTTAAATCCTAGTTTGGCAGCAATTCGATCTTATTGTATGCATGAACGTCAAACAGTTTAACTAATATTCTTATTTCTTTTATATAATGAAGTCAGCAAATAAGGTTACGGTCCGCTTGATGATAAGCTGGACTGAAGATGAAATGTCACATTTACCCAGTTATTTTTTCTCTCACCCTTCAAATCGGTATAAAACAACACAAACACGCCTCTTTGGCGGAAAGGAAGACAGCCTTAGTAAGAAGTCTAGCTTTAAGAGGTACTACCTAATAAATGTTTTAGATGTAGATATACATTTAGTTAGATACTGTTAACTATTATTGTATGTAATGCAATGGAGGTATATTGACTGCTTTTTTCTGTAATTACTAGTATTATGTTGCTAGTAAATACAGTAAGAAGGTAATTAGCATTCGAAGGTAAATGGAGCCAATCAAGTTATATGCTTGACCTAAAAACTGAAGCTCTATTTGTGTTAATGTGGTAAGCCTGTTATACATATCAAATATCAAACGAGGTCGTTTCACAGATACACTTTGTTTAAGACGCTTATAATACACCACTTAAAAGCATTATTTTTATAGCATTACTTTCACAAATCCTCTCTGTGGTTAAAATAGAATTGCAAACAAACAAAATCGAAACTTATATGGGAATTAATCAAAATCCATACGAACGAAGCAACTGTTGAAAGCCAGCAATGCATAATTTAGAAAACTAAGGTGCACTCACAACTATTATTTGCGAATAATGTGTGAATTTAAATAAGTCCGTGGCAAACGGAGGGTGAAGCTTTCTCCGTTTCGGAGGCCCCCTTCGGAAGTGCCTTGTTCGTCACGCCGTGAACACTCGCTGGTTCACTCATGATAGTCGTTTATGCTAAATGTATCGCATTCTACTAAATAAAACAAAACAATGTGGAGCAAAACCGTGTTATTTTTATATTCAGCTTTGTAGTGAATGTCATGTGGCGTTTGTAATTCACTAAGTTTAAAATAACAGACAAAGAGGCCTTTACACTACATTGTACTCAAGATATCACCGTAGGATGTCCACCGCTAGACATAGCCCCCTAGATTTACAATAGGAGGTTGTATGCGGCTTAAATCCAGCGCGATCCTTTACTCATCGTCACCATCATCTTTTACTCAAATTTAATCGAAAATCCTTTACTAAAATTTAATCAATAATCCTTTACTTGAATTTAATCAAATATTTTACGATTAATGAGACTCCTCGTATAAAGAACGAACATTATTGTTTTTTGTTTGTATACGAAAAGACGTAACTGACGGAAAAGCTAGCATCCTCATCGTGAAGCTACCCTCTGCGATTGCAATTACACCTGCATTGTAAAATGTCTGTTGGTGTATGACGTTGTGTAGCTGGTATGATAAAACAAAATATTTGTCGTCGTCTAGTGCGTTATGTAAATTTGACCTGGTCATAAGTTTCGTTATTAATATGGTTGTAAATTTGGCTAAGCGCCAATCAAATAAAAAAGTTAACAGCTCTTCTCGAAAACAAATATTGGAAGTGTTTTCAATAATTTCTAATGCTCTTTCTTAGTTCTTAAGTCCTAGTCCATACCCCCTCATTGAAACCGCATTGATAACTTTAGACAAAGTTATATATTGTTTTAAACTGGGTAGATGTTTTAACATCCAGTTTAAAACAATAGCTGAATTGTTCCCTATTCTAAATACTGCATTACATATGCAAGACTTCATTTTTTATTATCTTTAAAGTATTAGTTTTGATATATTACATACTCTTAAACTTAGGTCTATGCAGATAATAAGAATAAATCACTTTTTTTTTCTAGCACGCAGTTACCACTCGGTTTTTACAACATTTTGGGGATAAGCTCTCTCTTGCCTGGACCAGCGATATGATTTACAGGTTTAATTAATTATGTTGCTTTAATCAAACAATTATTAATATTGATATTTAAACTAGCTACCTGCCCCAGCTCCACACGGGTGCAATGTGGATAACCAGTGGTTAATGTGGGTTATCTAGTAAGAGAAAGACATATACCATTGCAGACTTTTTTAAGGTTTAGTAAATTATATTGATATATCCTGGCGGTTTCAGATAGTGGTTGCAATATAATCGCATAAAAATGTGTTTATTTAGAACATTAAATTGGAAATTTCTATATTTTATCTCTATAAATTACACTGGTCAACAAAAGTTAAACTTTTTCGTGCCACACGGACTTTACTGATATTTTTTACTTTAATTGGTGATTGTAAGAAAAAATAAACAGCTAAATAAAATTTGCTAGCCGAGGATTTTATTCTATTAAGTAATTTAAAGTATTAAGAAAAAATACAGATCTCGTAAATCAAACGTTTATTTTTTTATAAATTACTTAATAATTTAAGATTTTCTTGAATGTTTAGCTTCTGGTTGGTCCCTTTTAATTGTCCATCAGTAATCCGCTAACATATATGGGCTCCATTTGCCCTGGTACCGCTTTTCCATACTAGAAATGTCCTGGTGGAACCTCTCACCGTGCTCGTCACTGACAGCACCTAAATATTCAGAAAAAAATCTAGGTGCGAGTCTAAAAAATGGATCTTGAGTGACATGTTGCAACCTAATGCTTGATATGACAATAAGAGCTCGCTAACAAACTCTCTGTAGCTGTCACTCTTGTGGTTGCTTAAAAACTTCGTGCACCTTTCTTCCAGTCGGTTAAATTTTTCACACACGTTATGCAGCAGACATTAGGGTCCCAGAATTTGTCTTAATGGGCGACAGAAAAACCAAAACATTGGTGATAACACTCCAGCACAAGATTCGTAAAATTTCGTCGCTGTTTTTTGAATGTAAGTTCTCCGCAGACATAACAAAAAGAGTAAGGGTCATTATTACACTTCCTCGACATGTTTATAGGATTAATAAATCACAAAAATATTCAAATTCAACTACAAATACTTCTATAACGATTTACTTGTGAGCGTTTCTGTTAATTTACCGCCGTAGTACTAGTTATGAGTATTACCGTATCACAACAAATATGAGGCTAACTGACAGATGACAACTGTGATTTAATGATGAGGGTAGATTGATAAAACAAAATTAGCTATCAAAGTTCGTGTGGCAAAATCAGTGTTGACCAGTGTTATTTGTGTTTTTCTACTATATACTTGCATAAAGTATTATACATATAAGACTGCCACTGGAATCGCTATAATATGTTTTTCTTTTTTGTGTAATGGTTGACTGGGGGATAATGATATGCGATAATTAAGTCCACCATTTGTACATGTTGTAACATTTTGTGCAATAAAGTTCAATAAATAAATAAAAATATTACTTACTGATGTGATAAGTTTACTTTTGGCATATACAAATTATTATTAACAATGTATTTATTATATGCTTAATTATAAATATATTTAAGTGACATTTAATGTATCTGATTAGTGATTAGCATACTGACATTTTAGTAATTTTAAAGTATTTATTTACTTAGACAGGATTGGGAAATCTGTATTTCAACAAACGTAATAGTTAAGTAAAACATGCATTGCACTCGATATAAGGCAAACATATTTATGTTTAACTCTGTGTAATCGTTACACCAACAACATTGATTTCTCACGGTCTCACGCCTCTACTCCTGGATATTATCCAGCGCTGTGTTATTAAGTTGGAACTTTCGCTAACAGGAGGTCACCGACATAGGAAGAAAATCGCCAGCTGCCATAGTGCCCATTAGATGCAATTACCTCTACGATTTTGTACGCGACAGGCTGAGTAACCCTGACTTCCTTTGCACGTATATTAAATTGTAGAGAAATTCCTTAAAACAAAAGTAAACTAAAGACAAGTATATTTTTTTATATTTTAGGTGTATCTAAGTCGACAAATAAGCATACGGTACACGTGATAATAAACATCACAGCAGCCTTTTGACGCTCGTACTACCATAAGCATATCACTAGCGCGTTGGTAAACTTGTCACTCGAAGAATTTATTTCCCATTACCCAGTAACTTCACTGCCTCAACCACCCTTCAAACCGGAACACAAAAATGCGAACAGTGCGGTAGAAATATGTGAGAATTAAGTACTAATATGCAGACATCCTTTGTATTAGGTCTACCTCTGGTAGTATATTAATTGTTGGACCCGATGGTGCATTCGGTAGTTTCCCTTCCTAGTGCGAAAAGGGTCATGGGTTCATTAAAAATCCAGGACAAATATTTATATCATGAATGTTTGTGTGTCAGGTTAATATATGAGATGTTATGTGAATTTATAATTGTGGGAATTAAATCATCAGTTACTGTTAGAGAAGAGATTTTAACTAATCTCTATAGGTGTCTCTAGTAAGCGTGTAATTTATTCGAATACTGGCTAACCCAGCTGACGTTGCCCTGCCTCAACTACTTGTATTTTTATCATGAGAAAAATATTGCGACTATAAATTGAGATTAAACTTTCCTGTCTCTCAAGTTGGATGAAACTGTACACAGTAAACAACAAATTATTCGTAATTCGGTTACAAAATCTAACTTAACTTAAAAGTACTTTGGAAATTCATCCCGGATAAACACCGTGACACGACATGTTTATATTTAAAGATTATAGATATTTAGTTAACGAAAAAGGTTACTTCAGTTTATTCAACGCTCCGCATTTTCGTTCTCGTCAGTTCCTTTTTCGAAAGAATGTAGAGATGTATTATAGCTAATGTAATTTGCTGATAAATGTAACTTTCCATTGAAAGAGTTTTTGGAATCTGCAAATTTTTAGTTTATTTGTCACAAACGTACAAAAATATAAATCTTGCTTAAGTGGTTCCATTATGGGTAGTGATTTCTATTATTATTTTTGAAAATAATAGAGCCTATGTCTCTCGGTAAAGATGCAGATTATAAATCGTGAAAGACTTTTTAAATCGGCCTTGTTTTTCGTTTAATCGTTTACTTATTACACATACAAATCTTCTCTCTTTATAATGATAGATAGACAGTGCAGGTTAGTCACCTACTCGTAACAAGAAAAAAATATCAAATTGATGGATTCATGAAAAGCCTGTTGTACGAGTTATGAACAAATGAGTGTACATACAGCAACAGATCAACCTACCCAAATCTCTCAAAATTTCGCAATCAATATTAATCTATAAAAGCGTGCCATTGAGTTCAAAATTGACTGTCTGACTGATTGACTGAAAAAATATTTGTCAGATTTTTGAAGGTGGATCTGTTGCTTATCGTACATTAATTACGCTATTGTTCTTTAGAACCTTGACATGTCAAAAATTAATAACAGTTTTGGAATGTTTATTTCTTTATTTAAAATGTTGAACTTTTTGTTTTTTCTATCGGAATTTTTTTACCGATACTAATATCATAAATGCAAACATATGTCTGTCGGTTTGTCGGCACGTCTGTGTTACACTTTTACGGCTGTTACACTTTTACGTCTTAATCGGTGAATCGATATTTCATGTAGATAGGTGAAACCCTAAGAAAGGATATACTTATAAATAAATAAGCCTATGTCCCAAAGTAATGTCATACACAAAGCAACATCTTTAACGCGGAACAATTAAGTTTAAAATTGATTGTTAAAATTTGACAGCATTGTGTTGGTTAATCTTTTGTTTTGTGTACCAAGCCGCGAGGGGAAAGCAAGTTTATAGACATTAAGAGATCGATATATATGTTTCCAAAGTAACAGATTTTTAGTAAGTACGGTATAAGTACCGTATGTAAGCATAAAAAAATCTGTTTGTTCCGTCGAATCTCTGAAACGATTTCCACTAGCAGACAGATGATGATACAATGAGTAACTTAATCTAGTTCTGTCATTTATTATTCTCACGGGCACGGGAGATGCGCGGTTGAAACCGCGGGGCGCTAATATTCTGTAATAAAACCTAAGCAAATAGAGATATTTTAATTAAAATTCCCATCATTGAAAGTTCATTAAAATGACGAGCAGCGTAAGGTCAGTTGCCGATAACTCACAATAGCGACGACCTTCGTCACCGTTTCGCTGTCTGCCCCCATTGTTTTCCGCCGCAGGGCTACCCGCTGTGAAATTGCTCATGCAGAAGAAAGTTTTCGGGTTTTAAAATGGGCAAACTGCACACGGTCCAATCCTGAGTGTGAGTCGTAGGTTTTTGGGAAAAAAGGTTTTAAAAAGCCTAATTAGACCCACAGATTATTTGCTTTGTGATAATTCATTCATCTATCGACAACTAACCTGCAAAACTACTCGTATTAAACTCACACTTATAACCTCATTTAAATAAATATTAAATAATAATTCCTCATTTAAATAATAATAAAATTTTCACTTCGCACTTCTATGTTTTATAATTGGGCTGGGCCACTGCCTATAGAGTATCCGAATAGGATATTTGATGCGTATAAAATCTATAGATAAAGTAGCACTAGATCTAGTCGCTATTTTTGCCATAAGGTTATTTTTTGTAGTTAGCATAATACTAAATGCGAATACCATATCAGTAATTACAGATTGCATCTGCAATTAGCGGTAGCCCTGAGCTGGTTGATCCATATTTCTACCAAATCCTACGTCAACGACATCTGTTATATGCCCCCACATCCGCCAGAGGGCGCGAGGTCACATCTGATTGTTTTACGTAATTTGAATGCTTTGTTTTAGAGCGTGATGCGTGTGAATGAACTCACGAATATTGACTCATTACATTGTTACAGTTTGATGTAACATACAATTATAATAACTAATGAGAGGCTTGTTAACATTTTATTTGCTATTATTCTTTTATTTGACCAAATTTTTATTAACGGCGGCACAGTTAGTGTCCATAATAATATTACTAATGCAATAGTGGGTCCGCCTCTGATTTCATAACGCGTTTGCGCTTTAATTTGGCGTGAGGAAAGATTGATCCCTGGGGAAAGACATACGTGTCTGATGCTGGAAAAGTTTATATGAGACGCGATATAACGGACTTTAGTCCACGCGCACAGAAAGCTAGTACCTACATATTTATATATGTATCTGTATTTATTAAATGAATTCTGATTGTTTTTGATTAGAATTCATTTAATAAATAGATATATAGAAACTAACAGTATCATTGGCGTTCACCGCTATATCATTTACACGACACGGACACGGATTTATATTACGTTGGTATAGCTTATGAACTCACTGGTTCCATTAATTGATAAGCTTTTTAAGGATTCCATCCTTTCAGTAGCTTGTAATGCTTTCAATTCGTTATTAATGTCAAGGTATTAATTTTGGTCAAATATTGGCTCCTTATACCTATTGCAATAGGCTATTCTCCAATTTCTTCATTTTTTTTTTAAATGTTCGTATATATCTGATAATTCATTATAATTTTTATTTCAGCAAAATATGACCGATTTATGCCGAAAAAAAAATATTAAAAATTTGTCGTAAAATATACGCGCCAAAATACCATCCGCCATTTTGGTGACGTCAATAGTACTAAAATATTGTAACCTCAAATTGACATTTGTCATTGACACGATATTGAGTTTGTCGGCTTTGTTGAGTTGTTTTTATTTATATAAAAAGATGAGTTTCTATAACCCGTATCGTTGGTGTGTTGCGTTAAATTGTAAGAATTCGACATTGAAGACTCCAGAAAAGTTATTTATTACTATTCCGAACGATGTTGTTAACCTCAAAATAAGAAAATTTCATTGAATTACACCTATGAATCACACAAATGATATTGTTGTGATAAAGTAATAGAAAGATTTACTTACATAGCTGTTTTTATATTTCTGCATTCGGCAGAAAAGAAATCTGTATTACACGCAAAGAAGTTTGTAATCATTACCGCATCTATCTTCGGTAAATTAGTACTTTCGGCTTTTACAAATCCGACGTCCATGTTTAATTATGCAAAAGTAGCGTAATAAAATACAAAATCTCTAAAATAAAAGGAATTATACACAAAAAAAGTAAAAAATTAAGGAACACAGTCAGTTGTTTACATTTAGATATTTTAGTGCTTGTGACGTCATTCTGGAAAAAAACATGGTGGACGGTGTTTTCGGTCACGTGACTTACAGATAATAAAACTCGGATTTTAATTTTGAAATATAAAATTAATCTTAGGTTTTTATGGAATAACGACATTTTTTTTCAATTCCTCACGTTATTATTTATTCAAGTAACATAATGTTATATTTTTTTGTTGATAGATGAAAATAGCCTATTTAGATCTTAATTTTTTTAATATTTATAATATTGCCTTTGACATCATAAGAATATAGCTTTGTAGTAGTAAAATGTTTAGTATTTTTTACCGTTACAAACATAAATATAATTTTTTTTATCTGCATAATTGTGTATGAATATACTTAGTTTTTTATTATATTATTATTGATTATTATGCTTCTATTGATCACATAAATCATAATTTCGATTACAAATCAAATTTATTTTTTATGATTTTCCTTATTTACAGGTGGTTAAATATTGTTTAGAATAGTCCTTGTCGTTACAATTACGCACTTTTACTTGTTGGTCAATTGCTAGTATTCGTTACCTACTGTAGTGCGATAATCTATTATTTTTAAAACACATAACTATTGAAAGAAATAATGTAAAATTTTCAACTATTTGTGAGCATGGCTCAATTGTAAACCTGTATCATACTATTCTACCGTTATACACCTCTAATGATAAAGACATCAACACTAGTGCCAATTTATTCTAATTGAAATCGTTCTACTTACACTGAACACGTGACAGGTTAAACGATAAATAATATTAAAATTGCATGCAATTTGTGTACGAGAAAATGAAAATAAGGTAAGTCGATGAGATTCTGAGAATCGTAGACAATGAAGGCACTGACTGTGCTTACAAAAGCCTAGATTGTCACGCGCTAGTTCTCTTTAGCGAATAGCCTACATAAGTAAATGCTAAAGTATCAGTGTAAACACTGGTTAATTGACTTTTACTTTAACTCTTTAACGCTTGCTTTGAAACTTAAGCAAGCGCTCTGTTTCAGTAAAGAGATTAAGATAGCTTTGATTGAGTTTGCCAATATGAATGTCTTCACAGCGTTACGGAATAGTAACACCATGTAATAATTACTGAACTTAAACATCTATCCAATAAACTGACATAGTTTTTTATGTTTTTTATGTGTGTCTATATGTAGTGTGTACGTTACTTAAGTTACCTAGACTTGTAATCTGTGTCCCGTATATGGTACCATTGCTCTTAAGATATAAAATATACTTAAAGAACATTACTATCTAGGTAATAACATTAAAAAGGGCGATGAAAAAAATTGCAATGTTCTAGTGACGGCTTACTGTAGGTTTGCTGTATGTTCATATGTTACCAACTAAGGAAAATCAACATAGTTTGGGATGTATTAAAATTTATTTTCTATACATTATAATTATCGATCCCGTGTTCCTTGTAACTATTTCCAAACTAAAAACATCTTTAACAAATTTAGAGCGCGATTTATTTCCTATATATTTAAAGTCAAAGAAACCACGTTTAAAGCCATTACAAAATTGTTTTAATTTGAGCAGGGAATGATAAAACTACTACCTTTACAATAACGTTTTCAATAGAACAAATACGACATGCCTTTTTCTGTTTCAATGACTTTAGAAATTAATTACCGCCTTTCAACTCCAAACCACTAAATTGGCACCTGTTTCTTTACAGGTGGTTGAGAAGTCAGCGACACGCGAAGTAAACAAACGGTGCAAGCTTCAATAGTGCGAGGTGACACTTTCTCCCGTAGAACACGCCAGTTTATCCCACGGAGAAACCGTGCGAAGGAAACTGGGAAAATGCTTATTATCGAAAAAAATCTAGCCCGATGTACCAGATGATCCAATATGTATGTCACGTGGGCGCCTGGAAAACCGGCAAGGGTCCGGTTAAAACTATTTTGGGTATTATTGGCGCTGCAACTAGTTACCGCAAACAGACCGCCTCGGTTCCTAATAGATGGGCAATCGGAGATTGTTGTTCGGCTGAAAGAAGGTGCAGAGACTCCGATAGGTAAGTCTTGAAGACGGTTCACCTAATAAAGCCCCTTAATTATGTATTTAGATTTTTAAGTGAACGACACAATATAGCCTATAGTACTAATTTTGGCCTGTAACATATAAAGTTATAATAATATAAAATAATCATAGTAAGTGATGACTAACAGAAGCATTAAAAAGTTTTAAGCCCATTAAAAGATCGGGGAACTAAACTACTGACAAGCGGAAATTGTCGGCTAGAAGGGGAGAACTGGTTGGGGTATCCAAGACAACAAACACCCAACAAAGGGGAAGCCCCACAACTTGGTGCCAGCCGTGTGCTAATCGCTAACGGTATCATGTAACTTCTGTTCATAATTTAATCAAGTGGCACACGCATGATGTAGCAACCACAATAATATATATTCGCTTTACTTATAAATTATATATATATATATATATAATAAATTTATAAAGTCATGAAACTATTTACGTATTGGTTTGATGTTTTATTTGCAATTAAAATTTTAACATTTACTTAACTATTTCATTAAAATATTTCTGACGACGGCGACGATTTTCCAATTTTTATGATGGATGGGGTTGATTTATTTTCAGGGAGTCTCATATACCGACTGAGAGGCGTTGATCCTGATGGGGATACATTGAAATTTGGAATCAGAGATCAACTTGGTAGTGATATTTTAAGACTAGAAGCCATTTCATCCAACGAAGCTAATATTTATTTAGTTAAGGAATTAGATAGAGAGGTGAGAAATAACGATTTTATAGTTTTTTACCGACAAATAAGTTAATGGTTTGTTATGTACGTATGTAAAACATCTTAATCGTTTTTAGGTCCGCGATGAATATACTTTTGTCCTTACACTGACTGATGGTCATTTGGGAGAAGGCAACTTCGTTACGCAAAGTTTTTTGTTGTTAGTTGAGGATGTAAACGACAACGAACCAATATTTAAGCCATATCCCTCTGCAATCTCAATCAAAGAGAATGCTCCACCAGGCATATTGGCAACAGTCGAAGCAACGGATCTTGACGAAGGCGCATACGGACAAGTACATCTTTTTTTAAATAAAATGATATAAACTAAATAAATGCGGAATATCAATTAAATAACATTAATTTATGCAATTTTTTATTAATTATAATAATACTTTTATTTATTTTTTTATTTGAAGGCTGACTAATACTAAACTTTGTACAACCCGTCCAATTAAATAAAAATAAACTGTCATAACAATACGTTAGTTGTTCGGATAATAGTTCCGAAAAATTGTAGTTATACTGTTTGATTTCAGGTGTTATATCATTTACAAGAACTTGATGGGGACGTTGAAAACTTTGCTATACAAACAGTAAATGCAAAAGGGGTAATCAGGTTAACAAACAGCTTGGACTACGAACGGAAATCACTTTACCAGCTTAGAGTATTAGCCGTAGATCGAGCTAACCAAGGCAGAGTGAATACCGGCACTGCAGCTATATTGGTAAAGGTCCAGGATGTTGAAGACCAGCCTCCGGAATTTGTCGTTGCTAGTCCTGTAACAAGAATAAGTGAGGATGCCCCAGTGGGAACTTCTGTTTTGCAAGGTAAATGCAAAGGTTTTGATTAGCACTTACATGCCTCAGTACAATTTTATTTTTTATTAGAAAGTGGTAGAGATACTTTTTACAGTTTTACAAGGCTCTCAATATTTTAAACTTACCAAATTTGTACTAAAAGAGGACATTAACTTACATAAGTTTATATATTAAAAAAATAAAATATTAAATGAATAATATAGACCTGCTTTTTTGTAGGCTTAAACCATTTCTTAAGTTACCTTTTGCTTCTGGCACAAATTTAAAAACAGGTTTTGCAAAACATACAATTATGTTGCAAGCTGGAGCATAAAATGTTTTGCTAATACTAATTTAACTAGATCAAAAATGTTTAAATGTTGTTATAGAAAAATAATGATATCATATAACGTTTTCATTTTTTGCCTACACTTTGTTATGCTATTCAGTACTGGTCAATCTTCTTCATGTCTATCTTTCTAATTTAGTCCGAGCCATTGATGGAGATAGAGGTGTCAACAACCGAATATCATACAGCATCATTGCTGGTGGTGAAGAACACTTTGACATTGACAGCAGCTCAGGAGTGGTGTACACAATTAACCAACTTGACAGAGAGGATCCAAACAATAGCAATGGAGCTTATATCTTGGAGATATTGGTATGTCTATGTTTATTTAGAAAACATTATTTGACAAATTATCTAATTATGAGATGTTTTTTTTTGTTTCTTTATCTTAGAAACTTTATACTCAGTGTTTACTTAAACCTTTAAGCCTCACTGGAGTATCTGCAGAAGTTTCCATTTTACAGAATTATATAGAATTTCTGTTAGTCTAAAAATTCATATGCTTCAAGTTACCATTATTTGAGATTAAAATATGATGTCCATGCATGTCTTTACATTAAAATGACATGCAACAAACCTTCTAAATGTGTTATGTGTGTGATTTCTGTGTAGTCTGATGTCTGTAACATAAGTGCTTGAAGTGCAATATCTGAGTTAGGTCTGTTAGGTGAATTTATCTATTTATTTTCTAGGCTACAGAGGAATCTAGATCCGTATCTCCCATGCCAAGTGCTACAACTGAGGTGACAGTCATTGTGACAGATGTTAATGATGAGACCCCAAAATTCAGAAGTGATAAGTATGTAGGAGAAGTCCTAGAGAATGCTCAGCAAAATACTCCAATCACTTTCCTCCAGGATGCTCTCCCTGAGGTGTTTGATTATGATCAGGTTTGTTTCTTCTATTTTACTAATAGATCAAAATAATTGATCTTCATATTTTAATAATCATTGTCTATCACAACTTTTCTACTGTACTTATAATAATATTAACAATAAGATGTTCGAAAAAAAAAAGTTTATAATCAATGAATTTTTTCAGATTGTATATTTATTTAATGTGAAAAAATTACATACTTCTTGCTTTTCTTTTACATAAAATTTCTAAAGAAGGCACCTCTTGAGCAGTATGACAATGAGTACAATGTAGGATACATTCTATTTTAATGAAATTATGTGTTGCAGGGAAAAAATGGAACATTTGAATTATTTCTGGAAGGTGATAATGGTGTTTTTGATGTCACACCCTTCAAGGGTATCAATGAGGCTTCTTTCTTAATAAGAGTTAATGATGCATCATTCTTGGACTATGAAAGGGTTACAGTAATGAATTTCAGTCTAGTCGCCAAAGAAATTGTTGCCAAAGATCCTAAAATGAGGTTTGTATTATTGTTGGTAACACATAGTGGTGCTTTTTAAAATTCTAAGATTATCTCTATTTTTCATTTGTTCTATTACAGCATAGTGCCTATAATGGTTCATATAAAGGACGAAAATGATAATTTTCCTGAGTTTACTGAATCTCTGTACATGGTATCAATACCAGAGAACTGTGGTGTAGGTACTACTGTAGCCTGGGTGCAAGCCCTCGATCAGGATTCAGATAATTATGGCACAAGAGGAATTAGATATACTAATCTTGGAGGCAGTATAGCAAATTTGTAAGTAAACTTTAGATTTATAAGTGTAAATATTGATGGTTCTGAAAAATATAATCAATTTCATTATTCAAATATAATCATCACACATTAGTTATTTAGTGGCGGTTGTATATTGGCTTTGTTCACGCTAACTACAGACAATTCCTTCTAAATTATTTATTTGATTAAATGTAAAAAAATATTTTTCTGGCCATATATTAATTTCTGTGTCCTTACAATTGAAAATACCTTTCCACTAATTTTATATAAAAGTTAATACAACACTAACATAAAATAAATAAATTTTTAAAAACTTTGTGTCTGTGTTTGTTCTGGCTAATTTCTGAAATGGCTAGATCTATTTCATCGGGAATTTCGCTGGCAGGCTATATAGGCGTATATTAGGCTATTATTATTTTTATCTTTTTTACCACACACTATGATGCCGCAAACGTTTTGGTTGTGTGATTTATAAGCCTTTTGTCCATCTAATTAAAAATATATTAGAAAATATTACTGCATCCTGATTGTTATAGGCTGAATCTAAACCCTATATCGGGGGTGATCACTGTAAAGCAAGCGGGTGGGGACAGCTTCGACCGCGAGCTGGTCTCTCGGCACTACCTAACAGTAGAAGCTCGTGACGATCTCGGGAGAGGAAACAGGTATTATTTCGAAGAATAGATATTGTATGAACATCTAAAATTACTTTATCATGTGCAGAATGCCCACTGTTGGACTTTGGGCGTCCCAAGATATTTTAAATAGAAATAATTAACTGAATCCAGCTTAATCCTATGCTTATAGTTGGCCTGTTCACATTGTAGCTTTTACGTTCTATGTATCGACTATAACTGAAAGCTATCAGAAAGTATGATAGACAAATTGTAGTTCAATCATCATAATAGCAGCTGCAGTGGACGATTACTGCTGGATATGTTGCTAAGATACTAGAATTAGGTATTCTGCCAGAGCGTAGCCTGGCGACCGGGATTTGCTGCTTATACCCGCCCTTAAAATTTGTGCTACGCTGTTTGAGGTGGATATACCGCCATCTGTCGGTTCCGATATTGAAGTCACATCCAGCAACACCTAGTACTAAGGTATTCTACTCAGCTGGAACCCACGTTGCAGCTATTTTCTTAGAAACCTAATAATAGCACAATACTCGGTACACGTTACTACGGCACGGTACTGACAACCGGCGCTTATGTATGAATTGATTAATAAATATGGAGGAAGCTAGGGAAGTACGACAGAATCGTTAGAAATGCAAGATGTCATGGCCATATTATTTGTTGAATAATAGGTGTTAAAATATGTATTTAAGTATTATAATTGTGTTCCCTCTGTTGTCTAACGTCCGTAATACGGGTGCTTGAAGCGGCTTAATAGCCGTGAGGTCTACCGGCAGAGTAGAATCCTACCTCACACTGCACCAGGTGTCGTAAAAGGCGACTAAGGTATATCCACCCGAAACTGTGCAGCTCAAATGCACAAGGCGGGGATTGGCAGCAGCATTCCCGTCGCGAAAGATGCGCTTCGCTATTTTTTCCCAGCGCGGCAATTATGGGCAAAAAGCCTTCTTTCTTGGAGAGGCAGTAGATTTCCCAATGGCTAGTATGATGATGATGAAGCGGCATAGCTCGGAGTCAGGTCAATGTATGAGATTTGGTGTGAATATTATTAAAATTATGTATTTCTGTACAGGAACACCGCTCAGCTCATCATAGACATCGAAGATGTCAACGACAACGCACCCATGTTCCTGGCAAACAAGTATGAGGCCAGACTTCTAGAGAACGAGAGGCAATTCGAGAATCCCCTGGTTTTAGAGGCGAGGGACATTGATTTAAACGGTATTAATTTTTAACGCATTTCATTTATCCATTATATAGTCAAAGTTAAAAAAAACATGCTGGTTAGTAATTGTATACTTTAAAATCTTGACACAACATCTTTGTCTCTGAGAAGTGGCCGCAAAGTAACCGAAACATCGGTCCAGTCATCGTAGGTCCGAATTCAAAGGCAAATATTTGTGTAAGGAACATTTAAGTTAGTTCTGTCTGGGTCTTAATTAATTTATAATACTAGCAGGATTACTGGCAGCGCCCCGGTTCCGGTACTACAGTCGCCTCTTACGACACCGGGTTTAGGGGAGGTACTATTCTACTCTGCCGGTACCCCACGGCAGAGTAGACACAACTAGTATATATATAATATTGTTTGTCTGTTTACTGAAACAACAATCTCTTTCAGGCACCAAAAACAGTCATATAGAATACTCAATAGTCGGAGGTGACTACAAAAACAACTTTTCGATCGACCCCAACCTGGGTATCATCACGCCGATTAGTGGATTGGACTTCGAGCAGATTCCAGGGGACAACGGCAATATTAGGCCTGTTCATTTAACGGTAAAGCAACTTTTTTATTTGCCGTAAAGTATGTACATCCAGCAACAGATCAACCTACACAAATCTGTCAAAGTTTTACAGTCAATTTTGAACTCAATGTCTCGGATTTAAAGATTAATGTCGTTTACGTACCTGACTGATGACTTTTTTGTTCTCACGAAAGAGATTTCCATCTGTTATTCGACACTATTTAGGACAAACGTTAAATCATTGCTTATATTATCTTAAGGGGATAAAAATATATGATGTATAACATTATCTATACATACGTAAATACACCTCAAACGTTTAGCCTAAAAGGTGTTCTGTTCTGATCTATTTAACCGTGTGCTACCAACGAGAAACGGTGCTATTTACGATTTCAATAATGACGGCGCTTTTGACAGCAACGGCACTGACCATGTTAATAGCAAAAACGCACGATGTATGTGAACATTATAAATCGTGTCGTACTCATATCCGTTTTTTGGTTCAAGCTCTTTAATAAACAACATACTAGATAGTAAATCTTCTATAAATCTGTTCTGAAACTCGTTTACTAGTTTACGTTTTTTTACAAAAAATAGGCTTAGTCCTATGGTGTTATAGCTGAATACTCGTAACGCTAATTCACACATATATAACTTAATGGCACGCGCATCTGGCGCAAAGGTAGACATTAGAACATAGAATCTCTATCGCACATCTTGTTATATGATAATAGAAAGGTACTTATCATATGAGGAATATTATATTTATTACGATTTATTACTAAAAATTAAGGACCTTGATTCTTTTTATTTTTCTTTTTGATTTATGTATATATATTTTTTATCAATATATTATATTTGGTTAGATCGTTTTCATGTGTTCTCCAGTTCTTCTTTGCGCTATTTTTCATTTGTAATTATCATTACTATAAAATTTTACATAATGGTACTTGTTCACATAATATTCATTAGATAATCCTCAAACACACGTCGTCTGCTGTAGTACCCGACTTTCACCTATTTCTACCGCCAAATAGCAATGTTCCGGTTTTAAAGGCAAGAGTGGTAGTGAAATTTCTGTGTAATGTGACGTAATATCTTCAAATCACATTGTCGGCAACGCGGTAGTGATATACTTGTGATAATAAGAGCGTCAATAGGCTGCGGTAACCGTTTAAACATGTTTGCTTGTGTTGTAGGTCCGCGCGCGCGACTTCGGCTCACCACCGCTGTCTTCCACCGTGCCCGTTACTGTGTACGTACAGGACGTGAACGACCACGCGCCCATGTTCCAGCAGATGCTTTACAAGAGGTCCATACCCGAAGACATGCCGGGCGGTACCAGTGTGCTTGAGGTTTGTGTGAAGTATAAGATTTTAGATAAATATTTTTCTAAGAAGTCTTTCAGTTCAAACGCGATTCAAATACAAGGCCATGAGAATCATAGTGGTCTAACTCAACATAGAGTTTATAGTGTATTCTTGAGGTACCTAAAGTTGATAGAGCCCAGTGACCTGCATTTATTTTATCACTTTTTTAGCAGAGCCAAAATATTACAACTTTTAATATGTTAAAAATTCAAATTAACCTAATGCATTTAAAGTAATATTTCCTGCAGAATAAAATATTCCCCTACGAAATAAAAAAATGTCCTGTTGCTTAAAAAAATACACATCTCTGTCGGCACACTCGGAGTGGCACAGTTTCTTATTCCAAAAGCCAGTTACATATGTATTTGTTTTTAAAAATTTTACGTCCACTGTTGGGCAAAGACCTCCTCAAGAAAGAGGTAGTTTCGCCCATAATTGCCGCGCTAGGTAAACATGTTGGCAATCGCAGAGCATAGCTTCGCGACGAGGATACTGCTGCCATACCCGCTCTGTGCATTTGAGCTACTCCATGTGTCTGTTCTGGTACTTTAGTCGCCACACCTGGTGCAGAGAGAAGTACTATACTACTCTGCCGGTATCGCACAGCAAATTTTCCCACTTATCAGATTAATATAAATTGCATGTTTGCAGGTAAAAGCTCGAGACAGCGACGGTTCCTCGCCCAACAACCGCGTGGTGTACCGCATACAGCGCGGTGCGAGCGACAAGTTCGTGATCGACAGCCGCACGGGCGTCGTGTCCGTTGCCAACGGGTCCACGCTCGACCCGGACAAGACCAACCCGAAGAGCAACCGGTACACACTCACTGTGGTAAGTAATGGTCGGCAGATCTAGTGAGTGCTATAACACAAAACATTTCATTTTATATACTCCAAAAAAAAATTTAAAACGAAATCATTACATCCATCATACTATTGAATTCTCATGAACTAATTTAAAAATAATTAGATAATATAAACGTACACGTGTAGAGTGTATAAAATTAAAACAAATTCGATTAAATGAATAAATATTACGATCACCTAATAAGAATAATACTTTTATTTTCTTATAATTTTTATTTTATAACCGATAACTGCAAATATTATTAATGACGCATTCGGTAGTGTTCTTGTTCACCAAAAGTCATAAGCCTCATTCAAGACAAAAAAATATATGATTAACTTATGTGTTTGTTCTGTGTCTGGGTGTTATTTATAACTTCCCTGTTGTCTAATATCAATGACACAAGTGCTTCAAGCTGCTTATCTTGGAGTCACATCAATGTAGAAGATGTTGAATTATTTATTTTTCAACTGTAAAACTATTTATATTTTTACACAGGTCGCTCTAGACGGTGGTATAGGTGAGCAACAGCTAAGTGCAGCAGTCCTCGTCAACATAACGATCGTGGACGTAAACAACAAACCGCCCGTACTTAAAGAACCTGGCACCATCACCGTTAAGGAAAATACGCAGGTATATGTTATATGTACTTATGATAAGTGAGTAGTGCATAGATAGATAAGTACAGCGTAGATTATTACCCTCTATATCAGCGTTTAAAGCAGAGATAACGCAACCGACAGATGGCGGTGTATCTATCCTAACTGGCGTAACTTAAAGCAGTAAGGTGGGGATGGGCCACAGCATCCAACGATACTATGAAACATTTTAGCTTCGTTTATTTGTTTTATAATGTAGTTCCGAATAAAAATTAATTAAGTAATTTATAATAACGGAAGGTACCGGAACCGACAGAAGGCGGTATACCCATCCGTGACAGCGCTGCTCAAATGCAACAAGGCGGAAATGGGCAGCAACCATACCATCACGTCTGCCTATCGTATTACCAATAAAGCAAATAATGTCCACTGTTTTTAACATCGATCGGTAGACGTCCTACGGATGATATGATAATGAAAATGAACTATTTTGTTTTTAGGTGGGCACCCAAATATACCGCGCTCAAGCTTACGACCCCGACGAGCAGCCGGTACTGCGATACACCATAGACAAAGGCGCCAGCGTGGCTCGCGACGAGGACGGCGTGCCGATACCGCCAGTAGAGTACGACTACCTCTCCCTCTGGGACTTGAATCCGGTCGATGGCACGCTGAGAGTTGTGAGGTGAGTTATTTAGTGGCAACCAAAAATTCTCAATGAACTTGAAAGTCTAAATTCAAATAATTGAGTTCAAAACTGTTCAGGAAATGTTGTTTTTGCTGATTGACCCTTACCAGTAATCTTGACCGCTGATTTATTCTTGAATAGCTTTCATACTAACATGACTTCCCCTTACAACAACGATTTCCTTTTACACCTTTTAAACTGCTGATCTGTGATAAATAGACACTATCAAACTAGTAATTCGTTTTTACCACATCCTTTTAGATTGTTGAACCGTGACAGAATAGTGAGACTCACAGACCGTTGTCAGCACATCTTTATAGATTATTGGACCGTGACAAAATAGTGACTGTCAAGCTGGTAATCTGTTTTCACCTCATCCTTATAGATTGCTGGACCGTGAGAAAATAGAGACTGTCAAACTGGTAATCATGGTGGAAGACATGGCCGCCATAGACGGTGGTCCGCGCCAGACCGCTTCCGGTACGCTTACTGTGATCGTGGAAGATGAGAACGACAACAATCCGAAGTTCCGCAAGCCTTTCTATCGGACCTCTGTACCGGAAAACTCTAAGAATGGCGTCAATGTTGCCACTGTGATCGCCGATGATGCGGACAAGAATAGGACCATGACGTATTATCTGGAAGGTAAGCGATGTTAGAATACGGCGTTATTAACTTTTGGTTACCGCTATCGGATTATCAAATTTAATTGTCACCAACGACTGATGAGGCCATCCGGTTTGGGACACCGGTAACCGCAGCGTAGGATGTCTACCTTCAAGGTGGACAGACTGGCGCAGATGGTAGTGATCCTATCTTATGTGCCCAAAGTCGTGGGTTCGATCCCAACCCAGGACAAATATATAATGATGATAGTGGTGCTTGGTCTGTGTCTGGATGTTAAAGAAATATATTTTAGCATTTTAATTGTGATTCCTTTGTTGTCTGATATCTGTAGCACAAGTGCTTTTAGCTGCTAACTCAAAGTCAGGTCAATGTATGAGATTTTGTATGCTCTGGATATCTTCGGTTATATGTTCAAAAGTTACTGTACTTTTCAGTTTTTATTTCGTAAACGCTCATTTCGAATAGTATTATACCTACATTTTTCTTTCAAAAGATTTGAAGTTAAACTACCATCAATATTTATTGTCCTGGTCCAGAGTAGATTTTTAATGTATCGAAATAAACAGTCATTTGTTTTTAAAATTACGATATACCTATTCGCTTGACCTTATTTATTCTTGTAATACAATTGATTGATAATATTTACTCGTTCCTAGGTCCAGAAGAATTGTTGACCATGGTTCACATGGAGAAGGCTACCGGAGAAGTAGTAGTCGCCAATAAAATAGACCACGAACTACATCCTTGGATCAACCTCACCGTGAAGGCGGTAGACGCCGGCCTTCCACCCAGACATTCCATCGTTGACTTGTTTATACAGGTGAGTTTGTACTTTCTGTTACTAAATACAAATACTAGAATTGATTAACATAGTATACATTCCATTTTACGTGACTAATAAGGTCTCAGTAGCATTATTGGGTGTACATTCCCTGGATAGGAAAAGGGGTTGGTTCAAGTCCCTTATGAAGACATTTATTTTTAGTAAAAAATGCTCAAATTAGCTTTTGTTAATAACAATATATTATGTAAATACATACCTATGCAACACAGAGACACAGAACATATTGCGTTCCTTTGGCTTCCACTCACCACAAACATTTTGTGTTTGTTCTGTGTCTTGGTGCTGTATATGTATTTAAAATATTATATTGGTAGTATTACAATCCTCTGTTGTCTGATAACCGTAATAAAAATGGTTTAAGCTACTTATCTCGGAGTGAGGTCAATGACTCAAGACAAACGAGATGATGATGATATGTGTACAGACATATATTTCTTTAATTTGTATATGCGCGCGCACCGTTATGTTCTGTTCATAAAATGTTATTATAATTTTCTATTTAGTTTAATTAATTATTATTAAGTTGTATAAATCGAGAAGTGATAATTATTAACTTTTATTGTCGTTTCTTTATTTAAAGGTAAAAGTTGTGTAGATATTATATGATTGTGTGATATCTACTCGATATACTCAAATAAAATTGCTATCTTTATTTACTGAGAAACAAATTGGAGTTTAATTTTACTTCTGTGATTAAATTACAATTAATTGTCTTATATATAAATATATATATATCATCCTCTGTTCAGGTATTAGACGAAAACGACAACAACCCGGTGTTCACGTCGTCCTCGTTCGAGTTCCGCGTACTGGAGTCGGTGGAGCCAGGCACCAGTATAGCGCACATCGTGGCCACGGACGCTGACTCCGGCGAGTACGGGAAGATCACGTATCTGCTCGACAGGATGTCCACACAGGTACGAGTGTCCCCATCAACTCATGATCGACTGTTTGCTATACTATTAGTTTTGTCACTTGACAATAGGTACAGAACTCAATCAATACACAGAGTGCGTTCGAGCAACGCACACATAGACACCGCTCACGGACACAATATCTCGGACCGGTCGGGCCTACCGTGCGTGGATCTAGCCCTCAAAAAAGATTGTGGTCACAAATACTATAAAATTATTCAAATAAGCCCCATGCTATTGATATTCTCGCATGGCAAGCGAAGGAATCTGGATATGGAGGCTACCACTCGAGGAAGGCTCTAACACCGGTACTTGGCTCAAGTGTCTATCTTTTGCGACCCGATAGAGATATTCACGAGCAAAAATAGGCAATAGTGATGCTTACATCTCCTGGAGCAAACGCTAGTTTGCCATCAAATCAAAATATTCTTTATTCAAATAGGCCAATAATTAATAGAACAAATTACATTCAGAAATATTAAATACTAAATTGTGTTATATTCAAAATACTGATGACTCTGATGACCTGACGGGATCATAAGAATCATCCCAGTGGTGTAAAAAAATTACGTAACCAGCAAAAATCATATATTACTTACTGTCCGTTCGCAGGGTAAATTCCTGATAAACGCTGAGACGGGGGCGCTCGCTGTGTCAGACCGGCTGGACCGCGAGACGCAAGCCGCCTACACGCTGGTCGTGGAGGCGTGGGACAACTATCAATTCGGGTATCTCAGCGGCGAGAGCAGGAACGCATTTAAACAGATTGTGTAAGTGGAATTGACACGCCCGATGACCCGTGGTCGTGATTTCGATCTCCACCCAGGACAAATATATAATGAGTTTTTTGTTTGATCTGATTGTATAATATGTACTAAAGTATTACATGTGTGATTTCTCTGTTGTTTGGTTCCCGTGTCACAATTGCTTTTAGCATCTTATTTCGGAGTCAAGTCAATGTTTGATTGCTTGTGTAAATTTATTATTATTATTTTTTTATTCACATATTATTATAACTCATTATTGGCCGTGTGATACCGGTGTCGTAAAAATTGGCTGAGATACCGGCACCGTCAGTATAGTACCTCCTTCTGTACCTGGTGTTTTAAACGGTGACTAAGGAACCAGAACCGACAGATGGCGGTATAACCATCTGAAACAGTGTAGCTCAAAAGCAACAGAGCGGGGATGTGCAGCAACATACGCGTCGCTAAGCTACGCTCCGCGATTGCCACCACGCTTGCCCAGTGCGGCAATTATGCGGAAATTCCCCCTTTGGTAGGGAGGCCTACGTCTAGCAGTGGACGTTTTATGGCTAATATGATGATGATGATGAAAATTCTCCCACAGAGTTCACGTAGACGACGTGAACGACAATGCGCCAGTGCTGCAGCTGCCCGAAGACTGCACCACCATAACAGAATTCCACAACCATCGCGAGTCCATCGTGGCGGTGTCGGCCACCGACGCCGATGACAACAGCGCGCCTAATGGACGCGTGCAGTTCCACCTCGTGGGGGGGAAGGGACATGGTAAGATCTTTTTAACTATTCAGTCTATCAGTATTGCTGTAGGGTACCAGCACAGCAGCGTAGTACCTCCCTTTGTACTCCCTCCGATTACAGCTGAACATAGGCCTCCTCAAGGAAAGCGGTTATTTTGGCCATAATTGACGCGCTAGGCAAGTGTGTTAGCAATTGCAGAGCGCTGCTTTCGCGATAGGGATGCTGCTGCCCATCCCCACCCTGTAAATTTAAGCTACACTGTCCCGTATGGATATACCGCCATCTGTAGGATCTGGTACCTTAGTCGCCTTTTACGACACCTAGCAAAGAATGAGGTACTGTTCTACTCTGCTTTTACCCCTTTTCCCCTTTATCCCTTTAGCAGGGGAATTTTCAAAAATCCTTGATACTCCCCTTCGTTATAAAAAGAAATAAATTTAAGTTTTTAACCCTTATAACTCTGAGCTGATATGTCATTCAGTCAGTCGGCTTCCCCTTTTATGTATATAAATATCTAAGAACACGATATCTGGCTTAATCGTTCGTCATACCATTGTTCCTGACTCACGAATAATACTGCAATCATATCTCGGCATTTATTATCGAGGTTATGACGCAGCTACATTATCCGAGAAGACTTGTGTTTTATCAATAAAAGTAAACTTCACCCTTCTATTCTCCGTATTAAGAGGTAATTGGTTTCCATTTGCTTCGATTCATGCAAACTTTCTCTACATTAATTAACCTATTCATACAGGATCGTCATTTGTATAATGTTAATTCGATTTGGTCTTCCAGTTGTTACTTTTTTAATTAGACTCCATGTCTTTTTCTACTTTCTCTGTCTCTGTATCCCCCTTTCTCTTTTCCTTTTTTCCACCTATTTCTCTTTTTCTTTTTCTCCACCCCTTCCCTTCTCTTTTCTTTTTCTCTCCATCTCTTATTCCTTTTCGATTTTTCTTTCTCTTCATCCCCCGTTCTTGCGCAGAGATCTCAAGTCCACCGCATTGATCTTGTACCATATTTATCGTTGCAAACAGATCTGTTTCGCTTCGAGCAAGTGGGTGGCGACGCAAATACCGGCCGCCTGTACGCGCGGCAATCGCTCAAGGACCGCTTCGGGAACTACTCGCTGGTTGTGGAGGCGAGGGACTTGGGCCAGCCGCCTAACGTCGCGCGCGGCGAACTGAGGCTCTGCGTCACCGACTACAACGATCACGCGCCCGTCTTCGTGCATCCGCCTCAGAACGTCACAATCAAAGTGCCCGAGGTGAGTGTCTTCGCTATGCAAAGACCAGGACATTAATTGCTTTAAAACAGCTCTGACTCAATGGACGGTAGAAAAGCCTTGTAGACCTGCTAAAGTTTCACGTCGGTGAACTCGTTGCCTCACCACACTCCAGTATTCGTGCATCTACCTTTAAAACGTCACTAACAAACTATTCGAGGCATGGAAAGATCAGAACAAGAATGAAAAAGTAAGAAACTGGATCTAACCGTCAAAAAAGACTGTTTACTATGAATGAACTTTTATAGAATTTCTATGATTACATGCCATTTCAAAAAGATAATTTACATATGTCAACTTTATTTACATTTAAAATATCGGTTGTATTTTTGGAAGCAGATGCTCATACATTTATTTTATTTAGTCTAATTCTTAATTTTTGTAAATAAATATGAATATAACTAAGTACAAACTCGTCGACCAATTGAGGTAATATTTTTTACGTATTTTCTTTAAGGCACAAGGAAGAAGAATAATAGTGATAGTGTAATTTAAAATGAACTATTATTTGCCTGTCGGTTCTTGGTTGCTTTATCTTTTTACTTATCTTGAACACACCACTTTTCTTTCTTTCAAACAGATGACGTCAATTGTCAACGTCAACCTAAACAAAACATATCAAAACTCGTCCTACACGTAGTCAAGGCGGGCCGCTAGTAATCAATACGTCATACAAGGTCGATGATCTTTGATTGCCCAATGTTTTTGGCGATAAAGTTTATAAACCCGTTTTGACTCGTGATATGATAAACAAAAAAATATGCATAGATATCTTTTTTTATCTTTTTATTGCCAAATATAGAGCCGTGGGGAACCGGCGGAGTCGAATAGTACCACTCTTTGTACCAGGTGTCGTAAGAGGCGATTATGGTATCACAACCGACAGATGGCGGTAGATCTGTCTTAAAAAACGTAGCCTTAATATATATATATATATATATATATATATATATATATGCATTTGTTCTGAAACATACAAAAACTAGATAACAGTGAGTTTCAAAGAGAGCAACGCTCTTTCTGTAACTCAAAATAGTAAAATCAAAATAGGAATGACGAGTTCCAGAAAAGAAATAGTTACTGATATAGCCCGACAGATTAGCGTGTAAAGTGCAATGTGCAGGGCACTTGGCACACAGAACTGACTAGATTAATACATAGATCGTCATTTTAATCAAGTCTTCATTTCGAACAAAATATTTGAAAGATTTGCGATGGAGACACTCAGTATAATAGCATCATTTTCTGTGACGATCAATATCAAGGACTGAAAACCCCCTTTATTTAGCACTTCGTAAATTAACGTTGCTGTGTACCGGCAGAATAGAATAGTACCCCCATTGCACCGGGTGTCGTAAGAGTCGAATAAAAAACCCTAAGTACGTCTACTTACTTTATTTGAAAGTCTGCTAATGTTCGGCTTTATTTATTATGTACATTATTATATATTAATTGTGATGTACCGGCAAAGTAGATTAGTATCTCCCTATGTTAACTAACCAACTAACAGCAACCGAGTTATCAGAACGGTATATCCGAAACAGCGCAGCTGGTCAAGGCTACGCTATGTGGTTGCCAGCACGCTGCCTTGCGTGTCAATTTTAGACAGTGCATATAGATAGCAGATATTGTGACTATATTTCATATCTACATAGAATGCAACAGTGGGATCGCTGGTGGTAGAAGTCCGTGCGATCGACGCTGACATAGGCCCAAACGGCGCGGTCCGTTACCGGGTGCGCCAGGAAGCTGGCGGTTCGCACCGCACCTTCTCAGTTCACGCCACCACGGGTGCGCTGCGGACGCTGCAACCATTGGACCGGGACAAGCAGACCACGTATCAGGTTCGTAGACCAGGCTCCTAAACATTTGAACTGCGGTTAAAACTATGAAAGATTTATTTTTATTTTATTTTATTTAGGACCTTTGATAAGTATTGATCATGCAAGCAACATTGTAGCTTTAAATAGACAGCTCCATAATTAATATTAAGTGGTCTCAAAAGTGCATCTCTTTGTGGTCGATACATGAGACACTACAATAATACAATAATAGATGAACAACTTCTATCTGGACGGAATTCATAGTTTGGCTATAGGATTTTTTTGCATGATACCTATAAAAAATAGTCACATGTAGTAAGAAAAAATTTCGACTTCACACTTGATTGCTCTAGATTAGTGTGTAGGTCGTAACTTTATTCGGTTCAGTATCCAATCTCAACCTGCATTTGGTCTTCAACTGATGTAATCGAAGCTATAAATACGTGAAATTTAGAAACGTTGGTGGTTTTACCACGTATCAGTATTTATTGGAACCCTTTTTAGGAATATGTGTCTGTCATGATATCCTTATTATATAGGCTGCGGTAACTACTATAGGTGTCATGCGTCGACATATTATTCAACATTACCATTTAAATATAGCTTTATTACTTTGTTGTTGTGTTGCAGTGTCGAGTTATTTATACTGGCATCATAATTTATTTATTCATAGTTTATTAGACGGAGTCGTGGATATAAAGAGACACAGTAAATGTAACATATATTGCTTATTTATAGGTCCACTTAATAAAAAAAATACTTTAAATAAATTAACATTATCTTTTTAGCTCCGTATTGAAGCATACGACCTAGGTCTCCCTACACCGCTCAGCTCCGACTTAGACCTCACGATTTACGTGCAAAATGTCGACAGCTACCGCCCCCGTTTCCCTCAAAAAGAGTTCCATGTAAACATTACTGAGAACGTCCCGACGTTCGGCGTGTACCTGCCTAGTGTCATAGAGAGAGACGCCATAGACAGGGGAGACGAGCCTGTGTTGCCAGTGTGCTATTATATAGTGGAAGGGAACGATGGCAATGTCTTCCAACTGCATAGGAGCACGCACAAGTAAGTAACGATACCTACGCGAAAATGCATAATTATTATTTCATTATCTCGAAATAAGAAGAGGCCACAGTTTAAAAAGTCAGTATATTTCTCGCCTACAAGTGATATTTCATTAATATTTATGTATCTAGTATATTTTAAGTTTGATTATTCATTCCCGTAACTATACACAGTACAATATATAAAAAAAATGGAATTAAGACACCATCACATCTCCTCTTAATTAAAGTATTTGATTTGATTTCATCTGGCCCTGGCTCTGGCTTAACTAAAGGAATAGAAGGGCCCTCTGGTGCATTCGGTACTTAGGAAAACAAAAATGAGCTATTGTGCGCTAAAGGTCGTGGGTTCTATCCCAACCCATGCCAAATAATGTGGAAGTATGGGAAAGTTAGCCCTGAAGTACCGGCAGAGTAGAGAAGTACCTCCCCCTGTATCAGGTGTTGTAAGAGGCGACTGGGGTACCGAAACCGACAGATGGCGGTATATCCATCCGAAACGGTGTAGCCATGTCCAATGACTCTTATGATGAAACAGCAATATCATAGACTTAATGAAACTTTGTAGGTTATCAACAACGAACCCTCTGGACCGTGAGCAGAAATCCGCATATAACTTAACTGTCCTGGCGACCGAGGATTGCATAGCGACCCCGAAGTATGACCCAGAGACAGACTACGTGAGCGCGTTGAAGGTGTCCGTACAAGTTAACGACGTGAATGACAACGCGCCTAAGTTTGTAAGGAAGATATTTACCGGTGGAGTCACTACGGAGGCCGACTTCGGGATCGAGTTTATGCATGTCAAGGTAAGGGAGATATTTTCTTATTCGCTGTAATTTGTCACATTCGTCATAAATATATTTGGTTACTTCGAAAATGCTCTGAACTTTGGTAACCCATAGAATTTAGTAAACTTCTGATACCTGTTTGTCAGGTTAAAAACATGGATTCTGTTCAAGAATGCTATAGTTCAAATTACCTAAACTTTTATAGTTACAATTTACTGCATGGAATCCTATGTCTATCTTAACTCACTTTGTTACTTTGTGTTTTATTCATAAAGTTTTAAAGGGCAACTGAAGTGGGTATTTATAGAAGTGATGCTATCGTAGCGAACGTGTCGCAGTCTGCGATGACGGACAGAGACGTCTTTCCGAGTACTCGGCTCAAACTATGAGTGGGTTAGCATAATTGGACGCTCCGTCGAAATAACTACGGGTCGACGCTTTTACGAGCTCACGTATAATATATACGATATCTTTCTCTTGCCGAGACATGCTCTTCTAAGGAAACGATACTGTATAAGCTGTCAATAATTTAACGATGCTTGCATTCGTCATTACAGATTATGAACATATCGTTTTATGCTACTAAAAAAATGTTTAAAATATTGCTTACTTTTCCATGGAGCTCTCAGGTCCCGTGTAACACACTTTTGGAATAATTTCTATAACACCACGACCTTAAAATAGAAAACTATATTAGAAGTCTAGTTTATTTAAATAAACATACGATAAATCGTATTTTAGTAAAGTGACATCACAAACATATTATTCTTTCATCTTTATTCCGTAAGGCGGAAGACGCAGATGAAGGGGATAACGCGAGGATAAGCTACTACCTCATGGGTGAGGTAAAGGAGACGCTCACCGAGGGCCTGGAGCAGCTCGCCGTGTCGCCATTTCTCGTGCACGCACGCTCCGGTGCCGTCGCACTTAACTTCGACCCGCAGAAGGGAATGAAGGGCTACTTTGACTTCAAGGTAACTAACTAGGTCAAGGATAAGCTCTTGTCTGGTAACGTAAGAAGGTAAAGAAATTGTCATTGAGGATTTGAAGATCGTTTTTAGGGAGACGAGAACCAACTTTACTTAACTAACTTACGTAACTTGGGACGACTTTGTCTTTAAAGCTATTGATAGAACAACACGTGGTCCTGTCGCTCGGGTGTGTGAACTGGTGTGCTAATTACGTCGTCTCTTAATAAAGGCTTTGCCTGTATCGTAACTTTGATATGAAATGTTATTTAGCCCACATACATTTTTCTCTGTCTACAAATAGACAAAGAAAAATGTATTTGTTATTCTGGTGTATATGGAAATGTTATTAGAACGTTTCATGATAATCCATTTAGTAGTTTTGCATCAAAGAGTAACAAACGTACATCCATACATTCTTACAAACGTTCTCGTTTATAATATTAGTAGGATATGTTTAATATATATTTAATTTTTTGTTATTTTTAATTCATGCAGTAGAGAGGCCTCTTACAAAGGTCGTCTGATTGGTACCTCACTCTCATCTATTTCTACCGCCAAATAACAGTGTCTGCATTGGTGTGTTCCGGTTTGAAGGGTGAGAGAAGGCAGTAAAATTACCGGATAAATGTAAGATTGTTTCTTTAGTAAACAAGGTTGGCGACAACTAGCGATATCTTTGTGATGACACGTGTGTCTGGCTGTGGTCACGTTTATCATCAAGCGGACCGTATACTTGTTTGCTGACTTGATAACATAAAAAAAAGATACTAATTCCCTTCTTTTGCAGGTTTTAGCGAACGACACGGGCGGGCTATACGACGAGGCCCACGTATTCATATACCTGCTCCGCGAAGACCAGCGCGTGCGCTTCGTCTTGCGCGCGCACCCGTCCGAAGTCCGCGACAAGATCCACCTGTTCCGCGACAAGTTCGCGCGCGTCGCCGACGCGGTCGTAAACGTAGACGACCTTCGGGTTCACGAGAACAAAGACGGATCTGTCGATAATACGAAGACAGATTTGTACTTGCATCTAGTGAATGGTCAAGATCATTCCGTGATGGAGGTCCAGCAGGTGTTGAAGATAGTCGACAGGAATATCGAGCGGTTGGACGACCTGTTTAAGGTACGGCTTAACCAATACACGTTTGTATTAATTATAGCGCTATGGACCTTATAGTTGAAATGAAGCATGAGGCCTGCATCAGGCTATGATATGTATCGCAGAGTCACTCTATAGCAGTGGTTTCAATAGGAATCCGAATTTTGGTAAAAAATTATAAGAAATCAAGATTTCCTGTAACTTTGTTTGCTATAATTTTCGGGTTACTCAATTAGTCCCAAGTTCGGTAAACTTAAACAAAAGTTATAAGCTTAAAACTTAAATTAATATAATAATTATCAAACTAATAAAAATGACTTATTTTCTATTTAAACATTTTTGAAAATGCATGATACTCTTATGTTTAAAGTCGATTTTCGGATTGGTTTAATTTCGTTTGTCGTACACCGTAGTGACCGGTTCTCGGGATTAAAAGGTTGGGAACCACTGCTTTTTGAAAGCCTTTCGGTATTAGTTTTAATCAAATGATAATACTTTTTTTTTCAATTTGACTATGTCGACAAACCAGCGTACGATGCGCGTGATAAAAAGCGTCACCGCAGCCTATAGACGCTCGTATTATCACAAGCATTTCATTGGCGCATTACCGATCTTGTGATTTGAAGATATTTTGTCACATTACCTACTAATTAGCCTATACCAGGGGTCGTAAGAGGCGACTGAGATACCGGAACCGACAGATGGCAGTATCCATCCGAAGCAAAGTAGCTGCAGCAGTGGACTTACAATAGCTGATATAAAGATGACTACCTAGTAATTTTAACATTTTAACACAGCTGACGATTGTCCAGCGTGGCAATTATGGACAAAACCCCCCTTTTTGGGGAAGCCTACGTCCAGCAGTGGACCTATAATGACCGATATAATAATGATGGTGACATAGTATTTTCACTGCCTCCTTCAAACCGGATCAGAGCAATGCAATCCTGCCAACGCAGACGACCTTTGTAGTAGAGTACTCTAGAAAAACGTAGCGACAGTCAATTTTTAGACCAAAAATTACAAATTTCCCAGGAATTCAACGTTCTCGACACGCAGCCGGCCGAGTACCAGCCGCTGACTGCGGAGACCCTGTCCTCGAACCAGGCGGTGTTCTGGCTGGTATGGACGGCGCTATTCTTGGGCGTGCTTCTGGTGCTGGCCGTGATGACGTGTCTATCGCAGCGCGCCGACTATGTGCGAAGGCTCAAAGCCGCCACCGCCACCGCTTACTGTGAGTATCAGGGGTCAACGACCTCAGTCCATATTTTACCAACTGCTTGGAGAGCATGTCGAAGAGGGCGGTGTTTAAACTGCGATACTACGTATGCCTTAGAGACAAATCTCCCTGATTGGACACAGGATTCTCTGATATTTCAAATATAAAAATTAATTCTGTTTTCGGAATCTCAAAAAAATTCAGTATTTTTTATTCTTTGATTGTGACAATAAAAGGCAATTTTACGTTTTATATTGTATTGATCCTATCATAAGCGCGAAGGGACTTGGGTTCGATCCCCACACAGGGCCAATGGCTTGTGCTTGCTTCGAGTCTGGGTGTTAAAATATGTTTGTGTGATGCCTCTGTTGTCTGATGCCCGTAACTCAAAGCGACTTATCTCGGCATCAGATCAATGTATGAGATGTTTGAATTTTAGTTATAAGAAAATGTATAAATATGCACATACTAGCTGTGTCTGCGACTTCGTCCGCGTGCAAGTTTCTTTGGGCACTATACCTTTTTACTTTAACTTATATAAACTTTGAATGTTATATTTATTTATATACGTATATACAAATCAATAGCCTAAATAATAAGTTGTAAGCACTTAACAAAAACAATAGCGATACTTCTATACAACTTTTCATCCCCCCTTTAGACCCCTTATAACTCTTTTGTCGTATGAAAAAGTAGCCTATGTCCTTTCTAAGGCTTTAGATTATTTGTGTACAAAATTTCATTTAAATCGGTTCCGTAGTTTAGGCGTAACTGCGTAACAGACAGACAGACAGAGTTACTTTCGGATCTATATTAGTAAGGATAGTAAGGATTAGTAAGGATAGTTTATATTTATAAATTTGTGTAATCGCTCAAATTACATTTAATTCCAACTAAAACTCACGACTAGATAAATCGATTTTTATTATTTATGTTTTTGTTTCCAGCCACCCCAACCGCTGGTGAATCAGACATGACAATTCGCAGTTCTGGCGGTCGTGTACCGAACACCAACAAGCATAGCACTAAAGGTTCCAATCCAATATGGCTTCACGCGTACGAAAACGATTGGTACAAATCAGACGACCAACTCAGCCATTCCGAACGAGACTCCTTAGACGAAAACGCGGTGGACCAAGACTTGTCCAATGAGAAACCATATTTTATTACCACGGGCGCATTCCCGTCTATCGACTCGAATGAAACCGATGTACCGAACAACCAAGCGAAGTACGACTTCTACCAACAGCTCGAACAGATGAAAAACGCGAAAAACATGGAAACGACTGAATTATAATCGTAGAATTATTTATTAGATTTGTAATGTGCCTTTGTAAATTATGTACCTTCTTATTTTTTCAATTTGTAAAAGATTATGATAATAAACGAAAATGTCTTTGTTTTCATCTTTCCCTGAGAGCTCCTTTCCTTGCTATAGAGTTCAAAATTGACTTTAGAATTTGACAGATTTGGGTAGGTTGATCTGTTGCTTACCGTAACTAAAGCGGCCAAGTCTAATAAAATTTTAATTTGAAACTATACGATTTTTTGTAGTTAATTTTATGATATATGTAGGACTATTTACATACGGATTCAGAGAATCTCGTTTCCGCAAAATGTTACACCAACAGGAAATGAAATATCTCTAATATAATATCATCAGCCTCATTATCGTTTAAAAGTGTACAGTCACATACACTATTGTACACACAGCAACAGATCAACCTACCCAAAACTGTCAAAACTTCACCATCGATATTAATCTATAGAAGCGAGCTATTGGGTTCTAAAATGATAAAAAAATGACAGACGGGTAGGTTGACCTGTTGCTTACTGTACATCACATTACGTACAAATGTCTTTGTAGGCACCAATTAACTGCTTCGCTCCCCACCCCCTCCCACTCTGACTGTGGCGTTAGAATTGAAGTCTGAGCGACTAGCCTAGGTTCTCCGAATTTTTTAGATGTTCTTTCATTTTTGTCTGTAAAGCTCTGTTTTTTTTTATTTGACATACAACAGATACTCCACACATTTTAATGAATTCGATTTACTTTCTAAGTTTAATGTTTTTAGAGTTCCGTTCTAAAAGGAAAAAACGCTACGCATGAAGAATCATTTACTTAAGCCATCCCTTGCATCTGTAAAAAGTAAGCTATTAAATCAATGCAATTTGTAAAAGTTACGGCCACTTAAGCTTTTTTTGAACATTTTACAGGGGATTCAAAACCTATAACTTCCCATAGACCTAGCCAACAACCAGCACAAGTAAAGGAAAAAATCTGAAAATCGTGAACTTGTCATTCTTTTGTTATCACCATACACAAACGTTTGCATACCCTAGTGCCGTGTGATCGAGTCGCATTTGATCAGCATTTATTTCTGCTTGGTTCTGTTACGCAACGTCATGTCTCGTTGCAGTTATGAATTCGCTCCGCAATTCATAAATCTTAGGTAAGCCCCGCTGTGTTTTACTTCAGTGGCATAGCAAAAAGTACTTAAGTCACCGTGCTGGTGGTATAACCTTTTTCAAGAAAATTAATTACCCTATGTCTTCCACTGTTACAGTGCATTATCTAGGTATACAATAGCAATACCAAAATACTACTAAAGTTTAAATAGGTACATTTAAGTTTTTTTTATTGATGTGTATTAAAGTTTGTTCACAAATTAGTAGATCAGCCTACACAAATCTTAAACGCGTTGAGTTCAATATTTGACTGATTTATGTAAAAACTGAAACCATTCGTGAGCGGTCTAAAATGGCTCAATAGAAACACTGAATTTACCTATAAAAACTTCATGATTCACACGAAATGTTATATTTTGGTGTTATCTAATGGCCTCGCATTACTAATTAAAATATGAAATAAATCTCCGTTAGCATGAATGCAGCACGCAATAAACAAGAAAACTACATTTTTACTTTCCAAAACGCTTCATGTAGCCGCTCACTATGACATCACACTGCCGTTTATGCATAGTGTTCATCATTCGTACAACTGTCTCAAATAATGTTGCGATTTTGATAACGATTTCGATGTAGTTGACCTAAACGAATAATGATATGTGTAATTACAGCATAGTTTCAAAATAGTCCTTCCCGGTTAACTCTGCAAGATCGTAACAAATTAAATTAACTTGAACATTGGTCGTAATCCTCGACAGAAACAGTATCATTGGGAATCTTAGGATAAATTAAACTGAAATACGGCTTCGAGGCGTACTGCCAGTGCCGCCAGTTTCTGGCAACATAACTATCTATATATATTGTTTTACCAATATCCGAGCATTCGAGCCTGGACTCGGGTTAGTTATAGGTAAACTGCTTATAAACGAACTAGAACTTTACCACTTATAAATAAGTGGGTAAAGCGTTTTACTTTTACCTTAGAGCTGCAAAGTCAATCTCCATGAAACAAAACCGCAAAATGTGCGGTAAACCAGAGTTACCAGCCAGACAAATTTGTAATCAGTATAAAACTGAAGGGCATGCCCAATGAAGTAGCTTAACAAGACCGCATTTTATTCGAAACGTTTCGAGTCAACTGTTTAAATGTCTCGAATCAAATTGATTATATTAGAATCAGTGCGGCAGTGAGCAATATCATTCAATGCTATTAGTCACCTACATTTAGCATTAAACCTGCAAGGCGCGTCGCGCGTACTTCAAAATAAATTAGTGGTCGAATCATTACCAGGACACGATACCTACTATGTGACAATAATTGTTTCATGTCTGGAAGCACGTTGCTTTCATTCATATGCATGTTTTAAGAATGCTCTGCAAAACAACAACAAATGTCTATAGTGGAGATTCCTATTCCATCCTTTACCTGTGTGACCTCACTTATACAATGATACAAATGAATGTAGTCTGTATAAATAAAAAAAAAAGAATATTTAAGAAAAAAAAATAAACAGAAGACATTTAAGGTACGTGACAGAAAGTAATTTCATTGTCACAGCGAAGAAGCAACCAGCCACCATCACCTTAATGGAAAAAAGCGCTATTTAATATGAACAGCTGTGTTAACCTTGACTTTCTATTTTCGAAGAGGGCTAACTCTTTTGACGAGTGACGTCAATTTAATTTCGTAGTATTAGTTCGGTTAACAACATACCTACGTTGCTGTTCTACAGTCCGTAATCTAAATACTTTGTAGGTAATTAGGTTTTTATTAAAATTGTTCAACTTGCTTTTACTATGTCTACACATTTCAAACATAGAATTATTAATATAAACAAACGCACCAAATTTAAATTGATTCCCAAAGAACGGGGAGCTGCTTTTCTATAATAAAAAACAACGACTTATGTAATTAAAATGTTACCGATTTCAACTTTAATGATATATTTAAATATTTATCAAGATCTAGTCATACCAGGCATAAATAAATATAATAGTTGATAAAATACATAGTTAACAATATATATTGGCTTAAAGTAAATGAATGATAGAGATCGTCAAACTGATATCACTGACCAATTAGGTAGAATAGGTATTATTAATTTCTAATTAAAACCTAAATTAAATTATCTGTACATGCATATTGCACAAAATAAAAATATTATTAGATACTTACATGTTTTAATACCAACACAGAAGTCTTCTTTTGATAGCCCACAAAAGTTTATTTTGCAAAGATCAGGACCTGTGTTAAGTTCAACACATGTATACATAAAAACAGATCGTTTTTCAGTTTTAATCATTCACCATAGAAAGAAAGGAAAAAGGTAAGGTACGAAAAATAAGTATTAGTTGTGTTAGTAGGTTTCCCGAGCGCTAATCTAAAGCATTAAATCAACGAAATGTAATCATTGACCTCTATTGATACACAAAGAGAACAAAAAAAACAACTTAAGCCGACCTACTTATGTATTTATGTTGTGGAGGCCCGACTCAAATCAATTATGTACTCAATGACTAGATTATTCAAAACCTACACAATTGCAGTCATATTTGTTGTAAATATAAGATTGATAGTATCTACCCGTCACTGACACCGGGAGAACAAGCCGACGTGTACTAAATAGTTAGCTTGATGCAATATAATAGCTAACTATTCAGTAATTTTATATAAACGTTCAAACTATTGTAAAGATATAATTTTTACATAAAATTTAATTACACTGTTAAATGTATTTTAATGTGGTGATGTTGGACTACATAATACAAATTATAATTACACCTAATGTTCCTATAATTACCGATTTTTTTAAATAGTCTATAAAATCTGGCAAACGTTCCATTGTGTCGACGAACCCTACAAACAACGCCTACGTATTCAGGAAGTAGCCTAAATAAAGCTCAGTTTGTTATTTACATACACAATAATTTATTGTTTCTTACAATTTAGTGAAGCTAAAATACAAGTTGTTGATTGATTACAATTTGAAAAGCTTTAAATTTTAATCTCTCCCAGTGTTAACCAAGTGACATAAGCTTCATCCTGCAGCTTATAACACACTATTACGATGCCACTCGTGCCTCGACAATCTGTCGCTATGATTTATTAAATAATCAAATAAGTGGGTACGAAGGAAAAAGGATAGTAAATGTGAATAGGATGTTCGTGGAAATCACAACGCAGGTGTCCTTACAACCACAATATATATTAGATAAAATTATAATATAAAGATCGCCATATTGAAAAAAATCTAGATTAATCGTAACTTATCATCTTATGAGATACACTGTAATTTATACTGAATGTTGTAACTATTGGAGCGCTTTCCATCATTATAAAATATTGTGGATGAAAGAAATCCGACTGCTTCAATTAATGTCAGTCTGCTTTGTAGCATGCTACATTTACTAACTTAAAAAAGTTGTTTTTCTAGTAAAAAAAATTAACACTCACATGACTCCCGTCAACGAGCTCATTTTGTAATACCACTTACTTACATTACCCAAAATGTTCTTAACACTTATGAGCTTTACTTACATTTCATTGACAAAATTCCTAAGTGACCCAACAAGTGGTAAGCAGGAACGCTCCATTTCCTAAACATATGGCTATTGTACAGTTTCACAATGCAATTTAGATCTAGTTAAAGTACAAATTCTTTAGGAAATACATAAATTCAAATGTAAATTTAACTAACCCTCAACTAAATGAGTGAAGAGACATCTACTGACACATCAAAATTGAACAGAAAAAAATTTGCTCTTATAGAAAATGTTTCTTATCTGATAATACAGAAACTATACTTGCACATGTGTACTGTGTTTACTTAGATGCAGTAATTCGCAATTAAAATTATAGGAAAACGACTTGAAGTTGGGTTGATACTAAGTGACCAATGACTATTTTACACATTTCCAGAAAATTTGGATTTTTCATAGGGATATGGTATATTAGGGAGCGGAACAAGGAAAAAGGGGTTAGAGCCCGGGCTGTGGCGATGTGTGTGTATGTGTTGCTGATGTCACAATTGACTCATCACATGGCATACTTCCTTGTCCACTCGCGGGCTAGTTCATTGTACTTTTCTCTGTCCGTTTTGTAGATCCTAGCGATTTCTGGCACCAACGGATCATCGGGGTTTGGATCACATAGCAGTGAGCAGATTGAGAGCAACACTGTAAAAAAATTAATCAATATTATATCATCACAAAAACATATTCAAAGAGCTTTTAGACGAAAAATTCTTATTATGGGAATTAAAGCCATAACCAAGTCAATACTGAAATATTTTAAGTATATTTTCATTGTAATCAGACAATAAAAAATCAGAGACTCATAAATATTAACTCAACCTAAACCTAACTTGATTTTAAATGAAAGTTAATGTCTGTGATATATAAGGAACAGCAAAAGTTTGCACAATTACCTTTGGATATGGTGAGAGCTGGTGACCACTGTGCACGCAGAATGTCAAGACAAATGGAACCATTACTGTTTATGTTTGGGTGATAAATACGTGTTGTGAATGCAACTTTTGGTGGTTTGAAAGGGTAGTCTGTTGGGAAATGTATGGTCAGGAAGAATACACCTCCTTGATAGGGACTGTCAACCTGTAATTATAACAATAACACAATGTTACCACTGATAATAAAGATATAGCATACAATACAAAAACTACACATAAATCTCTATCAATATTGATTGCAATACAGTGGTACTTAATTATGTCTATATTATATATTCAAATTTGATATCACTAGATTAATTTAGTAACAATAGGAAAGATTCTTAAAGATATTGTGAAAAACTATGTACTTTTCAAATCTTTTAATTCAATAATGTAATAAAAAATAATATCAAAAAAGGACCTTAATGTGCATTCTAATTTCAAAATGTTATTGAGTAGCTCATATTACATTACAATAGCATTATCTATGTTTAATAAAAAAGTAATTGTTAAAATTTAGTATGTAGACAATAAACTTTTTAGAGAATTAACAGATTATAAAAGGTGATAAAGCAAGTGGGCCACCAAAGCAAAATTTAGCTCACTCATATAGTAGCTAAGAAGGTTTTGTTTTATGAATCAGATAGCCACAAAACATTTATAAGTAATTCTTTTAGTAGTCTTCTACGGGTAATTTAGTTCGAGTGACCAACCCAGGATAAACAAAGAATTTTTACTTACTGGACCCATAATTGTGGCTTGCCAGTGGAAAACTGAAATGAAATGAAACCAAGCTATTAGTTCATACAGAATATTTACATAGGTTCAGTGATTAATTAGTAAGGAAAACCTAAAAAAAAACAAAATAATTGTATGAATCATGTAATTATATTCAATGCTGGTTTTTATTCCCAAGACACTTTCCCCAATGAGAATGAGTATCAATACACTATTTAGACAATTCTATATGAAACGACATGGTTTCTCAGTATTATTATTATACGACACAATGAGTCACAAAAAAGTTGTAGGTATTAGGTAGGTAGATACTTACGATCTTCACCGTGTGGACCTGCAGAACATTGTGCTGGGGGGTCTCTGCCGAGATCTTGTAATTCCTAAAGAATAAAATGGAATCATCTGTAGATTCAATACAGGAAACACAATACCCAGATCAACTTGTCACATCATCACTTGAAAAATCAACTTATACCAATCTTATTAGCACAAAACAATTGCAAATTATTATGATAACTGCATAAAGTTTAACTACGAGCCTTCTGTCAGGATGTCTGCACGTCACTGATATCTCATCATAGAAGAAAACCTCAAAATTGGCACATAATTCCGACATTTTATGTACGCCGTGTGCACAAATTGTCACCTACATCAACCAGTAAAACACCGTTATTTTTTAGTAATCTAATTTTGACTTGTCTCATTTTATTTTAACAATTGGATAAATCATTCACGCACACGGAATTATCCAGAAGAAATTTCAATAATAGGTATTCACAATGACGAAACATTCACTACGAAGTCTTGATGCAGATTTTAGAGCACACTCGCTTATAACTTTGGATACGTCGAAATAATCCATACAAATAATAATACGTACCCTATTAATTCGTTTTAACGCCATTTGATTATTTTATAATGGAATAAATCGACTTTCCACTAGACAACGAAACTGTGAGCCAAGGACCTTTGATTAGAGATTGCAAGATGGCTCCCGTCTAAACGCAAAAGTACCACCCTAGTCGTTTTATGTAATAATATTCTGATAATTCTATAAAAAAGGTGCAAACTGTAAGCACTTATATAAAAAAAATAATAACTTATAATAAGAAACTGCAGAATATTAATTGAGATACGTTTTATATTAATATGAACACTCTTTCAGCAAACAGAGAACTGCGAACAGGAAAATCGACCATTTACAAAGTGCGTTCAGTCTCATTCAACTTTTTAATTTACTACTTTGAAGAAAGTTTTATGACGGAAATATAACACGTTCATAGTTTTATTCAAGATTCATATTTGTAACTTGCAAAAAATAATATCATTTATAAATAATTTATTCAAAATATCAATGAATTTCATAAAAATATTTAAAAATGGGATTTGTTTTTGTTCAGTATTTATGCTTGCTATGGCAACACATACAATTTCCGGAAATTACGTCATAGCCATAAGAGGAAGTGTTGGAGGCGCTATTTTTGGTTATTCTAATAAGTACAAAAGCTATTTTAGCGCACATTTTTGCAATTTGAAACTTGTTCAGGTGTAAATGTAATGTTTGTAATTTGAAAAGAACTATGCTAACTTTATCTTTTGTATTATTACGTTACATGTAATTGGCTAATAAAATAAAACATATTTTGTCAATATGAATCAATATCTTACTTATTAATGGAATAATGATAAATTGATATTCTTTATATCATGATATTACTGTTAATAGTAGAGAATGTAATATTTTATGAAAACAGGAGTAAATTGAGAAGATATATACAATGCAGATGATATTTTAAGCGACTGGTTCTTGTTATCGTTATATTACTTATATTGTTTAAGCATTAATTGTTAGCTATGTTGCTCCTGCAATATTTGTAACAAAATTTAAATACTTTATTTTATTTAGGCTAGCTCAATAATATATCATATTTATATATCAAGTATTATATTTTTGTTTTGTGATAAATCACAAATAATCGAATTCATTGTGTAATGAAGTTGTAATTTAAAACTTCCACATGAGATATATAAAAATTCGGTGAGATAAAGAAAGAGATAAAACAATAATAGTTATATTTATTCTGAATTGCTTTTTTTGTGTATGAACTGTTACAGGATATCTCTCAATTCAGTGTGCTTTTTGGTAAAGGCCTTCTCTAGCTGTTTCCACTAAATTCTGTAACGAGCTACTCTACGAGCCCGTGTTTTTTTTAGTTCGTCCTTCCATCTTCAATCGGAGAGTGTCTTCCAGGATGGGCCTCAGCTCAAGTGGCCGTCGTTGGGGTCAGTAAATAATTTGTTTGCAAAAGAAAATGTTCGATAACGATACCAGCCGCAGTAGTGTGAATTGCACACGCTAGATAGCATAACTATATACTTTCATCGCTTTACTTATGCCCTATAGGGCGAGACGGTTTGTCTGATATAGAAGCCAGAGGAATTATTATTATATATAGTTAATGAATTTATATATTCCATGAGACAGAATTAAACAAACATATGCTTAATTTAAAGTGTCTTTATATTGTCTATGATCTTACAGGTGTCAATGTCAAACCAAGAATAAGGAAAACAGTCAGTTGCTGTTAGTCGTGGAGAATAGGCTTAGTTTTATTTAAAAATTCGAAATTAAATTTTATTGTTGTAAATAAAATTATTTTATTACAATGATTACGTAGTTTTGTGTTGCAATAATGTAAAGTATTTTTGTTAAATTTTGCAGCTGAATACAGAACAGTGCGAGTGATCGAATCTGGTGATAGTGTAATTAAGTGTAATTTTTATTTTCCATTTCAAAATGACTCTCACCATGACCAGGAAAATTAGTGAATGTCAGCCTGAAACTGTTCAGTTCATGCCTATAGAGAACGTAAGTTTAATTTATGCCTGGTGTATATAAATTTGAAATGAATTAGGCGACAGGACACCAAAAATATGAAATTATGGGTGCATGCAAAGAATATTAATATAATTTTTTGAGGGCCTATAGCTTAAACTTAACTTAGGTACAAAATCTGAACAATATATTTAGTGTATAAGATTAAGTTAACTACTCAGTCTTGATTGATTTGATGGTAAAATCATAAAAAGAATTAATGATTATAATAGTTTTGATATTTTTATTATTTATTTATTACTTATATTAATAATGTTCATTTTGCAGGTTGAAGATGAATGTAACAAAACAGAAGATTTCTGCAGTGGAACCACATTACTTAGACGTGGCAAGAAATTGGAAGACAACAATAATTTAACCAAAGAAGACTTAGAGTACATAAATTATAGGCAACTTCTTAAATATGAACAAGCACCAGAGTACCTCCAACATAATCCATTCATCAGGGATGGATACCGGAAATTGCTGCCCACTAAACTATGTTGGGAAAGGTAAGTTATACAAACCTTCAGAAGATGTTAAAAGGATAATTGTACATTGTCAATTTTTATTTCATCTACATAACTTTAAACCTTTTTAAAGTTTTTAATTATGTTTATAATAAAGAGAGGACAGTGATAGATCTTATATGTATTTATATATTTTAGGGATTTGCCATTGTAGGATGAAACCTTTTGATACATGATAATGTATTAGTTAATACATTGTCTTGTGTAAGTAAACAGTTTCTTTTTTAACAATAAAGTATGAGTTGGTAATAAAGAGGGATATGTACCTCTAATAATAAGTTATGCTATAGAGTATTTGGAGTGTGACAGTGCATGTTGCATGTATCATACATAATTATTTTAATAACCATGGTCTCTCATTCAGGCTTTGAACTGTTTTAAAATAATAATAAACCAGCGTTTTGCCTGCGGTTCTTCAAGTTCTTCTTCGCATGCTTGGGGTCTCTTGCTATTCCCGGAAAAATCTCTGACAGCTTACCTTTATAAAAAGTTGTGCTGATATTATTTATGTTGGAAGGGGTTAGGTGACTCATTGATCTTAACTGTGAAGCTAACCATTTGCGACTTTATCTGTCTGCATATCATAACAAATAATAGCTTATGTGTCCTGATGTCTACATGCAGCTTTATTTTTTTAATATTAGATATACATTTATCACAACACACATCCTTACAAACTTTCGCCTAAAAAAAATGAGTGGAGGTGCAAAATATTTAATGATTAAATAAAAATAAATTACTCAACATCTCATAAATTCTTAACTCCGAGATAAGTCACTCAAAGCACTTATGTTACGAACATAAAATTCCTAAAATACTAAACTAATATTTACCACACAGAATAAACACAAATATTTGATCCTACCAACATTATAGGATACTGTACAATATTCCTATTATCATCATCTGTGCCATCGGGGCCCGTCATAATTCTTGTTATCGATGACATGTTTACAAATCATTTGTTTCAGTATATTCTGGTGGACAAACGAAACAATGAATATATGGACGCACATATTCGGTTTCTTCCTACTATTGTTCCTCACAATAAATGACCTCGTCATCATCAACATTCATGCTACGGTCACAGACAAGATCGTCGCCGGGATTCTCTTCTCATGCTTTTTGGTGAGTTCCTAAATATAAGCTGTTGTCGGATTATCGAAATCCGCGGTCTATTGATACTAGTGTATCTAACAAGCCCAAGGCGCATTCAACTAATTTTACTTGTAATTTGAATTGGATATATACAAGGTAAGAAGGTACCGAGACACGAAACGTAATAATATCTTTATATATATATAAAGATATTATTACGTTTCGTGTCTTTCCGATATAAACTTCTGAACCGATTTTAATACATTTTTGCTTACTATAAGTTTGATCCAATTTGAGTGATAGGATAGTTTATATCTTTATTTATGTACAATATTATTTTCATGATAAACATACAAGTAACGTCTGTCCGGTTTATTAGCTTTCTTATATTTATGTGTTCACTATTCACAAGAAAACATTTCGACGGTCAGAAATTCAATTGTCGTGACGGACATTTAGGCAATTTTTTTGAATTTATTTATTTTATACCTTTGTTAATAATTTCTTATTTGTTCGTTCTGTAAACCTGCGCATTGTCCCTTACGACAATTGAATTTGACTGTTTGTATCTATCACTCTTCAGAACGATTGCCGTTAGGTACAGCGTTTAGAGGTATTTGAAAAGTGGTTTTATTTGAAAAGTTAATAATATACGAAAGTTCCATTTTTACTAAAAAAATCTGTTACTTATCTTGAATTTACTCTATAGCAACTCTATAAACCTATTTAGGATCGACGCACTAGTTTGTGTGTATGCATTTATATTATCAACGATGTTCTTATTTTCTAATGTATTGTCAAGAGCGCCTAATACTGGATTGTTTTACGAGTGAACTTCACTAAAGTCGAAGTAGGTCACGTGCATTTAAAAATAAATAAAATTAGACGATATCACGTACTATAGTAAATACCAATGATGTTCAAGGTAACACAAACCATATGGTCGTTTCTCAGTGCATTTTTGTGTGGGAGTCTAATCTGCAACCCTCTTAGCCACAACGCTGCACAAGTAGTGGAATCGAGTTCAATATATATATATATATATTTATTTATTTGTTCCGCGCAAAAAAAATGAGTACTGCAGTGAAGTCGGCCGAGTAGTGTAGAGAGATACTTCGTGAACGCACTTCGTGCAACTTCGGGCCCTTTGACTCGGGCGCAAAAACCGACAACAAATGGAAGTCGCCCGAGGCGAGGTAAAGTTTTACGAGGTAAGCCGAAGTGTCTCTCTACACTACCGTATTCGGCTAACATCGTTCAACTTCGCGAGTAGTGTAGAGGAGGCATTAAAATAAAATATAATTTCCAAAACAATCTGACTCTGTGGTAAGTCGCTTAAAGCACTTCGGACGCCAAATATATGACATACATATATTACCCAGAAACGTTCGAGTTTATAAGAACGGATGGTCACTATATATTCACACTTATATCATAAATATGAAAGTGTCTGTTTGTTATATAGTACCTGTAAGTATAGCAGCTATAGGTAGAGCTATAGGTACCTATAGTATTACGGTTCAGCGGATCTTAAAACTCATTGGCTGCATCTAACTCGAAACTTAGGGAACATCGAAGGTTATTTTTGAACCCGCGGGTCTTGATATAACATGAAGTCTAAGAGATGAGGTCGCGGGCGGGTAGCATCATAAATAATTGTTACACGGAATGCAATGGCAATAACGCAGTAAACAAATTAGCTATCAAACTGAGAGTGCACAAAATTTCGTAAATAATCACGCGATGTTCATTATTTGTTTACTGGCTTATGATGGCTGTTAATGGTGCCAATTTTTCTATTCTATCGATGGTAATTTATAAAATAACAGTTTTGTCTGTTTAAAAATTAAGCAGCAAACCATCTGTTGAAACTCGTTATTAAAAATATAATATATAGCAGTATAATATAAATAGTAGTAGTATAGTCCCGAAGTTACCCCATAAGTTGTAGATCTTTCATAACAACTTTGCACCTCCCTTTTTCGCGCAAGGGATGATTTTTGAAAAGATATTTTACACATGTTTGATGACTTTCTATGAAGAACCTTTATACTGAAAGTTATTTTAATAAATTCAAAAACAGCAAAGTTACATATTAACTTCGCAACCCCGTTTTACCCCTTGAAAAATCCTAGTGCTCCCCTGCGTTATAAAAAGAAAACCCGTGCAAAATTTTAATCTGTGTAAACTCTGCGTTGATATGCCATTCAGTCCGGTCAGCTTCTCCTTTTATATATCAGACGTTGTCCTGTCTTAACTACATGTATACCTATGTTTATCATAAAAATATATTGCGGCTATAAATTAAGATATTAACTATACTATATCTCAAGTTAGAAAAAACTATAGAGAGTAAATAAAAAATATGTGTATTTTCTGTTATATAATAACGTAGTAACGATTCGAAAAGAGAATATATACTATTGCTTCTCTTTTCAAATTTGTATTATACAGGTCCATATCTGTTTTGATTAAAAATAAAACTATTTACATAAAATATATTTTAATATTTTTATTCATCATCATACCAGCTATTGGAATTCCACTGCTGGACATAGGCCTCCCCAAAAAAAGGAAATTTTGCCCATAACTGCCGCGCTGAGCAGGTTTCGTAATCCACCTTAATACTAAATGGCGTAAGTACTTATTGTTATTCACGTCATCGCAACTAGGTCGATTGACCTCAACCACCCTTGCAACAAATGTTACTAGTAATTTGCATCGATAACGTGCTCTATCGACATTGACAACACTAGGATGTGCTAGCGCAACACATAGTGACGTGTCCGTTATGAAATGAGAGACCACACCATTGGTGGACGGCTCGAAAGTCGCGGCTCAGATGACGACCTGCTTTCTTGCAGTGAAAGTATAAATTTAAAACAATTTTAATGATCGCCGATGCAGGCGCTCGGTCGTCGTGAACTTACAATACTGTTCTGTACAAAATTTTGTAGGGCGTATGAAGTATTGCATTGTTTTTTATATCGCGCATGGACGAAGGCGGACAGACGACAGTTGCAAGAATATCGATAAGGTTTATATATATATATATACATATGATGGTACACATAATAAATAAATTATATGTATATGTCAGGATCGAAAGCCTAGCCAATGAACCTAGGCGTGTTTAGATTCACTTAATGGAATCTGGGGATGTAGATAGTTTGAAATGTAAAAAGGACAAAGTCGGCTTTTGGTCCCGGTAAAACAAAGGTCCTAAGGGTTTGAAACTACGGGCGAAATTTTTGCCTTCATGATTGAATTATTACTAGGTGAAGGGCAGATATGTACGCATCTTTCTATTGTATCGTGTCGAAACAAATTATGTAAGCAGATTGTCTTCGTGGTTATGATTATATATGAAAAATATGAGTATGTTTAATATGCGTTTGACCCAGTGCTTCGGTTTATAATTTTTGCCTCGTGCAATCTGAATGAAAGTACTTTTAATGGCTTTAAAACGCGGTTTATTAACTACGCTTTATTAATTAATAACACATTTTACGCAGCATCACATACATAGACCTGTCACTTGTGTTACGGGCATCAGACAACACAGGTATCACAAATATATTTCTTAATAAAACTTCTGAGGCACAAAACAGATTTTAATTAATTTTTGCTTACTATTTTTATATTTTTTTGGTTTGTTTTATATTTTTTTGGTTTTGTGCTTTTTTATTTTTTGTAGTTTGATCCAACTTCAGAAATAGTTTAGCTTTTAGCTTTTTTAATTTGTCCAGAAAAACTTTTAAACTACTAAACAGATTAGAGTATATTTTTGCTTATTGTATTCACTTTGATTCAACTTGAGAAGATTGGAATTGGTACATGAACATATACATAGAACATATTTCATAAACATAGTTACCCGTTGCGTTGATGTATACCTACAAGTAAAAAATACGACCGTGTGCATGATTCGACCACAGTTTGATACAGTGACTGTAATAGTAGTTAATTATGTTCTTTCAGGAAATGCGATAAGGTCATCGAAACAAAAATAACAAAGAATTAAACATTTTATTTTTAAATCGTAAGTTAAAGAAACTAAATATTAAAATAAGGCAAATAAAGGTGATGATTGTAATGTAATGTTGCTATTGTTTTAATTACCCGATAAAAATATTTTGATAATAGTTGTGAAACATAGAATTTGATATTTGCATGCTATTAAGGTAAATCATACTTGGACATTACTGTTATAACGAACACCTCTGTATAATTCGTGTTATAATGAATACATAAATATTTTCAAGTAATATCATGTTTTATATATGAGACGACACTAATGACCCAAGTAATCATAAGAAAAACACATATGTAAGTAATTTAATCGGGCCTGCCTTATACTAGTACTGCTGGTACCATATATAATTATACATGTGTATAAATAACTAATTCCAAATAAATTCAAATATACCTCAGGATTACGCATTCAAATTTCGAACACTTTAAGTTCTCAAATGTTAAGTATACAAAGAGAATCCGTATCTAATATTTGGACATCGCTTTCACATGTAGACATTGTCAACAACGTATGTTTTGTTGTGTAACTGGATGTAGCTATCGAGTGCTGTTTATGTTAAAACTTAGAGTACACATGTCAAATTTCATCGCAATATGCATTATAAATATAATTTCACTGGATAAGCCGTAAAGCGTACCAAACAGTATCCATTTTGGTTAATGAACTTAAAGATTTAACAAACTGAAAACAACAACAAAAAAGGGGCCCGATAGGCTACAGATGGTAGTGATCCTGTCTTATGCTCGTGCCCTGGTCGTGGGTTCGATCCCCGTCCAGGACAAATATTAATATGATATTTATGTTTGTTTTGAGTCTGGGTGTTCAATATATGTATCTAAGTAGTATATTGCTGTCTGATGTCTGTAACACAAGTGCTATAAGCGGCTTATCGCGGTATCAAGTCAAAGTATGAGTTATCGTGGGAATGTATTTATTTATTTGTTAAGTTCAATATTAACAACATTATGAAAAAACCGTTAGCCGCAAGGTAACCGAAACGACGTATGAAAATGTTACAGAAAACGCGTTTTTAGGCCGTTAAAGAGTAGTTTTTGTAAGTTCTCTTCTTAAGTATATTCACACAATAAAAAATACATTATATGGTGTCCTGTGAGATGGTTTGAGTAGTTTACATTTAAGGATAGATAGATAGATATATATTACTTAAAGTAAATATGTTCACATAAGGAATTATAAAGGGAAACATTTTTTTGCGCGGTATCTCTGTTGTAATCTTTTGATTAATTAGCAAGGTAATTTATTAAAATGCGTAATAAATCCTCTAGTGAAACTTACCACAAACTTTCCAATTTTAGCGTCAGGTGTAACAGTGTGGTTGTAAAACATTTTGATATATATTACGTGGAACAACTGTGTATAATCATTGGTCGGTTTGGCTGTTGCTATTTTTGTTTATTAAAATATAAAATATTAATAAATGTATAAAAATTTCATGTTACGGCGTTCGTACGGGGTGAACATCTAAACTACTCAACCGATTTCAATAAATTTCTCTTACTAATAATAATAAATTCCCACAACATCTCATACATTGACCTGATTCCGTGATAAGTCGCTTAAAGCACTTGTGATACGGACAACAGACAACAGAAGAATCACAAATATACTACTTAAATACATATAATTCACACCCAGGCACAGAAAAAACATATATATCATCATATTAATATTTGTACTGGGTGGGTATTGAACCCGTCAAACTTTGCTGAGATTGATTCAACTTAGAGATAGATACGAGTAATTTATATCCCAAATTATAGTCGCAATCTTTTTTTTACGACAGTCATAGAACAGCGACAGGACAGCGTTTGTCGGGTTAGCTTGTAAGAAATATAAAAAAAAGTTTGTTTATCGTAAAATGCGGGTTGAAAAGATAATAAAATAGTCTATGAATCAATTGATTGCAATGTTTCTTTATCCATATCGATTTGATTACTGTTGACGAAGGGAGACTAAAATTAAGTCGAGAAGTGGCTGAACTCGATCCGCATTATACCGTAAGTTAAAAATGAGATCGTGTCGCCCGACGATAATTCTCAGAGCACTTTCATTTTATGATCGAAATAAATAGTAATTTTCAAGTGGAATTGTAGTGTATTTATGATTTATTATCATCACATATCAGCCATATAAAGTCCACTGTTGGACATAGGCCTCCCCAAGGAAACAGGGAATCTTGTCCATAATTGCCGCGCTGGGCAAGCGTGTTGGCAATCGCTGTGCGCAGCTTTCGCGACAGGGATGCTGCTGCCCATCCCCACCCTTTGCATTTGAACTACACTGTCTCGGATGGATATACCGCTATATGTCGGTCTTGGTACCTTAGTCGCCTTTTACGACACTTGGTATTAAAGGAGGTACTTGTCTACTCTGCCGGTACCTCACCCTAAATATTATAAGGTAGATAATGAAGAAAATCCGTTGTATCCGGGTCAGCCAGCTAAGTTACTAGAGCTTGGTAATTAATTAGTGTAAAACATGTGTTCCGTTTATCAGGGCTACATAGATTTTATCAAATCTTGCATATCTAATGCAAGATTTGACGTAGTGTGTGTTTAAAAATTCACGGTACTATTTACAGTAATGGTTATTGCATTTTGATTTCACAAAAAAGTTAAGCTTTGATAATTCTAACAACTTTAAAGAATATATGAGATGAGAGTTTTGTTGGTGTTGCTTTAAATAACTCAATCGAAATATACAAATATATTTCGTTCTTGTCTGGTATTTCGCAAACTTAGACATTCCTAATGTTATCAATAGGATAAACTGTCTATATTACTTACGTTACACTAGTAGTGCGTGCGGTTTAACCCGCGTTAAGTTTCAGAATAAACGAACAAGCGTCATTTATGCTACACTGTTATTTTTATAGCAAGTTATATTATAGCAAGATGTTATATAGCCTATAATAGCCTTCCTCGGATTTTTCAAATCGGACCAGCAGATCCTGAGCCTAGGTGATAAAAACAAACAAACAAACGAAATCTTCAGCTGTATAATATTAGAATAGATGAGGTAGATCTCTTATTATAGGTACGTCACTCAATTTCATCTGTTTGCTGCCAAAAACCAACGCATCCTTTGATGATTTACTTAATATTAAGTGAATTCGTTAAAGCTGCGCTCATTGCCAACACGTTTGCCCAGCGCGGCAATTATGGGCAAAAAACCTTTCTTGGAGAGGCCTATGTCCAGCTATGGACTTTCAATGGCTGGTATGATGAAGTAAATTTACACATCATCTCATACATTGAATTGACTCTAAGATAAGTCGCTTAAAGCACTTGTGTTACGGATACCAGACAACAAAGGAATATATGAATGTATTTTAATATGTAACATATTAATGATTGTTTTATTGTTGTGATCAAGACATAGAACAAACAGATATTGATTATAAAAATTAAATTCATTTTAATTCACATGACTTCTCGTACTACCTGACTCCGTGACAAGTAGCTTAAAGCACTCGTTTTTTAATATCAAATAACAGAAAAATTACAAAAAAATACATAAGTAACACCCAGACACAGGACAAATATAAATATTCATCATAAGAATGTCGGGTGGGGTAGGGATCGAACCTACGACCCTTGGCGCACGAGATGAACACGGATGCTGCATCATGTTTGTCTGATGATAAAGGCACTTTTAGTCAATGTGTTAATGATATTTTGTTAATTATTATTAACACACACGCGATCATATTTACAAAGGGTCGAAGTTATCTCAACTCTGCTGCAATAATCGCATACCATCTTATGCGTCTAGCATGATCACCTGTCTAGTAATATACAAAAAGTCCTTGCACCGCAGAAATTTTAAATGTATTAATTCAATTATGATTGATTGGTAATTATACAGCCGATAATTATTGACCGCGGTTAATATTATAATTATCACTTATCTTCTTACTTACCTAATTTGCACTTACTACTTGCACTTATTACAACTAATCACTTAAATGACTGATGATCCTCATGACCTTTTAGCGCTAGGACCTATAAGGTCATCAGAGTCATCGGTCTTATTCATAGAAAAATCAATACTTACTCAAGGAAACAATATTGTTTGTTGACGATTAAATGTCTATGATAGGCCCATTTTTAATAAATGAAGATTTTGGCATGACTTTAAATAAAAGTGGCTCTTTCAGATATGCATGGCGTCGTCCGCTCTCTACCACACGTTCTCGTGTAGATCTGAACACGATTACAACACGTTCCTGATGTACGACTTGTTCGGCATAGCACTATCACTGCTGGCCATCTACACCTCTGGGGTATACTACGCGTTCTGGTGTCATTCGGTAAGTATCACTAGATACATCATCACAGGAACCGTAATACATCCACTTCTGAACATAGACTTCCCCGAAAAATGGGGAACATGCCAATAATATAATTGCCGCGCTGGGCTGTCGGTAAAGCGTCGTGGCGATAGCAGAGCGTAGCTTCGCGACGGGAATGCTGCTGCCTTTTTCCGCCCCGTTGCATTTGAGCTACACCTCTTCGGATGGATATACCGTCATCTGTCGGTTTTGGTACCTCAGTCGCCTCTTACGACATCTACTATTCTACTCTGCCAGACACACACGGCATTATCTGTATGTATTAATATAATTAAAATGTATGTTTTTAGTACCTAATTACTTACATAAAAGAATATCTATTTGCCTTTTTGTCTGTTTGTTTGTTCCGGATAATCTCAGAAAAGGGTCAACCGTTTCTAAATGGCTGATATTGGATATAATAACTTAGTCTACTATTAATATTATTTTTTATTTTTACGCGAACTGAATCTGCGAGTGAAACAGCAGGCCGTTGCTAGTTATCTGTAATAGTTTATGGAGCATAAACTTCAGACTGCATATTTGCTGTGCTGTGACTTTAACATCAACATATACATACACATTGCTATCTAGTCTGTGTCTAGGTACAATTTAATTATATAACTAGCTAGATTTTGTCGCGTCTACACTCTATTTGTGCTATATATACTTCGATATGGCGTGTAAGCGTCGTGTTATATCTTTCAGGATTGTGCACAAACTGACTTTCGTGTTTTTTATATTATAGCATGGTGTCATTTGTATTGTACGATTATATGTATGCCATAATTAAATAAAGGTTTATCGAGGTTTTTTATTATTGATATTTTGTAGTATATTATCAATCTTGTCCAATTGTTTTGTCATTGGGTTGCTGACCTGTGTCTTTGTCAAGATATCATCCAATGTATAAAATTGCGGCAAAATCTGAAGCCCAGGGTCTTCCGGACTTTCTATGTTGATACACCGTTTCTCTGGGTCATATGTCGTATCAGAAAACTTGAACATCGGAAACAAGTGACACGGGCAAGTGGACATGCACCACCGGTACTGGTAGCCCACTTAACTATAAACCGGCAATATCAAATTAAGTATTTCACTCTTTGCTCTCTAGTAATGAATACGCTATTAGGGTCCAATCTGGTAGGGTACATTCTAATTTAGCCAGATTCACTGTTACGTGCAGATAGGCCTTGCTTGCTTGTTTTTATCATACAAAGAATCAATGTCTGATGTTGAATGCTAGATATTTGTATATTGTACCCTATCGAGCAATCGTACCTTTGGTTCTTCATATGAATTATTGCAAAAGAGATAAGGTATATGGGACACCGACAGTGTAGATTAGTACCTTCCCTTGTACCGTGTTTTACGTGTAGTAAAACAGATAATAGTTTATCCTCCAGGAAAAGTGTAGCTCAAATGCAACAGGATGGGAATATCCAGCAGCATCCCCGTCGCGCAAAATTCCCTTTGTGGAGCCCATTTCGCCAGCTGTGGACTTTCAACGGCTGTTTCGATTAAAGCATGGGTGACGTAAATCGATTATATAGAGCCCCGTGCGTCTGAAGGCATGTTAAGCAGGTTGTTTAGTTGTACGTTCCCTAAAATCCTAGCATTACACTGTGGACCTACATGATGGATGCTTCTTATTTACCGACGAGGAGGCTTGAAATATTTGAGTCCCTCTACCGTGTGAAATAATATCGCTGCTATTTTTTAATTGATCATATCATCATCATAGCTGCAGTAGGAAGTCCACTGCTGGAAATAGGCCATCTAAAGGGGGAATTTTGTTCATATTTGACACGCTGGGCAGGTATGGTGACAATCGCAGAGCGTAGCTTTGCGACAGAAATGGTGTTGCTTTTTAGATACGTTGTCTCGGATGGATATACCTCAGTCACCTGTTACGACACCTGATTCAGGGTAGGTACTACTCTGCCGGTACCCCAAGGCTTATTTTTTAAATTAATTAAATATTATTACGAAGGCCGATTTATTCATTCCTAATAGTTGATTAGGACAGGCCTCTCTCGTGAGATCAAAAAGATATAAGATAGAATGACACGATCGACATAAGAGTTGAAAGGCGCTGCGCTGTTTTCTCTATTGAAATATTAATTGTACACGTGAAGAACCGTCTCCTAAGTTGTTGACATAGTTTGTGTCGTACATTGAGCAATGCGATGGAATGTTGTCTTACTATATTCCCAATTATTGTGCAATTGGGCGAGTGTTAATGCATCCCGTTTATTATAAATAACAAACAGGATATGTTATTAATAACAGACGGGATACTTTGCAACTGGTCGCAATCTAAACACGACCATGGACTTGAAGATACTATCAATGAAATTAAAACCGTGTTACAATGTATGACGACTCCGAACCGGTTTTATTAGAGTTGTGTTTCTGTTGAGTAGTCTTTTGTTTTTCTTTTTTAAACTGTCAATGATTGAATGGTTGAATTCGGCAGCTAGTAGTAGACAGTGTAGCTTACGACGTCTTCGCTTAATCTCATTAGGGTATGACTGATATAGTAGACAAATTAGACCACACAGGCTAAATTTAAAAGATTCTGGATATAAAAAATATTTTTCTGAAGTATCTGTTCGTCTAGTTTATTAATTGGATATTGCTCAACAATATAAGCTATAACATTTATACCATAGAGTGAGCTAAATATTGAATAGAATTTCAATCTTATGTTCAGTACATAAAGTTAAAATTGTGATTGTTTTATATTATTAGGCACACCCGTTGTGTGGTTGGCCGATGTATTTTTGATTTTTTATATTAGAAAGAGTGCATCAAACACCGTTTATTATCGTATCAATTATTCTATCGACATTTCTAATACACACGTCAGCTAGCTTCGTACGTGAACAAAGAGTAGGTCAAATAAGGTCGGTCGATATTTCCGTGATGTTTCTTTTACTTGTCGTTATACAAGTGTTAATAACAAAAAGTAATAACAGAGGTTTGCATGTTTGGATTTCGAGTACGAAACAATACTATTGTCATCATTAGAAAGTTTACTGCATATGCCTCGTCAAGAAAGTGGGAATTTTGCTCGTAATTGAACTGGCTTTGGGTATCGTAAAGTAGAATCATTGACTTCAACGCATTTCCGCGTCTGTAATTAGACCGTCTATCCTACAAGCATGGACTAGATTATTTTTATTTATAATACGTCCAACTTCAGCATGTTTCATACCTGTTGTAGAAGTTCTTTTGATTTTTTTTTTGGTTACAAAAAAACAGAGGAAGGTACCAAAAACATTTGCTGAAAACAGATAGTACAGTATTGTTTTAAGATTGCAAAGCCCCAGGGTTCTTACATTTACACATGATTCGTTTTTCCCGCGTTTAAAGCAATCCACTACATATCACAACAGCAGGACTTCCACTGTTACATATAGACCTAAGTGGGTTTCACAACCACTCGTTTGCGGTTTGTATCCAACACGATCCGGCGGTTTTTATCTAATTCTTATGCACCATACATAAATTACTAGCAAGGGTATTAGAAGACCCTTTATAAAACAAGTACATCTCAAAGTCACAATCGTATTTGTACGCTTGCAAGTTACTGTGGAACCGCTTCAACTAATTGGATAATACTTTTTTCATGTTCTTATTATCAGGACTGAGTTTGTGCGGTATCGGGAAGCTAGCATGGAAATATTTGTACCTACTATCTAAAGTGTTGACCTTGAAGTACCTGCAGAGCGGAATAGCACGTCTTCCTGTATCAGGTGTCGTAAGAGGCGATTATAGTACCAGAACCGACAAAGGACGGTATATCTATCCGAATCAGTGTATCTCAAATGCACTGGGCGGGGATGGACAGCAGTATGCAATCATTGCGACGGTTTGCAATTGTAATTGCCACTACGCTTGCCCAGTACTGTAATTATGGGCAAATGTCTTCTTTTTTTGGGAAGGCCTATTCCAGCCGTGGATTTCCAATGGCTGATATGATGATAATGACTACCTAATGTTTGTATGTAGGTAGGTAGTTTATAGTTAAGAGAGTTAAGAACGGAATAACTATGTACCCCATGTCGGCGCGGCCCGCTAGTGATAAATATTTTCTTGGTCAAATCTCACGGAAAGATCAAGTTCGTCGCGCGTCGTTCACGTAAAGGTAGGTACCTCGACATACCTCGACAACTTTTTAATTTTTTTTTCTGAATGCCCCTTTCGTTTATCTGCGGTTTGGTTACGAGTGAAAGTTTGGGCTAACCTTTTTAGGTTACCTGCTGCAACTGCAATATGAATTGAAATTAACACTGTTAATCATTATTATTGTTATTTTATACATATTCGTATTTATGACGATACCAAAACCTGTTTTGCTAAATCTAATTTAAGGTTAATGATTGAACATTAATAACTGGTTATTATTCGATATAGTATTTTGTTCGGTTAACGTTTGAATTTTTTTTTGTTTATTTAGCATGTTTATCTATTTCCATATAGACAAACGTATACACCATCACATTTTATAGCATAAGGTTGCGAAACCTTTTTGCAAGGTTTTTGTCAAAGTCATTTAAAAAATATATATCCGCACGCAGAAAGTTAATATATCGGATATCCTTCATTGAATTAACATTAATTTTGTAGTCGTTGCCTTCAAACCAGTTATATATCTGTATTTTTGACAGTAATAAAAATAGTCTTAATGAGAAAAAAAATCGTGACTCCTAAGAGGAAAATAAGTCAGTACCAGTCACATGGTTACATGGTTACATGTTTTCAGCATAATACCATCAACAATCTTAGTACCAAATACTATCTAGATCATCCGTTCTGGTGAGAAAAAGTAACATCAAGTAAACATCCACTCATACATACAAACTTTCGAGTTTATAATATCAGTAGACTATTGGTATAATACAGTTTGAAAAAAGCTAGCGATGACAATTCTAAACTTGAAAAGAACTGCTAAAGGTTTGTTTACACATCCCAAAGTCTTCAGATTACGGATATAGCTGCCTGACTATGTGCGTGAGAGTTTACAATAAAATACTTTTTTTGTGATTAATTGTGATTAATTTAAAGATTTAAATACCCATTTAACTCGTAACAAATTTTATGATTTCAATTAATTTTATTTTTCAATAGCTTAATTTAGCTCCTATAAAATATGGCTCCTAAGACGAGAGCTAAATATATTCTGCAACGTAATTTTGGTGACATGGACCTAAGTGATCTCCCTAATGACGCTGCACAAATAGACTGGACTCCGATTGTTAACTCTGTATCCATTGATGAGTCAATATGTTTAATAGCAGCCGTAACTTTATGACAAGCATGCTCCAGTTCGACCTATCAAAATAAAACGTCGCCTTGGCCTAATGACGGCATCAAATCAATATTGAAGAGGAAGGTAATTGCTAAAACAAAGTTTAGGTGTCGACCAACAAAAGCCAACGACCAAAAGAAACGTATTTATTAATTCGTAATTATTGTGATAATGTGTGTAAGAATGCTCAACGCCAACATATTCATACTTCAGTGCAACGCGGTTCCAGATAAAGTCTGGAAATTTCTAAGATCTCTAGGGGTTGGAAAACCGCGTAACGACAATATTCCCATTGACATTGACTTAAACTTATTAAAACATCAATTTATTGATTCGTCCTATTGGAATAGGACAACTAAATTAAATACGTTGCTCCGAATTTGTTTTTAGTCGGTTTACTGTTTGTGATGTGAAAAAGTGCATTATGTCTATTACTTCAAATGCAGTTGGATGTGACTGTATCACCCGTAATATGATCCTACCCATCCTAGATCAAATCCTTCACATAATTTGTCACATTTTTAATATTTCAATTACCAGTGGTGCCTTTCCATCTGCTTGGAAAGAAGCCCATATAATTCCTCTCCCTAAAAAGTCCAACGCAATAACGCCTCCTGATTATCAATCTATTTCTATCCTACCGTTCCTCTCCAAAGTCCTTGAACGCCTTGTCTATAATCAACTTAGTACTTGTTTATGCAAAAATAAACTCCTATCCCCCTACAGTCTGGTTTTCGACCAGGCCATAGTACTAACACTGCCCTTATTTAATATTACGGATGATATTAGGTCAGGTATGGAGGTCGAAAGTCTCATGGTTCTGATATTGCTAGATTTTAGCAATGCCTTTAACGCTGTTGATTTTGACATTCTGCTCGGCATTCTGCGCACTATTCCATCAGTTAACGACTGCTTTCATAGTTGTACCTGTTTGGTCGCCGGCAGCGTATATGCATTAAGAATGTATCATTGGTGTACTACGTCTGCAGGTGTGCCACAGGGTGGCGTTTTATCTCCTTTACTCTTCGCAGTATTTATTAACTCTATGACGAAAAATATTTCCTCGTCCAACCACCTCTATTGCAGATGCTTTGCAAATTTACCACCAGGCAACGCTTCCTGATCTTAGATTGGCAATTGATGTAATCAATTTACTTAATATTACATTTTTTTTAATTCAATTTACTTAAATCCAATCTATTTATATTATGTATATTTAATATATTTTTCTATCGATCTTTTTGACACATCTTACTACCTCTTTGTGTCATTAAATTTTTCCTGGAAGAAATCACTATTTGCAATAAGGACGCCTATTGCACTTTATAATTACTGTTATTTTTCATGTATTTTTATGTTTGGTGTGCAATAAAGTATTTATTATTATTAGCTTCATACTCTTCTGCTTGATCACTACATAGTATAAAACAAAGTCGCTTTCCATTGTCTGTCTGTCACTATGTATTCTTTGATCTTTAAAATAACACCACAGATTTTGATGCGGATTTTTTCATAGATAATGTGATTCAAGAGGAAGGTTTATATATATAATACATGCATACTATAGTAGAGATACACTGATAATTTTAGATGTTTCCAATGTAATGTCGTAATTAAACACATTTTGACGATTATATTGAAAAACAGGGAGCTAGCTGAACCCGACGAGATAGATAAACCACAATAACATTTTTTTCCCACAACCATTCTCATTGCACCCGTGTCAAGCCGGAACGGATCGTTAGTAAATTAATAAATACATTCCCACAACATTTCATACATTGACCTGATATCGTGGTAAGTCGCTTAAAGCAATTTACAGACGCCAGACAACAGAGGAATCACAAACATACTACTTAAATACATATATTTAACACCCAGGTACAGAACAAACACAAATATCATCATATAAATATTTGTTCTGGGTGGTAATTGTACCCACGACCCTTGGCGATAGGATCACTATCATCTATCAAAGCATCTTATTATCTGATTATTGCCAACTTTAATGACTGTCAGAAATACTCCAAAAGCAAATCTTTGCGTTACCAACCGACTTAAGTATTTTATTGTAGCATGAAAGTAAATTACGCAGGCAACCTCAACAGTTATATCTAACGGAGTTATTTTTGCTTCGGTTCGGCCGTTGCGCGGTGCGTATAGTACCTACTGTCAATGCCATCATAGGAAACTTTCACTCGACATCTGAACATCTGACGATGAGCCTATGGCGATGGTGCATATTAAAATAGTGAATGGTTAGTGTAATCTTTGATGTATTCCATATTTATATGTATTTCGAAGTGGTCATGCAGCTATTCATGGCTTTTATAGTAGAGTCAAAGTCTGTTTCTTCGACGGGCCCGATGGTGCAGATGGTGTTGATCCTATCTTGTGCGCCAAAGGTTGTGGATTCGATCTCCACCCAGGATAAATATTTATATGATGATATTTGTATTTTTTCTGTGTCTGGGTGTTGATTATTTGTATTTAAGTATTATATTTGTGATTCTTCAGTTGCCTTATGTCCGTAACACAAGTGAAAGGTCAATATATGAGATGCAGTATGACTTTATTATTATTATTGTTTAAATAGGCCTACCATAAGCACTTCCAGATCGTCAAAACAACAAAAATAATCCATAAGTATAGATTTGCATATTGCAACATTACACAAATAACCGATGTCGCTGACAACCTTGTGTTAGAAAAGTCATTTAAACAAATAGGTCATTGAGTATATTACTTGATTACTAGTTTGCGGCACCTGTCGGATAAAACTGAGTTTATAGCAAATTTATGTTGCAAGCGTTTTGCAATAAGTGTACCTGTAATTAAATTCTTGAATTTATCCAAAGGCATATATATATTTGTAATTTTAACTTTGCGATTTTATATTAAAATTTTACACTATTGTCATTGAACGAATCTCTTATGGCGCCTAGCAAAGCTTGGCATAATGTTATTTACAAATGTGTACGTAACGTTGCAATTAGATATGGCACCTCAAATCTATATAAAAAAATAGTTTTTGTATCTTTTAATAATAACATATTTTTATATGATTGTATATTAAATCATGGAAATATAAAAAAATTACAAAGAACCTAAAATAGGCGGCTATATCGCATAAAGAATACCTTTGACTGCAATAAGTAAAGACAACTAAAACGTAGCTGTTAATAATACATAAGATAAAAAATGTATCTGATGATTATACAACTCGTGGCTTCAATCCCCACGCAAGACAAATACATTCATTGACCTGACTCCGTGGTAAGTCGCTTAAAACATTTGTGTTACGGACGCCAGACTACAAAGGAATCACAAATATACTACTTAAATACATATATTTAAAACGTAGACACAGAACAAACACAAATATCATCATATAAATATTTGCTCTGGCTGAGAATCGTACCCACGACCCCTGGCGCACAAGATAGGACCACTACCATCTGCGCCATCGGGCTCGTCGTTGTATAGTAATTGTGTTTGTTCTATGTCTAGACGTTAAATATGTATTTAAATATTTTATGATTCCTCTGTTATATTGGGGTCAATGTATGAGATGTTGTGTAAAAAAGAAATTCAGAGACGACGGCGGCGTAAAACTGTTTCTACTATAATTTTGCAGTTGCTTCCCTTCTCTTCCTCCTCATTGACAGTCCTCAGTTCTTTACTATGTCCAACCTGATTAATAAGCGCAGGCGCACGTTCGCGACACGTTACAAAATCGCAGCCGACACTGACCTTACGCGCGCGTGATTCTAATTTGATTAGTATAAGTGCACTCTTTACGTGTTGCTATTTAGAAGTTTAAGACGGCGTAAGGTACCGGCAGGGTAGAATACTACCATCTTTGTATCAGATGTATGTACAAGAGGCGACTGAGGTACCAGAACCGACAGAGTACGGACCTACCCGAAACAGCGTAGCTCAAATGCAACCTGACAGGAATGGGAAGGCTCTGCGATCGCTACCACACCTGAAAAAACTCCCCTTTCATGCCTGCTGGACAATAGCTTCCCCTTTGTCTAGAAAGCATGCGTTTATATAATCCAAGTTACTTAGTGATCTTTTGTAATCAAACAATAGTTGAGAAGAAATCTTTAACGAATCTAGACCTGTTCAAGAGATTGTTGAGTTGGGTCCTCTTCTTATCTAATTTTCATCCTATTTAGCTCTTCACATATCGTAAGCTAAAGTTTAAAACAGCGTAAGCTGCAATTGTGTTCAAAGTTCAAATGCAAAATGTTAATTTTGGACCTTTTGGATATTAGTATTCAATATCCAAAACCAAATAAAATAATATTTTCAGGTCAAGGAACTGAATCCATACTAAAGACAGAATGTTCTTCATAACATACATCACTAGCAGCGCTCCACGGTTTCGCTCACGTATTTCCTCTTCTCGTGACAATATGAGGAAACAATATGTTACCTATAGCACTTACTGATAATATCATTTTCTATATATGAAAGAGTTTTTGAAATGAGTTCAGTAATTTCTGGCTTAATTTGTTATGAATATTTTTCATTGTTCTATTTTAGATAGCGGTCTCTTTTTTTTTCGAACATATAACATAGCTTATGTTACTCGGTGAAGAAGTAGCTCTCTAATGCTGAAATATTTTTTAAGTATAGTCAAAAACAGTATCAGTTTATGTAAGGTACCGGCGGATTGCTGTACCAGGTGTCGTAAGGTACCAGAACCAACAGATGGTGGTATATCCATCGGAGACAGTGTAGCTCAAATGCATAGGGTGGGGATGGGCAGCAGCATCCCCGTCATGAAAACTGCGCTCTGCGATTACCAACACGTTTGCCCGGCGCCACAGTTATGGGCAAAATTTCCCCTTTCCGCCTATGTCCTACAGTGGGGTTCCAATGGCTGTAAAGCCTCCTCTCCACTACTTGCGAAGTTGAACCATGTTCACCGAATACGATAGTGTAGAGTGACACTTCGGCTTACCTCGTCAAACTTTACCTCGCCTCAGGCGACTTCCATTTGTTGTCGGTTTTTGCGCACGAGTCAAAGGGCCCGAAGTTGCACGAAGTGCGTTCACGAAGTACCTCTCTACTCTACTCGGCCGACATCACTGCAGTACTCATTTTAAAAAATATATATATATTTATATATTCAAAAAATGAGTACTTTATTATATAGTATAGTAAATTATTATATAATAATTTTTGAATAAATTCATGAATAATATACACGTAGTTATAATACGCGAGCGTGCACATTGCAACAGCAGCTGCTTGACTTGAGCGTTCATTACAAACGTGCACAGACTGTCGGCGCCTTATAGCGAATGAGCTCATCGAAAAGTTGAACGAGTGTGTAGTGTCGCACTTCGGACTGTTGCCAAAGTATCTCGAGTACTTCGCCGGGGAACTTCGCGAGTAGTGTAGAGGAGCGGTAATGATGATGATGAGACAAAACTAAATAGGTGCATGGCATTTGTTCATCGAGATTGGAATGTACTCTTATTTCTACATGTTAAGTATAATAAAAGGCCTATAATCCCAACTTAGAATTTGAAAGCAGTTTGTATTAATAGCATAAACGATCATAGATATGATTGTAACTGGAATCAGTGGAAAGTTTTATTATTAACGTTGATTACTGTACATTTCATTGTTTTAGTGATTTTAATAATTAACAACTAATTAGCGAGCACTGGACGAAATACTTCGTATATAGATTGGGCTTCGACCAATTTGTTTTAAACAGAATGATTACATCAATGCTATCTTTAACATAAAAAAATCGAAGATGTTATCTTTTGATACAAGCTTCATAGTAACATAAAAAATACAACGTTTATGACGTGACTACAATATCTTTTGGAAATACTTCTAAAATTAATTTGATCGTTCAATGACTCAGTATGGTTCCACCTACTTGGTTTAATTAGATTAATAATTAAAAAAAAAATCTCTATCTACACAGCACTGGTAGAGAAAAGTGCTCAAGATATACAGGAGTCTGATTTTTGAAAGATTTAAAATGGCTTTCTCACTCTTGACACTTCAGTACGCGCTCCCGCTATATCGTAACGATTTATTTGCCGTTAGATTTTTGTGTTCCCCGTATATAAATGTTTGTCGTTATTGTGTCGTCGAAACTGCAGTCGTTCTACGAGTATGTTGGTGTCAGCGCATATTGTATCTGTTCACAGCAATCGATTTACGTTTTTATTGTCGTATTAAGGCTTTCGTGTTGGATAACCATTGTCTTTGAAACATTCCGTCACCCGAATAAAATCGTTGATGATGATTCCATTTAAGTATACAAGCCGTTTTCAACTGGTCTATCAAATGTAGTGTCGCCGCGACATAGTCGGAATACTGTTTCAATACAATGAAGTTTCATAATACACATAGCAACCAATCCAAATCCTCACATATCATCATGATACCAGCTATTAGAAGTCCACTGCTGGACATAGGACGAAAGAAGAAAGGAGGAATTTTGCCCATGACTGGACAAATGTATGTATTGGAAATAGCAAAGCGCAGCATTCGCGACCGGGATGCTGATGCACATCTCCGCCCTGCTGCACTGTCTGATGGATATACCGCCTTCTGTCGGTTCTAGTACCTTAATCGCCTCTTACAATACCTGGTACAAGGGTAGGTACTATTATATTCTGCCAGAACTATGTGGCTTATTTGTCAAATATTCACAACCAATTTTGAACTCAATGACTTCCGAATAGAGTTTTATATCGATCGTAAAATTTTAATTGGTGTTTGTACTTGCAATTTCCTCAATAATTGGAGAAATCGACTAATATGGTCATATTTGAATGTTAGTTGGAACAAAAGTACGTTATGTTTTTTTTATTGATATAATACTTTTTTAATTGCAGGAGCTTAAAGCGTTCTACATGACGTCGGTGACGCTCATCTTCATTATGGCAATGGTGCTACAAATTCCGCGGCTAAAGGTGCCTTACCCCGTGAAAATGTGCGTTTTCATCGGATGGGCAGCGTATGGCGTGCTGCCGACCTTCCACTGGACTTACGCGATGGGAGGCTTCGAGAACCCCATGGTTCAGGTGGGTTATCGCTGATCATTGTAGATAATTTGCCCTATCAGGTGATGATATGCGTGTTTATGGAATAGGTGAGGTTTGACGTATAGCATACACTCCATTGGTTGGTTGGATGGATCTCCATGGTTCAGATGAGGGCTACTGATGAATGTAGCACAGTGTGGTCATCGTCATAGCATCATCTTCATCATGCTGGACATAACTCTCCCGGAGTAATTTTCATCTAGCTTGTTATGTGTGCTATGTAACCTGCCCATCTCCACTCTTGCTGGGCAATGTATGTTATAGTGTCTGGTGAAAATGTACGCACTTATATGACAGATGGAGACAGCCAACTCTCATGGAGGAAGGCGTCATGATACCTCATAGTTCAGTTTTCTATTACTTTATTTTAGGAAAACAAACATTTGAAATACATTGTTTTTTTTTACTCAACTAAATCACATTAATTTTCACCCGTCACATATGCATTCAAATGAGCAAAAATCGTAAAAGTTTTATAAATAGAATAGATAGAAGAAATTAATTGTGCTGCAATAAACATATACTCGTATATTTTATTTTTGATATTAGTAACGCAAAAATTTAGAAACAATAACTGATCAGTATAACAGTGGATTATTTTCTTTAATATTGATTTAAAATTCCGGAAGATATTTTTAAACATACCAAGATCATGGAGCACATTGAATATATAACAAGAACGGAACAGAATACTAGTTGAGGACCGATAGTGACTGAGTGTACACTGCCTGCTGAAAATGAACTAGTACCTCAACCAGGATAGGTTAAGTCTGCAATCAGCACGTCGATGCGGTCAAAAGACACTGTTGACACTGAAATTCTCAAGCATTAGCAGATCTCCTCTGGTATGGTGTCATATATATTAGAAGTTCTTTGGTCGAAAGTATCACTTGCTCATTCAAAGGTAATAATGCTAACACGAGTTTCTTTTTCTTTCCAGATGTTCTTCCCTAGAGTTATAGGGATGTACGTCATTAGTGGGACAGCTTTCGCAATTTACGCCTTCAAGGTAAGACACGATTGCCATATCATAATATTCAGCAATTGCAGTTATAGATAAAAGTTATATTAGATTATTATCTTGAGTCACTAAAACCTGTTTAATATGATTGATCACATTCCTTATTTTGTTTGTATATAACTATTATTCTACGTTGTCCTTATATATTTTGTCGGCGACCGAATTCCGTGTAATGAATTAAATGTATCTTATGAACGTATTTTGTATAAAGCAGAGAGAAATAATGTTATTTGAGCGTGATATAGTTTAAGTATCAGCTAAGTAGAATAGTCCTTCGCCTGTACCAGTTGTCGTGAATGGCGATTAAGGTACTGGAACCGACAGATAGAGGTAACATCCGAAACAATGTTGATATGCTTAGGGCGGTGATGGGCAGCAGCATCCCTGTCACGAAATCTGCGCTTTGCGATTGCCAACACGCATTGCCCAGTGCGGCAATTATGGGCAATCTTCTTTCTTTCTTGGGGAGTCTTATGTCCAGCAGTGGACATCGAAAGGCCTTCCAATTAAAAAAATATGCTAAATATGTGTATATTTATATATTTTATTTCAATCAATATAATACATTTTATATAAGTAAATCTCTCGTATATCATATAAAAGATAGAAACACTGATAAATCTAGTTATTCAAATTCTTATTTAAGAGTTTTTTTCGGAATTAAATGCCACCGAGTATTGTCAAAATATTTTTGTAGTATGAACGCTCATTAATAAACGACTATTTTCCAGGGCACTTGTCTCTCGCGTTTACCTCAGACGAAATCACCAGAAAACCCTTTAGGGCTCACGAGAACAAATCGGGCTGAACTCATCATTATATCAATCGTAGGACGTCCACTAATGGACATAAGTGTCGCCAAAAAAATTTAATTAGGACCCAGTTTTATGGGGCTTACATGCAGCGTGATAATCCTGATAAAGTCTTATCGTCTATCTACCGAAAGGGTAGACGCATTCCGGTACTTGGTTTCGTCATCATCATTGTTATAGCAGTCGTGATACGTCGACTATTGGCCTTCCCAAAACAAGGACTAATTGTGCCCATAATTGCTGCAATGCATAAGCGTTGCTTCGCAGCAGGAATGCTGCTGCTCATTCCCTCCCTGTTGCATTTGAGCTATGTTGTTTTAAAAGGTTCACCACTATCTGTCTGTTCTGATATTTCAGTTGCCTCTTACGTAACCTGGTACAGGGGAGATACTATTCTACTTTGCTGGTACTTCACGGTCAATTATCAGTTCATACTTACGACTAATGTAGCTGTTGACGTTTTGCTGACATAGTAAAGAATTCACTTACATGTTATAATTAAGGTAACCTTACTCGTGGACTGGTTTCGGCGAATGGCAATACAATTCGAGCATCTTTATAATATTAGCATTTAATTAAATTGTGTTTATTAGGTACCAGAACGCTGGTTCCCGGGTAAGGTGGACTACATTGGCCACTCGCACCAATGGTGGCACGTACTAGTTTTAGGCGCGCTCTACTACTGGCACAACTCCGGCATGATGTACGTGCAGTACCGCATGAACCACGGCTGCGCGAACACCATGCGTATATTCTAGACGGCGTGGTAACCCGTCAGCGGAACAGGTACGTTGCGGTTTACACATATTATGTCATTTCGGAGTACATCAACACGATACGATATCGACTCGACAACTATATTTTCAAAAGTACTCATCGAATGTTTATAACAACATCGGCGTATACAAGCCTTACCTGTCCTATCAAATTATATTTGTAGATTTATTAGTTTTCAACCCACAATTTCTTGTGTGTGAATTTGATTTTGGGATCATACGTCGTAGCCTTTGTCCATCCCTTGGGTTCAACCTACCAACATGCCTTATCTTATCAGTATGGGTTCTACGATTAAGTGAACGTTTGATATATAGATACATATCGCTATAAGAATATTAGTATAGATTACTTTAAAAATAAATTATGTCGACAAATGCCGAGAAGACTATATATATATATATTTGTTAGAGCTTATTCCTGCATTGGACGCTTTATGGCTGATTAATCATACTAATGTCGGACATGTCGGAAGACGTGAATAAGAAACATATGATATACCGGATCGATATCGGATATAATAATTTTAGGAGAATACTGTAAATTATTGAATATAGAACACTCGATTTATGTTTTAATATATTATATATCTTTGTTACAGTATAAACTATTGAAGCATGTGACTGCGTGGGTCTGCTTCATGCATGTAGTGAAATTTATTGAACCTGTCTTTTGGTAAATGATTCCGTAACGACAAAGTATAGTTTAAGACTGACTATTAGAATACTGCATATATATATAAACGTTGCAGATCTACGTTCCTCTAAATAGACGTCATACAAAGATCGCCTGCATTAGTACTTCACTCTCACCTATTTCTACCGCCACATAGCAGTGTTCGTATTCAACTGTGCTCCTATAGGCTGCGGTGATGCTTATTAAAAAAAAATTTGACTTGTAAAACCTGGTCTATTAAAAAAAAATTTGCCTTTTAAAACTGTAGTTCGACTTGAATAAAATAAAATCCGTTTAAGACTATTTAATAGGACCCATGATCGATTCTCAATTAATAGAGCGATTAAACTAATTTACTTTTTATATTGTTAATTACGTCACATTGTGTTGTCGAATGACATATTATGCGAGATTATAATTATCGTATTAAGCCGGTTTTACTTTGTTATTAAATAATGTTCTCCTTATCGTATTGGTTGCTCTATTTAGTTTTGTGCAGATATTCTATCTTCAGATAAAATAAAAATAATCGGTATTTATTTCCCCTTATCAGTCCATTGTTTTTGTTTTGTTTGTAAAAGTGTTTCGAGGACGTTTATTTAATCTTATTGTAAGTGAGGGATAATATCACAAAATAGTTGTTTGTTTCATCTATGGGTGTCACAAAAGTATACAAGAAAATGTCTTAATTAATCTATTCATGGTTTCAGATTAATATGGATTCAGTGTAATATGAATTCTCATATCGTCTCATACATTGTCCTAACGATATGATTAAGCTTAAATTGCGTATTGCGGATATCAGAAAAGCAATTAGAAATATAATTTTCAAAAAAATCACATAATTGTGTCTCGGGGGGATCAAACCCACGACCCTTATTAAGATAGAGAATGCGCCATCGAGTCTCTCATATATTTTTGATCAATAAATAGTTTCTAGTTCATCAATTGTTGAAGTCAGTTTTATGTTGAAATTAGTTGCTTAGAATTATGAATAAATTCCTTTTACAAGGACTCTTCTCGGCTAAAGAACATAAAGAATGTGCAACGGTGTTAAACTACAGAATATAGGTATCGGGACGAAGTAACAATTTTGTAATAAATTAAAACAGGTTTTAATTAATATTAGCTTTATACATTATTACATATTTTTCCTAGTTTTACTTTTGGTCGCTCAAGTTTACAATAGCTTTAAATTCAAATTGTTCTCTTTAAATTTAACTTATGAAATAAAGAATTCCATTAAAATCTTAATGTAAACATTCCGATAGACTGTAATGTATAATAGCAATATTACATGAACAATCTTCTAAAATGTAAAAGCTTTACAGTAGTGTAGAATAGAATAGACATTCGATAGCAATTATATGATACAATTGTTGCGGATATAAATATATATGAATCCTAATAGCAATAGACTCTCATCTTGTACGCGCAACTGGAATGGTGAAAGATGTTATGTTCCTGGGCTATGATGGGCCTAGGTCCTGACAGGGCCTTTGTTTGGCACTGATGGTGTCATGGCAGTGAATCGTCTGTGTGTTTGGTCTTAGTACAGTTTGCTCAACAAAGGTGCTTTGCTTGAAACGGCTTTGAAAGTCGGACAATTCGTCGGTAAGAACAAATTTCAAACTTTCTTTAGTATCATATGACGTTAATGTAGTGTACTTTTGGCTTACATGTATTACTGTTTGAGCCGCTATAATGTTAACGAGTTCAAGCCGTTATATGTAACTGCTTGGACCATGAAGGGACAATGTAATCATTATTCATAGTTATAAGTGACCGTTGCAATGATTATCCAGCGTCAATGAAACACGGCTCTCTAAACAAATTATTTTTTATTCTCAAATTAAATCAGAGCAAAGTTACCTTAGTTTAGTTACCTAATTTATATTAGATAGAATAATCAATACAGGAAAAAGGCAATTTTTGTAGGTACTAATTGTTTTTTATAGATGTTTTTTTATTGTTGAAGCCAATTGACCTGTATACGGTATTGTGATTGACGAATTTTATTTCGCAACATAAATTATGTACCTTTTGTTAAAAATCTTTGTATTTTAGTTTGCTATAGTGGGGATTGGGGTTATGAAAAATAAAAAAATATTTTTTTATAAAATATCTTTTATTCTCACTATAACCTGCGACTGTCTTCAAAAAATTTAACGAATAAAAAGTAATGTTTGGTCTGATCTATTTCTTTATTTCATGTAACCTAAAAAACTCCTTATAACATCTGTTATCAGTCAATGAAGGAACAAGACAAAATAATATTTATATTTGTTAAGGTTCGTATCTTTCACTTTTATTTATTTATTTGTTAAAACGAAACTTAGAGCCTATTCTCATATATAACGAACAGATACACATTTGAAAACAATATTTTTTTACTGCCATCTAGGGACGAGTAGTTAACTTTTTTTACTACTTAACAACAGATGGCGTGATATTGTTTTCAGGAGCATTCGATAGATGGCATCAGTGCTATTTCAAATATGTTATTTGAAACTTAATTCCAGGTAAACCTTTTTAGGGTTAATTTTAAGCTGTTTGTAGGTTTAAAATGCCTTTAACATGAATAGTCTTATATTCCACTATATAAATCATTGCGTGCATTATAATTCGCGTAAGTTCTGAATGGTTACCACAAATAATAATATTGTTAAGATTCTAAAAAAAAAATTGAAACACGATACCCGATCTTCCATGGTATCATACAAACCATTTAGCGAACACGCAAAATTCCATTTACTCCGTAAAATAAAAGACCGGGCGGCGGTATCAACCAAACAGTGATTTCACATATCAGCGAGTGTGAATCCTTTTAGTTGTTGCAATAAATGAATTTGGTGTGCACACGAACGCTCGCACAGTAAACCCGCGAGTTTGCGAGGAGCAAAAAGATAAAAGGCCAATATTTTCATTGCTCGATGAATGGACTATGTTGACTCAACGTAGTGGAAAATAGATAGGTAACGTTTTTCGACGCATCACCGTTAATCCTGCCGGAATGAGTGATGTTTAAAAAAGATTTCCAATTAAATACATTTTATTATTTGCAATTTTTTGCTTTGATTGCCTACAGATCTGACTGGAATTATTATAGGTATAATAGGTATACTTTAAATAATAAGTCCCTACATATGTGTTGTGTAACTAAATATTATTAGATCATGATGTTTAGACTAACAACTCGCCTTAGAGCAGATTATATATACATTTATATAACACACAGCCTACATTTTTGTAATGAGATTAGGTACATCATAACATTATTAAATTTCAGTGATCTCAACTACTCATATAACTCGTCGCTATATTTAATAAATTTATTTGTAACTTAATTTTTTTACATGTATCATCTCTATTTATTGAAGTACGTACACAGAACAACTATTCTTGTTTGGTGGCTCTGGAAAAGACGTTTGAGTAATCCAGCTATAGGTTCGTCCGAAAAATATAATCAACCTACCAATTTTTTTTTCTATTTTACTTTAGATCTTTATTACTTAACAATTGTGTGCAATTGTTGATTTTATGATATGTAGTGACGAAGTTCAATAAATAAATTATACTTCACAAGAACAATCTATAATGTATTGCACAGCAATAAAATGGGTTTAGGATCCTGAGAGGGCTTGATTGTGTCAGTGAATTGTAATTTTATTTGTTCCAGTTCCCATATTTACAGTTTCCACTGTAAGTTAAAGAATCCTTTTTTTATTGTTACATTAAAGATCTTAGTAGACATTTGTCACCTTATCGTAATTTAGTTACAAAGTTTAATAAAATGGTACTATTTTTCAAGTCACACGGCAGAACAAAGGCCTCGATCACTCGGACAGGAGATGGATCCAATTGTAGGAAAAACGATAGGGCTTTAACTAAAATGAAAGGTTCCTAGTTTACTTTGGGCTAAGCTTATTCTTTTTTTTCGTTACACATTGGGTGCCGTTTCACGGCTGATAAATGTGTAGATGAAAGGCCGATTTTAATCAATGAAAGTATATGGTAGAAGGGTACTTGGTACTAATTAGTCGTCTAACAATTGTTCCTGTCACTTGTATAAACACATAGCTGGTATACGTAACAACAAATTGACATACACAAATTTCTCCAAATTTGCACTCAGATTCGCATTTAATTTAAGCTGTGCTTTGTGAACTTTTTCTTTGATATTGTTGCTCTGCATGAATAGGAAACACGTTTGTATCACTTTGTTTAAAAAAAAAATCTTCGCTAACCTGTGGAGGTATATCTTGCGTAATATAATAATTGTTTTTATTTCTTATTATTTGATACTTTTGTTGTACTTCGTCAATTAACACAATCGAATGCCGTTTACATGGATATAGTATTATCAAAAAGCACATCAGTGCAAATTAGACAGGTCAGCTCAGAGCTAATCTGATGGATGCCACGTGCGTCCCGACCGAACGAACGCCCCGCGCCGCATCGCCCCACGCCTGACGGATTGCCCCACGATTGCCGACGACGCGAGCGGTATTGCCCCCGATTGTCATATGTCACAATCGGTTCACGTTACCCGTCTGATAAACCGTTTGATTTCGGAGACTTTACTTGGTGTGGGGTTGCAGGCAAATTCGAAGTTACTGTTCAATCTGCCTTTGATGTTATTTTGAATTTATTCCATTAAAAATACCTGAACTTTGGTATGTAGTAGATAGATAATAATTTGAATCAAGCACTACAACTGTTTATTTCTTTTAACTATACACTAATACAAACAAAGACGTTTACCTATAGAAGATTATAATAAGTAACCTCCATATAAATTATTACTTTTGTGATGACCAGTCTCGCTAACTCGAGCCAACAGCGTAGGTACTATGATGCCACTGCGCCAAATCTTCTGATTGTATGTTATTATCCTTTCTATGCTTTGAAACCATATTTTTTTTACCTTTTAGTAATCTCCATAGTTTGATATACAGGGGTAACTTACACATTTGCATACGCATTTACAATTTAGATTATTTGCAATAGCTACACCACTGATCGTCAAAATGTTGCAAATAGCTAATATTAACATAAATTGAACATGCATCGTCCTTCTGTCCGCCCATCAGTATGGTATTACAATTCCACCATTATAATGTGCTTTCAGTATGCTAATAGCGTGCAGTTTATTTCTCGTCAAAGTCTAACCAAACTATGTTTTTATTAAATTAAAAAAAAATGTGGGCACGCGCTATTTAATCTGTGGGCTGGCAGGAATAAATCATTATGAAATATACTTGTTTTTATGGCAGGTTAGTTTTAATGAATGACGAAAGTTTGGCACCAAAAAACTGTCATAAAAAGTTATTTCGACCATTAATTTCGCGTATTAAACGTTGGAGCAGTCGTATTTTAAACAACCCCGCTTTTTTATTCTTACTTCATAATATCTACCGTTAGGTAAAGCAAAATATTTAAGTATACAATTATTAAATCAATTATCACGAATAATCGTTGCGGGAAATCCATTCACTATACAAAGAACCTATTTATTCTTTTTTTTTCAAGTAAGACGTTTTATTGCAATCGAAGCTGTAGTAAGCACAACTTAATAGAGGCAGACCTCATACGAGTATAAAGGTCTTTTGCAATGGTATCTCTATTTCTACGGCAAAATAGCAGTGTTTGCGTTGTTGTGTTCTGGTTTGAGGGGTGCAAGAGGTGGTGAAATTACTGGATAATGTAACATAATATCTAAAGTCACAGGATTGGCCTTAGTGACTTACTATTATTATGCGACTGTATGCTTGTCTGTCGACTTATAAAAATCTATATTATAATAATAGATCTAATAAAAAAAAGCTCTGCAGGTCGCCTACAACCTGCGATATCTGGTAAGGTTTATGTCCAGCAATGAATGCCCTACGATGATGATGACGATGGAGGTTTGTAGACTTCCTTAATGGGCTTGTATGAATTCCTGTGTTCTAGCAATCGCAGTGGTAGCTTCGCGACAAGGCTGCTGCAATCTATTTCCATCTTGTTACATTTGAGAAACGCTATTTGAAATGGGTATACCATCATCTCACGAATACAGGGCCTCATTTGTATTGGAATCCGATATAGACGATTTATTATTTAAATATTTAAAGGATCTTTTTTTAAATGAATCCCGGTCGGGAATGTAACTTTACACTCTTATTTCATATATTTCAGAGTTCACCTTGTGTGTTGTAATGTGGCGAATTACCGGCATTATTTTATTTTCATTACTTCACTTCTAATTATGCGGTAAATGTGTCATGCGGTCTTGTTTTGGATCAAAAGTATATGCTATGTCCTCCCCAAGCAACAGATCAACCTACCCAAATCAGTAAATTTTTTTGGTCAATTTGACGGGCCCGATGGCGCAGATGGTAGTGATCCTATCTTGTGCGCCAGGGTTCGTGGGTTCGATTACTACCCAGAGCAAAGATTTATATGATGATATTTGTGTCTGTTCTGTGTGTTAAATACCTATATGTATTGAAGCAGTATTTTTGTGATTCCTCTGTTGTCTGGCGTCCGTAACACAAGTGACTTGCCACGGAGTCAAGTCATTGTGTTTAGATTAATATCGATTGCAAATTTTTGTCAGATTTGGGTAGGTTGATGTTGCTATGTGTACAAGCCAAATTTAATCAAAATTCGCTCACCACAAAAGCCGTGAAGCGTATAAACTGACAGAGTTACTTTCACATTTAGAAGTGATGTTAGGTATAGTTCTCCTCAAAATATAGTTACTAATATTCATGAAATAAACAAGAAAAATATTAGACAGCTAAAAAAACTAATAAAAATGTTGTTTCGTATTCTCGAATTTATTTTACACTCGACAATAATATTGAACTAGCGGAAGCCCACACCCCAACATGGTATTAACGTGTTATTTAAATTGTTACAAATTGCAAACACGGACGCACCGTACTGTTTTCTCGATAGAATTTCGGGGCTTCATAGAGGGTAGTACCTCTAAGCGTAGGTAGTAGGTACTAGGGGGGCGAGGCAGAATGATTAATCACGATGTATGAATATGCATGGGTTTTAGGGCTGTCAGCCACGCTACCTTAAAATAATATCAAATTAAACATACCTGCGACGATATACATTATACATAACGACCTTTTCTGAGACAGATAAAGGAATATGGTAATTTCTGTTGGATATTGTGGCGGACTTCGGTTCGGCATCTTGTTTAGTTATCTATACAGTTACGGGGGATTTACAATAGTATTACATCGTTTATACTGTTCTAAACTCTATGGAGAGAGCTAAAATAAATTATTGTACTGACTTGCTGATGATGCAGGGTTTACATAATTTAACAAGTGCGTTACAGTTTTATAAAATAACAAAGATTTATGCATCTCTTGACAGTTGAGTGTCTAAGTATGGTTAATATTACCTATATTATTACAGTTTATATAAAATTATATTATATTAAAAATATTTAAATATATTTATTTATTTATATATTTTTTTAAATAACCATTTATATGGGCATAGGCTATTTTCCTATGTTTATTTCGCATATTGGGTTTTTTAAATAATAAATTTACTTATCTCAGACATCCTAACCTAACCTAACTCCGAGATTAGACGCCTAAAGCGTGTTATGGAGTTCATAGAAAGATTTGTTCTGGGCGGGGATCTAATCAACAACCTTTGGTGTACAATATAGGATAACTAATTTGTATGATCTTATTGGATGCCCGTTGTAAGTGGGATGGCTTGTTGTGCTTGCACAAAGCAATCCACACTTCTATCGAGTCACCAGATTTTCTCCATTTTATCAAAACAGTATAAGATCCGTTTGACTAATACCTTCGCGTTAATGGTGTATTTACAACCCAATAACCTAAATGTGTCGTTCCTACAATGAACTCATACGCAGTAGCAAAGACAGGTGCTTTCTACTTTTTAAAGGGAAATTTCAATAATTCTGGCGGCCAAAGAGCAGAAAAATAATTCATCTTAACTATGTTTGCTTGTATTCTTTATCAATATGTATGATTAAAGAAAATATTTAAAAAATATAAATTTGAAAAAACAGGTCGTGTACACATCTCCTAAGTTACCGTCTAATTAATATTATACATTTTTTTATTACTAGTATTCATAATATTTAATTATGAATATTAGTATGTATGACAGTAATATGTAAGTATGCATAAACTACCATCAACGTTGGGCTATCAATATACATTGGTTGCAGATAATAGTTTCAATATGTACGAGGCAATGCTTTTGTCTCTTGGCTCTATAGTTATAATCACATAAACTGTAACTTCAAAAAGGCCCTTAAAATTGTATTCCGTTACAAAACACCGAATCAAATCTGTTAAGGGTCAAGGTATAGTTACCAACACACTTTTTAATGAGGTATCAAATAATAGAAAATCTAGGATCTTCTTATAGCTTAGCAATTAAAAGAACACGGACAAAGGTAAAATAAAAAAATATGGTAATATAAAGTACCGTACTTATGGTACCGCTGTGATATTAATTATTGTCCAAGTTTGACAACTCTATGTGTATTAATATTGTTTCCAGTTTAATTGGCAATACAAAATATCTTACGAATGTAAGTTTTACCTAAAAATCTAATTTATACGAGCGTTAAATAATGCCTTTGAGAGATGCAGGTGACAAATAATGTCTATTAAACGAGAGATTGTATTTATTCAAAATGCGGAATAGGTTTAACGGGCCCAAAAGCGCAGATGGTAGTGATCATGGTTTCGGCGCCGTAGGTATTGTGTTCGATTCCCACCCAGAACAAATATTTATATAATGATATTTGTGTTTGTAAAATTTATGTTAAAGTATTATATTTGTGATCCCTCTGTTGTCTGGCGTCCGTAACACATGCTATAAGCGACTTACTACGGTGTCAGGTCAATGTATGAATTGAAGAGATGTTGAGCAATTTGTTTATTTATTATTATTATTATAGTAATTCTAATTTTTGCGCCGAATGTCGTGTGTTCGATCCCCACCTAGGACAAATATGTGTTCTTTATATGTATTGTTATGTTTATAATACCTTCATTGTTTGGTATCCGTAACACAAGCACTTTAAGCTTGTGTCGGAGTTGAGTGAATTAGGATTAATGTACAACTCATTCCGTGGGAAATTAGTTGACTGACATTCTATTGTTTTCCTTCCAATCCCTTATAAATAAACCTGGAATCCCGTGTGGTCAAATGTTGAACAGTGAGAGCTGGTTGATATTTGGATGTGATGTTGTAATGTATTGTTTGAAATGTACACGACATTCCAAACATTTGCGCAGTTACATGAAAACTGAACAAAATTTTAGTTCAGTTTATTTGTCAGATATGTTTCATTATCCACTAACTACCATATACATTTGTTTTGTTTGGGAACTTTAAGACAATTAAGTAAAAGACATATTATTAAAATTCAACAGTTATGTACCTATATACGATACTAGGAAATTAGACTGTATTGACACTACATATAAGGTATTTTTATCCTTCACAAAGATTACTTTAAGCTATTATTATTAAGTAAAGAAAACTAAAATATAGACCAGTTAATACCTTAAACATTGAACGTAGGTATCTGTTAAAATAAGTTAATCAATTATGCAATGACCTCAACATTGATTTTCCGCTTGAATTTTTCGTATTATTCAAACAACAATTCTATGTTTCTTAAGATCTAATTAATCCTGCCGTTGTCGAAATCTAAGAGTAAATCTAATCAGCCGAATCATTGGTATTTATTTGTTCATAACATTAGTGTCTTTAGGTTTGTACAAGCGATATAATTAGCTATCAATTCCAATTCCAATCATTTTCTATTTAAAGCTGAAGAGAAGATCATAGGAAATACTAACAATTGTATTGTAAAACCATCCTTCTCATTATCGATAATCCAATCAAAACATTCCTAAATTACCTCCCCAACAGAATAAACGGGCGAAACTACCATTATTATTTCGGCCATTACGATGTAAACCGCGGACCATAATAGCTTAGGTATTTGCGCACTATTGTTAGTGGCGTTGTGTATAAAATAAACATTTGTTACGGGCACAATATCGTGCCGTATTACCATTAGAATAGGCCCTGATGCATGGCTCTGTACGGTGTCATCGCGGGCTTTGTGTGTACGCTGGACTGTTTTTAATTTTGTCTCGGTATTTATGGTGTGTTCCTTTTTTATTGACTTTTTTTCTATGATGAAAGCTTCAGTTGAAGGCAAAATGTGGTTACGGTCATTTCATGTAAAATTGTAGATGTATCCAAAGATTTAAATTTTTTTTACTTTTACATAATATTTTTGACTTATTGTACCTACGGCGCCAACTATAAATTGGTAATATTATTAATTTTGTTTTCGTAGAACGTTCACCTGGATTTTCATAAGATTTATACAATTTGTAGGACAATCTATATGAGCACTTATTTGAGGGCTTTAGCAGACCATAACACATTTTCAATTTTAATATTTTTATTTTTACTTGCTAGCATACCACTATCTAATGATTGTGTATTAAATCTGATATGTGCTTGCATATATACCTACATAATTTTGCATGGTAGTTTTATAGGTACTTTGTATTAAGATCATATTTTTCAAAGATAAAGTTACATTATTTTACGTTAAAAATAAAGAAAGAATCCAAAGGATTTGGATTTTATTTATGCTTGTATTTTATTTTAGACATATATAATTTTTTTTCCGTTTATTGGATGATGCAAACACAAACCCGGTAGCGAATTAAAACAATCCCACGCAACAAGATCGACAAAAATGCCCTCTGTGTCAACAAAGGAGGTGCCACTCGAAACAATTAAGTAATCTGGAAACAATGTTTGCTTAGCGCCGCTAGGGGCGCCACTGATGAAATCTAAACTGAATTTACGCAGGGCGTTTCTCCTATCACGGAGATGACACGAATTCTGAATGGGATTTTAGTTGTAAAATAAATACTAAAAGAGATCGGTAATCCCCCACGGAGGTCACGCGACCTGCACGCGGCGGTCACGTGACGATGCCGCGCGCGCCCCGAGACTATTTTGGCGGGAAAAGAGGGCATTTATAATTCGAAGCAGGAAATATTACACGCTAATTTTGTCACATTTGGGGTATAGATTGATTTTCTGCGGCGTGCGTGGATTAGGCGTTATTGTTCGCGGATGACGTTGCCATCTGTATGTTGCTAGATACATGTTAAATTTAGAGAACTTTCATTTTAGTTCAAGATAAGGTAGTTGAAATTAATAAAGCATAGCTCGCATGTAAAGAAAAGCATCAAGAATACTTTAACAATTAATGATTTTGATACCTTTATCTTTATATATCACGTTGTTTAGTTCCTTGAAGCTAACTTAGTAATCTTTGTAAATGTGCAATGTTCCTGAAAATGCACCTCCAATTTAATTACTGACATAAACTCCCGCGAGTAGCGACCTCTGCGAAACGTTAATTAAACTAAATCTCCACATATAGTTAGGTTGGAGCCATAACTCTGTCGTGATTATATGTAGTGGAAGTAAGTGAACTATCGTGGGGGCTACGAGCCGTGTGATTGAGCCAATGAGGGGCTTTATTGATTCTAGACGGTAATTTAACTAATAGAATAGTAGACGCGTTGGTGACTGTTTAATTTTATTGTGTACGATTCGCAATGAATTGCCAGTGTGATATTATTGTTATTTTAACTTCCATTAGTTGTTTGGGTAGGTTATAAGTTGTTATTTTTACTTATTTTTCTTAATTAGAAAAACAACATCTCATTATAAAGCCATGTACTATGTTACAACCATAATTGAAACAAGAAAAAAGCTTTAAAGGTCAGGATGCAGTGCATGATTCCTGTTCCCACAGCATTCAGGTCATTCTGGAACACGTGGAGGCAACTATTTAAAAATGTTGAAATCGATGATGTTATAGTTTATGATAGCAATTCTTGGTTGACTTAAAGTTGTAGGCTTTTACGGAATTACAATTATTATCTTGGATTTTCTCGATTATATTATGTAGTTGCAAATAAATAAAAAATAGTCATGGCCGTGACTGCCACTTACATCTGGCGAATATTGTTTTGATGAAATTGTTGCGATCTACACAATTCTATCGAGGTATTTACCTACATAGAATTTCTATTAATCTCTATTGGTTATACTAGGTGTATCAACGTGCGTTAACCTGAGGAACAAAGAGGCCAAGCCGCTCTTCATAACATCTGCAGCAACAGTGAAAGTATTGATAAAAGATATGTGAGATGTAGTGGTACATTTTTTAGTTTAAAATTTTCCGAAGTCGGTGAACGGGAAGGTGATAATCTGACAATGCTGCGATTATGGCCTCGGTTCTTGTTGATATATAAGGCAGGATCCCAGGCAGGTGGTATTTTCCAACCATCTTCTTTATCATGATTGGAATGTTTTTTTTATTTCTATGGTTTCCTGAAGCATCTGTGGAATAAAACGGTATTATTTCGCCAGTAATTAAGGTTTGTCAAAGTTTTTAGGTCGGCAAACAAACATACAGTCCACGTAATAGGAAGCGTCGCTGCAGCCTGCAGACGCGCTCGTAATGTCACAATGATATTACTAGTGCTTTAGTAATGATGCATCTCTCACCCTTCACAGGTGCAGATGCCTCACAGGTGAAAGTGAGGTATTAATGCAGACGACCTTTGCATGACGTCTACATCTTGTTGATGTGGTGGTTGGTTTGTCAAGTGCATGCTTACAGACTGCAGATTTTCTGATATTCTATATTTCACAACGGCATAGCCGTTGTTCATAGGCCTTTGTTAGATTTTTTTTTTGGTTTGGCCGATTTGAGAGAGACCATAGTCACAGTAAAGCTTGTAAACTGCATCTTAAAGTTGTTGGTTGCACTTGACAAATGGTCGGAATCGGTGGATCTCATTGAGCGACTGGTAATATGTCTTATTTAAAGCATGTTTAAAGATGTTCTATATCAGAATTAAATCTATTAGTTAATCATGATTGCAAATTATTCTTTTGATTATTGTCATAACACTTTTAAGGACCTGTTAGCATACGGTATTGTATACTTTCTGTTAAAGTTTACAATGGCCATAATTACATTAAGTTTATTGCATCGCCTTTTACCATTTGCGATAGATTTCTACTGGTAATTTGCGTTTGATTTAAAAACTTCCCGATCAAATTGGCTCGTCCTTTGTGGCGGATTGAAAAAACACATTTCCTCAGGTAGTAGGTAGGCATTGTTGAGAAAGCGTCTCCAAGTAATTAAGGGTCCGGCAAGCCGAGGCAAACAAAGAGCCTAAATTAATTTAGCGACAGATCCAAGCTGGTCGCCGGGAACTTCGCAAATTGAGATCTTATCTTTTAATGACGCAGCCCATCGGCTATTTGTAGATTTGTTTTACGGAGTGCATTGGACCGAGACAAGTGGTAAAGAAAAAGTCTTCGAGCGTCTTCAGGGAACACACTAAGAAAAGCGTAATGTTTGATACACAGAACATCTCATACAACCTAACTCCGAGATAACTCGCATAAAGCGCTTGTGTTACGGACATCAGACAACAGAGAAATCTTTAGACGAAGTGTTTGTTTTAATACTAAAACAACACTTTTTAAAATAGGCATACGTACATATAACATATTTTTTATTTATTTGGCTGATCGAGGTAAACTCCGAAACGGCTGGACCTATTTTAATTATTAGCTTAACATCCGAATTAAGTCCATCGTAAACTAATGTAGAAATTACGTATTTCGCTTACTTCACTGATGGCGTTTGTATTATTTTCTGTGTAGGCGAGCATAACGTTTCTTCGACAATTCAATAACCCGAATTTGACGTTTCTACAACGAACTGAATTGCCACTGGGCAAGGACTTAGCTTATTTTAATAATAGGTTTCATACTTGAAAGAGGGAAATTTCAAATATTCTGACGGCCTAGTCACAATATTACCTCCACATAGAATATCAACATCGGATTAATATCAGAACAATAAATAATTTATTGGTTATTTTTTTTAGTAGTTCTCATTATTATTATATACATCTTGTTCAATAAAAAATATATAATAATACATGTTCTGCACGCAGCTCCTAGGTTGCCGTCAATTAATATTATATTTATTTATAAACATTAAGCATGCATCATATAGTAATATGTAAGTGTACCTATAATAAATAAATAAATAGATTGATAAATAGGCGTGTACAACTAAGCTCATATCAAAATATGCTCAGAAGGAAGATAACAATAGGATTGTTGATCTTCATTCATCCCTACTAAGGATTCTTTAATCTATCTCTATGTGGAAAATAGGTACTACGCATGAGAGTATGAATATTCTAGTTATGTTATACAATACAGACGCTATAAACATCTAAAATTACTTTTAATCTCTGTTTTGAACATTCAATAACAGCATAACATTGATCTGACTCCGAGATAAGTCGCTTAAAGTACTTGTGTAACGGACATCCGGCAACAGAGGAATCACAAATGTAATACTTAATCACATATTTAACATGTCTCATGAACTATTGACCGTGTGGTACTGGCAGAGTAGTCCCTGTGCCTGGTTAGAGGTAACCGAGGTCTAAGGTACCAAAACCAGTAGTTGGCGGTATTTTCAACAGTGTAGCTCAAATGCATAAGGCGGGGGTGGGCAGCAGCATCCCGCTAATGTGCGATTGCCAACACGCTTGCCCAGCAGCAATTATGGGCCATATTCCCCCTTTTTTGGGAAGGTCTTTGTCCAGTAGTGGATTTCCAATGGCTGTAATGATAATGGTGATGATCATGAACAAATACAAATGTTCGTCATATAAATATTTGTCTAGGTGGGGATCGAACACACGAACCTTGGCGCACAGGACAGGATTATTATCATCTGCGCCAACGGGCCCGTCAGATTGTCTCCACATTATAGATCGGCAGTGGATGGTTTTAATTAAGTGGCGTATTAAGTACAAAAGTAACCGTTATTTAAAATATGCACAACATAAATGCCATAAAATATACCTAATACCGTTCTCTCAAGGAAGCGAGCGTGTATATAAGCAGTTGTACATTTATCGTGAATAATTCTGATTGTTTATCCCAGTGTTGTCTGAATGAGGGCCCGGCATTATCTGGGATCCTTCATCTTCGCGATCGCGCCATTGTGCGAGCACCGAATCTGCATAATTTCGCTTCATTAAAGCAATGAAATGATTAATAATGGGGATCTTTGAGCCTACGGCTGTTGTGGTGTCTCCATGAATGCGAGAGTGGCAGGACTCGGCTGGACGTTACGTCAAATGGACTATTGGTGGTTATTCACATAAACCGAACGTTAATCGGATACCTAAATGGAAATAGGGCTAATTACGTAGATTTTTGAATTGATAAGGATAGGTTAAATAGGATAAATAAATTTTCACAATCTCTCATATATTGACCTAGTAACTGTAGTGACTCCATGGTAAGTCGCTTTAAGCACTTGTATTACGGACGCCAGACACCAGATGAACCACAAATATACAACTTATATACATTTAACACCCAGGCACAGAACAAACACAAATATCACCATATAAATATTTGCTCTGTGTGAGAATAGAACCAACGGGCCCGTCATAAAAACAGTTATTCTACTATATTTAATTAGCAGCGACAGTACAGGCGACTAAGGTATCAGAATCTGGCGATATATAAATTCGAAACAGCACATCTTAAATGCTACAGAGTGGGGATAGGCAGCAGCTTCCTCGTCGCGAAGTTGGGCTCTGCGATTGCCAATAACCCTGCCCAACGCGGAAATTATAAAATTTTTATATAAATATATTTAGAAATTCATTCCTAGGGTATATTGATAACAATCATATAAATGCCAAACATTTCCACGGCTTTATACTAATTTGGATGAAATTCGGCACGTTGATAGCTTG
>JACJUM010002543.1:13498174-13670162 GCA_020976665.1 Heortia vitessoides
TATGTTCTATAACTTGGTGTTATAGAACAAACAGTTCTATACAGGTTACTATACAGGTTTTCTTTACAGGTACAAATGTTTATTACATAAATGTTTGCCCTGGGTAGCGTTGGAACCCACGATCCTTGGCGCATAAGACAGGGACACCAAGAAATGCGCCATCGAGACCGTCACTGTAATACTCAAGTACCTTTGTGTATATTAAAGTCACTTGTAACCATTGCTATATACGGGTGCCAATGAAGGACATCTTAAGCTAATGATAGATTGATACTTCAAATAATTATTCTGCAGGGCAAATAGCTTAATAGGAATCTAATACGACGGCGGTATTTATTGTCCATGAATTGCTCTAATGTACCGCTAACAAGCACAATGTAAATTCCGATTTTTAACAAGTGTTTCTTAAGGCTTTTAAGTTTTTTTTTTGGGGACATATGTTTAAAATATTCCCTCTTCCCACTCTTTATGTAGCAGTAATAGGTTGTCATGCTTAGCTTTCGAATGCGGTTTATTTAACTTTTTACATTTTTGTTCGTTTCAGAACTTTAATTTATTTGTCGATAACAGTTCTCAAGTTTGAGAAAAGACTATGTCAATAATCAAAAGTTGTCAATTACTACCCTTATGCACGCGTAAATACGTAAATATTAGAAAGTATTATGGAACAATCTAGGTTATACTTTGTCGTAAACCAGATCACCTATAGCTTATGTAAAAACTAATAAGAAATTGAATTAATAATATGATGACTTCTCAGACTATATTAGAGTCGCTCAATCTCTAGTAAATCTATATATAATAATTGTCTAGAATAAATTCCCCTAACAGCTCATACCTAAGACAGAGCTAAGTCGCTTAAAGCACTTGTTACAGACATCAGATAACAGAGGAATCATAAATATACTACTTAAATACATTTATTTAACACTTAAACATAGAAAAAACATAAATATCATCACATAAATATTTGTCTTGGATGAGGATCGAACCCACGACCTTTAGCGCACAAGACAGGATCACTACCAACTGCGCCATCGGGCCCATCGCGGTAGCTGCGAAGCTATAACCACAGTGCCATCAGAGTTAAAAATCTTTACAGCCCGAAAATAGATAAAATAGTGGGTATGATTAGCGTGGTGTCGTTCTATGTAACGGCTGTCTGTCCGTACATCGGTGTCTCGGTCAAGTTCGCCGGCTCTGCGCGGATTATGTCCTTACTGCTAATCTACCTGTGATCTAATAGCGTTGTTTGCAGACGCGCTTATTGCTTCACCGTCTAGGTACAGATAGTGTGCGGTTTAGGTGTGAAATATCTCAGGTGGGATACTTACGAGATGATTTTATATCTAAACATACTTATCATTGTATCTATAATTATCATCAAAATTATCATGCCAGCCTTTGAAAGTCCACTGCTGGACAAAGGCCTTTAAAGACCTTTATTTTTTGCCCATAACGCCGCGCTGGGCAAGCGTGTTGGCAATCGCAGAGCGCAGCTTTCGCGACGGGGATTATGCTGCCCATCCTCGCCCCATATATTTGAGCTGCACTGTTCCGGATGGATATAACACCATCTGTCGATTCTGGTACCTTAGTCGCCTCTTACGACATCTAGTGCAGTGGGAGGTACTATTCTACTCTGCCGGTACCTCACGGAAATACCTATATGTATGATGAAATGTGTAGAAAATCTCATACACGACACGTACGTACACGACATCTCAAACAGTAGACTCCGAGATAAGTCACACTTATGACAATCGCAACACAAGTAGGTGTTACGGATATCAAACATATAATTAAAACCATGATATGGAATAAACATAAATGTTAATTGTTTAAATTTGTTCTGATTAAGAATCGAACCCACGCTACTTAGTGCACAAGATGCTTGTAGAGCCAACTATAGTCCGCTATACAAGTATCTGTATCTTTTATTATTTTCAAATAAGTACATAAAGGCATATGTAATACAGACAAATCATTATATCTGCCTTAGGAAGTCCACTGCTGGACATAAGTCTCTCCAAGAAAGGAGAATTTTTGCCAATTGCCGCGCTGGGTGAATCCTGTCGCTAAGCTACGTTTTGAGAGTGCAGTCACGCTTGCCCAGCGTAGCTTTTATGAGCAAAATTCCCCCTTTTTGGGGAGGCCTTTGTGAACTTTCAATGGCTAGTATGATGATGATGATTGTCTGTCACTGGAGTGACATCTATTTGGAGTTGCGTGAAGCTGGTTCGATACGCTTATATTCTGGTGTTTATTACAATCAAAGATGAGATATTTGGACTTTATAAAGTACTTAAACCATCTCGAAAACTAATCAAACAAAAGATAATATTTAATAGAAATAAATTTAACTTGGCTTTCTCGGTAGCACAACGTTTGTGAAGCCCCCCTGAAAGAAAAAGATGCAGGTTCGAGTCCCGACCGACACCAAAGAAAGTTGAATATATGTATATATAAAAGGAGATGACTGACTGACTTACATATAGACGCTTAAACTATAAGGGTTAGAAATATGAAATTTTGCACAGTTACTTTTTATTACGTAAAGGAGCACTAAAAAACAATTTTTGAAAATGTACTCCCTTAAATGGGTAAAACAGAGGTTCAATTAGTATGAAAATTTGTTGTTTTTGAAGTTACTGAAATACAATTCATTATAAAGTTCTTCAGTCAAAGTAATGGAACACGCGTAAAATATTTTTTTGAAAATCATATCTTAAGGGTGTGCAAAGTTAGTATGAATGTTCAGCTAAGTGGTTCTATAACTTAACGCGGGTGTCACCGCGGGGCGCTGCTAGTCTTTTAATTAATATTAACTTATATAAAAGTTAGCTTATTTCAATGCATATAACTAATAATATTATATATAAATATCAGAAAAACCGTTCTCTTTGCCTTGATAGAAACCTTTTCCAGACCTGCTATCATTAAAATTAGATATACTAGAATAAACCATAAATATTTCTTGGATTATGGTCAAATGCAATTATATTATGATGCCACTTTTAGGGTTCAATGACTTAATTGCTTCAAAATTCAATAACTCTGAACTAAAATTAAACTTCCAAACTATCAATACTCTCTCATACTCTCAAAATATTTTATCACAGTAGCGCGTAGAATTAATGCTTACGCAAATTAAGATATAATTTATAATTTACTAGCATAACTAATAAGTCTATATATTCTAACTGTTCATATATTTGTAGTTGCGATAGTAAAAGTTTTATTTTACATTAGTACTTAAGTTACTTACCTGATAGGATCACCTCACAGTTGTAAAAGAAGTTAGATTAAGATATATAATCTAACTTTTTTTACAGCTGTGAGGTACCGGTTGAGAAGAATAGTACCTCCCTCTGTATTAGGAGTTCCCTCTCTCCAACAGATGGTTGTATACCCAGTAGTATCCCCTTATAGAAAGCCGGTGCGGCAATTATGAGCAAAATTCTCTCTTTCTTGAGGAGGTCTATGTCCAGCAGTGCCAAAGTATTGAGCTTTCAGATATAATGTGAAGGAATAGCATCACGTCAATCGACATTAGTCTTTAAGTACAAGTTAATAAGTCCGAAATTCTCAGTGATAGTTTGACAGATTTGAGTAGGTTGGTCTGTTTTTGAGGGTCCATCTTAGGGTCGAACCTTTTTTCAAAAACAAAATTGATAATTGTCTGATAATAGTTAATATTAATAAATTAAAGCAATAGTTAATAATAATAAATTTAATACCCGACTCCGAGAATGAGAAGACGTTTAAAGCATTTCTGTTACGGGCATCAGACAGCAAAGTAATCACAAATGTAATATATATATCCAGACCCAGATCAAACACAAATATGTATGGGGATCGAACCCACGACCCTAGGCGCATCAAGACCGCTACCGTCTGCACCATCGGGTCCATCATCTATACTAACCTGACCCGATTCTAAGACTACGATACTAACTAATACTAACTTCGATTATTAGACCATACCAAGATTAGTTGAAGTTCCCGTGATGAAAACATATTTTTAACTACATTCTAGTACGGAATCTTGCAAAACACCGAGTCACGCTTAATCTACTTTTACTAAGAAAAATCAAAATGAATTTGTGGTTACGCAATTTCCATATTCAAGGTTAGAATAAAAAATCTGTTACTCTCGATTTGGACTCTGCTTTATGTTGGGGCATAAATCTCTCTGATCCAATTTTACTTTACAGCTAATAGCAATATATTCGATGTCTCGTAAAATCGTGTTTGCGAACGAAACTGCGATTAAATCATTGGCTGTAAAATTACCGGGAACGTGTATGTGTGGCTAATTAATAAATAATTCTCCGGTTGACAGTTGATATTTTATTACGAGTACTATACTGCGAATTAAAAGAAAAGAAAAGAAATAGGAATGTAGAGGATTTATTTGCAATTAAGTGCACGTGTGGATTGATGCATGTAAGTTCAAACAAACTTGTGTTCGGTTACGACACGCTTTCTTAACTCAGTGTTTTCTTATTGTGACAGCAAATTTCACGTATTTACTGTAACAACCGCCGAGAGGTACCGGCAGAGTAGAATAGCACCTCCCTCTGTACCAGGTGTGGTAAGAGGCGACTAAGGTACCAGGGCCGATCCGAAACAGTGAAGCTCAAATGCAGAGAGTGGGGATGGGCAGCTGCATCCTTGTCTCGAAAGCTGCGCTCTGCGATTGCCAACACTTCGATCAGCGCGGCAATGATGGACAAAATTTCGCTTCATTGTTTCTGTCAGCAAAAAAATGTATACAGCTGGATTGTCTGTGATATTTTTATAGTATTTAATTCTTATTTGTGTGGTGTCTAATAAATTCATTTAACTGGTTTGAATAAAAACATATTTCATATTGATCCGCAAAATATATCTACTTATTTTTTTTTGTTGTTGCTAGTCGTTTGTCGGACTAATTTCAGGAGCAGTCTTAAATTTGGAGCATTTCTAAGTATATTAAGTCTCTGGATATGAATAAAACTCATTTTTATGTTTTGATATACGTTTTAATATACATTGCTGATTTTTTTATTAATACATATCACAGATATTTTTAATTTGTACAAATTAAATAGACAGACAAGTAAATGATTAGTTATTTAAAATTATACAATATTCTAAAGAAAATGTATATAAATAGTTTATATAAATAAAATGGAATTTCTTATATGTACTTCAAAATATAAACTGTTAATTTTCATTATTGTGTGGGTGAAATGTAAAATTTAATGATCATTTATGATTTATATAAAATTAAGGGCCTCAAAGTGCCAGAAATACAGTTATTTATACAGAAATCTTATTTATTTAGAATCGGATTCATTAATATCTGAAGTTAAATTCAGGATATTTTCATTTTTACGATCTTTTTTTAAATACTAAAATATGAATGCTACTGTGCATTAATATCAAGTATTATTCACCTTGTTGGATGTGCCACACATTTACATTTGATTTTATACGCCCCGTATGTTTACGAAGCGCCAGTTTCAATTGTTACAAAAATCTTATTATTGAGAACAATCTTAACAACACTGATTATTTTATTCATTATACTAGGTATATCTAATAGTAAATTATTTTTAATTAGCCTACAGTCACAATTAACAGTTCTGATTTAAAACAGGCATAATAATAAAAATAAATAATGAGTAATTATGATGGTACTCGATTTTAAAAAGGTTGCAAACAATAAGTAAGCTACGAAGGTTTTGCAACGTATCTATACTCTTTTACATATTTTATACCTTAGCTCTTTTATAGCTTAGAATAATAATAGTATAATCTTTATTGTACACCAATGAAAACAACACAAGAACATCACAAAAACATGGAATAGTAGGTACAAGCGGCAGCCTTATCGCTAAATGCAATTTCTTGTAGAATGATGTCAACGTTAAAGGAGTTGTTTGAATTGCCATTACATCATTTGGCTTCATAATTTGTTTATAATGTAGTTTATATTACAAATGTTACACATATAAAATCAGCCTAAAATTATTAATTTAAAATGACTGTCATTTAATGTGATAATGTTTTTACACCCGATCAATTTTAGTAATGTGATAGCGCGGTGAGTCAGTCATGGATTAAAAGAGATGCAGTTTGGACGCCCTTGTTAAATGACTTGTGATGATTTATGTTGTATCGGGTCTGTGTGTGGTTCCATTATTGTTTTTGGTTTCTATTTCAAAAAGAAAGTTTCAACATTGTGGCCAGAACATTGTAAGGAGGTGATTTTGGTGTTTAAATTACTAACTACGTAATAAACAAATTAAATAATAAATTAAATTCATATTACAATTCATATATTGACCGAAACCTGAAGTAAATCGCTTCAAGCACTTGTAATACGGACATCAGACAAAGGAGGAATCACAAATATAATACCTATATAGATATAATGAACGCTCAGACCGAATGTTATACTAACAAGTACAAATATATATTATAAATATTTGTTCTGGGTGGGGATCGATCCTACGACCTTGAGCTCATAAGATAGGATCACCACCATTTTTATAATTTTGGCTATATCTGTAAGTTTATTGTTTCAATACGAATAAGTAGAGATGTCTAAAAAGGTGAGGTATTCTTTTATTAACAGCTTGGTACATAATTCTTATAAGAAAAATATGGTGATAGAACGTGCATGTGAACGTTTTTTAATATAACGTTTGTACACATAGGCAAAAACAGAAAATATTAGACTAAGTTATTAAGACTTTTTAAAAATGATTTTTTTTGAGATGAAATGAATGAAAAATATTATAATACAACGCCATAATACAGAAATGTACGAAAAACTTGAGTTTTCTGCAGATATCTTCCTATTTACTGTAGCAGGCACCGTTTATTACAAAATTTTAGACATTTTTATAGTTATTTTGAAAACAAGTAAAAATTGTAAACATGCCATGTTTTTTATGAGCGTAATATTAACTTAAGTGTAAATTTGACCGCCGTGTTAATATTTGGAAATGGGAAAAATAGAAAGTGTTAAAACATTTGATAAGTAAAGAATAAAAATACTACATTTTATAAGAGTATCACTTCATTTAGTCTTTATCAAATTTTAATAGGTCAGCATACGACTTAATCGTATGCTGACCTATTAAAATTATTATTAGACTAATTTTTATTTTTTTAATGTGTACTATGTTTCAAGGAAATACACTAATATTTTTAATCTATAGGCGCACTTACCTTACCAAAGGACTGCGGCCAGTCCTCAAAATTTAGCTAGTTGTAACGTCTATGGACAGCTATTGAGCTGTGTGTGTGCTATTTTTAAGCGGCGATAATATTTTGTTGTTAAAGCATCACATTTTTATTACTTACATCAAATTACAAATATTTCATATTTTTCAATCCATTATTATTATAAAATCTTTTTATAAATCAAATTCAGCCGGACGCAAGTTGCATTCCGCCGACGGATGTGTGCCGACGGCAAGCCTTCTCAGCATTGCCTTCGTAGCATGCCCGTAACGATCTCGTAGCGCCTCCGTAGTCGTCTCGCAACCTTCTCAGTCACGTCCGTACACATTAACAACTTGAAATCAATCAAAAAGCACATTGCACGTGAAAAATCGTAGCGGCGAAACTGTTCGGAGCGGCGGGAGCGCGCGAGGTACGCAGCGCGACGGGCCGCGGCCGCCATGATGCCACGCCACGCCCGCGCCGCCGCGAGCGCGCCCATTGGACGCGGCGCGCGAGGCGGGGCCATGCGCCTAAATGTTGCCAGCTTTTTGAATAAATAATTTCAGTAATTTAAGTAATGAAGGCAATTATGGCGTTGTTTAGCTAAGTTTGCGCGGCGGCGAGTGGGAACTTTATATTTATACCGCTCTCTTTATGTACGCCGACGCGCGGTTAATGCGCCCGATCTGTTTACGTTGCGAAGCGGAGCGAGCTTTTATTTATTGCCGGTGACTCCGTTGCACGGCGCGATTTAAACTGCAATTATTTTGTACGCTATAAGGAAAACATATTGCGCGGTTTAAACGAGTTTGGATATTAAGCCCCGCCTAGGAATTATGAACAACTGAACTTCTTGTCTTGCGAGTTTGAATCGATTATTTTATAGATAGATTTAAAAATATTTGAGAATCAGTACTTTATACTATAAGCTACTGATATCCGCCAATAGGATTTGCGTCCACCGAACGAGAAGTTGTAAAAATTGATAAGTAAAGGAAAACATAATAAAGCCGAATCGCGCCGGTGTCACGTCACGGTCCGTCGAAGATCTCGTGTCCACGGAGAAGTAAACAGTGACGTCACGAAGCGTCATCGAGCCGATAAAAAGTCGATTTTATTCGCACAAGTTCGGCCAGCTGACTGCGCCCCGCGAGCCCCACGCCGCGCGCGTTGCGAGCGGAGGGAGATTGGAGCGAGCGAGCGAGAGGAGAGGCGCGCGCGGCGCGTGCGAGCGAGACGTCAGGAGGAGTGCGCGCGGCCGCGGCGGTGGGCGGGCGGCCGGATGATGTATAGAGTGGTGGAGTTAGGTTCAAATTGCTCCGGGAAGTGGCCGAGATTAGAGCCGACGCGGGCCGCACCGCGCCGCGATCGTAAGCCCACTTAAGACTGTTTTTAATACTAGTATTTTTTACGCGATCCCGACAGGATTTAGCGGATAAGCGACGTCGCCGCGATCGTGCGCTTTGATTTATCGGTTTCGGATTCGGTTTGTTTTCTGGTGTTTACGTTAGTGGGTGACGGCCGGCCGCGAGTGGACGCGCGTAATCCCGCGGCTTGTACCAGATTATGACGGATATCATCGGATTTCGTGTACACACACTGTGAAAATCAACTTTCCGTGGAAACGCTGGACTCAATTCCGCTGAAATACCCTGTGCCTAATTTATTTTGTGACAGTGAGTATGACATCTTTTAAAGCCTGCCTACATGTCTGTTATAAGTAGGCTTGTGGTGTCAAGTACGAGAAATAGTCATGTAATAAAAGTTCTATAAGCCTTCCGCCAAATCATCGCAAATTTTATACATACATATTTACGTTAAAACGGGCCCATAATCAATTATTTCAAACAGTTATTCTGAACAGGTAAATATGGGGTTAATATTCATAAAAACATTAAAATGAACCCAATGAGACTCTACGCTCTTGTTTACTTTTATTCTATAGTCATATTAATAATTATTATAGGTATTGCTAACGTCGTCATGGTGATGATAAGGTACCAATAAACATAGTTTTTCCTGAAATTGGCAATGACCTAATCTATTTTATTTTCTTCTAATTTTTTTTTATCCTTAGTTAGGGTTTGACGTTTAGGACCACGTGTATAAGATAGATACGCAATGGAAAATATTAGCTTCCTTTAAATAAGCGTGGTTAAGGACAAATTTTGAATTTTAATCTAATTGAAAGGATTTTTTTATAAAAGAGTTTTTGACATGTCTAGTATATTAATTTGTATGTTATTTTCTACTAGTCAATTATAAAAAGAACTGAGTGTGGTAATTATAATGATCTTTTTTATTGATTATAAATTGTTATAGAAAAGCTTATATTTTTATTTTGATAATATTTAGACTTAAATGTGGAAATTAAATATGTCTATTTTATGCTCGAGCTCTCAGTGAATTTTGGTTTTCAATTGCATATAAATGTTTACACAATATGGCCATCAACATAAAGTCATACTAATCTAACCAACCGCTATATTTTAGCCGTGCGGTACCGTCAGAGTAAAATAGTACTTCCCCTGTACGAGGTGATCAAAATGGGACAGAGTTATCGAAGCCGACAGATGGCGGTATATCCAAATCAGCGTAACTCAAATGGGATGATGTACTGTTAAACCAATAGCAATTTGGCATGAAGATAGTTAGAACACAAAGAAAAGGCGTAGACTACTATTGTATAGATCAGGATTAATCCCTGGGGATCAGGGAGTTCTTGCATGAAGCGATATATTTAACTTGAGCCTGTCCCAACACCTTGTAATTTTTATATGCGCCTTTCTAGATTGTTGGCCCTATTCTTGCAAAGTCAAATTTGCTAGTATATTAGTTATTCCCGCTTCCCGATTATAGTGATACTAAGCCATATATAGTAAGGTACCAGCAGAAGAAGACGCTCTAGCCCCCTTTTTATTATTATCCTCCAGAATATGATGTCATAATCACACGAAGTAAATTATGCTGTTAATCAAATTCAAACTTAAACTTATAATTTATTATTGGGTGTTGTTTAGTATTTTTTCTTTTAATATTATTTTATTACTTGAATGAAAATCTGCCATTTTTTCATGACTGTTTATTTAGTTCGATGAATTTTAAAGTTATGTTATTTATTTAATATACCTATTTATATTATTGAGAAAAATCTTTGCGCCACAGGAAAAATGATGCAATACAATCTTTGTACCAGAATTAGTTTTTTCTTAATGTTTATGGAATTATATAAAATTTACGAAATTGCTCGACCGATTTATATGGAACTTAATAAAGCAGTGTTATAATTATTATATCAGACGCAGAAAGACAACTGATTATATACCGCTATGTGTCGGTCCGGCTACCTCAGTCGCCACTTACAATACCTGGTACTTCACGGCAAGTGTTATAATGTCTAAAACCAAATTGTTTTTTTGATATATACCATGTTATCTTTGTTTTTAAAGAATTATATAAAAGTCAGTATAAATTCGTTACAAATATATTTATACAGATGCCTATAAATAAAGAGACTTTATAAATATCTAATACATTTTCATTTATTTATTCAAAAGCTATTTCATAGTAGAAAATAATTTATAAAGCAATTTATAATATTTATTATTGATGATATGATATATTTTGCCTTGTTGCCGTATGCTAACGGTAGAGTAGAATAGTACCTCCCACTGTACCCGAACTGATACTTAGTGGTATATCATCAAAAAAGAACGTAAATTGAATACGACAGTGCTGCGATAGGAGTATGATTCCATTGCCGCCATGCCCGTCCAGCGCGGCAACTATGGATATTATTACATCTTTTTTGAGAAGGCCTATCGCTATCACTAGACTTCCTGCATCTAATATGGTGATGATATAATCATTATATCTATCGGTGTCAGTACTTCAGTAAGAGGGGACTGAGTTACCAGCACCAACAGGTAAAGGTATATCCACCTGAATCCGTAATTACTCCAGATAGAAAACATTTATATGAGTTAGATCTCATACAAAAGTCGCCTGCATTAGTACCTTCTCCATCCTATTTCTTCCACCAAACAGTAGTGTTCGCATTGCTGTGTTCCGGTTTAAAGGATGAGAGAGGCAGTGAAATTACTGGGTAATGCGACATAATCGTCAAGTCACAAGTATCTATCATCTACTTATATAATGTTTTAATTATCCTTTTCCTTGACCTAACGACTGGGTTTCATTGTATATATTTATTAAAGAGAACATCATATATCTGGTATTTTATGTAGTTTAGTCTGTTTTTATGCTTATGTACAATTATTGGTTATTACACTCAAACGCATGTGGTCGGTCTGATTTTTTGTCTATAAAACTAGCTTATCTGTAACCGGTATTCAATAGGTATTAAATTTATACATACGAATTTATTCCTATATAAGTATTTTGTATTAACTACATCTATATGATTATTATGAAAAAAAAATAGTAATTTAAATTTAGATATAAACTATCTTATCTCTTAAGTTGGATCAAAAATCGGTTTCGTACTTTAGAAGTTCATCACGAGCAAACACCGAGGCATGAAATTTTTATAATAGATGTATATAAAGTCACTGAAATTCTAACAGGGTTTAAGATTGTTAGTATTTTTTGTGGTTTTACGATGAGGTATAATCTAATTGGATTGAACAAGAAATGTGTTTCGAATGTACTGCCTACTAAAGAGCCGATTTGCAATCACATGAAGATCTTTACTAGGTAAACATATTTCAAAATCTGATTTTTCTAACAACTATCAATGGTATAGACGTCTTGATTTATTCTAGGATATTTTAGTCCCCTTTAATCCATCCGTTATCTATGGTTTTGCAATTTGTATACCAAGACTATGCCTAAATAACAAATATGGGAAGTGTAGGCTTATATCTGTCAGAAAAAAATACACTTACAGTTATTTGACAGTTCCAGTGGATTTGAACTAAATTAAACTTACATAACAATAATTATAGTTAGATCAAATATCTGTGGCACGTTAGAAATAAGTCAAAGGAGTTAATATTAACTCCAATCCTATTTGCTAGCAAGGTTGGATATTGAACACAAAAATAAAGTAGCGTTCGCAGTATTCGTTTAAGGGAATTCCTTGTTCTTCTTTTTATTTGTTGGTTCTTTAAGTTGATTATGAGAAAGTAACTCTTCCATTTCATAGTACTTAGGTACAGTATTTAGGCACTTCACTGTAATGCAGTTATCCACGACTCAAATTACTCTTTAAAAGAGGGCTGTCGATAGGTATAAGCCATTGTTCATCATCATTATAGCAGCTGTAAAATGTCTACTACTGGGCATAGGTCTCCTCAAAAATGGAAGAATTCGCCTATAGCTGGGTAAGCGTGATGGCAATCGCATAGCATAGTTCGCATCGAGAATGATGCATTTAAGCTACTTCATCAGATGGATATACCACCATCTGTCGGTTCCGGTACTTTAGTCGCCTTTAACTACACCTGGTACAGGGGTAGGTACAATTCTACTCTAGAGGTAACAATCGGCATTGTTAATACTAGTGAATATCTCACGTTATAGCATATTGATGTGTTAAAACTATTTATTATAATTAAATTACACCTCTACACTTAATAGTAATTAATGGCGCGGTTTTCACAAATAAATACCTTATAGAGTTATACTCAAGTGCTTAATTTGAGATCAAAATCAGGAAATAATATTTTTGTTGTTTTTTTTTAATATTGAAATAAATCAATTCATACTAACCAAAGAGGAACAATTTATAAGAAATGAAACCAATCACTAAAACTGCAGTTCTTGTTAGCAATGTCGCAAAGAAATTTGTGGACGTCTATCCTACATCAGAGTTGACATCAACCTTTCGCGGTGGCTTAACGGTAGCCGATAGCGATAGATAGGATACAATATGTATTTGTTTGCTGTAACTTATGACCCGTAATTTCGTCTTTTTTATTAGTCCAAGTCGACGAACAGTCTGCGTGATATTAAGCGTCATCACAGCCTATAAACGCTCATGTTATCACACCGATATCACTAACGCGTTACTCTCTTACTCTTGTACATCCCACTGCAATGCGAACACTGCTATTTGGCATTAATGGGTGAGAGTGAGATATCAATGCAGACGACCTTCGTATAAGATCTACCTCATGTAAACGTACTTTAGTCATTCTCATATCGTAAATGGCAAATTTAGTCACCAAACGCTTATTACTAAGCCTTTATTACTGAGGTATCTAGACTTAAACATTGTTTAGATCATAGGCGTATACTATTTTATATTTGGTTCAAATGCACCTACATAATGTAATTGGTGACACAATTGTATTAAGTCATGCTTGATAGTCTAGCCAAGGATTAAATTTTTAAACAGGTTTTACTAGGAAATATATATATAATATATATATGTAATTTGATTTTATTTTTTATAATAAAACTACATTTGACGGCTTTAAACTACAGCTTATGGAAATTGTTATGCTCGAAGTTACACATACAAGTGTGACTTCATCACCATCATTATCATATCAGCAAAATAAAGTCTACCGTTAGACATAGGCCTCCCCAAATAAGGGAGATTTTGGCTCATAATTACTGCGCTGGGCAAGCATGGTGGCAGTCGTAGAGCGCAGCTGCGCTGTATCTTGTCGTCTCTTACGGCAGCTGGTACAGAGGGAGGTACTATTCGCCGGTACTCCATAGCAAGAGGGACTTATAGTGTTTTTATTGAGAGCGAAAATTAAAAACGAAAATGTATTACAATAGGTTTAATTTATATTTGTACTCCTGCATCTAAAGATTGTCTAGATATAATCGATATAATGATAAGGCTGGCTGTTTATTGCGATTATTTTTGCGAAGTTATGTTTATTTTATCTAAGTGAAATAGATAGTATATTATTATTAATTGTAACAAAATTTAATAGTAGCTGTCAAAATTTTTAACTATCATGAAACCATAATGACTTTTCACGAACTATAAAGTGTTACAGCAAATTATTAATAATTGAAGATTGAATGACAAATAGATTCATTCATAAAAAACACATACATAAAATATTGACAGTTTTAGTAGATACCCCAATTTAACAATAATAAGTACTGATATTAACAAAAAATATGTTTACTTATAGAAATGTATTACAGTTTGGTTATTCTGATTTTTATTAAGACTACTGTTTTATAAACTTATAAAAAAATACGGTGTTTTTACGCATTTTAACAAACTAAATAAAATCGCTTATTTATATAGTAAGATGCTTTAATTTAAATAAAACTAATCTAAATTAGTTTTCAATTAAAAAATACGTACATCCATCCGAAACATTGTAGCTCATATGTACGGAGCGAAAATAGGCAGCAGGATCTCTGTCGTGAAGCTAGCTATGTTCTGCGATTGCCATCACGCTTGCCCAGTGCGGCAATTATGGGCAACGTTTCTTCTTTTTTGGGGAGGCTTATATCCAGCAGTGGACATCCAACGTCTGATATGATGGTTACTTTTTATAGTTACATTTGAGTAAAGCCATAGACGCGTACCTTAATAATAATTTTGTCTTTACCATACCGATGTTTGCAATAAACTTTCACTGACACGTTAAATGTATCGTGCAACGATAATCCTGACGATTCTAATCAAAAACACGCAACGAAACCAGCAAATTTGGTTGGTTTACACAAATTATTCGGTGCGGTTCGCTCCCTATCTCCTCTACGATAATTTTATCAACGTGATAAATTGATAACCGTAGATAAATTGACGTGACGATGCCACAAATGTGGTGAACACAACAGTTTTTAATTGAAAAACGTAATATTCATTTTGTTATAAACATTAAGCGGCCATTCGATGATATACCTGATGTTCGCACGAGTTCCGTGAAGTGCTCCGTGTAATACGTGTTAACATGACAGTATCAGCCCATCGACAATGCCATAAAATCCTGTTATCAGTCGCGATAGACGCAGCACAAATAGTCAGAGTCAAATATTGACTCTTGTAGCTTGTCAAACGGTTCAAAACACATGTTCGACATGCATCGTTAGTACTTTCGACATAATATTATGACTTGATACGGTCTGTTTTGTGAAGTGCTTACATCGGTTGGATCAAAGTATCCGAGAGGCGATTAGATATTGTTTTTATTGGCGATTTGACAGTTGCCCGAGTGGTTTGTGACCTTGATTGTGATGCACTTTTGGCACATGAGTACTCTATCTGTGGATTGTTGTTCTAAAACTATTCGTTGATATTTCAAAACATGCGTGCTGCTTCTTGTAGACAGACGGTAGTGTATTCATGGTACTAGCAGATACCGCACCTGGCATTAAGTACCCCTTATGCGTATTTATGTTTGAAGTGCGATTAGTATAATACTAATAACAATACATAGCAAAAAAACAGTTATGTTAGTTGAATATTAGTGGTATACAGGATATTTCGAAGGTTTAGCATTGATCAACTTCTTTAACCGTCATAGAACCTTGTGAATAAGATTGACGCCTTAAAATATGTTGTAATATAAGATTTATTGGTTTTTCTTCCGGTCTGAACAATTCAATGATTATTTTATATAGTCATTTAAATAAGTATAGTTTTAAGAATGTAATACTGACTATTTTCTTTCTTTTTACATATACGTATAGTATATTTTATACACTGACATTTAAATTGATTAATTTTCTTAAAATTGAATTTGTTATACAAAATAATATCATCATAACACTCAATAATGGTAATTTATACACGAATATTAATGAACACAAATAGTGAATAGATAATTTTGAATTAAATTGAAGTGTCTACCTTAAAATAATAATAGTTAAGGTAATTTACTGAACGTTTGTGAAAATACTTATACATATTGCACTGCACAGGCACAAAAATAGAGTACCATACAACAAGATAAAACTTACCAAATTATGATCTAACCCCGACTCATTAAGAGGATTAAGTTAAAGAATTATGCAAAAGTAATTTTTAGCAGAGAGTATTAGTGTAATCTTGTGAATATAAATATATTTTTATGGAAAATATTCCATAATTACAATAAAAATATTAAAGATATTATTTTCATATTCCAAAATAACATTTGGGTTAGCCCTATATTCTGTAATATATCTTTAAAGTAAATGGGTTAGATCATTTTCACTAAACAAGAATTTATTCTAAGTCTTCTATTTGTGAAACTTTAATAAAAAGGCTTCGAGAATAATAAAAATACCTTAAATTAAAACAAATGTCAGACTCGACGCTTTTGCAAGTAAATGTGTTGTAATATCATCGTCCAATTATTTCAGCAGATAAAATTGAGATTGAAATACTTGGCCTCTTGTAATGTGTTGTACCTACTATTTATTTAAAATAGGGTTCAAAGTTATTTGTTTATAATAAGAACTAAGAAGGACATATGTCATAGTTTTATGTAAATAAAAATATTATATTTTGCTTTTGCAATTTTAGTATATTTATGTAAGACAATAAGTTCATTTTAAAATGAATTACTTGTTGTAACAAATTTTTCTCCTACAATATACACACATACATCACGCCTGTGTCTCATCGGGGTAGGCAGAGTCTATGGATCTCCACTTGCTACGATCCTTCATAACATCATCATTATTATCATTACAGCCATTTGAAGTCCACTGCTGGACATAGGCTTCCCCGAGAAAGGAAGAAATTTGCCCATAATTGCTGCGATGGGCATGCGTGGTGGCAATCGCCGAGCGCAGCTTTCGCTGTAGAGATGCTATTGCCCATGTATGCCCACCTTATGTATTTAAGCTAGACTGTCTCCGATGGATATACCGCCATCTGTGGGCTTTGGTACCTTAGTCACCTCCTACGACATCTGGTTGAGAGGGAGGTACTATACTACTCTGCTGGTACCTTACGGCAATCCTTCAAATTCTACTAAAGTAATTTCAGGCTTAATATTCTTAATGTTTTTGGATAAAGTCCAGCAAAAGAGGCTAAAGCGGATGAAGATGAAGAACGACTTCAACAATATAATACTCATATATATATGATATATGATTTTTTTCAGAGTTATAGTTAGAAGTTAGTGTTATGTACTAACATTTACTTACTATTTCAAAAACACTGAATGCCGCAAAAACTTTTTTTTTATAAAACTGACTCCAAATCCGATTGTTTAATTTTTTTTATTCTATTAACGATCAAAATTTTTGCGTCTATTCTAAAAACGTATATATAGGTATACTACAAAATTATCTAGATACTACAAAAATACCACAAGTACAAATCAGGCTCAAAAACTAAGGAGAACCCACCAAAACGTAGTAAACAATGAACCTCAAAGGTCACGCTAATCTACAGAACCTTCCCGGGAACGTCCCGATAAAACTTGGTGTCCCGCCGATTCCGGCTGGAAGTAAAATTCGAATGAGATGGCGTTTTAATAGAGCGCGCCACTTTCGCCAACTTAAATCTTTGGGCTTAAAAAAGGCTTTACATCGGTTTAAAGGGATAACGCCGGCTCAGCCGCTCAATCGCTGCCTTTAGCTTTCCCAATTACTCACCGCCAAGATTAATATCTCTTATGCAACATCGGATTGTTTATACGTTCTTTTATTTTTCAATTCGATTGTTTGTCAACGAGTGGAATTTCATTATCCTTTGGGTTGAATGCACTTATATACGTACATCCTGTTTTTTGGTTTACTTTTTTAAACAAGGAACATATGACAAAAGATTATTTATCTAACAAACAACATTTGGAAAACCAATCATGTAACAAACTTTCATATAGCAAGCACGTTACTTAAAAAAATCATAATACAGCTTTCGAAAATGTTGTGCTTAGTCACTCCCCGGCCGCTGCGCGGCATTTACGTTTCGCTCACTCCGCTCGTCCGTTGTGGTCGCAGTTCTAACCAAACCTTACCAGCCATTTCGTTTTACTTAGGTAATATATATTTTTTTGTAAAAGAATGTTTTTGTATAATGTTTTAAGTTGTATTATCTAATGAAAAGACAGCAATAATAGACGAGAAGATACACAATAGTTTGTAAAATAATAAATTTGTCAGGTATTCTATTTTCCTACATTCTTTGTCAAATTAAATTTTTAGTCAAATGATGAGTCATCCCAGCTTCATACTTACAATATAATAATAATAAGTTCTTAAGAATATATACAAAATACGTTTATTATTGGCACCTCTGCCAAGAACCATACTAGACAATGGCCAGGTACCATTTTACCATTTTACCTGGCCATTGTCTAGTACCTATTGTACCCTGTTAAGGTACGTTTTCTATACCAACTCTTTCATTCCCTCCCGCTCTATTATTTTCTCCACCACATCGCTACTTCATCCATTCTTTCTCATAGCCAAACCGTCTCAACATATATTTTCAATAGTTGGAACAACATTATTTTTACCACATCAATTTTTTATCACACTATTCTCTATTTTATCTCTCATATATACATAATACATACAAAATACAAAGTGTTCGTATTACATACAAAAAAGTTTATTTCTTTAACTTTGTCTAATACAATAGTAAGTAGTTGAATGAATGTACCTATTATTGCTTGTTACATTTGATTTTATCTATTTATTTATAATGTCGACAGACATGACGAAGACACCAGTGACACTAGTAATAAATAAGTATATATATGCCACGACAAGGTTTGTCATTACAAACGAACAAAACAAACGAAAATCTTTTGTGTTGTATATTCATATTTTGTACGTGTTCGCGTTCACTAGTTTGTTCATTAGTCTTGCTGATGTTCTCCACTTTTTATAATTGAGTTTCGGTTAAGAGTAGTAATTATATGAGCTGACAGTAATAAACGACCTCAAAACAGAAAAAAATGTTGCTAAAAGGTAGTTGACTGATTACATTGTCAAATTACACCTAAGCTAAAACTGTTTTAAAAAGTTTTTTCTTTCTTAAAACACTTCCTGGAACGGAAACTTTCATGAAGTATAATGACATAAAATGGGTTTGCCTCCATGTGTTTATACATAGCAAGTGACAATAATTAAGATTTTAGATTCAGTCTACATATTTGATTTTGACTTATATTTTTTCTTACGCATTAATTTCTTATTTAATTTTTATTCCTGTGAAATATTGCTCAAACTCATGAGACTACTTAAAGTAAAATTGAATGTTAAACTGAATAACAAATAAACATAATCATAAACATATCTAACAATACACACAAATTTATCGGTTAACAAAGCAAACTTGTTTACATAGTGTCAGAAATACAGCGCATCGCCACCGCGCAGTCCTTTTTCTTTTTACTGAATATTCAATTCCTGCCGGTATGAGCCGAGTAAAAAAGACAATTAAACCTATAAATCACTTACGTTTGCCTTTTCGTACTTTTTCCTCTAGACCATTATGGTATTTTATGCGCGCACTGAAACTGGCCGATTGTTGTAAAACAGAACGCTGCATACAGTAAATGCTGCAGACATAGAATGAATAAATAAATGCCTTTTACTAAAAATTAATGGTTAGTTCAGGTAATTATTTTTGGAATTTGTAGTGATGAAATACACTCATTTGCAATAAAAACGGGCACCTGAGCAATGAACCATTTCAAATGTTACTATTGGTTTGTTTGTTAATTATAGGTAGTTTTACTTTCACAATTTTCTAAATTAATAAGCAAAGAATTGCTATCGTCAATATTGTCATAAAATTATGATAAAATGTATGGATCTTAATGCTAAAGTTCACTAGTAGTGTATGCTAGCTAGTAGTGAAGTAAAAGTCAACAAAGATTTTTGTTTGTTTTTTCTTCAATAAAGTAAAAGCAGATAAATGTTTAGTATCGAGTGTGACCCCCTCTAGCTGAAATCACAGCTTGAATTCGTCTGGGTATGCTAGCGAAGATATCCCGGATACTTGCTTGCGGAATACGTTCCCACTCCGCGGTAATTACATTCTTCAGCTCTCTGATGGCCTGCAGAGCCGATTGTACTGATCTCACGCGTCGTTTCAGAACGTCTCAGACATGCTCTATAGGATTGAGGTCGGGACTTCGAGCTGGCCAATCCGAACGACGAATGCCGACCTCTAGCACATACGCTGCCACATCGCCAGACCGGTGGGCGCGAGCGTGGTCGTCCATAAAAATTGAGTCTTTGCCTTAAGCGGCTAATGCGGGTTCTGTATGAGGAATTAGAACTTTCATTATGTATCGATGTCCAGTCAGTGAGCCGTTTCAATGAAGACTAACTCTGTACGATCCATTGAATTTATTCCTGCCCAAAACATAACACAGCCATATGGTGTGATTTCTTTAAAAAAAGCCTCTGCAAAGCGTTTTCCTCGTCTTCGTAGCACTCGCCGACGTCGATTTTCACCGAACAGAGATATCCTGGCTTCATTGGAGAACAATACCCTATTCCAGTCTTTTTGATTCCATGACTCACAATTACGAACAAACCTAAGTCTGGCAACTCTGTGCTCACGGAGTAACTTAGAGCCGCGGGCCGGTCGATGACTGCGTATGCGAAGATATTGGCCGCGAGAAGCCTCCTCCTGACCGTCCATAGACTAATATGCACATTTCTTACTTCTTCGAGGTTATTTTTAAGGTCCACATTCGAAGACTTGATTTCTCAATGCGCGACTCACAAGAAAACGATCATCCCGTGGTTGGGTACATGGTTTTCTTCCAAAACTAGGCCTTCTCTCGACGAAACCGGTGTCTTGATACCGCTGCCAGGTCCTTTGAACCGTCGAGCGACTCACACTTAGCCTCTGAGCCATGAAGCATTGGCTGCAACCCTCATCGAGCAGCGCAATAATTTTGGTAGCTTTTAGTAAACTTTCTCTAACATTATTGAGACAGCTAAACAGCAATAAATGAAGCTTTGACAATTAGGAATATGAAATGAATTCATAAAAATTGACTAAAAGTTATGAAAACCGATTTTATCTTTTGGAACTTCGGACCAAAAATGTAGGATAAAAAGTGGTTTTCTGTAAAAACAAGCATCAAACGAAAAATTGAATTTAGAACGGTCGTTTGACGCTCGTTTTATCACAAGAATATCACTAGCGCGTAACCATGAACTCAAGCCCACCGATGTGCGTAGACATAGTATTGGCATTCATAGACAACTCTAATAAGTAAGATTTTACATTTTATGCGTTGCCAGCCACTTACCTCGTTTTACCGTTAGTTAGCCGAGATGGCTAGCTGACACGGCTATTTGAATTATGAAAGTTGTAAAGTGATATATCTCTGTAGCACCGTTTTTTATGGCGCTTGTTTTTTTTACTGCTCAAACACTGTCGTGTGTGCTTACCTTAAATTATAGCCATACTCTAAATTGATTTATCTTTACTTTTGAAACTTTTACACGGTAAGTAAAATTAAGTTAGGCAGTAATTATTTTAGTAATTATGCTAATATCAAAACTGACATTAACAAACTTTAACAGATAAAACTTTTTGTTTCAAAGTTAAACTGCTATAACATTTTTTTTATGTAAGTGTCACTAAAGCAGGCACAAAATTGTAAATAAAAAATCTTACAGGCTTCTATCTTGACAGTCATCCCTACTTAATATTATTAATGTAATCTATGTCTGTCTGTCTTTTACGCTTTCCCGCTTAAACCCCTAAACTTTGATTTTGATAAAATTTGGTACAGACAATCTTTAGACCCTGAGAATAGACATGGCTATTTTTTAATTCGAAAAAAGCGTTTTAATTTTTCAAGCCATTGATTCGATATAAATAAACATGACATTCAAAGTTTATATAAGTTAAGGTAAAGAGGTATGGTACTCAAAAAAAACTATTCCACGCGGTCTCAGTTGCGGACACAGTTAGATTGTTATATTTTTATTTCTAACGCTAATAAATGTATAAACAAAATTGTTAAACCATAAGTGAACACTTTTCCATTCACTATTTACACCCATATTTTCGTTATGTATGTCGCTTGGCAATCGTAAATGCTTGCGTGGTTGAAGCTAAAGTCCACCATTCTTTTCCAGGTCATAGCATGCACGGGTGCGCGTAAACACGCGTGATACCGCGGCCATTCGCCCAAAGTGAACGCAAGCCGGCATCATTCACCTCCGAGTGTATAAGGAAGCGCTGGCGGCCGGCATGGAGCCGCTAAGCGAGAACGGGCTCTGTCTGTCAGAGCTAGACCTGCACTCTGGTGGGCACTTACACGAGTCGGTCGCCGCGTCCGTCGGCTCGGCGATATCGAGTCTGATGGCCCCGCTCCATCACGAACCGCAGCATGCACCGCTCCACCATGCTCCACCTTTACATCACGAGCCGCTAGAAAAACTAAAACGTGAGTCACTTATGATTTTACATTATAGGATAAGATGACAAGCGAGAACGTGATATGCCTCTCTCATCGAGTTTGAAGGCGCCGCTGTTGTACGAGTCACTACAGAAAGTCAAAGTGAGTCACTTTTGTATTGACACTTAAGTCTAATATAATGAGATGTCACGCGAAAACGTACTCTAAGAGCTGGAACATATGAAATATATATGCTCGGCGATATTCGGGAGGCTCAAGTTTCTAGACACACAGATATTCGCCGTATCGTGTTATAGTCGTTTATTTCGAGTAGTTAATTTAGTTCTCAAGCGATAACGGGCTCTGTCTCTCAGAGCGGGACCAACACTCGTGCTGGTATTCGCACGAGCCGGCGGCCGCGTCGGACGGCTCGGCCAGATCGAGTCTGAAGGCGCTGTTGCCCCATGAGGCAGTGCACGGCGCGCCTTTTCACTACGAGCCACTAGAGAAATTAAAACGTGAGTCATTTTTATATTAACATGGCACTGATAAGGGAGATCTAGGGATGTATGGTTAATTGATTGAATGGTCTCACTCATCGCCTTTTGGCCGTATCTATTCTCAGTGATTTTGCTTGCTTTAGAGAAGTTGAACTTAGTCCTTATAACAAGTGGTGTAGGTCTTATTTAGATTGCTGCAAGCAGCTTGACTCGACTCATGATAATCCACCTAAGTTCCAGACATCTTATGATTCGATGTTCGCAATAGATGGCTAGGTTATATCAATTCTGTTACTGATGTACGATCCGTAGCATCGCACTCAGTATTAAGCATCCTGTGTCTGTCTTATAGACAAAAAGCCTAATTTCCTTTTTATTACATAATTAGCACAATGAACTTAGTATTCCAATGTGGTTATGTACAATTACTAATGTTCTTAATTAATTATTAACCGAATACGAAAATACTCACTGTTATTTGTTTTCAGGGAAAAACTATTGATTTATATTTACACTGAAAATATCAAACTGTCGATAAGAAATTTTTAAATAGTGATTTGTACAAATCGCATATTCAAAAGTATAAGACTGTAAAAAATGAAGTTAATGTAAAATTTTAGTAGTGGCTTAGTTTATAGATATTATTTGTGTAAAACTATTTTAAAGACGAACATCAACATTATCAATTCCGATGTTCAGTAGTAATATGGCATAAAACTGCACCAAAAATTATACAGAAGCAGATTAGATTACAATAATAAAAGTGGAGTTATCAAAATAGCTACTATTTAGTTAGCACAAACGTGTATCCATTTCGAATATTACACCGCAACACGTACGTAAATCAGAGCGACTTCTGTTTATTTGTGAAATGGCCGATGCCAAGTATGACTCACAAACGAGTTTCGGAAAGCTTTAGGTATTATTTAAGCAAACAAATCGATTCGTTCCCGTGAAACGCCAACGGGATCCCCTTTTATATTGGCAAATAAATCCCATTTTAAACTCCGACGGGATAGTAAATAAAATAAAGGCGACTTTTCGTGTTTCATTTCATTGACGACGTCCTCGCGACCGACTCGTTTCGGAGTTCTGTTTATGAAGATATGTGGCCCATGCCCTGAGATAGGATGCGGGATTTACCAAGGGCAAATAAATAAGCTTTTTACGCTTTTATCACAAACAGTATTGGCTCCTCGATTGCGATTGAATTTTGTAAATGCGCGGCTTTAAGAACTCCGTTCGTGAATATGGCTTGTGTTTAAAGGTTGCGTAAAGTAATGGAACTGTACTGATGAGAAATATCTTATTTTCATTACAGTAAAACATACACTGTAAAGCAAAAATTGAAAAAATCAACTGAGGTTAGTTTTCTAGTATGAAAATTAATAAATTTATTCAATATCTCGTACATTCACTTAACCTCCGAGTTAAGTCGCTTAAAGCACTTGTTTTACGGATATCATATAACAGAGAAATTACAAATATAATACCTGAATACATAAATTCAACAGAACGAACACAAATATCGTCATATAAATATTTGTCCTGATGGGGATCGAACCTACGACTTTTGACTCAGAAGCTAGGATCACTATCATCTGCACCATCGGGCCCGTCAATGTAAATTTTAGTATATAATAATATTAACAATAGATCAAATTATTTGTTTTTGATATGATTGCACATAACAATGTTAAGGATATTGAAACTTTCTGGATCTAAAATCGATCAAGTTCATTTTTGCTTTTGAAAATAGTGGTTTGATAGAACGCATCCAGATTAGAAGATCTCTCATTTTGTTGATATTTTATGCCTACTTCATTTAATTGTTTTGAATTTATATCAGAAATATTATACGTGTTCGCGAATATTCCATATCGATGAGTTTATTTATGATGGGCTTCGAAAGCCCGCGTGTCAAAGGCAATCGGCCGCGACCGTGACGCGATGCACCCTGTATACAAAATTAGGGATTATTCACCTCCCTAACCCCCCTACGTCTCTTCTATTATTCCACACGTGACATCGTCAATTTTGCGATGGGCATTCGTTTTTTTTTCGTTTGCGGACACAGGTGCAATGACATTAAAAATTGCGCGATAAAAATATATATTTGAATTGGAGATTGGCAGATGCAAAAATTGACGATTGTCATTTTTTTCATTGTAAACCGTTCTTTGAAGTTCTTTTCTGTAATCGCAAAATATATAATGAGTTTGTAGATCTGATTTCCTATACTTTATGTTACCGCGATACCTTTACTTTATGTTTCGTCCCGGAGGATGTCTTGATATTCCGGGACGAAATATATATATATACATTATTTATATATATATTTTATATATATATATATATATATATATATATATATATATATATAAAGCCAAATCTATCCCACTGAAACATGTATTCGAAGTACAAAATCGATGTTTTACTCTAGACTGTCGATTATGTCTGTGCTAAATTTAATTTAGATCTGTACAACCGTTCCGGCGTGGAAGATTAGTAAACATACATAAAAACATGTATGTAGTAAAATAAGGTTGATAGTATGTAAAAAGGTCTTATAAGTTTATTCAATGTATTTCGAGCAAAATCTTAACTAGTACTATGAAAAATAAGCACTCTAATTATCACCTAACCGATGGACCTTTACTCGGTTTATTCCTACAGGAGGTAGATCTCATACAAAGGTCGTCTGCATTTGTACCTCACTCTCACCTATTTTATCCGCCAAATAGCAATGTTCGCATTGCTATACCCCAGCTTGAAGGATGAGAGAGGCAGTGTAATTACTGTCATGATTTCTTGTGATTTATTTACTAGCTGTACCCGCGACTTCGTCCGCGTGGAATAGTTTTTTTGGGTACCATACCGGTTTACTTTAATTTTTACATATTTTGAATGTCGTGTTTATTTATATCGAATCAATGGCCTGAAAAACGAGTTTCATGTTTCTAGCTCTAAAAATAGCCATACTTCTATAAGGGGGATTAAAAGTTGTTTCATTCCCCTTTTCAACCCTTAGTAACCCTTATTTCGAATTAAAAAATAACCTATATCCTTTCTCAGGGTCTAAAGATTGTCTGTGATAAATTTCAACAAAATTGGACGAGAGGTTTAAGCGGGAAAGCGCAACAGATAGACAGACACATAATTTCGCATTTAAAGTATTAGTAGGGATTATACATATATAGGCTGCAGTGACGCTTACTATCACTCGACTGTATGCTTGCTTGTCGACCTGGTCTAATAATAGGAATAATAAAAATAAAACTACGCTTAATGTTTAGTTCAATAAATTATAAAACTTACGGACACCGGTGAACACTCCAACACCCGCTCAAATGCATAAACATGAACAAAAGTAAACAAAGTGCAATCACTATTACAAGTGAATCAACTTGTTCCATCGCAAAACTATAGACAAATTGCAGGCGGGGTGTGGGGGTCTAATCTGATAGTTTTTACAAACACATCAATATCGGATTACTTGCCCCTACGGTGTTTAGTTACGCAATTAGTCATGCCTCCCGGGACGCCCTGGGCGATACCCAGCCGCGTGCACAGATGCTCCACCTTTCATTTTATATTTAACTTTACTGGTTATGTAACGAAGAGTGCTGTAGGAAAATTTAAAAAATAATTAACTTTAAAAAAATTTATTTATGGTATTTTATGAAGTAGACCTCTTACAAAAGTCGTCTGAATTGGTACATCACATTCACCTATTTCTACCGCCAAATAGCAGTGTTCGCTTTTGGCAGTGAAATTAATGGCTAAATGCGATATAGTATCTTCAGTTCACAGGGTTGGCGACACGCTAGTGATGACCCTAACGTCTATAGGCTGCGGTCACGATTTCTATCAAGCGAACCGTATACTTGTTTACAGATTGTATAAAATTTTAAGAAAATACAAAAAAACTATCAAAATGTCTCAGGCGCCAGCCGGGACTTGAGCCTGCATCTTTTCCATATAATCCAGCATTATCTATGCATAAAACCTCTCAAAATAACTTTAATTTATGTTCCACGTTTTGGTGTTCAACCATCAAATAAACCGAGTAACATAATTTAAAAAAAACACAATTTATATTTGCCCTTTGGGAATTTGTCGATTTGTGTTGTCCATGTAACACTTTCATCACAAAATAGCAGTTCTCGTTACGTAGTGACGTTTTAGATGGTAAGGCAGGCTGAGAACTGGTTAGAGTCACAGAATAGTCTTGGGCACTAAGATTGGTGTTGCGCTTGTGATATGTTCGCGATAACCGGGCATTGATAAAGAGTACGGTGATGCGGACAGTATACGTGTTTTCCATACAAGTACTATAAAAATAAATTTAAAAAATTTACTGATCTTATTATTATGTGTCTTATTATTTAATATAGCAAAGATTATTGTATTCATCCATATTGACTATCCTTTTACTAATTGAAGTAAGGTAGTCAAGGGAAGTCTGTCATTAACTCGACTATTCTAATTTATATAGTAAATGCTATACGTTAGCTCAGGAGTACCTACGGATATAGAATCTGTGTCATCCGTTTCAATAATAAGAAGAAACGTCAATAAACTAAGTAGAGCGGCATTTCACGCGTTTCATAGGACACTGAGGCTGGCGTAAACGCAATCATTTGCAATCCATCACCGTTGGACAAAAAAGGGCAATCATTTAAAGTCAATTCGAATGAGCTGTTTTCAATCCACTATCCTTCTCTTGCGTTTGTTGTTCAATACTATAAAAGATTTTGTCTCTGTCGCACCCTTAAAAAAACAACCCCTCGAAGTCGGTGAGGCATTATATTGTGATGATTAGGCCTACACTTGCTGCATCCGCCATTGAATTTAAATAGGGGATTAAACCTCTCCCGTGCATTTTATTTATTAAAGCTCTATTGTGTTTTAGTTCATTACGTGATTGCTGTCGTCATCGCACTTTTGTTATTTTGAAATATTGTCTATGGTTGATTTATTATTTGCCGATTTTATGATTCTCTTACGGTAATAAAAATTGAAGATGGCTCTTAATTTAGGCGCGTATAGTATTTGTTATTAAGTATTCAATTATAAGAACAATGTATTGTATCGATCCCTAGTTCTTCGGTGTCATCGTACAGGTGTCTTATGGATGTCACCATCATTATTGCCATTGGGAGTCCACTGCTGGACATGGGTCTCTCCGAGAAAGGGTAATTTTGCCAATAACTACCGCACTGGGCAAGCGTGTTTGCAATAGCAGAGTGCAGCTTTCCATCCTGTCCCCGCCCTGCAGATTTGAGCTATACTGTTTCGGATAGAAGTACCGCCATTTGACAGTTTAGGTACCTTAATCACCTCTTACAAAACTTAGTACAGGTACTGTTCTATTTTGCCGGTACCGACATCTTAAAAGATCTGATCTAAAAGTCTTCGTAATTATTTCTCGTGCAACAACTTCGGACTTATATTAACCTTGATTAAAAATAACGTAACATCATGAAGAAAGCATTTTAAATATCTATATACTTTTGAAGAGATTCAATATTTTATTTTAATCTGTAAATATCTACAAATATTTTATTAAGTTTTATTTGAATTGCGTAAATTATAATAATTAAGTTTTGATCTAGGGGCGCAATATGAGATCTATGGAAGGTGGCGCTTTTTTAAAAAACTAGATAGGAAGTTGATTTATTTAGTATGTCAAAGTATGATTACTTTCTGCAAGAGTTTTATTCCATTCCATGAATTAGACCTAATTGTTCGAGTCGGTTTTCCCGCCTTATAACAAGTGTCGTTTAAAGAATTCCCTCAGGATCTGCATATGATACCAGCTCCCCGGCTTATCCGCCGAAGATTGTCCCTATATCCCCTGATTTTTATAAAATACGCGAAAAACACGTTTCATGGCTTTAATTTTAAATTGAGCAGGTTTTGCGGAATCTTTCTAAAGCCTCGTTCGTTGATTTTTCTCGCTACCTCATTTTTTGCCGATCTCACCGCTAAATCGAGGGCTGATCTTATTATATATTTTTTCTAATAAATGTGCTGAATGAAATAATTACGAGGGGGTTAGATGGGCTTATGGAACGTATTCTAACCGGGTTATAGCAATATTCACTTTATAATGGCGATATTGAAACATGTTGGTTTGCATTATTCATGGCCAACAGAAGTTTCGGACGGATAACAATTAAATTGATAGATTGTTAGTATGCAATATTGTTTGCTGAGAGGTACCGGCAGAGTAGAATAGTACCTCCTCTTAATCAGGTATCTTGAGAGTCGACTGAGGCACCAGAACAGACAGATGGTATGGTACTCAAATAGAGAAGCTTCAATGCACAGGGTGGGGATGGGCAGCAGCAACCCTTCAAAAGCTACGCTCTGCGGGATTGCCAACAAGCTTATTGTCACCCAGCGCGATAATAATGGGCAAATCCCTCCCTTTTGGGAGACCTATACCCAGAAATGGACTTACAATGGCTGGTATAATGACGATGAGCCTGTAGAACGCCATTTTTGGTTATAGACCTTCTCAAGATTGAGCAAAATTGGGTCTTTCATGGCCGCGCCAGGTAATCGCATAAAAGAAATTATTTACTGCATAATTATCGCTGTAGTGAACTTAAATATCTTAGATATTACCTATGTTTTAAAATTTTGCACTGACAGTGATTCAGCAGGTTTGTTAATTGGAAGGACGCCCCAGATAAAAAAAGCTTACCTTTGTTAGTTGTTCTTTAATTTTTTTATTTGACGGGCGCGATAGTCGGTTCGATCCCTATCCAGTATATCCTATACAAATATTTATGCGGTAATATTTGTTTGTTCTGTGGGTGTTAAGAATATGTATTTGAGTATTATATTTGTGATTTCTCTATTGTCTTTTGTCGATACCAGAATAGTATTGCTTAATGCAATTAGTGACTTACATCGGAGTCAGGTCGATATATGAGATGTTGTGTAAATATTATTTATTTATGTACACTGATTCCGTATTGACTATAGCCAGGAGTCACCGGCTTTGTGATAGAGTAGTATGTTTGTGTTTTGTTCTGGGATATATTTTTTTTATTTTTATGCAGTCTATTATTTATAGGTTGTAAATTTTGGCAGTAAATGCTTGTTTATTGATGATTTTCGTTATTTTTATTAAGTGTTGCAAGATGTTGCACTGAAGAAAACGTCGTCAAGTCACGTCACTAAAGTCTATAGGCGCTCGTATCGGTACAAGGACATCACTATCATTTTGTAACCTTGTCACATGTTATAGGTATATATTATGTCGCATTATCCTGTAATCTCACTGCCTCTGTCACACTTCGAACCGTTAGAAATAGAATAGGGAGTGAGGTAACAATGTTGACGACGAAGAATGTTTTTTACAATTCGAAAGTACCTTTGGTGGCTTTTGAATTTAATTTAAAAGTATTTTAGTTTTGGTTAAATCCAAAAAAGTTCATTTGAATCCAACTAACAATGTCTTGTATTCTAACGGAATTCATTTTTTGGATAACTCTTCGTGTGTCGGATGGTACACTCCAAATATTTGCTCGTCTCGCGGCTGTCGAGATTATCTTATCTGGATGCCGGGTCCAGGCGCACGCGCGCCTCGGCACACACCTCAGGAATGTCACGGTTTACTGCTCTCTGGACCTCTTTAATATAATTTTCCTTTTTTATGCCATCACTCTGACTTCAGCTGAGTAAAATAGTACCTCATTCTATACAAGGTGTCGGTGAAGGTACCGGAACCGACAGATGGCGGTGTACTCATCCAAACTGGCGTAGTACAAATTCAGTAGAGCGGGGATTGGCAACAGTATCCCTATCGCAAAGCTACGTTCTGCGATTATCTTCAATCCAACCTAGCAAGGCCCAATTGATTGGCCCAAAATGATTATTAAACATTTAGGGAAGCCTATGACCGGTAGCAAAAAAAGATTACGAAACAGACAGCCAAACTGAGATTTTTGATGTCGCAGGGATATTACTAGCGCTTAACGCCTCTAATACTGATTTTGGTAAAGTGTTCTAAGTAACAGTGAGAGTTGAAAAAGTAACGTATACTGACGGTCTTTGTAAGATTTCTTACTGATGGAATGGTTTTAGATAACTTGACTTATATCTCGCAACATGCCAACTCAGTTATAAGGTTATTCCTATTATTATTAGGTTAACATGTCATGAGGTACAGACAGACTTGTATAATATCTTCTTCGAGGCGTGTGAGGTACCAGGACCGACATATGGCGATATATTTCTTTAAAACGGCATAAATCTAATGCAACAGGGCGAGGACAGGCAATAGAGTTCTCATCGCGAAGTTATTATTACGTTGATCTTCACGTTCCTCTGCGTCAATTATTGCAAAAACTTCTCTCTTCTTGGGGAGGCCTATGTCTAGCAGTTCGTCGTAACGTTCTACGGCTGTTATGACGACGATGGTGATGGTTGTAAGTCTGGGTTGTTAAGTTTCGTCTAACATACAATCCGAAGGCTTTTACTAAAGGAGCATAATTTCATCGTAGGTATTTACAACCTGCTATATAGGTATATTATTTTTATAGGACGTTTGGCTTGCTAAATATTGTGTAAAAATATTGACGAAACCAAACGTTACCACTATTGAAATGTTAATTTAAATTCCAAGCCTTCCTTTATAATACGCTGTGTAACCTCATTATATACTCGGTGAAATTGTGTCTCTGCTATTTTCTATACTCCATTGTTTTTGTGTCTGGCGCTCGCTCTATACCGTGACACAACGAGTAAGCTCACATGTATAATTCTTATTTAGTTAAATAAAATCTAATTCATAAGTAAATCAACTTCCACTCATAAAAAAACTAACAGGTTATGGGCCCAGGACGCTTTCACTGCGATTTGGTTTAGAAAAAGAAAGACTAGTTTGTAAACGTCACGATCAAAGTTCATCACTTCACCAAAAAACAGAACAAAAACATCATCCTGAATTATAAACGCACGCCGCATCTCAAGATGTATTTGACTACAACTAATATCTGGGATTTCGCTAAGTGGGCGTGATTTATCTCAAACAAAAACAAGTTGAAAAAATACGGTGCCACACTGTCTGTGCGAGCCGACGTCACAATTTTTTATTAGAAAACAAAAAAATGGCAACCCTCGTTGAACACGATTGCAATATGGGGTATACTTGTGTCACTTACCTTTGATGTTCGCGACTATAAATCATTTTTTTTCTGCAACGTTTTTTCCGTTAAAATTTACATATTCAAATAAAGTTTTTGAATATTGTAAGCTTTTAAGGCCAGGAGACTCTTCATTAGTTTATACGGTAGAATCGGTCAGGACAGTTTTTATTAGTTTTTTATACTGGTAAAAAAGGTTAGAGCAGTTTTTTGCGTGTGGGGATTTAATTACTCGGTTTTACTGTTATTTCCATATCCCGTTCATAATGACCGGTGTTTCAGAAAAATTGTGTTTATCTGCCGTAACTTCGCATGAACCGATTTCAATTAAATTTATCATGTGGATAAACGAGATCGTAGGGAAGAACGAGATCTATTTTTTTCTCGGGAAAATGTGGAAAGTTAGTTATGCATATATGCTTAGTGTGTATGGACGTTATTTTATTCATCATGAAAGAATGGCTGGAACAGTTCTGAAAGTATTAAGAAAGACGGTTTTTACTGGTAGAACAAACTTTGATGCACAAAGCAACTCAATTCCATTTAAAGATTGATGTCAATTGCGAAATTTTAACAGATTTGTGTCTGCTGGTTTGTGACTTTGTGTAAAGAGTGTAGAATAACGTAATTCAAGTACATTTGATATGAGGAAATATTGCCTATCTTTTTGACGGATATAGGGGTCGCGACAAGATTTTGATGATTTTAGCTTGCAATATATCACGTTGAAGACATTGGGGCCAAAAACTATTAATCCCATAAAAATATAATGTACGTTATTTTGATTTATTCTTAATTTAATTTTAAAACACTGAGTTTATTCAACCTCAAGACTTTCAGTTTTGATTGATTATGTAACAAACATAATATAAATCGATTTTGTAAACGACTATATTTTATCAAGGTCTATAGCACGAGCATGTAATCAAGAGTTAGCACACATTCAATTAGCTTCCGTACATAATTGTTTGTTGCAGAGTATTTGTATTGTGTAAAAAAATAGTTTTTGTTAATTATTACGTAGAAATTTCAATGCCCCTTACTTTTTCTGTTTGGGGGTGAAATAGATTAGAGTAAGGTGAAACAAACGACCACCATACGATGCCTCCCTAGGCAAACTATAGCGTCTACCGTCTTAGCCTAGATATATTTTTTGATATGATTACCTAAGTTTCATTACATTTAACAAAGAACATATGCTGCAGTTTTTTTTAATGTAACACTAGATGATTTGCTGATAGATTGGCGGGCCAATAAAACATTAAGTAAACATGTTAGTGTATGAGGAACCGGAAAGTATTAAGATAAAAAATATTTACAAGGTATACACATATCGTTGTAATCAGTTAATTTATTTCTGATAATTCGATGCAACGTAATTATTATCATCGCGATTATTTCTGGGATATAAAAAAGGATGTACCTATTATGTACATTTTGCTGTGCCAATTAATGAGTTATGATGTTTTTAATTAATAAAGATTTAAAAACTATTCCAAAACTAACAATTTTGAACGGTCTATTTTTATGAAAACCTTAGTTTTAACCGACAAAAGTTTGGTGATTATCGATCTATCTGAAGTAAGGCAAGTATAGGTATACATCTGTGATTATAAAAATTGATTATCTTATATATCACTAACTAGTTGATCTTAGTGGCTCAACTCTCATGGTATCGAAGACAACGCGTCATTGTAACCTCGATAGTAGTCACCGCAACCTTACCTGATTTGTTATGTTACATTACCCAGTAACTTCACTGCCTCTCTCACTCTTCAAACCGGAAAACCTTCGCAAACAGTCAATCGAACACTGCTGTATAGCGGTAGAAATAGATGAGAATGAGGTACCAATGCACATGAACTTTGTATGCGATCGACCTTTAGTATTTCTGTTTTACCGGAGATTTTCAGTGCCAGTGACATTGGCAAACGTCATTGCGCATAATAGACAAATCGCCTGTTTATATGTGTGATAATTTTTTTTTAATCTATTTAAATAATAAAAAATATTATTTCATATAAAACTTGTCCCGGTAGTAAAGCCGTTTTCAAGTGCCATGCATTTTTCTGTGCAATCAATTAATCTATACTAATATAATAAAGCGGAAGAGTTTGTTTGTTTAACCGCGCTAATCTCAGGATCTACTGGTCCGATTTGAATAATTCTTTTTTTGTTGGATAGTCCATTTATAGAGGAACGTCTTAGGCTATATAACATTACGCTGAGACCAATAGGAGCAAAGCGTCAGTGAGAAGTGTTGCAAAAACGGGGAAAAGGCTACTATACCCCCCAAAGTCACTATTCAACGCGGACGAAGTAGCGGGCACTGCTAGTTTATCATAAATCAACAGATACAGCTTTACAATGTATAATTTCTTTATAGTAACTAAAGAGTATATATGTCAAAAATGTATCTTCTGTATCTTCTGTATTAGAATTCCATTATTGCTGAGTGTCACTTGATTCTTTACACTTATAATTAACTAGCGGTCCGCACAGTTTCCGTTCTAGTATATAGTAAGATTTAATGTCGTTGATCTGGTTCCCGTGGGAGATTTAATACCGATCATTGGACTACCTTATGGATGACCTAAAAATTAGGTAATATATTTTTCCTATACAAATTTCTTGTCCCGTACGGACCTAGACTATGAGCAATAAGGGCAGAGAAAATATTATCATTTCCTATTATTCTTTTTGGTACATCTGTCCTAAATGTATGCTCGTAGGTACAAACATAGGGACAATTATTTTTTATTTGCATAATCATTATTAGTTATGCACAAGATAAGTAACGATTACTGAATTAATTTTTATTCAATCCAGAAAAATAGCCAGATTCGTCACTTAAGGAGCTGCCTCATAGATTTTCTACAAGTAATCTGACAGTCTCAATTTAAAATTATCTAACCGAAATTGCATTTATTCGATATAAATATATCATGCATTTTATAAGAAAATAAAAGAATATTCGGTTTTAGAATCGATATGAAAATAGTGTTAACAGTTTAGGTTATAGCGTTAAATTTTAAATATAGAACGTGGATTAGGTACTTCCCACCAGTGACGCCCTCTATATTTTTTTTCTAAAAAGAAAGCACAACTATTAACATCTGCATGCGCTATTAACGCCGTCATCGACAATTAGTGAGAGCGAAACAAAATAAATTCCACATCAACCAAGACATATGACACGCATTCCGAACGGCTGTTAACAAATGAAACCTTGGCCTGTTATTCTAATAGGGCGAGATATGGGAAGTCGGAGGATATTTTGACAAAATTTATTAGTGCCACGCCTCCCAGCCGGTTTTTTGGGGCGGATGACATCTGTCGCACTCACGCCCTCTAGTGGAGGTATCATGAATTTAAATTTTGTGTTGTTTATGAACTGTTTTTGTGATTCGCAACTTCTTTGACCTTACCGCTCGGATATTTTTATGGTATTTTAAATTTAAACATGCATATGTTCTTTTAACTAATTTTAAATATTGTTATAAATGAGTACAACTATCAGATTTATTTGCATCTGTAAAACCGTCAAAATTTCATTTAGATGCTTTTGGAACTGAAAATTATTTTTAATCAGGAAAATATAAAAGCACAGCCCTTTCACTACTTTATTTTATTTAATTATAAAAAAAACTCAACATAAATAATAGAAAAAGACTTCCTTTAAAACTTTTTGATAACACTATAAATAATTTAACAAAATAAAATAAAAAATTGGGCCTAACAATCATAAATTTTGCATGTTCGGTATATTTTTCTAAAATTCAATTAACTATTTTACTTGCTTATTTATTATGTAAAGTCTCTCGTGGAAAAGTATTAAAAAATCTTCTAAAAAAAACTTCTAAAGGTTAAAACGTTTGTATCATGCAAGAAGTTGTTACACATAATAAGTTTTTATGTTAAATAGCCTCAATTACCATGGACATCGTTGATACTGTTAGCAAGTTTACAGAAATCCCAAATGTCCCATTAATACCGGTGACAAAAAGTCAAAGTCAAGTAACGGCAGAACGCAGCATGAAACCGTCTGCAGTGTCGGCAAACAATAAGTCAATACCAGACAATATTTACCGACGAATGATTGATAGTGCCTGACAGATGGCTGCAACCCTTGCGCCGCCGGTCCATCTGTCAGACTGCCGATACCGGCCGGTCAGTCGGTGTTTTTCTGCACTTTCACTCTCTTTCAATTCCGGGTCAAAGGGTTAGACGTGTGGAATAGTTTGTGTTGCGCTGCGCTTGTGATGTCTCAGTACGATTGAATATTTATTATAAAAAAAGAATCCCGCAACATCTTATACATTAACCTGACTCCATGGTAGGTCGCTTAAAGCAATTGTGTTACGGACGCCAGACAATAGAATAATATACTACTTATATAAATATATTTTTAGTAACCAGATACAACAAACACAAATATCGTCATATAAGTATTTGCTCTTGGTGGGAATCGAACCCACGATACTTGGCGCACAAGATCTCTACCATCTGCGCCATCAGGCTCGTAAATATTTGATTGTCGTCATGTTTTGTTATAATATTATTTGCATTAGTCAGAGCTTTGTTTCAATATTTTCAGACTTAATTTACTTCTGATTAAATCTGTATCGTTGTCATTTAACTTAATTTTTACTTATATAATTATCCATTGAATAATGGCAAGTAAACTAAATAAAAACGTTAATATTTCTATTAAGCGGTTTTTTAAAAATCAATAATCATAAAAGTAATAAAGCTTTTTACAATATTTCTCATGCACAAAATGGCGAAGTCAATTTGATGCCTTATCAAGATAACATCGCTATCACACTTTTACAACACGCAGGTAATACGTTTCCAAATAATGTCCCCATCTTCTGCAATATTACTTTTCGTTTATTCTCATTTTATTTGTCGCCATAAAAGGGAAGAATAACGGTTGTTAAAGAGTAGCTGCACATTGAATGGCACAATAAATCTTTTTATTTTATGACAAATTGTTGTCAGTCGCTCGGTCACCCTCCACACAATGGAGATAGAACAAACAGCGACATAATGGTCTATGATGGCCAAATACCAACATCAAAACACAATTGTAAACGGTGTACAATGCACTGCCCTACTACGATTTCGGTTTGGCAGTACACAAAATATTTTATTGTATCTATGTAATTTATTAGCTTAGGGGATGGTAAAATGCAAGTCAATTACGGGAGGCTATGTGATAGTATAGATTATTTTATTTAAATATATCAAGAAGGCAGTAGTAAAAAGTCCATAGATTAACCCTTTTAAGTCTAAAAATAAAAAAGCCTGTTTAAAAAACTGTATAAGACTATAAACAGAAGAGTATCAATGAAAGTATTAAATTATAGGTTCAAATAAAAGAATTAGTGCATTATGTGACTAAAGAAGATTGATGTCACATCAAAAAAATGTGCACATGTGTGTATTATCTATGGACGATATACTAACTGGTTTTATTACTAAAAAGGATAGCCTAGTGCCCGCTACTAAGGAGCACTGACACATCTGCGGAATAATAATACGCAGATAGAGAATGCTCGTATCCGAAAATAAATGAAATTTTGGTTGTGACAAGGCGCTTGTGTAAAACGTCGGCGCGTCACGTGATATATGATGAGCAACAATAGATCTCCTTTATGAGACACCTCGGTCTCTGCAACCCCAACCCTAATTATACTATTATGACTTCACATTATTCCCTAAATAATGTTGGTGCAACCGAGGCCCCTGTTTCGAAAAGTGGGATATAGGATTCGTATAGCTTTTGCTGCTGTGTTCAAATTTAATGATGACTACTGCAGTAATATAATAAATATTATAATATTACGTATTTTTGTCACACCTTTTATTAACTTAAATGTAGTGCGATGGAAAGCACTTAAATTTAGCAAGCAAAATTTAAATTTTTTGACATTTATATGAAGTGCATGTACCAAAAAGTTTTGCCATAATAAAAATACATTTTTGAGATCTTAAAATAAGGTTTATTAAACTTTTTTTTATATAAATATGTTCATCATCATCACATCACAGCTGGAAATAGGCCCCCTAAAGAAAAAGGGAATTTCAGCCGTAATTACCGCGCTGGGCAATCGCAAGGCGCAGATATCGTGAGCTACGCTGTTTCGGATAGATATACCGCCATCTGTCGGTTCTGATACCTTAGTCGCCACTTTCAACACCTGGTACAGAGGGAGGTACTATTCTACTCTATCGGTAACTTAAAGCTTATTATATATTATAAAATCACAATAAGGAATATTAATCATAAAAAATTACGCTCAACGCGAAATAGTAACAGACGGGTACAATGCGCGCCGTATGTTTTCATAGCTAATACATTTGCTCCCCAAATGGGCGGACTATAATTTCGTAATCACCATAAAATCTATATCACCGCACTAATATATTTATGACATTACAGCTCTGCTAATATTTATGCAAATTGAAAATGCGCGGAATGGCGTCGTTTACCATTCGCCACCCTAATCCGAGACGACATTGTTCTGTTGATCGATGATTGTTGTAGCAGGTTCCGAATAATTTAAAACGAATATTCAAACACTGTATACCTAATACTATTATGATATTAATACTATTATAATTTATAGAATTACCAAATGTACAGAAGTTCGTAAATGCTTTGAATACAGAGATTAAGTAGACAAACTGTAAGTATTTTTTTGTTTGTAAAAATACACAAAGCTGATTGTGAACTCTATTAATTTGACATTGAGTTCAAAATTAGAAGAGGATTTTTGACAAATTTGTATAATTTGAATTAATTTAAAAGTATGGTACAATGCTCAGGCCATACTCAAGGCAAAGTGTTACAATTAAATACAAATGCCATATTACCAAACGGATTCATGTCATGAAAAAATGTACATGACATTAAAAATAAATAAATACTAAAATATAAAATAAATCAAAAGCATTGTTTACTGTACGTAACATTTTCTATTTTTACTTTTATTACTCTCATCCATGTAATGTGTTTGTTTCCTTTTTTTTACAATAAATATCGTAAATACAGATAATATTACTCCAAAAACAAACAACCTAACCCTTCCCCTACCGGCGTGGCCCGTGATACGGCCATCAAAGAATTACCGCATGCTTCAAATCGCTGCACCCCATCCCAGTTGTCATCGCAGTGGATCTGCACCAAATAGGAAAAGTAATTTGTGTCCATATGGGACCTGTGATTGCCTTCCGAAAGCTTTCGACGGGCCCTCGCCACAGAATAGTCTTTTCGCCGCCAATTTCATGTCCCCCAACTTATTTTCTTAGATCTCTTTTAATATTGCGGTGTGGTCCAACAAACATTGTGTTTGGTTAGGGTTGGGTGTAATTTGTATTGTGATTGTAATGGGATCAATTTACGAGATAAGACCCATTTGACTTTTATTATAAATATTTTTAAATCATGCCTTCTCTATAGTTACCTTTAATATATATCTAACAGCCCTTTGCTCATTGAATACGACATAGATAGACTATGTAGGCCTAACTCAATCACATACTGATATAGGCAGGCACAACATTTATCATAATTATAATATTTCGAACTCCAGTTACGCAAAGAACCAAATCTGATGAGTAAGTCATTTTTATAAGGGGCCATCCATAAAGTACGTCACACGATTTACTGATTTTTATTTCCATTTAAATTAAGTACTTTTTATGAAATCAACATGATATCAAATATTTAAAACAATAACAGAGCAATAAAATATTGAATATAAAGAAAAAGAAGAAGAAAGAAGATTGATCATCTTTATTCTATGGACTTTGAACAAACTCCTTTAAATTATTTATAATTGGCATAACAGTCATTAGGCTAGAGCGGGTATGAACGTCAACAAAACAATTAAAACCCTATTTCATTGGTTAATTAATATTTCAAAAACTTGATTTAATACCTCTAGATATATTAGATTTTAAAAAGTAATGTTACATAACATAAGACCCCTCCCACCCCTCATCACACCATGTCACACTTTTTCGTGTGACATATTCTATGGATAATCCCGAACACATTCATGATATTCACACTACATCTCATGCATTGACATCACTCCGAGGTAAGTCACTGATAGCACTTGCGTTACAGACATCAGACAAGAGAGGAATCACAAATATAGTACTTAAATATATTCAACACTCAGAACATATTGGTGTTCAATATCAAATATTTGTCTTGGGTGGGGATCGAACCTACGACCCTTAGCGCACAAGACAAGATTACTAGCATCAGCGTCATCAGGACCGTCTTTGATTACCTAATACCATTAGATCACTAAGGTCATGTATGTCAATCGGTCCACTAAAAGTTGTCATAGAATTTAACCAAACTCTATCCAGTTTCTAAGAACACATGTCAAGACCAAGCTGGAAATAAAAGTTCATGACATGAAATTATAAGTTTCCACATTTATTATCTAATGCTTAAGACGTAATACACTTATTTTGTTTCTAAAAAACACCTGTGCAAAAAAATAAATATAAAGAAGAATGAATCTTAAAAATTACTGTGTTTTGGCTATTAATTCAGCGCTCCCCTTGATCTACGCTAGTAATAATTCCGCGGGGCATTTTTACCGGGCTCAGGTGGTTTGTAATTTGCTTGCGGCGAACTGCGGTAGGGTTGTGTGATTTATATCCCTATAGTAACGCTCGTTCTGGGACGCACTATTTTCCCTCGCAGACTGTCCAGCCATAAACACTAATTTATCGGGACAAACCAAGTCTCTGATGTTAGATTATGATTTACCAATATGCTCCAAATTACAGATAAATTCACACCAGAAACATATTAATGTGCGTCCGTTTGAAGTTTACATGTAGTGTCGGAGGACATGATATATGTTCTTGTAATAAATCAGTTTATAATTTATTTAAAGGCCTATTTAATGCTCGAAGCATTTCCCTGAAGTTGTAGTACTAATACCGGGCAATAAACAATCAACAAAGTGTTAGGGAATTTGTGGTTTTATTAGATAGATTGTAAGCTTAGTTACTCATTTAATATATGTCATTTGGAAATATTTTATTCATTCGTCTGTACAACGGCTTTCTACTGGATCATATTTTGTAAAGGAGTTGTATAATTATATTATCTTTTCTTTTTAAGTTAGATAACATCGAAATTTAATTTATGGAAGGACTAATTTTATTTCTATATATATACCATAGCTATGTTTGTAAGAAGAGTAGGTCACAAGGTAAGTGGCGCACTATTTTGTGACAGTACGAGCGAGTGTAGGCTACGGTGACTCTTAACGTCACGCGGGCTGCTCGGTTGTTTGCCAACTCAATCACTTTACAAAATTATCACGTCTCACAAAAGTTTTATAGTAAACCGCGACTTCGTCCGCGTGAAATATTTTTTTTTTGGGTATGTCCATTTTCAGGTTCTAAAGATTGTCTGTGCCGAATTTAATCAAAATCGGTTGAGAGTTTTATACGGGAAAGCGTAACAGACAGACAGAGGTAATTTCGCATTTATAACATTAGTAGGGATGTAATTTTGAAAAGAATGATAATGATACCAGAGAATAGAACATAAAGCATAGCAAGTCATGAGTTACATAAAATTTCTTTGTATGTAGGTCACGGAACTGAAAAGTAGTCACTCAATATATACTGCAGAACCCTATAGCCCAATTGTAATAGAAGCAAAATCACGTGTTGCCTTGTAAAGTTTCAATATGTACACCTTGAAGATCGCAGTAACCTTGAAACCTACGTGTCCAATAAACAAAACGAGAGGAATCCTCGACGCGTACGTGTAATGCCGCTCCGTGCAATAACGAAACATGAAAAATTTCCAGACGCCCACATCAGACTGATAAATGGCTTCCGAAAATCCAAAAGGAAGTTACAGCTTACTTGGGATTTGGTCTAGAACCTCTCACGTCCCATAACTGCTGCACTCCGCTTTATTACAATTACCATAAGCCTCAAAGTCCCGCACTCCACGCCCGGGTGACGCGACTTCATCATTTTGAACCTACTTACAAAAGCGGTAAGACCTTTATTGCTTGGGTGAAATAGAAACCGCGTCTGGGACCAAGTCTCGCGGTGTGTACAAGCGACTTTGGTCGTACATAGCTAAATTTTAAGACTGAGATTGCCCTAGTGCGGATGTGTCGTACAAAAGTTATGCGCCGTTCGTGCCACGAGAGCGGTCCACTCTTTACGTTTATGTACGCGTACGATATGTCGGCGGCTATTTGGAATACTAATTGAGGGTGTCAGGATTTGAAAGAATAGTGTACGGTCTTTTTTCAGGCGAAAATGTGGAATATATTACGAATACACGTGAACGCGTAATTATCTTATCTCTACGTTACAGAATGATTGCGGCACGATAAATCGTTGCAATAAGTTATTCTGAGACATATTGTACAGGTGGAATTTCGTAAATAAGTCCAGGGGGGGGGGGCAATGTTGCTCGGCAGACGATAGCGGGACGTGAATGGAAAACCAGCAAACCGCAAAATGATGATGAATCGCTGGAAAAGAGGGCGTTCAGAGGGAAAGAGGAGATATAGCCGCGCGTTTGGAGTGATAGAGACGGAGAGCGAGAAAATTAGCCGATGCTCCCGTGAATTTGTGTACGTTTTCAATGAAGCTTCTTTACGGTAGGTAAAATAGGAATAAAACGGATCGTCCCTAATCCGGCGGCCATTTATATCTTACACGCCATTAATTTGAGTGATAATTCATGAATAGCGACCCGATTGGCCGTAGATATTGGTTTGGGAGCACGGTAGCCAGGCCCATGCTCGTCGCGACTCCTTATCGTGGCTATATCTAATCAAAATTATAAATACCTACACCTATAAGTGCGCGAGTTCGTTCCATAAAGATATTTATTATATTGACATGATTTGGAATGCTACTACGTTTTTATTTATGTAATCCATGTGGATGATGGGCATATGCCTAGAATTGGGCTGTGATTGTTTTTAGATAATTTTATAGTTTTAAGCTGTTAATATTTGTTGCCTAGTATATCTATAGTCAAGTTAAGTAATTTATGTATATAAATAATCATTTGGAATCAGTTTATTTTTAAATATGTAACATCTGAAACGCTACTTAATTATTTAACCGTTATCGCATCTCTTATTGAATGAAAATGTATAGATACTTCCTATCTCCAATAACTAGTTGACCCGACAGACGTTGTCTAGTCTTAACATTTTACATGCCGCGTATTTTTTTAGGATGAACTTTGAAACTACTAAACAGATTTTAATATTTTTTGCTTACTATGTTCAGTGTGATTCAACTTGAGATATAGCAAAGTTTATATATGTATCTAGTAAATTATTTAACATACTATAGTAGATAATTAACACCTTTCTTAAAAGTTGACTGATCTAAATAACAACATGGAGATTCTCATAAAATACTATCTTACACTTTTCCCTTAGATAAAATTAGCTTTCAACGAAGTCCTATTTGAAAGTGTGCACACGCGCCGTCGATAAACTATTCACTTTGGCGAAATTTTGACCACGACGCGATAGATAAACTAAAGACAGTAGTACTATATTCTAACTAATAATACGAACGATGTGTTTGTATGTCTTTTTGTGATGTTTTCACGCCTTAACGACTCAATCAACTACCATCAAAATGTAAACATTATCTAGAGTGTAGAAAATAACCTAACCTAGGTGATCTTACGTAGCTAGTACGCGAGCTGCAGTTGAATTTTCTTAATATATTATGGAGATGGAACCAGAAATAGAACAAAATGAGATCAACTTTTACTACGTTTCTCCATTATAAAAATAAATAAATAAAATCCCATCAACATCTTATACTTTTTATAACTTTATAACAACATATTATATTGAAATAACTCAAGAGATAAAAAGGTTAAAGCATTTGTAAAACAGATATTAGACAACTTAAGAATTGCAAATATAAAACTTTAATACATATATTTAACAACCATACACATAACAAATACAAAAGCTCATCAAATAGATGTTTGTCCTAGGTGAGGATCGAACTCACAACCCTTGACGTTCTAGATAGAGACACTACTGAATAAGCCACCGGTTGCCATTATCTATCAATACGCCGATTAGGCTGTATAAAAACGGACTGAGTAACTAGGTACCATAGGTACTATATTGGCTTTTATGCATAGATAATTTCTAGTATATTAAACATTTCGCATTTAGCAGGTCTACACGTGGAGCTAGATCACCAATCGTCGACATTTGTAGGATGTAAAAAAATGACAGCGAATTTATTGATTTGCTTTAACATAAACAATAAAACAGCTGTTTAATTGAAACACGATATTATAATTATAAAATAGTATTTTACGGGCATATTGCAGGAGAAGTACCTATGTACCTTTTCAATTAAGATAAATAAGGCAACTTTAATTTTAACATTAAATTATTAATTCATATTTACATATATTTGTTTATTATCATACTTTTTTACATATCTTTTCCAAAAATTGTACAATTAACAAGATTTTTATAAGAATGTTAGTTATATAGTAATTGTGTAACAATTGATGAGGAACTTTTCATAAATAAAAAAAAAAACCTAGACAGAACATAACCTGTGCCGGGAATCGAACCCGTAACCTAATTACCCTTCCGGAGGACTACACTTTGCTGATGCTGACAATTATGCTGCCAAGACCTTACTAGACATGACGATTTTTACCTAGCGTACTTTTACTCCATCTGTTCCACAGTTGCATTGTATATCCCTAAAACTACCCTTAGTATGCAATAGGCTCCTAGCTCCTTGGCATAGGCTTAATAGATACATTTATAACGTCTACCCGGGTAGTTTACTCAGTGACTATTATAACAAGAATACCTCGAGATATCCCCTCATTAAATCATCTCCGTTGACCAAACTGAAACGTGAGTCAAAGCGTAAACAAATCAAAATGACCCAATCTGAATGTATCTCTTTATCTGAAGTCATATCCTGGACCACCTTGCGTTTTGTCCAACAACATGAATACTGTTCTAGATTAAGAAAAAATAAGTTTTGTTGACTTAACTATAAAGTTTGTTTTCCTCTAATTAATGGGTGTGGCCGAGTTTATCTTTGGTATTGTAGCTTCTATTGCGTTAAGAATAAAGACGTAGATGTTTTTATAAGGCCGGAAACAAGCACTTCATCGTGGAAGCTTCCTCGTTATCAGGATTATGGCATTAAGCAGACTTATCTGCTGGTGGTCTGACAACTGCCTAGGGTCACTGGTGATTCAGGATATTGTATCATCAACATCTAATTCTATGATAAAAATAATTAAAACTGAACCATATGTCGTGAATAAAACTGTTTTATAATCGTAATTTAGTTGTTTTAATTACTACAACAGCGTAATTTTTAAACGTAAGTATTTCCATATATTCATCATTATACCAGCCATTGAAAGTTCAATGCTGGGCATAGTCTTCTCTAATAAAAGAGGTTTTTGCCCATAATTACCGCGCTGAACAAGCGTTTTGGCAATCGCAGTGCGCAGCTTCCGCGACGGGATGCTGCTGCCCATCCCCACCCTGTGCATTTGAGCTGCACTGTTTCGGCTAAATATACCACCGTTTGTCAGTTCTGGTACCACAGTCACCTCTTATGACACCTGGTGCAGTAAAAGGTACTATTCTACTCTGCCGGTACCTCCCGGCTGCTGGTGGTGGCTCGTTTAATATATTAATTAACTTTATTTATAAATATAGATAATTAAACGATAGCGCCAGTTGAAATGCAATACATGGTGCTGCGGTCCCAAATCAACACATCAAATGTTATGTTGGTTCTGATTGTTTTTGAAACATATACTGTTTCTAGTTTACGTACAACAGGACTTGTCCTTGGTACATGTCAAGTGAAATAGTTTGGTCAATAGCAAAATGACATCTATTTACTAAATGTATAGGGATGAAACACAACACCACACGAGAAAAAAACATGTTTATTGATTTGTCTCTATGTTTGTATGATGATTGCTATTGACAAGATTTTCACTCGCATATACCAAGTGTCTCATTGCACAAAAAATAAAATTTTTGCACAATAATTTAACCGGCCGTCGCATAAACTAGATATGATGTCTATCAAAATCAGACTAAAACAGTTCAGTATATTATATAAAATATATATTGTTAATAACCTGAAACACATACAACTCATCATTTAAACTGATAAAAAAGTTTAGTCAAATTGAACAATATGAATCACATTTGCATTAGTAAATAATTTTAAGTACCTAATCGTAAAATCCATGGCAATAGCAATTTATCAGTAATTGTATTGCTATGAGTTTTTAACAACAACAACCTATGCTAGTCTTAGCACTAAACTAGTCTAGATTATAGGTGTCTAAATCAGCCCGAGTGCTCGGCACCACTGTCACCCACCGGTCGATAAATCCTATATGAAATATAAGCCTATTTGTAATGTATTTTGCGAGTTGACATACAGATAGTCATATTAATTCCGTCAGTTGATAAATTGATTGCGATTAAATTGTTATAATATAGCTGACGGAACGGCTAGTTAAACTATTATTATTTTACTAGACATATAAATACATAACATTTGTTATAATAAATAATAAAGATATCGAAGTGGTGTGAAAGATGTTAAGTTCACTATAGAGTAAGGAATGTTGAGATGGTTTGGACATGTAGAAAGGAGGGATTAAAGTATAATTATTGCAAAAATATATAGAGCGGTAGTGAATGAAAGAGTTATATATATAGGACGAATTAGGCGAACATATCTAAACTAGGTAGAAGAGGTATTAAACAACTTCTGGTCAGAACCACCGAGAATAAATGAGCGCGTATAAATTGACTAATGCGTGTAAACTACACATAGTAAAAGTACGTTCTAACGGCTTTGAAAATCAGTCTAATTATATTAACTAAGATGTATTTGTATTCAGAATGTCTTGTCACTCTTGCAATCTGTTTCTATTAGGTAGTCAGTAGCCGTAGCTAGTAGCCGAAATGTCAGACGAACAGTGTAGCCGTTTAATGTACTGTGATTTAAAGCTGTTAAAGAGTAGTTTTTATATATACATATCTTTATAAATTGTAGCTTTTATTGGTTCCTATTGTACTATTGTGAATCCATTCAAAGTCAAGGTACCAACGTAAATAACACAACCATCGCTATAACCATGACTTCATCACTCAATTGACTATTAAAATAAATCAGTATTCATATGAATTACAATTTACTTATATACTTCGCCATCAGAATCCGGTTTTTTCCATTATTAGCGTGTATAACAAAATTATACAAAATATGTCAACCAAATAGCGTCGAGTTTAAGAGCGCTGGTTGATAAGTAAGGGTCGCGAATTTAACAAAATATTAATGCTATTAAAGTACTATTATTTAAGTAGGTAAGTAGTATTATTTAAGTTGGCCGTGTGGTGCCGGAAGAGTAGACTAGTACCTCCCCCTGTACCAGGTGACGCAAGAGGCGATAGAGGTACCGGCTACGATAAATTGCGGTATATCCATCCGATACAGTGTAGTTCAGATGCACAGGCCGACGATAGTCGTCAGCATTTCGTTACTGCCCTGCTTTGCTGCGTGGCGAGAATGCTGCCCTTTTTTTGGGGAGGTCTATATCCAGCAGTGGACGTTTTACGGCAGCTGTAACGATGAGGATGATTATTGGTATTAGGTCTAAGTGATCGTGGTAGAAGTTCTTTTTTTCTGGTCTTCAAAAACACAGAGCTCATTAACTTTTACTTTGAACACTATTTGTGTTGTTTCCTACTAGTATTGTGTGTAAGTATCATTTTATGCTACTTACTAGTATTTCGTGCGTAAATCGAGTTTCCGCGGGACATAGATTCTGCAAGCAAAAAACTAGTTTATTTCTTAAATGTAATAATAATAAATACTCTAGTGTACATTAAACATAAGTATCCATGAAAAAACAGTAATTATAAAGTACAATGGGCGGCCTTATCGCAAATAGCGATTTCTTCCAGGCAACCTTTAATTAATTTAAATGTACTAATTCGTTATACTTTGTGGCAATCATCATCAACATATCAGCCATTAAAAGTAAAATGTTGGATATAGGCCTCTCCAAAAAAGGATATTTTTTACCAATAATTGCCGCGGTAGGCCGGCGGGTTGAGCAACACTGTTTCGGGTGGATACCGCCATCTGTTGGTTCTGTTTCCTTAGTCGCCCCTCACGACACCTGGTATAGAGGGAGGTATTATTCTACTCTGCCGGTACCTTACGGCTTGAGGCAATGGGTTTACCAAATAAGCATCCTCATCGAAAAATAAATTAATCTTTTCACAGATATTTGTGGTATCTAGGTTTAAACGCAACGTCACCTTTCGTACAAGTCAGTAGAAAAGGCAATTCAAGTTTGTATTGGTAATCCAATCTTTATGCCTTTTCCAATATAAGACTAGAGAGAATGTGTATCGATCATAGATCTTTTAAAAAACAAAATTTAAATGAGTGTTAATTTTCGAACGAAACGAACGAACATTCTTTACCCATTAATAAAACTATAACAGATTTATAATTTATCATCATAAGATTAGTAATTCCTTTGTAAAAGTTATGACACCATGTGTAATGGTGTAATTGTTGTGGCTGGTGTGAGGTACATTCGTGTGCAATTTTCTTCTTTTTCCATTTAGTACTTTTGCGTCTGAACTCATAGTGCGAGTGCGTAGTGCGTGTATCATTCGTGCAATGCAATTATTAAATACCTAATTATTATTTACATAAGAACTTAAAAGTAATCATGCGTAATACAAAGCTACAATAAACAACACTTATTAGTGTTTCATGTATAGGATATTCTATACCGATATTACATCAAGAAAATTAACGAATTTAAAATGCTATAATACTGTTATATATAGAAGTCACATTTACCCAATATGATCAAAAAAGTGTGGTTGTTCTTCTTTTAGTGTAACAAACATTTCTAGCTTTAAAATAAAAATGTATGACTTACGACGCTGAATGTCTTATGACGCTCGCTATTACGCAACATTGACTAAATAGCCTTAAATCATCAGATAAACCATTAGAATAATATATAAGCTGTAATTTTAGAATAAATACACGGACGCAGTCACTGGTGGCATCTAGTAAATATACTCGTAGATATATAAATGCAATAAATGGTTGTAGAACAAAATATACTCATGTATAATACTGTGAATATTGTGTTTCAATATATCACCTTCATAAATGACAGAGAACACTTTTATGCGCAACTCCATTCAGTTCATCACCGCAAACGAGTCGGTCGCGTTTTACAGCCCCCAATAAAACAATGAACGTGCGCTTATCACGCTTATCAAAGCAGCAAACATAAAATTTATTTGAACGAGTGTCGTTTGCATTGTACGTTTGTACGGACCGACGTTTGTTCTGTGATGCGATAACCTGACATATGTTAATTTAAATTTAAATTTTGTAAGCGCGTTGCTGGCAACTGTACTTTTTTCACTAATCATAATAGAATAACTTTTAACGGTTTTTTTTTGTTCTGTTCGACGTTTTATTTGTTGTTAGCTTGTTACAAGACTTTTAAGTTTCGTTATTGTACTAGCAAATTAGAATATCGCTCTGCGCTTGATGTCGTAAGTGGCGACTTAAATTTCGGGATCGATATATTGTGGTACATCTACGCGAATCTAGGAGCGCGGAGCTACGCTTTGTGATTGCCACTACGATTGCCCGGCTTGGTCATTTTGAACAAACAATATCAATAGGATATTGCCCGTAAAGGTTTAATATAGCGCATGTAGCATTAGTGAATAAAGCCTAAATTTCCGCAATTTCAATCGAATTCAAAACTTTATTTTCAACTGCTAGTTGCGTGATATTGAACGTGACTATACTCATTACAAAATACTTCTCTGAAAGATATTTTTATCTTGAAAATTACATACAAACCACATGCTTAGATTTATAAATGGTATCAACATTAATGTATATCTATAATCTAAATGAATAAGTTTGACCAAAATAACGAAATAATTAAAATCGGACTTGTCATTTTGGAGACAACGCAATCATCTGGAAAATAAATAAAATATAATAATTAGGAATGTCATCATACAAGTTACATTTTAACTCTAAAGTTCATATTACCTTCTGAATATAAATCATTTCTTATCACGAATTTTAGGCCAAGATAAATATAACTATACACGTGTAAGCGTTCTCGCGACGCTACAGAAATAGATGCAAATAAAACACGATCGTTACAATAATACCAAAGACAATAGAAAAAAGTCGTTTATTTTTTAATTATTGTAACTGCCTGTTTCCCTCAGCCATCCGTCGCAATGGTACGTGACTTTTCCCAAAACAATTGGCTTACGAATGACAAGGGAGTAAGATGGTACTTTAAATAAACATTGATAAAAATCACAATAGAAAATAAAGTACATTTGTAGCGTGGAAATCGTATTTTCCTGTGTTGTGCTTGCAAACATTTTTATTTAAGATTAATTTCGGCAGACACAGTACGCGAATGATCGATTTGTCGTTGGTTCAAAAGATTATTTGCATACGCTAAAATATTAAGCAAGATTAATACTAAATGTGAAATTTATTGTTACTAGCCCTATGTATATATCTACATAATCTTACTCATACTATAAAGGGGTCAGTTTCTATGGATGGATGAATGTTTTTTGCTTATCCACATTGATTTTTAAGCAGTCAGCAAGATTTTTTGCTCAGTTTAGCTCTCAAAATGCCACGGAATAACACTAGTTATTCAGAAACGGAATATAAATTAAAGACCGGGCGAGCAAAAACGCGGACGAAATGTTTGTGTATAATGATAATATATAACATTCTGGATTGTTCTAGATTTAATTTAAAAAATTTTTAATTCTTAATTCTCTTTCAACTCAAAAAAATTTATTTTACTAAATTTGGTAGGAAAGAATGTGCGCAATATGTGACATATGTTATATATACCTTTTAACATTTTTGTATCGAAAGTAAAATAAATCCTTTATCGCATTCTTCCACACGATTAAAAGTTGCAATGACGATGTCTTTTCCTATGCTTATCATCAGACCTTTGAGTATCCATGTCATAGGTTAAAATGTCATACACCAATCTGATATAGCGCTACGTACCTTTAACGATAGTTAATTTATTTATCGCTTCATTGCAAGAAATATCACGGCAACTACTTTTATTTTCGAGCGCAGCACAAATATTCTGAAGCGTCTTCAAGCAAAAAAAGCGTTGCATATGTCGCGTCTCCGGCGAATGCAATAAATAAAGCCGAGCACACACGGACGCGTCTCTGAGTAATTTGTTAACAGGCGTTTGGGGGTTAATTAGAGCTAAGCGACGGGGCGTCATCGTCGCTCAGCGAACGCTCCACTTTGTCAAGATTCTCTTGTTAATAATGGGGCTATTAGTAACTTTTAATTGAATTTATGCGCCCGCGTAAACATTTCGGCATTTAGTGCGATGTTCCCATTCTAATATGATATGTTGCCAGTAATTTCTGGTAATGTAATGTACAACGTTTTGTGTGTTCGTTAGTGTTTCGCGAAGACAGTCTTGAATTATGATGCATTTTTGTTATGGTCAATAAAGTTTTGTATTCGCGTCTATAGTACATTAATCTGATACAGTTACTTGTATTATATAGTAAATTTCTGATCTAATAATTTGTACTAATACTTGCCGACCCGACAGAAGTTGGCCTGTCTTAACTATAATCGACTAATGTATTAGAGTCGGTGCTATTAATAAAAAAATCTCACCGCTTCTAAAACTTTATAGCCTTTTCATATTTGCTGCGCGCGTTTATCAAACGTCAACTGTCAAACTACTGACAGTTATGTCAAACGCCAAAATTTTGATTGTGTTTTAGAAAATGTTAAGTTCTCTTTCGTATAATTAGCGAAATGAGTCCAGCCGTTCTCGCGTGATGACGTGATTAAGGGAAATAGTGATTAATTTTTATATATGTTTAGAATATAACTGCCGTGGTACCGGCAAGGTAGAATAGTACCTCCCCCTGTACCAGATGTCGTAAGGGGCGACTGAGGTACAGGAATCGACAAATGGCGGTACATCTAACCTTAATGGCGTAGCTCAAGAGCAATGGGGGAGTATGGGCAGCACCAATGTCGTCGCAAAGCTGTGCGATACAATCGCCACCGCGTCTACGCAACGCGTTAATTTTTGGACAGAACTTCAAAATTATCATAAATCACTTCAGGAGGAAAGTCCAGCTGTGAAGTCTTGCGGCTGATATAATGATGAGGATGATTATAAATGCGAAGGGTTTTGTGTTCCGGTTTGTAATGTTTTCATGGCTAAATTGTTACACCGATTGTGAACATTTAACATCTGTATAAGTTGTACCCTGAGAAAGGACGTAGGCTGCATTGTATGCTGAAAAATTGCACGTGCCGGAAGACATGGAAGGAAAGCTTTTTTTGTATATACTATATAACCCTGTTTTTCCACCAGTGATATCATTCTCTTAGACATTACTTTGTATCACTTGTTAACCTATGCGCTTCTCTAGGATTACAAGCCAAATTTATGTCGGATGCGGTACCGTCAGTGTACCTCAAATTAATTCAGTAGAATCCCCATCATGAATGTAGACTATGTAATTGCCACCACAAATGCCCACGGCAATTATTTTCGGATTCACAGATAATTTCCTCTCTTTTGGAAGGCCTTTTCTAGCAGTAATAGACATTAGACATTTGATAGCTGCCTGCTATATATGATATGATTTCATTTCAATTCAATTGGGATGTCCCCAATTGAAAATATCCGTTCAGCCCTTTAATCGTAAGTGCTAACAAATAGACAGACACACTACCATTTATAATAATCGTATGGATGTGTGTCTTATAATAATAATAGCACGATAAACTTTAATTATTAAAAATAATTGAATAACATAAAATGAGAAATGTTGACGTTCATATTCTATTAATTTCACAGCTTTAGATCTTGTCATAATTGAGATAGATATATATATATATATATATATATATATATATGGCTCAGCTCCAATACACTTGGCGTAAATGACAATCTCACAGAGAGATAATTTTTGGGAATTTTTCAGTGCTCATTCACACGTTTGTTCACAGTATGGGCGGAGACAGGCGAGTTTCGGGACAGCGGGCACTCGTCACTGGCATCTGGGGGATCTGGAGTTGAACAATCATCACTGTACGCACCCCCGCGACCCCGGCGCGATCGCAAGCACACAGACGATAGTGAGTACTCAGCTTTTATCTGCTAGTACAATAATTCTAACAATATTACAAGCCCGATGGGTCTGATGATATGTCCTATCTTGTGTGCCAGAGTCGTGGGTTTGTTCGCCGACCAGAACAAACATTTATATAATGAATGTTGGTTTTTTTTGGGCGTTTGGGTGTTAAAATATATTCGAGAATTATTTGTGATTCTTCTGTTGTCTAATATCCGTAACACAAGTGCTTAAAGCGACGTATCGTGGGGACAGGTAAAAATGAACAAAATGTTGCGTTAATTTATTAATATTATTATGATTCAGTAAAAACTATCTGTCCTTGCTCTTGGCATACTTTTCTGCTATTTGTGAGTCCGTCATCGCAGACAAAGATACGTTCGCAACGACCGCCCAAAAGCAACTTCTATAAATTTCTCTCTCAGGCCTACTCACTGACACTTCATAATCACTAACACTTCATACAGATATTTTTCATAAAGTGGTACACCGTCAAACGTCAAAAACAAAACCGTCTTCCTCTTTTCTCGACACTTTACTATTCTCGACATCGGCCACTCGAGCCGACGTCCGTTCTCACAGGTTTCCTCGAATATCCCTCTAGTGGCGCTAGAAATGACGTCAAGATTTGGCTTAAAAAAGAAATAATAACCTATTGGCGCAATATTTTTTTTCCGTATAATAAAGCAGGGCGATGTAAAATTATATTTAAAATGTAGTTCCGATTTGTGTGTAGTTACATTATTGTTTGTATCATAGAAAAAGCGGTAATATAAGAATTAAGTATTATTAAAGTTATAATTTCATCCAATAAACCTCTTCATTTTTCCGACGAAATAACCGATATGAACACGTCACGAAAAATTAGGAGGCATTCGAACGTAGACCACACAAAGTGACAAATATAAAACGGAAAGCAAACCCCACAAAGCGTGAGGAAATCTCGCGCAAATAGCAGCAACGTTTTCTTAATACCTCCTTAAACAGACGTCGCGCAGGGGCGCCGCCGTCGCATGCCACAGATTATAATTTATTGAGTCTGGTACTTTGAAAGTATTGCTTAGACTTAGTATTTTATATTGAACTTGCAGTGGCTCGCGGTTTCAACCACGTTAAATCGTAGGTAGAACTTTCATACTAACTTTGCACCTCCCATTAACCCCCTTAAAATAATAATTTACACATATTTTAATTTTCTAAATTTCACTCATTCGAATTACTTCAAAAACAGCTAAATTTCTATTTAACTAACTTTACACTCCTATTTACTTCTTTAGAGGGTGAATTTTCTTAATACTCCCATACGTTAAAAAATGAACCACTAGGCAAAATTTCAAGTTCTTAACCCTTGTAGTTTAGGTCCTGCGTTGATATATGAGAAAGTCAGTCAGCTCCTTTTCTTATATATATATAAAGAACTAGATCTAGATTATAAATATACGAAAGTGTGTCTAGTTTGTTACACTTTCACGACGCGCGCTGGGTAAGAAAATAAGCCCAAGCGGTTTAACAAAAAAGAGTACAATATGTGTTAAACTTTGTTCGCTCTATACCACCAATTTTAATTTTTTTCTTCACGCCTACAAAGATGGAGAGCGTGGGAGCAATTTGTTTACCTAGTCTAAGGGGTTTCATAACCGAGGAGCAAGACCGAGGCGGTAGACCCCTTACAAACATCTTCTGCATTACTCTCACCTTTTTTTACCGCCAAATAGCAGTGCTCGCATTGCTGTGTTCTGGTTTGAAGTGTGAGAGGCAGTGGAATTACCGGGTAAATGTGACATAGTATCTTCAGTTCCAGTGGTCCAGTTTACACGAGCGTCTAACATAACATTCATAACATAAAAGAAGAAAATAAAATCGTTCAGTTAAATTTTATTATAATGTATTCCATATTTTGTGTAGTACGCACATCAAAACTTAATCGTAAATGTAGATTATTTTTTATTTGTATCTCATCAGATCTATATGGTTTTTTTAACATTTGTAATCCTAAGTTTGACTCCTGGACACATTAACAAAAGTACTCTTCCAGGTTGTGACAGTCAATAACCTCAAATATCTCCCAATACTCGTCAAATAACATTGTTCGTTGAGGGCGATAACTATTTCATCAGGTGTGTGTACAATGGACGACAAACACCGAAACTAGGAAAAGTTAAGATTTGTCATGTATATTTAACGCAAACTACTAATCAAGTCCACCCTCGAGTATCACTTGAAAGCGCCTCGTTATGTAACTATTTAATAGTAGTGACATTAAAGGAAACGGCGGCGGTGTTATCGATATCTAGAGTGGCAGCATGTACTGATAGAGAAACACATGTATGTTCGTACTCCCGCGGCCCGAGCAAAGGTATGGATGATCGATGGGTCGGCCGCTCAAAGAGTGCGATAAACCATATCAACCTCTATCGTTATCTCACTTGCCCAGGGCTGCCAATCAGATCACGATTCAAGGGAAAACCAAACGATAAGTTTTCGATTAAATTTGTGCATCGATGTTTTTAATTCGCGAGCTTTAAATGGATTTATTGCATGATGGATTACAGGCGAGATAATTGATAAGATTTATTTACGGAATGTGTGGTGACTTCAAAGATTTTCACATTGTTATATATAAGTTGATAATTGTCGTCCTTGCATAAAGTTATATATTTATATCAATAATGGATTATCCTAACTGATATTAAAATCTGTTAATGCTTCTGAAATACATGTTCAATTAATTACCTGAAATTTTACATAATCCGTTAAAATAAAGTTTCAGTTATATAGTTGAACCAAAAAAATATATTTTCATTACTATTTTACATACAATAATAAACTTTAACTGCTAATTCTTTCGTGTGTAAAAATAATCAGAAACGTAATGTTATTAAAAATAGAGACGTCAAAAATTATTTTATTGAAATTAGTTACGGTTACGAAAACACAATAATTATGTATTTTAGATTGATAAAGTTAGTTTGATTCATCAAATTAACTTTATCAAATAGTAAACTAATATAGGTGTCGTCATTGCTGAAATAAGCCTTACACCTTTAGGTGTTTTTGTAGCTATCTCTTGCTTTGAAACGAAATTGTTTTCGACGGTATTCAAAGAGTCCTTTGTAAGAGACGTATATATTAAAGTAAAAATACTCTTTAAGTTTTACTATATATATATTATGAAATAACCTTGTCATACGCGACTCTTCCTCGTGAATTTCATCGCTATATATACCTTTGAAACTTGAGGGAAAAATCATATGTTTTTTTAAGCGGTCCAGGTGACAGACAATATTAAACAGAATAACACATTCGCAATTTATAATATTCGTAAGAATTATATATAATAATACATAAAATATGTATTTTAATCGATACTGTCATATACACCAAGGGTCGCGATTCAATCACCTCCATGAACAAATATTTATATGATGACATTTATGTTTGTTCTGTGTCTAGGTGTAAACTTAAATACATATATATATATCTAAGTAGTATATTTGTGATTCCTCTGATGTGTGATGACCGTAACTTAATTTATTTAACGGGAATTTGTTTATTATTCATTATTTTTGTTATACAATTCTAATCATTTGCTTATTTAATTTGTTATTATTCAAACAATTTTTAATGTAAAAACCAATATTAATTAAATTTCTTACCGAAATAACGTTGTTTATCATAGCAGGCGTGAAATTACCACTGTTGGCCATAATTGCTGTAACGGGCATGACTTGTGCCGAGCGTAGCTTTGTGACGGAAATGCTGGTGCACATCCCCGCCATCTGACGGTTTCAGTACCTCACTCGTCTCTTATGACATCTGATGCTGCAGGAGATGCCATCATTCTCTGCCGATACCGCACATCGATATCGTTGTTAATCTTATTTATCTTCGAAACGCAACGTTGTTTTCTTCTAATGGCCGGTTCCGTCTCGCTCTTTCATATACATTACATACATAGTATAAAATAAAGTCACTTCACACTGTCCAACAGTGCGTATGTATGATTACATTTTTATAACAATGCAACGGATTTCGATGCGGTTTTGAATAGATAGAGTAATTCAAGAGGAATGTTTATAATACATGCATAATACATTAGAAAAACACTAGTGATTTTAAAGATTTCTAATGTAATGTCGTAAATAAACAATGATTGAAATGAATTTTTTGCGCTTATATTGCATACCATGGCAGAACTTATTACAGTATTGTATACCTTAAAAAGGTCTACAAATAAGCTCACGATAGTATATCTCTGAGGGAGAATCCATTTTTTATCCTCATAGCACCTGCGCGAAACAAGGGTAAACTAATGACACTGTAATAACTAAAATCTATAAAAATCTTTCTGATATAAATGTTTAATTATAAACAATACCTATTTTAAATAATGTTCCATAAAGTATTTTCTTTTTATCTAACATTACCTCGTGACGTTCAAACTCAGCCCTACTGGCCATCAGTGGCTCGCAGTAGGCCCTAATCCACCTTGTTCATTATACGCCAATGAGATGGACGCGGCAGATTGATGGTTTTAATAAACCCTCCTAAATCCACGGCAAATATTTCGTGGCACGCCCTACTTAGGTGCGCAACCCGTTGATTACGAGTTTTTTTTGTTGATAAAATTATTACTGCTGATAAATTTGTATTTTTCATTTGTAGACAAAAACTGTTTGTGTTAATAACTGTTGTTACAGGACTACCTTTGAAATATGTTTTGAATAGACTAGTCGGTTCAGGACTGTTTATGGGAATCGAATTTGGGAGTGGCATATTTCACTTGTTATGAAGTTTTCATTAAAATCACCTATTTTTATAAAATTACATTAAAAAGCGTTTAACCATATGCCTCTTCATGGTTTGGCGGTGGAATCTCATTTGAGATATTCTTAAATTTATACATTTTAAGATGAACAAAAGAAACTTTAATAAGCACTGTTTGTTTTTGAATTGCAGCTGTATTTAAAGAAACTTTTATGAGACGTATGTATAAAGTGAAAATACTCATTAAGTATTACTACAAACTTCTGTATATGTTGACTTATATATGTATACGATAATATTATTAAGAAATAACTTTTTCGTATGCGACTTCCATTGGAACTGGTGCGGAAAAAAATATCATAGGTCCTTTTCAAAAGGCTAAGCTGTCAGACAAAATTAAACAGAATCAGACACATATTCGCTTTTATAACATTCATAAAGATTATATCTAAAATTTTATTTATATATGAACCAGAAAATACAAATAGTTAGTTTATTACTCTTTCTGCTTTTTCTTTTCTGCTTCCTCTTTTTCTTTATCGAGCCATAGGAGTATCCAGCATTTGCATGGGTTTTCCGCGTCTCATGACTGCAATCTCCAAAGTCTTTTATACAGATTACACAACTTCCAGCAATCTACGAATAGCGAGCTTAATAGCACCTTTTTCATTAGTAACTCGTTCAGGAGTGTAATTCTTTTCTAAGAATTCATGTACAGTTTTTACGGACCTGTAGCCATTTTTTTATTCATTATATATCGCCTGAGGGCTCAGTTCATCATAATCAAACGGTCAACGACCGTTGCTTTGAGTGTACTCCTGTTTTAATCTAGCAATATACCTTGTGATGTATCCCAAATTAATTATGTAATTGTGTGATTGAAATTCAATCTGTGCTCTGTTTATGAGGATGCGAGCGTCTACTGTAAGGCCTGCGAAGGCCTAACAACATGATCATTAAGAAGGCAGATCTTCCTCACAGTTTTTTCAATCGAATTTTTCTCAATCCCATTTGGCTCCTCTGACCCCCACTGGTGATCCTTTACGAACAGCTTTTTCTATTTGCAACAAATAACTATCTGGGGAAAATACGGTAAAAGCTCCATCGTAACGAGCCGACATGTTATGTTTCGTATTTCAGTTTACTTTTAATAAAACAAATTATTATTGCAGGCAAATACCGACTTAACACTATGATGCGATTGCTATAATAATAAGTGTTTTTTAATTAATTCAATTAAAATAGGCCTAAGCATTTGCTAATATTATTTGTAATTGTTCAATTTCTAAAATAAATACTTTAATTACTTAACGAAACAAAGTAGTACATCATAGCAGCCGTAAAACGTACACTGCTGGGCATAGGCCTCTCCAAAAATTAGGACTTTTGTACTTAATTGCTGCGCCAAACAGGTGATCAGGATATTAGTGATCGCAGGGTGCACCATCGTGGTGGGAATGCTACTGCCTATCTACGTCTTGTTGCAGTTAAGCTACGCTGATTTTGGTGGTAATACCACCACTTGTCGGTTCTAGCCTCTTCCTACAAATGATAGAGAATGAAAATCAATGAAAAGATCTTAATCTCAACAATTGATTTAGGTAATTTCGGAATCGAGGAATACATTTTTATTCAATGAATCAAATTCCTTCTGATAAAGAAATAGAGTGGCATAACTTCTATAGTCCTATAGATATATACATACGAATATATATAAGTGTCCTTTTAAGCTAGTGTAAATATAGGTACATCCTGCAAATAACTTAAAAATACTTATGTTATTTCACCAAACAAATGATTAGGATCAAAAAGTTTAAAATCAGCATACGAACAAATCAATTTTATATACGAAAATAGCATTCAAGTTTTAGTGCTCAATCAAGATAGGCGCCTAAATCCAACCATAAAATGTTCACAGATAATAATGACGTGCAAATAACAATTTCAGAAAACTGAAAAAGATTGTGATAATAGTCATAAATTCAGTCGTGGCAGTAAATAATTTGGTTTTGTCGTCACTAAAAAGATGTTTTGTAATTCTGTTTTGGTTGAATGAAGTTTCTTCAGAAATTATTAATTAATTTTTTAGGTTAATTTATAAAAAGTTTTCTGTAAAACGATTTTGGGTCAGAATACTTTGATTATCCAACTTTACCTTAAACATTTAATTCTTAATGAAACATCTATTCACATATTTTTAATTGAAATTTTGTAATTTACCCCAATACACACTATACTTATTACATCTAACTCTTCGTTCTCTACCATATTAACCTGTTTTAGCACATTGTTTTGTTGAATGGATCTGAGAGTCATGTGGCAATTATTTTTTAGTTCACGACGTAGGAGAAGCGCTAAGTATCTCAGGTTATTAAGAATGTGGTGTACAACTTCATTATCATCATTATATCAGCCGTTGTACATCCACTATCATGGCCTATGCTAAACTTTCCAAGAAAGGGCCTTATTTGATGCACCGATCAAGCGTGACAGTTAAGGGCAAAATTCAAGCATCTTGGCAATTCCACGGACAAAAAGAGTTATTGGTTTGTTACAAACAGACAGATATAACAAACTTTTGCATGAAGCAAATAAAAAGTTCGCTGTTGTAGCAGCAAACCGTAAGAAAATAAAACTAACCAATGCAACTAGGCCGCCAAATAGTATTAAACACCAGCAAACCAAAATACTAGTGAGCTACATGCACGCAAAGCCAATATGCGGTTGATTGGGCGCGCTTTATCAGCCCGAATTGATGTAATAACACGCTATCGCGCAGGTTTCGAGGACGGGAACAAGGCACTCGACGCATAGTTATGCAATATGGACATCTGTTGTTCGGGGCTGGTTATCGTTTATCAACATCGTCTAATTTTGCGTAAGTTTCATGACTTTGTCGTATGAAACTTGAGGTTGCATAATAGATTTCACATAAAAAGTTTAGTGTAAAAACGTGTGAAGTAAAAAGGAATGCAGCAAAAAGTTGAAATTCTTATTTTAATGTCACTAAACCTGCAAAAAAGCGTCCGCGCGATGGTCGCACGTCACCGCAGGCTATATAAGCTCGTGTCAGAGATTTCAATAGCGTGCCGCCACCCTTATGACGTAAAGGTATTATAACTCGTTACCCAATAACTTAACTTCCTCTCTCACTCTCAACCGGAACGCAACAAGACGAGCACCGCTTTTTTGTTGTGGAAACGGGTGAAAGTAAGATACTAATGCAGACAACTTTTGTATGAGATCTACTTCTAGTTATATTTTATTACTATTCCTGATTCACTGAGGTTAGATTTAATTTCTGTGTTTAATTTCCTTCCTATTCAGCTATTGAACCAGCGTGAACGAGTAACAAATCTCTTCTAACGAAAATCTTTAACATAATATAAGTCGTTTTTTGAACATGAGCACATTAAAATTGTTCGTGAAACATGTGTGGCAAACCCGAAAAACATTTTCCATTAATTTTCAGTCGGCTGAAACCTTTTTTTTACATACATATTTCGTTAAAATAGATTTTATGGGTGATATAAATTTTATGAAGTGCACGGAGGCGATCGGCGCCGAATTTACGGCGCGTCGTAAAAGTATTAGCTGCGCTTGCGCCTAATCCCGCGTATTAGGGGATAGCTACTGCTACCCCACTTGATTCTTGTTTGAAATACCTACGTTTTGTTCAATGATTAATTGGATCATGGTAAAGTGGGAATGCGATTTCGCGAACTAAAACCGGAAGGTGACAGCGGCGTTGATTGGTCGAAATGCAAATGTATCTTTATTTATAAAAAAAATCATGTCACGTTGTTAGTTTGGGATGAATTTTTAAATTTTTAAAATTTTTCTGCTTGATGTGTTTCATCCAACTTGAGAGATAGTTTATATCTTAAGTTATAGTCGCGATATTTTCTCATCTTATACATACATAGTTATGACAGGATAATGTCTGTCGGGTCAGTTATTATACTATAAAAATAAATCCATATTTTTCTTGATTACGGCATCACGCGCGAACGCTTGGACCGATACCGTTAATTAATTTTTGATGATTTTTTTTATTATAAGAAGAACATTCTTATCGTAGAACCAAATAAAAAATTTAAGGATCCGGGGATCAGTTTAGGAGTTGCCCTGGGAGCCTGAGCTTCATTTATATCTTAAAAATTACATCAAATTTTTTGTGGAATTTGGGTCAATCGTTGTTTGACAGTTGACCCGATTGCGCTTGCAGCGCATATTCGGTCATTATTATTGATTTGATGATATTGATATAATATAATTATTATTTTTAATGATACCAATTCGAAATACATACACTCATTCGCAAAAAAAACGGGCGGCTTTGATTGTAATTCTTCTTTAAAAAAATACGGTACCAAAATGATTTCAATCATTTGTACATGTTACTGGCCCGTTTTAAAAATTCCGTGGTGTTTCAAACAGTACGTTCTAAATTCAAATTTTCGTTTGATTCTCGTTTTTACAGAAAACCACTTCTTATCCTAAATTTTTGGTGCGAAGTTCCAAAAGATAATATCGGTTTTCATAACTTTTAGTCAATTTTTATGAATTCATTTCATATTCTTAATTATCAAAGCTTCATTTATTGCTGTTTAGCTGTCTTAATAATGTTAGAGAAAGTAATAAAAGCTACCAAATTTATTGCGCTGTTCGAAGAGGGTTGCAGCCAATGCTTCGTGGCTCAGAAGCTAAGTGTGAGTCGCTCGACGGTTCAAAGGACCTGGCAGCAGTATCAAGACACCGGTTTCGTAGAGAGAAGGCCTAGTTCTGGAAGAAAACCATGTACCCAACCACGGGATGATCGTTTTCTTGTGCGTCGCGCATTGAGAAATCACAAGTCTTCGTATGTGGACCTTAAGAACAACCTCGAAGAAGTAAGAAATGTGCATATTAGTCTATGGACGGTCAGGAGGAGGCTTCTCACGGCCAAAATACGCAGTCATCGCCCGGCCCGCGGCCCTAACTTACTCCGTGAGCACAGAGTTGCCAGACTTAGGTTTGTTCGTAATTGTGAATCATGGAATCAAGAAGACTGGAATAGGGTATTGTTCTCCAATGAAGCCAGGATATCTCTGTTCGGTGAAGATCGACGTCGGCGAGTGCTACGAAGACGAGGAAAACGCTTTGCAGAGGCTTGTTTTGAAGAAATCACACCATATGGCTGTGTTATGTTTTGGGCAGGAATAAATTCAATGGATCGTACAGAGTTAGTCTTCATTAAAAACGGTTCACTGACTGGACATCGATACATAATGAAAGTTCTAATTCCTCATACAGAACCCGCATTGGCCACTTAAGGCAAAGACTCAATTTTTATGGACGACAACGCTCGCGCCCACCGGTCTGGCGATGTGGCAGCGTATGTGCTAGAGGTCGGCATTCGTCGTTTGGATTGGCCAGCTCGAAGTCCCGACCTGAATCCTATAGAGCATGTCTTTGACGTTCTGAAACGACGCGTGAGATCAGTATAACCGGCTCCGCAGATCATCAGAGAGCTGAAGAATGTGATTACCGCGGAGTGGGAACGTATTTCGCAAGCAAGTATCCGGGATATCCTCGTTAGCATACCCAGACGAAACAGCTGTGATTTCAGCTAGAGGGGGTCACACGCAATACTAAACATTTATCTGCTTTTACTTTATTGAAGAAAAAACAAACAAAAATCTTTGTAAATTTTTACTTCACGAACATATGCACTACTAATGAGCATACACTACTAGTGTACTTTAGTATTAAAACCCATAAATTTTATCAAAATTTTATGATAATACTTACAAAAACGATTATTTGCTTATAAAATTGTTTAAGTAAAACTACCTATAATTACTAAAAAACCAATAGTAACATTGAAAATGGATAATTGCTTAGGTGCCCGTTTTTTTTGCAAATGAGTGTATTTATAATTCATTCATGACAACGCCAATCGGGTCAGCAAGTTTCAAATAAATTAGTTTTAAAGCACTAAGTGACTTTTTCATATGTATTACAGTTGCATTTACTCAAACGGCACAATTTTCAGGCTCATAAATTTTTGTGATTAGTTCACTCATTAAAGTGTCAGCAGAGTATAATAGATAAGCGCAATTACCTTATATCATTCTGTAGGTACATAAGGTTATTTTTAGTAAGATTTTTTTTTATCAAACATGCAACGTTTAATATAAATGTTTTTCAAATATTTCATTTACGAAAAAAATTCAAAAGAAAACAATTCACCCTTTACTTTGTGGAAAGCACATGTATCGCTTTTTGGGTCTTAATAAAAAGTACTACAAAGTAACCACCTAAGAAAAGAAATGCATTACTTATTTATAGTTAAGAGAAAGCATTATTTTTTGTTTTGAGTAAAGAAGAAAGATCAGAAGAATAGTACTTTCTCTTCTCTATAAAGTCTGAGAACTACGTATTTGATAACTAAAAAAATACCTTATATTTTGCCGTATTTTTTACAACTTCTAACAAAAACTGTTTGCCATCAGACAACCGACCACTAACATCAGAGCCGACGATAAAGACCGAGTCAACGACCCCCGGCGTCGGTCCCGACGAGCCATCCATGGATGACAAGGGAGACAAGAAGAACAAGCGACAGCGCCGGCAGCGGACGCATTTCACCAGCCAGCAGCTGCAAGAGCTTGAAGCGACGTTCGCTAGGAACCGCTATCCGGACATGTCCACACGTGAGGAGATTGCCATGTGGACGAACCTTACGGAAGCCAGAGTCAGGGTGAGTTTTGTTTAACAACCTGTGATTGCAATGAGCTTTATGTGGATAAGGCTAAAATTTACGCGATAATATGTCCCTTCCTAAAAACTATATTTTAGGCGGGCTCTTTCTATCTCAATGCAAATTATCTAAAACCCTGACGTTAATATATCAATTCTTCTAACAGCTGTAACAATATTTTCTACATATTTTCTTAGTTCAAATATTCAGAAAAAATTTAGATTACTTCGGTGATAAAAAAGGTAAGTTATTTTAGTATGATTATGTTTAATAATTTTAGTTATCACTGATTTAAATGAGAATAAATGAGAACATTGTCCAAAGCATGTTATATGCCCATTACATCTTTTGGTTTTTCTATGTCTTATCAGGTACTTTTACCTAGAAGATTCAAATAGAATCCTAAATTGTACATAGATTGGTTCTTCGCTTAACTTTCATGTAAAATCTAATGCATCACGTTCGTTTTATTGTTTTCTATAAAATAAGTAAGTAGAGATTTATATGATGTAGACCTCATACGAAGGTTGTCTACATTGGTACTTACTCTCACCTATATCTACTGCCAAATAGCACTGTTCGCATTGCTGTGTTTCGGTGTGAAGGTTGAGAGAGGTAGTGAAATCACTGGATAATGTGGCATAATAATATTTTCAATTCGCAAGGTTGGCAACGCGCTAGTGATATCTTTCTGATATTACGATCGTCTATAGGCCGCTTACTATCACGCGGACAGTGTGCTTGTTTGTTAACCTGGTCCAATATATAACATCTTGGTTTTATTGTCTAATTCAAATAGTTATTTATAAATAAGTTCTTGAGTACTATATAAATAAGAACTCGTAATAAATTAATATCAATTATTAACTTGTTTTGAGTTCTTAATTTTTAGCAACTTTATGCACACAATGTTTTGCGCGATACATGCTTCTATTAAAATCTGACCTAGTGCCTATTTTTATATTTATGTAATACGAATTGATTAAGGACTATAAAAAGTATGTAAACACTAAATCCGTGCCAGCAAACATCGTCATCCAAATAAATTAACGTGGTTTTATGACATGTGAAAGTTATAAAAAACTTGTTTACGGAGACGTAAAGCAAATGGCGTATTATAAATATCATTTAATAAAATTAGTTACATATAAATAGACGTAACCATTTAGTATTACATCATTATCTTGCTTGTAGTAGTTTATTTCATTAATTCAAACTACTTTAACGAAAATACTGTATGAATTAGAATGACAAAAAGTTTGTAACTTATACATATATTCAGTAACGGGTTTATTTGACAAAACATCTGGGAATTGCTACGAGTACCTGTAACTTGGTGAAAATCTCTCTTTTTTTAAAGAAAAAGAAAATCCAATTATATCCATAAAAAAGGATTAAATGAAAAGTTAAATTTTAATGGCATTATCAAATCCCAAAAATCGTCGGTGATCTGACCGGAAGCGGAAAGTTTTATCTCTCGCCGTTTCTAAATCTCATTAAAAAACGCGCATGACACAGTATCAGTATGAACATGTGCACACGTTTGAAAGTTTTAAAGCTCAAACTTTCGTTTCATTACTTTGCAATAAACCATACACACATGTTCCAACATTTACGCTTTCATTACTCATAATAAAACTTCATCTTAAATGTATGAAAACACGGGTATCTGGCCACTATTTTTTTAAGAAAATGGTGTGACAAGCTGCTTAAAGCCGTGGATTTTTTAAAATGACAAAATTAAAGGCCATAAATGTAAACGATAAATCTTATATATATATATATATAGAATCTTGTCCACATCTAAATTAAATCTTGATGATGTGAACTGACTGAATCTATTCTTCACAATATTTGCATCTTGTACAGTTTTATTCCACAAATTACAAACCCGACAAGACAGAACAAAACATGCATTCTCTGTCATTTACGTGTTCACTATTCATAATAAAACTATTTTTCATAATAAAATGGGTTTCAACGCGGTTACCTCCCGGCGACAGTTTCGGTGCGAGAAAATAAACGTAAAGGCGCTGAACAGTAATTTTTTCATTAAAATAAACTCAAGCGAAAGCTTTTGTATATGTATATCTTCTAACGTATCAAATCATGGTTAATTGACACATTATATACTTTATGGACATTTCCTAGGAAAAAATATTTCCATTATTCACAAATTTTTTGTCCAATTTTCTTCCACATATCACGAACCCGACAAGACAGTACAAAAGGTGCATCACAATACGGTAGATGTTTAGCTAATCGTCGCATCCGGCGCGCCTTAGGTATTTTTATGCCGTGCAGGCCGACGGAACACGGAATCCTTTAATCCTGCTGGATTTGAACCGTCTATTTCGGTCTCTTCATAATCCCCGGCTTAATTTTGATCGCATCCACACTCACTGTCAATAGTTTTGGAGGCCCGCTAGATTCTGCGGTGAGGGACGTATTAGCTGATGCGTCGGTTGGTTGGTTTCTTTGCTATTTGTAGATGGAATCCTTAAAACATGTGTACCGTGGATTTTTGTGGAATACCTTCGTGTGTTATGGATATTTTATGGTGATGATTAATCTATTTGACGGTAGCCTAATTTTAACGATCAGCTCGGCGGAGGATGAGGGTTTTTTATCTATTTTGATAAATGCAACATGATTGTTGTTCTCTTGTTTGTGCTACCGTGGTTGTAGTAAATAATATATCATACTACAATAATTCAGTTATTATATAGCTCTTGTTTATACTGACAAAAATATTTGAAGGTTATTTATAGACGGGTCGAAATTTTTAAATATATGTACAGTGAATTCCTATAGAATACCTTATCCTGACAATATTTGGATGGAATCCGTAATCGGTTATGTATATTCGAACTGTATAATTAGTAGTTTTAAAACATAAAAGTGTTAAGTCTGTGCTGTAATGCTAGTTTGCGAAAAATATACCTAGCATATATGCAAAGTGTATGTAAAGATGTGCATTTGTTTTTTCTTGTTACGACGGTGGAAGTTTTAATAATAAGTTTTTCTTGACTTTTTTCTAATACCTTCTGCCTGCTATTAACTTATTTTGAAGACGGGTAGGCTGGTTATATAGGCAATAGATAAATAAAAGACTTATTCGTTCAAATAAATTTTTAACATCATCGAGTCAATATAGTCATTGGTCATTTGAGTTTAACTTCATAGTATTTTTAATTGAAAGATAAAATAATAACACATTTTATCTGTGTTTCTTCATCTCAATTTGGAAAAGCGTAAATCGATCAATCATTATAATGATTTTATTAATAAGGAGGTGTAAATCGACACTGTCTGCTCTCTACGGCCGCTCAAGTGTTAGATATTAATTTCAAGTAATGCGCTACAGAAGCGGCCCTGTGTGTTCTTCAAAACATACCGATTTATTTTGCTTAGGGTTGCCGCATTTGAGTTCTAAATAAATTCTTCCCAATATTTGCATATATTAATTTACAAATATATTTTTTTTACAAAATAGAAGTAAATGGTAATAAAAGAGCGTAGCTTCGCGACGGAGATACTGATGCCTATCCCCGCCCTGTGATTTAAGATTTACTGTTAAGGATGAATATACCGCCATCTGTCGGTTCTGGTATTTTTGTCGCATTTTACGACTCCTGGTACACGAGGAGGTACTACTAGGTATTCTACTCAGCCGGTACACCGAACTTCAGCAGATTGAAGACGTATACACAGTTACTTACATTCTATAATACTAATATTATAAACGCGGAAGTGTGTGAGTATTATGGATATATGTTTGTAACTATTTAACTCCGCAACGGACCCGAATAAAACTTAAAAAAGAGATTGTTGATATTCTGTAATACAACAGGAACTGGAACATCAGCTAGATTGTATCCCGAAAATGTTCCTGTAGTATAGATCTGGCCTGTAATTTTTCTATACAAACACTTTTTGTACAATTTAGCTGTCACGTAGGACAGAATACTTCATGCAATAACAGGAGATCCTCAGAGATGCGATAAAGACTTTGCTGACAAAATCGCGAGCGAATAGCTGGTTACTAATATTCCTAGCGAAATAAGCCTACAAATTGAACACAATTGTTACAATATTTAAATGATTAATATATTTCCGTCGCCCCTGCAGAGGGATTAGCTCGTCGCCCGCGCCCGCGCCCGCGCCGCCCGTCTCCTAAATCACTGCGCGCGCGCACCGATATATCGCGTCCATTATTTTTGTTGCGCTCGCTTCAGCCAATGACCCTTGCCGCTTATTGACTCATTACCCACTAAAATATGAGATGCTAATTTCAATGTTTTCTTTAACGTTATCGCCGAATTACGAGTGTCAAATCAAACCACATGTTATGCAGTTGCTGGTTTGTTTTCTTGGATGTATGAGCCATTTGTTTCACACCTTATTGTTTTATAAGCATGGCTGTTTGGATGTTGTTGCTGCCGGGTATTCAAATTTGCGGATACATTTATTTTTGGTAAAAGTAAATTTACATTGCTGGGGTATCTGGTTTCCTAATAACTAGCCCCGATAGCGTACATGGTAGTAATCCTATTTTGTGCAGGAGGGGTCGAGGGTTGAATCCACACCCAGGACATATATTTATATGATGAATAATTGTATTTGTTTTGTGTCTGGATGTGTAATAAACATTTGTATCTAAGTAATATATTTTTAACCCCGTCAGTGAGTCAGGTGGAATATTGTCAGTGATTTTATTAAATTTACAAATATTTGGTTGTAAAATGTATAAAATTACCAGAGTAGGGAGACGTATATCCTGATATATAATAAACAATGTATGTGTTTTTATAGTATCCGTCAGACAGTATACAGGAATGTATATTTATGCATTTTGGATAGCTTAAAGTTTTTTTTTGAAATTTAAAAATAATAATTTTCGAAGTCGCCCTGCAATGTGAGGTACGGACACAGAACAGACAGCAGCATAACCGTCGCGAAGCTGCGCGTTGTGATTGCCACCACGCCTGAGACACCTAACATTATATCCTTAGAGATATAGAGAAAAGATACAATTAAATAACTATAGCATCCTCAGAGACATATTTACTCGTAGCAATTTATATTTTAAGAGAATTCATGATCAAATTTCAAAGCTTGTTGTTGTTGTTGTGTCCTCACCTCGCCTCATTTTTATGTGCTTCAGCTCCTCATATATCATAAGGGATAGTTCAAAACCTCTGCGATTGACACCACGCCTGTCCAGCGCAGCTATTATGCGGTAATTTTCGAATTCTTGGGAAAGCCAACATTTAGCAGTGATCTATAGCTCTTATATAAGCTTACTTTCATAGTTATCGCTTAAATGGTAGAGAACATGTTGAAAGAACTATAACGTTCTCAGAGTCATATTTACTCATAGCCCTTTTACATTTTAACAAAATTCATGATATCCAAAAATGTACAACAATATCTACTTATAACAAATATAATTTTTACATTACCGCGTTTGTACAATACCATAGAAATATCCATTATCTGCCTGGGTAGTTCGGTGTTCAAGGCGATACAAATAGAGCTGTACACGTCAAGGCAATCGGTCGTGAAACATCCTCTGACACATTTCATTCGATCTCGGGGCGCCCGTCACGCGGTATTAGCACTGCGAATATTCTTCGATATCGAAATACTCGTATCTATGCTGAGCGGAGCCTGGTACATACCTGTTGAAATGATGTTAGGTGGTGGTCTTAACATCCTTTTTACTGATTACATACATATGGATGTTAATTTTTGAATGAGTTAACACGATATTTTGTTTAGCGTATTATAGTAAAATCACTTGCCTCTGACATTCGGTTCAAGGTTAATATTTAGTTCTAGAAATGCTTATTTGACGGCTTTAAAACGCAGTTTGTTCAACATTTCCCTTGTTTGTTCGACGTTTCGGTTACACTCTGGCAACCGCTCTTAAGAAACTGAGAACTGCGTTTAAAAACCCTTAAAAGATTAGTTTTATTATGAGAACTGTGTATGTAAATGTTTGAAAATAATACTCAGTTTTCTCGTCTTATAATCTTCACGCTTGTGATAGCTTATGTGTTTAACTGAATTTAGCCTAAAAGATTATTCTGTCATAAAACTCCACTAAGTAATATTCGATATAGAGTGAAAATAGCCCTGTATAGCCTCTTAATAATGATTACGTAAATTAATAATACCTTTTTTTACTCGTTCTACCCAAAGGAAAATATCTACCCTGATTGCAGCTGCGCATTAGCAAATTTAAAAGCACGAAACGTGACAGTGACAAAGGTCCCGATCAACATATGTATTACGGGAAACGTTTTAGCATGTGTATGCTCGTGTGTGTGTAAAAAAGGCATGTATCAAGCGGCACGGCGACAGGCCGACGGCACGGAACATTATTTATTTTACGTGGAGCCCAGTTCAGCTTGGATGGTGTTTTTTCAAACGCTTTTAGTGCGACGGGGCTGTGCTTGCAAACAGTTTTGCAGGCTTAGTTTTACACGAGGTCGTGTGATACACAATCAATGTGACGGACTAGTGTGTTTGTATCTTGAAAACCGATAACCGATGATGCAAAGTTTAGGTTACATGGATGTTTTACTAGCGTGTAAGTCTTTTTAATCGCTTCTAAAGTGCCTTGGAAATATTATGTGAGCTTTATGATGAAGGACATCATTTGATACGCTTTCCACGATGATTGTAGCTCTAGTGTAATTGATTTTCTGCTTTTATAGTTTGTTGTTTGTTACAAGCTGAATAATCTAATATATTATAATTAAATATTGATTAACCTCTAATTATATATATCATCATCATTAAATCAGCCGTTAGGAGTGCTGCTTGACATAGGCCTCCCCAAAAAAGAGGGAATTTCGCTCATAATTGCTGCGCAAACGCAGAGCGCAATTTTCGCAGCAGTGGACATGATTGGACATGAAGGACTACCCACCTTCGCCCTGTGCATTTGAGCTATGGTACTTTAGTTTACTCTTTAAGACACCTAGTACAGGGGAAGGTTCTATTTTACTCGGTCGGTACCAGCGTATATATAAATATATATATAAATATTGCGATAATAAATGGAGATATAAACTATCCTATCTCCGAAGTTGGATCCAACTGTACACTGTAAACAAAAAAATAATAAAACTGGCTCCGTCGTTTAGAAGTTCAAACCCGAGATACACTTCGACTTAAATAATACAGGGTGTGTACGCCGGCCTAGCGCAGCAAATATAGGAAAAATCGCCCTATTTTGGGGAGGCCTATGTCCAATAGTGGACTATCTAAGGCTGATATGATGCTGGCTGATACACCTTGACATGCAATTTTTATATACTCTTTAATTAATTACAAAATTTAGTTTACTTATCATGCCTTGGTGACGTCGATTAACAACGATGTTTGAAATGTACTACTTAGCAGAATGTGTAATACCGTGTATGCTGATAATCCCGAATAACCATGCTTTCTTTTCTTTGCGTACTATAATAGTACATTACACTTCTATATTTCAATTTGCATAGGAATCCACCGGCAACATTTTGCAGTCGTCTATAACGTATTTATACATCTGTCAACCAAATAAACTTATCACCAGACCCAGTTTATTTTAGCGCCAGTAAATTCAGCTTAAGCCCCTTCGACTGAAATCCGAACGTCTAAAAAGCTACATGTTATGCAATATTAAACAACGATGTCGTATCGCATGTGTCCCTGGCTACAACCCAAGCTGAAGTCATAATCTAATAATCTTTACCGAAGAATTTGTTTTAGTAAACAAGCGATTCCGCATTAAGGAACTTCAATTGCAAATTTGTTGGATATCACACACTTGCCAACTGTCGGACGCGAGCGATACTGTACTTTATTCGCTTAATTTAGAGTGCACTTTGATTTGTTAGTAAATTCCATGAGTTATCCGACTTGTGTTTTGATGGTAACAGTGTTTTGATCTCCCGGCTTTCCGCGGCCTCGGCCACGGATTTGTTTCAATGAATGGAGTCTGAAATCTAGTTATTATTATTGTTTCTTCCTCGTTGTGGCCCAAATTATTGTTGGTAATCCTAATTTATAGGGTTTTATGAATGAATTCTTAATTTCAATAAATAATTATCACAAAGTAATAGTAAAATAGAAAGATTTATATAAAATATGAATTAAATAATCCATTTTTAAGGTATTTTAACATTAGTCAGGAAGGAAGGGTATTTATCAAGCACAAAGGCACAAAATGGAGCGTGTTATCTAGACTATCAATTATTCCGTGACAATATGAGTAGGTATGAAACTTGTAGCAGGAGTTCGTCCACTGATGTCCGCGGTCGAGGAAACTGCCGCTCCCGACGGGGTGCATTTAATAATCCACCCGTCGCAGGGTTGCCACTCTCAACTAGACGATTTATGACCGATATTATATTAGAACTGGGCAAGATTATAAGGAACTTCGTATATATGACTTACAGACATTTTGCACAATAGTGGTTTAGATGTCAGGAATTTACATTAGAATAAGTGTAGTTCTAATTGAAAACCCTTTTTTGTACCTTTAAGATTATTATTATTTTAAGCAAATAATAATAAGTAATTATTGTTAAAGGCAGTGCATAGTGCAGACAACTTTTAAATATGGACTTTTATTTGAAATTGCGTCTTCTTCTTCTTCTTCTTCTTGGTTATTAAAGTTTAAATATAATTTAAAAAATAGATGAAATCCTTGTAAACACAAGGATTTCATTTATTTTGATATACCTACCCACATTTCTGTACTACAATTTGGCTAGGCTACTTAATCTTATTATAAGAAGACAGAGAGAGAAAAAGTCGCGGAAGGAAATCTAGATTTTAATAAAACAGAAAATGTGTTTTATCTAGCTTAGATACGAACTCAGTTGCAAGAATTGTTAATGGTCCTTTTAATACAACCCAAGTTAATTTTTTTACACAAAATTCAAACAAGTCCGGCAACATATGCTTATGTCATAGTCTTTCACCGAAGGATAGTAAACGATAAAAGACAAACAAATATCAATCGATAACAGCTTTATAACACAGCCTTTGTCGTTTTCGCACGTAGAATAGGACGCGAAAGCGCCAACCCTGCATCAGCCACGTGTCAATTCTGAGTTTATATTCTCTATCCATTTATACGAGCGCGTGTTTATTTGACTTCGCAATAGTGTCTAGTCAAATCCCTACGTTTGAAACCAGTTCCAATTGCTCTATAAATAAGAGCTGTTATCTGCTGCCCTAGATTGTGGCCGCTCGTTCGGGATCAAGCGTAGTTTGATTGATGACGTTAATAAAACTTTGATTCCAGTTTAATTTAAATTTAAGGCAATTTAGCAACCCTGCGGTCTCGGTGACCGGCGGATCGTTCCATTATACGGTAAAGGGCGTTGTCTTAATATATTTGCGGGTATAAGGTTTTATTTGTGTTATTTTGACCTAAATTAATGTAAGTAATGGTCATTGTGTTGTTACATTGAGGTTTTTGGTTAGGTTAAATGAACGTTATATTTTTTAAACGAAGATAGAATTAAAGTGAGACCTTTTTGTAGTTTGAAACTTCTTGTTCCAAAATTTTTTTTGATAATTTGGTCTGGTATATATGAGATTCCTAAACTGCGCTCTGGCATCTATTGACTGAACAAAGTAGCCGCATGAAGCCAATAGATTAAAGCCAGGTTGAATTGAGTAACTTGACATGGAAAGTTTTTATTTCCATATGCAATTTTATTAATACTAAAACTATGAACGCGTCGCAAAATGAAAAATTTTGAGAATCCATGGTACGCCTCCCCCTTGCAAAATATGAAGTTGCTTCTTTAAATATACAGATATAAAAAAGAGAGATTTTCATATGCTATGCCAGTTATGTCTATACTACGCTACAGAATTTTCTGAATATAATAAATAAATTTTTTTTATGATAGCTGGATTATAAGTACTGCTGTCAATAATTCATGAATTTTTGTGTGATTTAAAGGCATAATGACTACTTATTTACGAATTTACGTGTAATCAGGTGTCGTAAGAAGCGACTGAGGTACCAGAACTGACGGATAGCGGTATATTTATCCGAAAAAATGTGGCTCAAATGCCGGGGGTGGGATTGGGTAGCAGCATCACCGTCGTAAAAGCTACACTCTGCTATTGCCAACACGCTTGGCAATAGCAGCGTGGCAATTATAGGCAAAATTCCTCCTTACTTGGAGTGGCTTATGTCCAGCAGTGGACTTCAAATGGCTGATATAATCTGGCAGAGATTTTCTCGGAATCAAACATATGTACTTTGCTATGATTTGAGCTATCCACGTATAACATTTTATTAAATTATTAAAGCTATTTAGTCGAGTAGAAGAAGCCGATGGAACACAGGCGTGATGTCATATATGTACATATTAAATATAGACAATTAAGAAGGTTTGAAAGTAATTTACTACAGATTACCATGAATTCACATTTGAAAAGAATTGTACACGCGCACAAAACTAAAGATGTGAGTACGATCAAGCAAGGATATAGTTGTAATATAATTGTCGGTTGATTTTCCCTTGGCTAACAGCATGTATACATGATATTAGTTTAAATGAAGTTCCAAAATAAAATTAGGTAGATGCGAGCGAGCGGACACTTCAGCCTGGCACTCCTAAGCCATGTCACGTATCACAAGACTATATCAATTAGGACGCGATGTCCCGTCTTTATAGTCTCCGTGTTAGTGGCGTACAACTCTTTAGCAATCGCATCGCACTGTCGCGATGTGGCTGTAACAATAAAAGGGATATCGATAATAGCGCCATCTATATTCCGCCCCGCGTTACTATTTACTTGGCTGTGTTACGGAGCTTCAACGTAATTATTGGTAGTTATTTTGAGTATTACACAGATTTGCAGAAATTGTACTTGAGAGGTTTTTATTTATATCTATATTTGTTGGTTAGAAAGTATATACAAATTTTTACACCCCCCTTCTACCTCTGATGGGATGATTTTCGAATAAATATTTTAGACGTGTTTCATGACTTTCAATGAAGAACCTTTATGCTGGTTTTATTTCGAATAACTAAAAAAACAGCACAGTTTCATACTAACTTTGCACCCCCGTTAGGGGTGAATTTTCACAAGTCTTTTCTTAATTATAAAAAGAACAACTTTGAAAAACTTCAAGTTAATAACCTTTGTACCTTCGCCTTACGTACATACATAAATATATAGGCATATATATATGCCCAGCTAGGCAGGAACGTTTAATAATTTTAGTCTAGTATAGACACAAGAATACATTATTTAATGGTTTGGTTTAATCGGCTTAGATAAACAAATGTTTCTTATCGAATAAAGGCAATTGAGAGTGTATGCGGTTCAATCATCAACATCATCAACATATCAGCTGTCGGATGTCCACTGTTGGACTTAGGCCTCCGCAAGAAAAGAAAAATTTTACACCTAATGCCGCGTTGAGAAAGCGTGGTGGTGATCGCTGAGCGTAGGATCGCGACGGCTGCTTCAGCCCATTCCTTGCTCTGGGCATTTGAGCTCCGCTGTTTTGGATAGATACACTATCATCTGGTATCGAGACATGACACCTGGCACAAAGGAGGTTCTATTTTACTATACCGATTCCCCACGGATGGGGTTGAATACAAGATGTATTCACTTGCATAATGTAAGAGTTGGTACCTACTCGTAAATATTTCGTAGTATAATCGTATTAAGCCATAGTACTGTGTTATGGAGCGCTTTTTTATCTTGTCTATCGGTACTAATGTTAAATATAATTATTATTATATTATTACTACTTCCTAGATTCAGTAAGTCAATAAGTACAACTTTACCATCTAAATTCCGTCTCTTGTACTGCACTTAATTTTAAAATTTGTACCTAATCTTTGTTTTACAGATGCACAAAAAAGTGTTTTATGATAAAGTTTTTGGTTTCAAATGTCTTTCAATACTAGGGTGTATTACGGTAAACATTTACTTTAATTCATGGGTCTATAGGACCAAATTAATTTTGATAATTAGGATTGAATACTTAATTATTATTTTTATTATTGCAAATTTTGTAAATGTATTGATGAGTTGATGAGTCTCAAGGCCAGCTTAATGCTATATGCGTTTTTTCTTAGTATTTGGTGTCACCTTTTTGGTTTTTTAAATAACAGGACTATTATTCTAAAAGGCATGATTATAAAATATATTTATTATTATCATTATTATAAATACAAACATTCTTGAACCATGTATCATCTCAAGTTGCAAGTCGTTTGTCTGTGCGATGCCAATCTATTACCAAATAAGTAACTCGGGGAACCTCCTCTCTTTCAGCATAAATAAATAGCTTGTCCGCGTTTAAGCCTATTTAGAAAATATACTAAGAATATTGTAATCACATTTATCGGTTAACCAATTAATCTTTTATGAGGGAAATACAAAGGCAAAGAAATACATGCTATCTCAACTGTTGTGAACGCTCATAGATAAGCAAGCGAAGTCACATACACAAATTAACTTCCTAAGGCCCTAAGACAAAACTTAATTAAATTATAGAATAAAAGCGTTCCGTCCCCTCGACCAGCGAGGTTGATGCCGGATAAATGAATGCTCAACAAACATTAGTATCGATTCCGCGAGCATTAAAAAATGTCCCTCCTTAGAGGGTTCGGTCACCATCCTGCAATAATATATTTAAAGGATTAGCCCGTCGCAATATCGCCGACCCTCCCGGCCGCCCGCCGCGCGGTCTATTCAAATAATGGAAATTATTTCCACATATGTGCACCTAAATAAATATCATTGTCATTATAGAACCCCTACGTCTGTGGAGCTATTTTCACCCGTTTGTTCGCGGCTGTGATGGGAAACACCGGATGTTTTTTTTATGCCGCGAATTATCTTCGCTATTGTACTCGTATGAGTTTTGATGAAGATTGAGACGAATGATTTTTTGCATTTCGAGTATATTGTAGTTTACTGACATATAAAGAAAAAGAATAAACCACGGTTACCTGAGCATAAAACATGCGTTCGTAGCGAACGTGAATTTGTGAAATTTATGTTTGGAAAAATAAACGATTGTATATGGGGTGGAAACGACCGTTTATGTTCACTTAACCGAGGAAAGAGGGTATTATTTACCGTTTCGGCTCGGTGAACCCGCCACAGTGAGTGAGACAAATACCGCCGGCGGCACAATATTTATTGCACTCGGTACGTGGATTGCGCGATTTATCGCGGAGGTGTCGTCGGCGATCGATCGCGGCGACGGGCGCGCGCCGTCCATCACCGCGCGCGTTATCTGAGCTCACGCGCATTATCACCGGCAGCGACTCCTCCGCTAAACAACACCATCGATTGCGCCGTCACGGTCGCCGCTCATTTATTGCGGCGATCGGCGCGGGCCGGTCTCGCCCGATCACGGGGATCGTTTATCTTCATTCCGCGGCCGCAATTAGACGGGTCGTTGCCTGCGGCCGGGTTGCGGGCGGGGGAGTCGTTTGCCGGCACTACGTGGCTCGAATACGCCGCCGCGTCGCTCTGTCAACTTTGTAATGAGTAAAGTTAATAGCTACGCAACCCAGGTCGCGTCCCGATTCTGAATCTCGTTAAAAGTTGGTAGATTTCGTTATGGTGTCACTAGACGGCTGTAGGTATATCTGCTTTTAGATTCCATTTTTCCTAATGGAGTACGAGTCGGGAATAAGTAATATTGTGACGATGCTGTTCAAAAAAGACATAATTCGTTATGATCAACATATGTATTGTTCTTGTTACAGGTTTGGTTCAAAAATCGGAGAGCGAAATGGCGGAAACGCGAGAGAAACGCAATGAACGCCGCCGCAGCCGCCGCCGCAGACTTCAAGAACGGCTTCAGCACGCAATTCAACGGTCTCATGCAGCCTTTCCCCGACACGGACGCGTTATACTCGTCGTATCCGTACAATAACTGGGCAGCGAAAGTGCCCAGTCCGCTAGGGACGAAGAGCTTTCCGTGGCCTGTCAACCCACTAGGTTCAGTCGTACCGGCTAGCCACCACCAAGGCTCTGTAAACTGCTTCAATACGGCGACATCTATGGGCGGAGTCGGCAGTGGAGGGATGGCAGGTGTCGCGGGATCCGCGGGCGTGGGTGGCGGTGTCGCGCCTTGTCCGTATACTGCGCCGCCAAACCCGTACAGTATGTACCGCGCGGAGCCGTGTGCGGCGATGTCTTCGTCGATCGCGTCGCTGCGGCTGAAGGCGAAGCAGCACTCGTCAGGGTTTGCCGGAGGTTACGGCGCCGTGTCGCCGGTGTCGCGCGCGGGCTCGGCGCCGCTGTCGGCGTGCCAGTATGCGGGCGGCGTGGGTGTGTCGGACCGCGTGCTCTGAGAGGAGGCGCGCGGCCGCGAGGACGCTAGGTCGCCGGCGCCACTGCTCGCCGCCGCGCGCGCTTCCTAGTCGCCGCCCGCGCGCCACCTTTCCGACGACGCTCCACAAGGCTTGTACAAGCACCTTTGGGACTGGTTCGACTGACTAATCGTGTGTGCACGCTCTTCTCTTTGTAAATTACGGACAGTGTCGGCACTCGTTTTGATAATGTTCCGAGAAGTGGCATCGTGTATCCGCGGTTGAAGGGTGTTCCGCGTTTAAAATTATTCCTTATTTCTTAAAAGGTTCGTTATGAAACTTCGGGCAATAAAGATTTAACGATTCGTTTTAGAGTATGTAAATATGTAGTTATGTATGTACGTATACCAAAGCGATGTGTGCAATTTTGTAAGCTTACAATATAATAGATAGACCGTAAGTTAATTAAGTACGTAGCCTGATTACTATCAATTATTGTAAATACAATACAGATTCCTATTTTGTTTGTATTACTTCGTTGGGAAATTTTGATGGAAGTATTTTGTGAATATTGTATACGTTTTAGTTCAAGGTTGTTATGTAATTAATATTTCTGTATAAATAAGAACAGCGATTCCAACACGATCAATACATAAGTGTCATATCAGTGAATTTTAAGAGGTAATACTTACTAATGGTAACGTTCACGATCTCAAAAATATTCAAATGGTGTTGTATGACCTAAATATAAACTTTAATTAGTATTTGAAAAGTGCTGTATTTGTTGAATAAGAAAATGAGATTACTTTTAGCATAGCGCTCTTGATGAAACACGTGCTTTGACTTCCAAGTAATACTTGAGAAACAAAACAAAACCGCGTTATCTGGAATGCATGATGAAATTAAAATGTCCCAAATAATATTTTTTTATCATCCTCCAACATGCTTTTTGTAACATATTAAGGATTGAGATTATATACGACTAATTTTAGTAGAATTTGTAAATATTCCCATTGTTATAAAATGGTATAATACCTAATTGATAATTACTGCTGGTAATTACCGTTAAATTACCGTTCAATTTGTAACATTGGTAAATCTAAGTTTGAGATTGAATAAACTATTATAAGCTTTAATGATGTTATCAGTATTTTTCACAAAAAATATCCTGTTTCTTCATATTCATCTTATTGAAAACAAATCAAGAGAGAAGAAACAAAAACAAAATAATAAGCACTGTACTAAAAATTTACTTATAGTTTTCATTGAAGGGATTCACAATAAGTTTCTATGATTTATTTGTTGACTTGTCAGGTAATCAGTAATTTCGTATTTATTAAATACAATGTTAAAATATACCGCTAGAAATAAATCAAGACAAACGAAAATAACAAATTGGTTAGTATAGAAATATTTTTAACAGCAGTTCATAATTCCTACTTTCAATCCAATCCATTGACGGTCAGATATTCAAATGGCTTAAGGGTATTTTTTTTGCATTTATTTATTTAACAGTTAACAGTTTCAAGTAAAAGCAGATTCAATTTCAATCTTAAACATAATTAAAAAATGTTTTTCAAATATTAAAGCTATAATGAATTAATTATTTTTCTTCGTGTAAACCTGCACCCTTATGATAATTAAATTTATGACCGTATATGTTAAACCCCATATAAAAACCATATGTAACAAATATTACCCACAGTCTTATATTTATACTCAATGCACCCTATTGACGGCCGTGAGTCACATTTTAGTGTAAATATTATTAGCACATAAAAAAATTTTTAATATACCCCACTTAACACAAGTTTATGAACAGTTTACAACGACGTGCAGTTATCATAGCGGACTGATAAGGTTTCGACACTATGAAAATATCATGTGATCTTGTTTATTGGTATTGTTATTTATTTAGTAAATAATTAATTCTTTGCATTGGATTTGAATGGCGAGGCAACCCTAGTTACGCAGTGGTTTGTAATGCTGGTTGATACGCTAGCGTCGCATATACCCGCTCCTACGTATACGCATTTGATTAGTTTTGGGTCTAGGTGTTTGTGTTGCCCATCGTTTTTTCTGGTTGGACTATAACAACATATCTGTTTTTGTGACAACAGATGATTTATATACTTCTCGTGATTGCATCTTATATATTTTTTTATATTTTTAATAAACAATGTGGCACTCTTGAATACACGCTGCATTCAAAAATCATAATTAATACATTAACTTAGACTTCTGAATGTTGACATGAACAATTTTGGATCCACATTTCGCAGACATACTAGAAAAAAAATATGCGGAAATCCCTTCACTTTATACAAATTTATAATATTTTATTTCAAATTAGAAAAAAAGCAGGCATTTTAAACTTACATATATATATATATATATATATATATATATATTTGAGTTGACTAGATGTGTCTAGGTTGTTCAATCTTGGTAATTTAATAATTTTTATAAACAGGCGACGAAATGTTAACAAGAAGCAATAAAAAATAACACAAAGGTACATTCAGAACGTAATTGTAAAACGTTATATGGCGTGCACAGATGAACAAAGCAGAAAGCCATAATGCAAATTCCTATTTAACATAAAACGAAAATGGCCGCCTCCACATGAGATTAACGCAACGACGATCTCATAATTTATTTAAATAATTTATTAACACCGGCGCGAGCGTGTAAATAAATGTAACTACAGAACGTACGATTTACGCTGGCCTCTCTGGAAAAACGCGCTTAGAGACGTGCGCGCATACAAAACTTAGATATATGAATTAGATAAATTATATTGCTAATTCTGAATAGATGCAACTGCGAAATGGAAAATGGCTGGTTATTTTTTTTTTTTCATTTAAATATGTACTCATCTTCAGAGCGGTCAACTTAAATGGTGCTAACTCTGTACCTAGACATTAACGTTCATAGATATATGTTTAGTTAATTACACGACTAGTATACCTATTTCCGTGTGCCTAATTGCAGTGAAAATTTAACTTTTTTCATGACGATTTTTTATTTATTCTTATCTGTACTTAAATAGAAATGAATTGTTTTCGATAAAAATATATCACAACTGCATTAAGATATATCATTATAATTTAAATGAAAATATTAAAAAGAAGCTTCGTTATATATTTATAACGCAGCGTTTTCATCTTAATAATTCAGTAAATATATAACAATCGTGTTTTTTTATTTATAATTTATTGATTATTATTTATATTTAGATAGAAGAAAAAAGTTAATTGATTCTATTTTATTAGACTATATTTTCTACCGATGACATACAGAACATTCGCCATGAAAAAAGTTTATATTATATTTTAAAAGAAAATGTAAATAGTTACGATTTATCCTAATACTTAATATTAAGGGAAAGATATCGAGGTTTTCGTTTTATACATATCAAACAAAATATCCACAAACTGCAATAGTTTGTTGATTTTTTTTGTAATATAAGGAAATAACGATTGTTTTGTAACTTAAAACCTCTAGTCATAATAAAAATGTCAACAAATACTTCTTCGTTTTATTTACACTTAATTAATAAAATTTTTTGAAACTATAGATACTTCATAAAGAAATGGATAAATAATTTTCATATTCGCAAAAATACCATCGAATAACAGTTAATGCCAACTGAGCTATACTTAGCCATTACTTTTTTTATCTGATATGTTTGTAAAAAATATTGTAACATCGATTATGTTTTTTTGCTTAACTTGTTAGAAACCGAATATCCTTAATTTAAAAATTCTTTGAGTGCATGCCATAAGACACCCGATTCTTTATTAAATCTTATTTATTACATTATGTTTGACATATGGCTGTGAGACGTGGTCTTCCTTAACTTCGACATTAGAACCTTAAACATAAAATCCACGGCCAATAGAGCCGTAAAGTTTTGCAGCCGTGTATCGACTATATAGAACCCTTGGATAGCTCTAAATACAAGCCGCATACATTCACTGATCCTATTGGAAAACAATTGGGGAGATCTATGTCCAGCAGTGGACTTCCTATGGCTGATTTGATGATTATGTATGATATTACTTTGATGAAGATGAAGAACAGTATATAAAGTTCATACAGTGAATTGTGAAGTACAGACTTATATTGATCGGGGTTTGAATTTTTTATATAAAATTAGTTAACTTTTCTACACTCGATATTGTGATACAATACACATTATATATATTTTCGTTTATTTGATGAAAAACTAACAGCTAAATAATTCAAGATACAACAGTTTAAGATTTATTAGGAAAATTACAGGCCGAATAAAATTTTAATAATATAAAATACGATACACATAAAAAGTAACGCATCGAACAAATAAAAGTAAAAAGTTAATACTTAAATAAAACAGCTACTTTTATTTTATTTTAATAACTAATAAACAAATACGCTTACTTTTATTTTATTTTAATAACTGATAAATAATAATACAAAAGTCAGTTAATTAATTCCATTACAACTCACTCGGCTTTTACACAAAATTACATGATATTAGATATTTAATAATAGCAAAGATAGATATTTGTTTCTATTTTAAACGATTTTGTACTAAAGGCTGCCAGGGTATTTGTCTGCGTATATATTTTTGTGTTTTTAGAAATGAGCCTATTTATAAACGATGCTAGGGATGACAAATCTATATTTACAAATATGAACCCCTACTTTCTTTGATTACGGCATCACGTTTGAGTGAATTTTTATAGTATTTGTAAGACAAAAGAAGGTTATTACAAAATAAAAATTAATTTAGAAAGTCGTTCGGAGATTCCGAATATTTAAGACAACTTAACGCTCATATTGGTTTTAAAAATGTAACCTAAGTCCTTTTGATGATATAATTTTTTTTATATTTAGTGACCATTGTCCAAAATGTTTATTTTTGAAAAATAAATAGTAAAAATAAGACAACGTCTGTTGGGTCAGTTAGTAACATTAAAAAATAATATATATATATATATATTTTATGGATGAATAAGCACCCTTGTTCAATTTCACCAAAATACATGCTGCATTTTCGGGTGGAAACATATTCACATTTAGAATTCTACCAGAGTAGAGTGTTACAAACAACAAATGATGGTAGGAGGAAAGACTATTAAAAGTCGTTAAGAGATAAGTATATTATAAGTATATTATTATATACGCACCTCAAATATTAAAACACATATTTGTACTCAGAATGTAAGATACTTTTACGAGTGGGCAAACATTCCCCTGGGTAATTGCACGACAATATTAAGTGCTTCAAGTCAAAAGTTTTCAATACCTCGTTTATTTTGCCAGTCCACGCAGCTATTATTATTTTTCTGGCGTATTAGTGTGATGCTCACTCATCGCTGAGTAAACCTTAGCATGGTTAAATAAGGTCAACATATTAATAGACCAGATTTTTATTAACACTTAAATGTCATTAAAAAAATCACTGATTAAGTTGTTACATATGATAGTAGTTTTCATACGATAATACGACTTCTAATCAATGTAATATTTTCTATTATTTATACAACCTTGAGAAGGGTTACAAGGCTCAAACCGGAAGCACTTCGTAGCTTATAGTAGCTATTTACCGTATTGTATCAGTACACTAATCATTCTTCAAGTTTGCGACATTTTCACTGCTCAAAGTCAGACTGTGTCAATTAGCCGCTCACAGTTAGCTTGCTGAAGACGGTAAAGAAATGCAGTTTTGATTAATAATACTCTATTATTAAGAGTGTTTATTGGTTACATCTTAATTTATTTAATCTTTTCTACTATAAGGATGTAAATAGAGTATATGGCTTGTTAAATGTGTACTAGACCGTTGCCTGTAGACACTCCTAATATCGCACAGATATTACTAGCATATTGTCAACGTTGTGCTCTAAGGAAGTGACAATGTAATTAAACCACAATGCTAGCAAGCAAGCAATCTAGCAATAATGTACCCATGCAGACTGTAATTGTAAAATGACTAGTCGAGTTAGATACACGCATTATAAAAATGATTGCCGGTCACAACTCGATAAAGAAACTTTTGTGCTTCAAAATATCGATGATCTATTTCCAAATACCGTCCACACAGAATATGCTATGAAGGTTGCACTACATTGTATACATTCATCAAATTGTATGCAGTGCATCAAATTGAAATGGAAATAAGTTTCGCGTTAGGGTAAGCTATTCTGTGGAACCCACGGCGGCTGCCAACGGAGATATATTCTTACTATGGCTACGGTCGTAGCATGTTCGTAGTCGCTTATAGTGACTACGGCTGTTCGCTACGAAATTTCGTAAACGTGTTACTTATTAATTCTACATTTTGAATTTTGAACTCGTGTTCCAATAAATATGTTTGCTTGCAATATTTGCATTCGCACTATATTGTGCTTATTATGCATCTTTTACATCGCGTTACAATTAATTTCAATATTGTATTAAAAATAAACTAAACGAGATCTTAAGTGTAATTGATAATGAATAGAATAATGTCACTGCAAATAAACAATTGATTATTAGGATTTATCTTTTGTTTTTGACGAATACGGCATAATAGCCACTTTCAAAAAGCCTTGAATATTTAAGGTCCCGTTCGTATCAAGATATTCTGTCAGTGCAATTTATACATTTCAGTAGATTTGATATTGGAGTATTTGCTTATTATTGACAAAGTGTGATCAAATAGTTTTTTTGTTTTGTTACCCTGCAAAGATGTATATTTTGTGCCTTATAAAAAATTGTTTTCATCAATCATTGTTGTTTATTTTGAGAGTCGGTCTCGGGTACGTTATATATATATATGTGTGTATATATATATATTGGCGATATAAAATTGTCATGTCAAATACTACCTAGGTGTTTGTTTAAATCGACTTTTAAGTCTAATTAAACAAGAAATATATCAACCCAAAAGCCAGATTGTCTTCACAAATGAATGCATTTCAAAGAAAAACGAACGTTCAAGCAACAGTTTTCATAAATTTGATTTTGGCCTTAAAACTCAACTCCTCTAAATCCTTCCAAATCCACGCGGCCTTAGGTCAAAACTCCGTGAGCCTGTGAACGCGCAATTGATTCAAGATCATCGGTAATACGCAGAAAGTATACATTCCATTATCTGTTTGTTATGCTTTATATATGCTAGTTTAAATAAGTGTTATTAGCGATTGCACTTTTATAATAACGCGTTATAGTAACCAGGTTTAAGATAAATTAGAAGACAGCATTTGTTAAATTGTTATATTAGAATAAAACCTTTGTATTGAATTGTAAATATTATTATTGATAATAATTATTTACGTACTTCTTCCTTATAATTTTGATTGATTTTAAATGCAACGAAATCCACAAGGTAATCTAAGTATCGAAATGTAAACCTATACAAATAAATTATATAAGCCGAGTTCGATAATTGTTAAAAAGTATTATTGTTCTCTGTCCTATTTAAAATAGTGGTTTAAGTGTTATATTTGACATTGTTAAAAAAAATAGTGACTGATAAAAGCGACTTAAATAAACCAATATATTAGATCAAAACACCAATAAATCGACAATCAATAAAAAAGCCGGCTTTAATCGGGAAGTTTACGGTAATCCAGAATGATTATCAACCGGCAATGAAACCGCACACGATCCACCGTGGATTAGGAGACATTGGCTTGATGAAATAATTACAATAAAATAATACTATTTACGTAACTTAAAATCATACAAAGACATTTTGTTGACATGTTTGTTTCTAAATTCATATGTTCTTATAAATGTGTCACCAAGAGAAACATTGATAGAGCTAGCAAGAACAAAAATTATAATTTCCCACAGGATTGGTTATCATTGGAGATATTGACTTGATTTCAAAAGTTATATATTCCCACAGGACTGTCCAAAAACAATAAGAAATTTGATTGACCCAAAAAGATAGACCATTGAATGTATTATTATTTCTAATGACATTTTGATTACGATTAAAATAATAAATAATATCTGTACAAAATTCCAATGATAGATGAATAAAAAAACAGAACTTTGTTTGGCTGCTAACTCGTAATCCTCTAAATCTGAGGTCAGAACACCAATAAATCGACAATCGATTCAAAAGCTGACATTAACCGGGAAGTATTCAGTAATCCAGAATGATTATCAGCTGGCAAACAACTCCAGGTGCCCGCTGCCGCTCCAAGGGTTTACCCGGGATTTGGTTTCAATATTAGCCGCGCAGCGTCGCCTGTTCCGCCCGCCCGCACCTTTTTTTATTATTTTGTCGCATCGTTTTGGCTCTAAATGGAATCATTCCGCCATCTACATTTTTATTTTTCAATTGCCCCCCGATTAGTGGGATTAGCCGTATCGCTTTCCGATTCTTTGCTCCTTTTGGTGGGCTTCGCGGACTAACGCCGGCTCGGTAATGAACAGGATTTAAATTCGATAATTATTACTTACTCGACAATCGGAAAACTAAATCTAGAAAATATTTGAATCTTAGAGCTGCAGAAAATGAACCAGTGAAAAACATAATTAAATCAAAATCTTTACGGAATTGATCTGAAACAACAATCACCAATTATCAGTTATCAAATCAACAATTTTGCTCTTTAAATTCTTTTGATATTTTATCACGTTTATCACATTAAAACCACAACACAATAAATTAATTATTCCAACTTATTTATTCCATTTAAAATAAGAAGTATAAAAACTATTTTTTTAGCATTTTTATTAATTAATCATCACATTTCTTTTCAGATCTGTAAATTTTTATTAGGAAAATGTGTGAAAAAGTGCTTGTTTTTCTATGTACAATATCATTTGCGATATTCTAGCTTGCAGTAGTTTAAAGGAATTTAATGAAGCAAAATCTAAATAGTCGAGAGACTCGGTTTTTGCAAATGAATTCCATCTATATTTTATATTATAATAACATTTTAGAGATTATTTATTTATAACTCATATTTAGCGGATGTACGGTACTACAAGATGTACTACAAGATAATATAAAAAGCGTGTTCCATGGTATTTTTTTTAGTAAAATTCACTACATAGTCAATTTGAAACCGTTTTTTATTCAGATTACCAGCAGCGTAACCTGACAAGAGACAGAAACAATTTCAATATTTTTATTCAAATGAGTCACACGCATTGAAGGCATGTTTGCAAACTTAACACGAGCGCTGACGATCAGGCATTGACGTCAAAGGCCGGCCGAGCAGACAACGAAAACACAACTATTTGTACTTTACACATTATCAGTGATTCAATGCCGAGTTTTTATTATTCGCTGTTTAATTAGGCACGTTGTATTTGTTCAATGTTTCGGAGCAGTTATATAAACACGTGCGCGGTGGCCGAGGCGCGGGCGTCTGCACTATCTTTATGGCAGCAAACATTAATGTTTTTTATTTTATCAAGGCTCGCTCTCTGAGGTCTGCGTTCATATATGAACATGATACGCTATCAACCCTTAGGCTATGTTTACACGTTCTAATGGAAGACGTCACACCGAACTGTTGGAACGTATATACACGTAGTACATGTAGTCTGAAGAAAAGTTGTTTGAGATGATGATACATTCCAACTTGTGTTTTTCAGGCCTGTTGGCACAGATGGTAGTGATCCTGACTTGTGCGCCAAAGGTCGTTTCGGGTTCAATCTACACCCAGGACAAATATTTATATGATGATATTTGTTTTTTCTATGTCTGGGTGTTAAATATATGTATTTAAGTAGTATATTCGTCTGTTGTTTGATGTCTGAATTAAGCGACTTATCACGGAATCACTACTAGTCAAAAATCAAATGTCTCAGCAGTCACGCGAGATTTCAGCATCGAGACAGAATCAGCATTTTGCTGTTTTTAAAGGATTGCACTACTGTTGTGCTACCGAACCTTTCATCGAATGTTTCCTAGTGTGATATTTGAGCTGCAAAGTCATCGCCTTCTATACAATGTTATAGGTAATTAAAAACCAATAAATACCCGAATGTCATACGTTTACAAGTTTAAAACAATCTAGAAGAAATCGTTAATTAACGCTGCTCTTTCGTAAATATATTATTTTCTAATAATTTTGTATTTTAAGCAAACGAGCAAACGAGTTACGAGATAGTTATTAATCAGCATCTTTCATGAATCTTGAAACACCAAAGAAATCACAAGAGCGTTGCCATGAAGAAGAAGAAAATAGTCTTTGCTCTTAGAGGTTCCTAGGTCGTGATTGTTTGAACAGATGAACAGTCCGAGCAAATAAATAGCTTTGAAACCGTATAATGTTTGACCGCCATCCAGCAAAATGGTAGGAATGGTATGAATGCCAATTGCGAGTGGTACGATGTAGAAACATGGCTGCAACAAGTATATCGAACAACTTCGGAAATGTTCCGGGGAATGCCCCTTGGTATATATAGTACAATACATTATCGCTAACGACTCGAGCAACTCTATGCTTATTTCGGTTGGATGGAAGAAATTGATAGTGGGTCGCAGTAGCCCAGAGATGGCAGCAGTATCATGGTAGATATGAATAAGATCTATGCTAGATAAGGTATATTAGAGCGTCCATATGATGCTGTGACGCTTACTATCACGCGGACTGTGTGCTTTTTTATCAACCTGGCATAAAAAGAAAAAATAAGGGGCATGAGCTGTGCCTTGTAAATATTGAGGCGATGAGTTGGGAGGAAATACTGCGCCGCTCACCGCACACCCAGTTTCTTGGTATTTACAATATACCTATACCAAGTAATAGTATAAAAAGGAATAGTTGTATTTGTTTTGTGCCTGGGTGTTATTGATATGTCAAGTTTCATATTTATAACTCCTCCATTGCCTGATATCCATGACATAGTGCTCAAAGCTACTTATCTCGGAGTACATCAACGTTTGAGATGTCGCGAGAATTTATTATTAATATTCAAAAATTTAAAAGGAGTTCATAATGTATATTATTGTTATTACATTATCCATCTCATATTTAATTAACTAGAATCGCCACTTTTCTTGCTAATTTTGTAGGAACAGCTTGAATAGGAAAATAGATGCTCAGTATTAGACTACATGGCAGCTAAATATTTTTCTAGAATATTATCACTTTAATAAAGGCAAAGTCTGTCTGTCTTTATTAAAGTGGACGGGTACTGACAGAATAGTAGTTCCTCCTATACCAGATATCGTAACAGGCGACCTCGGTCATAGAACCGCCAGATGGCGGTATATTCTTCTGTCACAGTGTAGCACAAATGCTCAAATACGACTAGGACAGGCAGCAGCACTCCCGTCGCGAAGCTATTTTCTGTTGTTGACACGCCTGCCCAGCCTGGAAATTATTGACGGAATTCCCACTTTTTCTTTCATATTTCTATCATGATTACGGTAATGATAAATAAAAATGAATGTAGATATTCAACCGCTGGAAGCACTTTTATAACGATGTGGAAAGTTCTCATAAACAAGGATAGCGAACAAATACAATACAAGAAATGAATACATTTAGAAATATATTTTTATCTTCTCTACAATTTATTATAGATCAATGGCGTCTAGTCTTTTTTGTTATCATTATTATTATTTTAGATGCTACAAAAGCAACACCCTTACACACATAAATTAAGTATTCCTAAAAACAGGTACGCACTCGCCATGTCAATAGTTAACCAAGAAGAGGGCCACGTTTGGGTGGAAAGGATCAAAACGGGATTAGAGGAACGACAACCAATCAAGGGTAACTGGACTGATATACCTACATGAAATAAATAACTTAAAAATGGCCAAACGATTTTCGACTTTCTTTCTACAGGATAAAGCACAAGTTGATTTGCTGCGGAGGTTTATTGATGTTTTGTTTGGAAGGGAGGGAGATGGATGAGGGCGAGGGTGGATGCAACCTCCGCAGACGATCTTACAAGTTAATTGTGTTCCGTGCCTGTACCGGCCTGACTACAAAATAATATCTCAGTACATACAATGTTTCAGTTTATAATGAGAACATGACTGTTTTGTATACTTTCAGTTAATAATAATTACAATGTAATTACTTTAGAGGTTAAAGGTAATATTAACTTGAAAAAATCAACTTGCCTCAAGTTTCAGGCAGGACTTGATCTATCCTTTGATGGGGGAGTACACTTACCGTAATGCTGCCAACACCTTAGTAGACACGTAGACATTTTCTAGCGTTCTTTTTGGGTTAAGAAATCAGCATCATCTCTCAAATTCAAAGTTGACATCTTGATACCATGACGCTAGTGCAGTGTTCCGGCAAGAGTAAGATGCATGTCTCGAACCTGCCTGAATCCTGAGTATTAGAGATAAAATGATTTATTTTCTTCGTGGAAATATTAAACAGGTATGATTTCTGTTTTATTAAATTTAAGCAATTAATTGATTAATCAGTTAAAAGTGCTCGCTGTAAGACTTTTGGACGCCACTATGATAATTAGACGCACATAAGAAAGACGGAGTATTTTCACGAATTACGCATTATGTCTGCTAAAGGTTCATACAATAATAACATTGATTTATTTGCTATTTTATATATAAAAGTATCAAACAAGCCTATTTATAGCTATAGCGTATTACCGCTTCTAAAAATCATGAACATTAAACTCGCACTACAATAAGTATCTTAATAAGTCAAAACGAGTTTCATGTGAAATAAAAAGTACTAAAGCAACTAAATTAAACCCGCACTGAAACCTTAAAGGCTTCTATTTAAATATGTACAACATATAGGCATACCGTGCAAGGCGGTGTAAACAATTCGGTCTCCAGAAGCATATTAATTGAAACACAAAACTAACATGCAAGCTAGACGTAGCGGCGGGCGGGCGCCCTGGGCGGGGCCACAGGGCGGTAAATAAATACAGTGCGCTGAGGATTTATAGCGAACAATACTATACTCGAGATACGTTTCTTTGTGGAAAGCACGTTCTGTAGAATAAGTTTGTTGACTTACTATAGTAGGGTTGGTGCAGGCCGACTCGAGTTACTTTGATTTGAGGATGTTAGCATTCAAGACTATTTATATATTTTAATAGACCCGGTCGGCACACGAGCAGCCAGTCTGCTTAGTAAGGATTACCGCAGCGTATAGACGTTCGTAATATCAAAAGGATATTACTAGCGCGTTGCCAACCTTGCGAGTTGAAGATACCATGACATATTACCCCGTAACTTCACTACCTTTTAAACTGGAACACAGAAATGCGAACACTGCTATTTGGCGGTAGAAATAGGTGAAAGTGAGGTACTAATGTAGACGACCATTTATATGAGGTCTACTTCATGTAAATATAATACTAGGTTTCCGCCCGTGCCTTTGTCTGAGATGTCTATACTTTATATTTCATTACTGAGGACCTCTTGTTATTCGGAGAAGAACTTCTTAACCCGAAGATTTCTTAACCCAAAAAGAACGCTAGAAAATGTCTACGTGTCTACTAAGGTGTTGGCAGCATTACGGTAAGTGTACTCCCCCATCAAAGGATAGATCAAGTCCTGCCTGAAATATATGTTGCTTTTTGACAGCAAACCTGTGCAGAAAACCTTTTCTAGAGGAAAAAAAACCTGTTCTATCTCACGGGAATATATAATTTTGTCTAACTTTTACGCGTTCACCACTGATAATAAAATTACATTTTTAACGTCATAATATATAGTTTTATCACATGAACATGTTTTTGGTATAAAAAATCCTGTGTGGTCGTTCCCGCATGAAATACTAGTACATTTATTTTTATAATTGTAGTGGGATGTATATTCAGGACATTCAGTAAAAGCCATTGCCCACAGTTTTGATCCTCCTTCACTCTTTCCGGAATGACTAAGTGCAGTATGCGTTCAGATAATTCTATAAGAGTTAATAATTTCGGTGTTTTTCCCACAACAAATTGGTGATGTGAAACAATTATGTGACAAATATTGCGATTTGTTCTGGGTCTGGGTGGATATTTGTAATATCTCTGTTGTCTGATTCAATCTGTAAATTGTTGAGCTTATCACGTAGAATGTTATTTATGTAAAATGCAAAGAGAGCGCATCGTTACCGCAGAATCGCATTAAGCCGAATACAAGCGAACCCGTCGGAAATTTCTTGGAAAGGCTTATTCTAACTGTCGATGCGCCATGCCTGTTATGATGATAAACAGATCACTTTAAATGGTCGCCTGCTTGGTGACTGCATGGCCGCTAAACTGATGAGGTAGAGAGTATAACATCAGGCCACTGTAGACTAATGTAACGGTAATTAACACGCGGTAAAAAAAAATTACATACATAAAAAAATCGTGGTACAGTGTGTATGTGGAATGAACTTCTAAACTACTAAACCAATTATAATCAAATTTTGCTTACTTATCATCACGGACATTGAAAGTCCTCTGCTGGACAAAGGCCTCCCCAAGAAAGAGGGAATTTTGCCCATAATTGCCGCGCTGGGCAAGAGTGTTGGCAATCTTGGAGCGCAGCTCTCGCGGTGAGGATGCTGCTGCCCATCCTCACCCTACGCATTTGAGTTACACTGTCTCGGATGGATATACCGCCATCTGTCGGTTCTGGTACCTTAATCGACACCTCACGGCAACTTTATAAATTTCAGAGATAGAATATTTAATATCTCAATTTATAGCCGAAATATTTTTACATAATACCTCCATATAAGTATAGTCAATAATCAGATAGTACAACGTCTATCGGGTTAGCTTAGGTTACTTCTTCAAATATTGCAATCGTCATCATTATCAGGGCAGCCGTAGAATGTTCGCTGCTAGACATAAGCCTACACAAGAAAGGAGGCAATTTTGTCCAAAATTGTCGCGCTGGGTTGACGTGATGGTAAACACAGAGTTTAGCTTCATGGCGGGAAATGCTTCGGTGTTTTAATTGAGTATACCATTATCTGTAGATTTTGGTACTTTATCGGTAATATTTTATTCTGTCGTTTCTCTACGGCGAATCACTCTGTTCATTTTAATTGAAATTTAATTTAATAAAATAAGTGACTCGACTTCAAGCATGATATCAAAGAGTGACTTCGTCTGCCACAGGTTATAGAGGTTTAACTTTGTAAAAACTCTTTGGCATTAAAATAAATATTGGTTATTTTTAAGCTATAACATATGATGCATATGACAAACAAACACTATTTCGTAAATCGCATATATGTAGTATAACGTTAAATTTGTTTGAAAGACATTACATTTATTTCAAAGCAGTTACTGCGTCTAATATTATTAATTAATTACAAAATTCAATTTACACTATTACCTTTCTTTCCATCCGGCTGAAGACTATGCCTATATTTATTATATTAAAAAATATAAGCAAATAAGAAATTGTCTATTTTTTGTTCAGAATTGTGTAGTTCAACATTGGAATGTATTTTAAAACTACATAAACAGACCTAATTCCCCTATTTATGATAGGTGATATCAGAAGGTTCGAGAGGAGGGAACTGAAATCAAGGGGGTGGGAAGGGTGAGGTTCGGGGGGAATGAAGATTTACGATGGAGGCATAACGAGCGCTAGATGAGGCGTAAAGAAGCCCAATTCCGGTTATTATACCGTATATGTATACAGTATAGCTTATATACTGGAGTAATTTTATGCTCCGCTTTTGTGCCAATGAAATTTTGGCTTTGGGGTATTACGTTTAAAGTTGCCCTTTATTAGGTTGCTTTAGGAATTACGCATCAGAACAACACAAATAGGTTGAGGATATTACTGAAATTATTAAATCTCAAAATATCTATAGTAAAATTGAGAATCACATCATATGACTAGTACTACTTTACAAACACCTAAACACATCATCATCATACCAGCTATTGAAAGTCCACTGTTGTCATTAACAAAACAACATAGTCAGCGAGTCAAATGACATATAATTCAGAATAAAACTATACACCCCTAAAATGGATATGTTATTGTGCGTTTGAGACAAATAAATTCAATAACTACTCAAATCATATCAATAATTATTTTATTAGCGGAAAACTACATTATCATCAAATAATATAAACTTTATTTTATGCTATAAACAGTGAGGCACCGGCAGAGTAGAATAATACCTCCGCTATACCAGGTGTCGTAAAGGGCGGCTAAGGTAGCAGAACCGACAGATGGCAATATATCAAATGCATAGGGAAGGGATGAGCAGCAGCATCCCCGTCGCGAAAGCTGCTCTCTGCGATTGGCAACACTCTTGCCCAGTACGGAAATTTATTACCAGAATTCCTCCTATCTTGGGGAGGCCTACGTCCAACAGTGGACATCCAATGGCTATTATGATGATTATTTTATTAATGATGATTTTCTGTATTTTGATGGTAACAGGAACTACGCAAGTAAAAATGCGACACCCTGCTAGTCGTAAATAAATATATTTTTTTATAAGACCAGGTCGACAAACAAGCATACATAATGTTACAAGGACATCACTAACGCACTATCAATCATGTGACTTGAGGATATTATGCCACATTACCCAGTAAATTCACTGCCTCTCTAACCCTTCAGACTGAAACACACCACTGACCGCTATTTGGCGGTAGAAATAGATAGGATAGAATGAGGTACTAAAGCAGGTGACATTTTGTATGAGATCTACCTCATATAATAAAAACAATACGAAGACCATTTACAAGTAGGTACGACATTCATCAATTCATAATAAATACAATCTTCAAACTTCCACGGCGCCCCAGTAATACAAAATGGTGGCGTGTAGTTATCAGAAGGGTTGCAGTAGACACGTAACTAATTTATGGATTAAGCACATTTGCAAAATGTAATTTGTATTCATTAAAACACCGCGCTGGTACGTGCGGTGTTTTTAAACGGCTTTTATTTCTTACTGCGGCGTTGGGCATGAGTTGCAACACATAAATATACATTAATTTAGATGTAATGCTCGGGAATGACTGAGACACAGAGAGATGTAACTTAAGTGTGAGATACGCATGCATTAGACTAGGTTTTAACCCGAGACTGTGCAGGACTACACATTACATTGCGTCCCGCTAGAGATTTTTCTGGATACAAAAATCCTGTTGTCTCTAGGCTACAAGCCATTAACATGCCAAGTTACAATCAATGTCATAAGTTACAACAATGTCGGTGGAAGTATACTAATAAATAGACAAGCACTTCTTCGTCATCATTTGACCGGCCCGAAGTAATCCTATCCTATAATAGTGGTAGTAATCCTATCTTATGCGCCAAGGACCGTGGCTCGATACCCACCCAGGAAAAACATTTATATGATGATATATGTGTTTGTTTTGTGTCTAGGTGTTAAAAATTTATATTTGAGTAGTATATTTGTGATGTGTTGCCCGTAACACAAGTGCTTTTTGCATTGACCTGACTCTGAACTAAGTCCCTTAGACTTAGTTCAGAGTCAGGTCAATGACTGATGAGATGTGGTGTGAATGTTATTTAATAACACACAGCATTACAACAGCATCCCTTCCACTGCTGGACATAGGCCGATGTGATTTCCAATGGGACCGTTTGCATGATGCGGACTCTGTCCAACGTGATCCTGCAGTTTTAGTCAGATCGTCCGTCGACCTTGCGGGAGGGCGTCCTTCATAGCGGTCTCTTGTCCAGAAGCCTACAGCATTTTCGTATTCATAATATTAGTGAGGATTATTCAAGAGCACCCGATACATCAATCAAATCAAATAAAAATATTCTTTATTCAGGTAGGCCCATTACATGCACTTTTACAATCATCATATATAATAAATAGAACAATTTCAATTAGGTGTACTAAATTTGTCATCAGGGTCATCAGTATTATATTCATAATGCTGATGACCCTGATGACCCGACGGAATTATTAGAATCATCTAACATTTAAATAAGCCTACCTTATACTTAATTGTCAGTACTAGGCCGGCCTTGAAAACTAAGTTTACTGCTAGTTCATCACACGAGCCACCAGAAAGGAACCTACAAGATAAACTGTTTGTGATGAGGCTCCATTATTACTAAATAGTTAGTGTTAATGGAACCCCTAACGGAGTCGGCGCTAACAAACCGTTGTCTTAAAGCTAGGTTAGAGCAATTCAATCCCAGTTTTATCAATAATATCATCTTTAACACTATAATTAGAAATAAACTCACTCTTTACGTAATTTCTCAATTTATTTATCGGAATGTGCGATATATTCCCTTTGCTTTTGCCCCTGCCTTTGAAGTTATTTTATGGAAGTAGGCACCGCGAGCTTATATTTATTTCTCGTATTAACTTTATGTATGTCACAGCTTTTCTTAAACATGCATGTTTTTTTATTATACGTGTTTTAGAAGATATACATAATGTTTTCATATACATACTGATATAGAAAATAAACAAAAGACAGAAATGAATAAACGGGCCCAATGGCGCAGATGGTAGTGATCTTATCTTATGCGCCAAAGTGCGTGGGTTCGGTTCCTACCGAGAACAAATATTTATATGATGATATTTGTGTTTGTTCTGTGTCTAGGTGTTAAATATATGTGTTCTAGTAGTATATTTGTGATTCCTCTGTTGTCTAAAGTCCGTAACACAAGTGCTTTAATTGACATACCACGGAGTCAGGTCAATGTATGAGAGGTTGTGGGAATTTATTTGTGATTTGAAAAAATAATAATAATAAGAAATCTAATAACAGAACGCTTACCTTCGATACATATTTAAACACACGTAATTTTTTCGCTGGGATCACTAATTGTAGATTTTCATTTGATTTGATCGTGATATCTAGCGTAGATCTAGCCTTAATATTCACTAATATCTTTATGTGCGTGAGTTTAGAGAGACTACACCAGACGATTTAAAATATCTTCGATTATTAACTGTTTTTTAAGGTTCCTTCCATGAGTTCGACCTCACGTCAAAGTAAATAGTTACAACTTCCAATCAATCAGGATAATGTACTATTTTTATAATTGTATTATTAACGTTAATCGTCTAAGAAACGGACTATTTAAAAACAATTGACTACTGATCGGTCACCACCACGAGCAATTAGTAATTTATTTCCCCAATTATTTAAATAAATTTCCCAAGACTATTCTTAGTTGCGCATGCGTGAGGTACCGGCAGAGCAGAATAGTACTTCTGTACCAGGTGTTTTAGAGGCGATTAAGGTACCAGAACAGAGAGATAGCGATATATCCATCCGAAACAGTCCCGCTCACCGCACCGGACGGCGATAGACAGCAGCATTCTCGTCGCGAAAGCTGCGCTCTGCGATTTTCAGCAGATCAGATAGCCTGTCACCGTAGGGATATTCCGGTTGCCGGTTCTTGTTTTCGATTTGAGAATATTACGCTTATTATTTATTTTTATTTTTTTGACTATCATAAGTGCTTATGATAAAAAATAAATAAATATAGGCGACATCAGTCTTTAGTTCTTGTTCAATAATATACTCATTTTATTATTATTTTAATTAATTTAATTACCTAAAATACTACTCCGTAATTAGTAGTAATGTATCTTTCTATGGTGTCTGTCTAATGGAATGAACTCAAAGACTACTAAGGTGTCATTTTACGCAGTATATACCTAGCTACAATTAACAGCAAAACCAAATAGTTTAGCGGCATACAGTATTAATTAAGTCTATATTTAACTCATAAATTATAAACTATGTAGATTAATTTCGAAAAAAAATCAAGTACAGTTTTACTTACAATTAGGCTAAAGTTACCTTTCAAAAATGCACATACTGAAAAGATTTTTTAATATTTTTATGTTTGAGTTAGTCGTCAGAAACGACGATCTCAGTCATTTATTTATCACAATTATTTATGTTTTGTCCAAAGATACTAAAATATAAGAATAGGTCTTAAATACACTCAAACACACACACAGAAAAAACAATTTAATTAAGAGTTTTGCTAGTGCATACCTGTGAAAAAATAGAAATTAAGCTGTATTGCACGATAATCAAATACATTATAAAATTTGTCTAACAATTCCGCGTTCACTACTCAAAATGGTCGGTTCGGTTTCTTCAACTTTTTCAACGGTTCGATTACCTCATAATACTAATATTTGTATACATGTTGATTCCTTATTTAGTAAATAAATAGTTAATGATTTAAATGGAAACGGAAAAATGATTTGTTTGGGATCTAAATCTAACTGTGCGCCAAATTTCATTTAGATCCGTTCAACCGACTTGATTGAGTAACAAACGTTGCATAATCGAACTTTAGGGTGTGCCTATACTGATGACCTGCATAGTCCAGTATAATTGCATGGGTTATAACGTTTACCGAGTATCTCTTTTGTTGCTGGTCTATTACATTATTAATAATGCTACGTCTCTTATGTGAATATTTTTATCTAGTAAAACTAGCGCTTGTTTTGTTATGAATCAATTAAATCAAGATTAATAAACATACATACTTGCGACAACAACATTAGTAATGTTTGTAAATAAGCAACTTTTGATAGTATTCAAAGTGCAGTGAGTTCTCAAAAGTTTAAAAAAATACTTTAGTAGGATGACGTTTCTTACTGATTTTGCCCTTTCTTCGATGAAGCTTTTAGTTTAGGAAGTCATTATCAATGAGTTACAAATGACGAAGGAAGCCATTAAGAGAAACAACGATGGGGCATAAACTCAATGAAAGTATTTTTAAAATTACGCGTTTACTGTTCTAAATAAAATTACTTATTTAACGGTTTTAAAACCATAATTTTTTTTATGACGTTATAACCTCTTTGTTTTTTTCTTTATTATATAACTTGGTTAGACGTATAAATTAGGATGCAAAGTATCATAATAGCAATATAAAAATAAATATATTTTTATAAATACTAAAAAAAAGTGTTTTAAATGTATAGATTTGAAATAAATACATAAACTATATATATATATATATAATAATAATAATAAACAACTTTATTTAAAAGATAATCTTCTGGCATTATAATTTAAATATGATTTCTGGTCTATAATTGCCCCAGCTGGCTCGGATATAATTTAATCTGAAGGTCCAATTATTGATGAGTTTTTCCAACATTTGTGGCCATATATCGGCATTATTGCAGTGAATGTTGTTCCAAGTAGTCAATCGTTTCAAGCTTATCGGCGTAGATTATCGACTTCACATATCTTTACAGAAAAGAGTCAAGCGGCGTTACATCTTACAATCTTGGAGGCCCATTCACGCATCAAAAACGAGAAATTATATACTTACCAAACGTTTCCTTTAATATATCAATTGTGGCAAGAGCTGTGTGACATGTTGCACAGTATTGTTGTTATCAAAACTCCTGCACATCATGGTTGTTCTATTGATGAACGAATAAGTCAGTAACAATCACTCTATAGCGGTAACCATTGACTGTAACGTTCATACCAGCATCATTTTTAAGAAGTACGAACCATACTGTCTCCAAATACGGCAGTTTTGTTTAGAGACGTATACATTCAAACAAAAGCGAGTTTCTCCGCGAAACAGAATTCGCCTATGAAAATAGAGGTAAAATGGACCCATTATCCGAATCATGCTTAATTCTTGTCCGAGTTGGATTTTGTAAGCACGTAAAACATGATCTTTCCGCAAAACCTCCCAGAAAGTGGATAGATACATATTCAGTTCCTGTGCACGACAGTGGATTGACTGATTCGTGTCTTTCTCTACGGTACGATCTACAACAGCAATGATTTCTTGTGTACGCACTTACGAGACGTGGTGCGAAAACGTTCTATAGTTATTTGAATTAATCGTTCTGATAGTCTATTATCATTAACCGTAAAATAGACGTAGTGTGCTATACGTATTTCGAACAATACCATGGCTATCGAAATGAATTTGCACAATTTAGAACCTTTCTTTAGGCCTCAGTCTATTCATGTTGAAATCCCCAACCAAACTAAACATAAATGACTTAACAACTGACAAAATGGCCGCCATTTAAAAAAGTATGGCAACCTTTAACTTCTATACCTCTAAAAATCAAGCTATAAATTAAGAAATTTAGTTTAACAGGACAAATAGGAGAAGATATTGAAAACCGTTACACAAAGCGTAGGTAGATAATTTGACCGCATTTGCCTTACTGAAACAACATTTTACTCGAAACAAATTCACGTTGAAATAATTCACAGCATTATTTGTCTTTCCACGAATTGTGTATCAAAGTAAATTTAAACAACGCAAGAGCAAAATCAAATGAACCTCCTTCAGTGGGGGCGCCATCGGCGCGCGTCGCCTCACTTTATTGTGCTGTCGTTCAAACGCGACAGAACCTAATAGAATTAAATTGGGAGAAGGCGATGCTCTGTTATGTGGAAAATAATAACACGAAACATTGTTATCTGTGGAGTTTTCACGCGCCGATGGCAGGGGTCGCTAGCACCGCTAATGGAAATCCGGACAATGATAATCTGTTTTCTACACCATTAATCCTGGTCTAAGTCTGGGCACAATCTGCGGCTCCGTCTGCTGTTACTCCAGTTTTATGCCCTCGTTAAGGCCCGCAATTTGTGGAGTCGAGCTGTTAAGGTCGCCCCTTCTCCCAAATCCTAATTCAGAGCGTGGACTTTCTTAATCTTACGATATCGAGCTCGACGTAATTGTTTCAAAATTGTTACCCGGATAGTGCGAGCAGAGTTAATTGGCAACGCCTGAGTGTGCTTCGCTGGGAGTTCATTAGGATATTTAATTGTTATCGTGGAGAGATACGGCAGAGGGCAACATAAGCGACAGTTTAAGCTGTTTACATTTAAAATAATAACTGTTTCAATTAAAGTGTATTTATAATAATGATTTATAGCTGTTTAATAACTAGATAACTAATTTGTTGTGACTTTTATTGCCTGATGATAACATAATTACATTATAAAATTAATAACTCATCAATTACTTTCAGTGAAAATATTAGTAACTAGATAGCAAAAGCTTATGTAATCACTTTTTAACTGTCATCCGTGTTTAAAGTAACAGATTTTAAATACTGCTTCGAACGGAGTTATATTTTTATTCAATTTACGCGCCCAATAAAACTACTTTTTAATAGATTTAAAATGTGGTTTATGTATATTTTTACATATTATAGTGTAGTTTTACATATGCTCAATATTTCGTGCAGTTAAGATTAACAAACATGTTGTGTAATGATTGGAACGTACATAAGTACCTATGCGAAACGATGAACAGAAAAAAATTGTGTTACATAAACTTCGTTTTAGAGCCATTAAAAATAGTTTGTATGAAGGTATGATTAATTCTCAATGGTGTAACATTTAATTGATCAATCGTTTAAAATTAAATTTGTAACCGATATTGTGGCATTTTTATACTGTATGATTATGCAAACAATGACGTGTTTAAAATTGCTCGACATTTAATTTATATTATGAGAAAAGATACTGCAAAAACGCCTAATAGATATTAAGAAATTCTTATAAGAAACTGTGTAACCTAAGTTTGTTATTGTTTTTCATATTCATTATTGTTGTGTCAAGACAGTTGCTTACTTGTAACATTCGACTTTCAGTATGCAATCCTACTATAAACCCGAAAGTTTGTATGAATGGATGTGTGGATGTTTGTTATTCTTTCACGCTGAAACACCTACACAAATCGGGATGATATTAGTCCCAGAGATTATTGATAGCCTAGAATTGTTATTCTAAGTTATTTCGAGGCTAAAAGTATGCTATTCTTTATATGATACTTATGGCCTCGAAAAAATGTTCCTGTAGGATTTTTCGGGGGATATTAATTTTCTTGAAATCATCTACACTTTTTTGTGCACAGTTTAGCTGCCAGAAAGTGACATAGACTTCTTCCAAGAAAAAAAATAGTTCTTTAGATGTAAAGTAAAGAACTCGCGGTCTAAGTCGCGGGTATATAACTACTCTTAGTGAGCTAACATTGAGAGATGGCGTTGACTTTCAGTCTAAACAGACATTTATTTTGCTATGCTATAAATTATTGCTTATACTACCGACATCCTAACAGATATGCTAGAATGTCAATAGCATAAATCACCAGAAATAATTTCTTAAAGTTTCACCAGAAAAGTGCGGAATTTCGTCCTGTCTGTCCGTCCGCCCGTCTGTCCGCAGCTTAACTCAGAGACTCTTTGTACACAAAGCAACAGATCAACCTACACATACATAGATACATACATTACGCCTGTGTTCCATCAGGGTGGATGGAGACTATGGATCTCCACTTGTTACGATCTTTGGATACCTCCCTCGCTTCCCTTAGTTGCATTAGTCCTTTCATACACGCTCGTTTATTCTTGATACTACTTGGTACCGACCTGGCCCTTCTTTAATACCTCTGCTACTTGGTTAAGATATATTCGCCCTGGTCGTCCTACACCAACTCTTCAATTCACTTCCTCTCTATATATTTATGCAGTCATTCTATTTTCATCCGTCCTTTCTTCATGTCCAAACCATTTCAACATTCCTTTCTCTATTACCACAACATCATCTTTTACACCACATTTATCTCTTATAATACAATTCTTTAATCTATATTTAAAACTCACACCATACATACTTCGATGTGCCCTCAATTTAGCAGTTTTTATTCTACTCGCGTTCTTCTTCTGCCATAACCAACATTCACAACCATTTGTCAGTGTTGGAACCAATACACTTCTATGAACAGCCTATTCTACCTACACAAATCTGTTGAAATATCGCAATCGATATTAAACTCTAAGAGCAAGTAAGTGATTGAGCTTAAAATTAGTTGTATTATTGTTGGTGCTTTCATATGTTCCATTATCTACAGCTCAATGGTTCTTTCTGGATCTGTAAGAAATTGTACTTATGATCTTACTTTATATTTGAGATCTATAAAAAATACCATCTTCCTGCCTGAATATCCGTCCGCGTATATTTACTTTACATCGCAATCCGCGGAGAAGATTCTCCTATCTTCCTACCTTTTTTCCACTTATCTATATGCAAAATTACATCGAAAACGTTTTATTGACTTAGCTCTGTAAGCGTTACAGAAGGACAGATAAACAAGCATTGAAATTCAAATAACAATAATCATCATTATTAAAACAGCCGCAAAATGGCCATTGTTGGTTTGTTGTTGTTGTTGGTTTTGGTTTTGTTCCCAAAAAAAGGTGGAATTTGGCCTCCATTGCCGCGCTGGGCAGGCTTGAGGCGTGACCGTGTGTTCATATGGGGGGTATCTGCCCGGTTGCATTTCAGCTACACTGCTTCGGGTGGATAAAGCGCCACTTATCACCTCAATCGCCTCTTACGACACCTGGTACAAGGGAAGGTACTATTTTGCTCTACCGGTACTCAGAGGGCATGAAATGTAACACAGTCCCGAAAAAATCATCTTGTGTCAGGTTTGAGGTGGAATTCGAACCTGTATGAAATATGCTCTACCGACATTATAGTATATTACTCGGTGTCACAGTTTCAAATTTACAGTAATCGATAAAAAAGAAATTGTATTACATTATTAATATGCCTAATGCATTGAAAAGTATTATATTTCAAATTAATATTTCAGCGTTTATAAGCAAATTTTCAAATCATAAAACCTATAGTATAATTAAATTAATAATAAATATAAACTATGGCAGCAAAACATGGTCTCTTACCATTGGCGTCATTGGCCAACTGAAAGTAGCTCAACGAGCTAAGGAGAGGGTAATGCTTCTTTGCGCGATCGAATCAGGAGTAAGGAAATTCGTAACAGAACCAAAGTTACCGACATTGCCCGGCGGATTAGTGAATTGAGGTGGCAGTGGGCAGGGCATTTGGTACGCAAAACCTATGGCTGATGGTGTCGTAAGGTTCTGGAATGGAGACGACGTACCGCCAAGCGCAGCATGGGGCGACCACCCGCATGATGGACAGACGATCTGACTAAAACCGCAGGATCGCACTGGACACAACCGGTCCTATTGGATATTACTTGGGGAGGCCTATGTCCAACAGTGGACGTCTTATGGATGATATGATAATGATGATAATAAACTAACACGGCAAGTATTTATACTATATTTGTTTGCATTATAACATATAAAGGCATATAAAAGGAAAACTTTTATAGTAAACGAGAAACGTTTCTCCCATTTTATTACACTATTAAAGTGCTAAATAAAAGTGAACACTGTCACAGACGCATCCATTTCCCATCTAATCTGTGGAGTAACAATGTCGCCAAAGTCAGCGCCCGGCGAGCATAATAAAAACGAAAGTAATCATGCAAATTGGCATAGGAGGAGGAAAGTTGAATTAAAAACCGGGTTTGGTGACGCTTGGGAATGGGAGGGGGCTAGGCGGCGGCGGGGGGAGTTGTCTTAATGACCGCATTGGATGAGCGCCTTAATCCACCCAGTAGCCGTTTCACTCATAGCTGGAATTGTCAACTATTTTTCTATAGACTCAAGGCGGAAAAAATAAGCCATAATCTTTTTGACAGGCGATACAGATGGTAGTGATCCTGTCTCGTGCGCCAAGGGTCGTGAGTTCGATTCCCACCTAGGACAAATATTTAAATGATGATATTTATGATTTTCTGTGTCTGGTTGTTTGTTTATTTGAGTAATACATTTGTGATTCCTCTATTGTCTGATGTCCATAACAGAAGTACTTTAAGCGACTTATCACACAATTTGGCAAATACAACGATGTTTTTGTTTGTTCTGTGTCTAGGTGTTAAATCATCATCATCATCATATCAGCTATTGGAACTTCCTGTACATTTGAGCTGCATATTTCAGATAGATATACCGCCATCTGTCAGCTCTGGTACCTCAGTAGCCTCCAACGAGACCTGGTGCAGTGGTAGGTATGATTCTACTCTACCGATACCTCCGATCTATTATATTTATAATTTCTCTGTTGTCTGATGTCCGTAACACAAGTTTTATCAAGACAGGTCAATGTATAACAATGTTGTACGAATTTATTATTTCATAAACCGACCTGTCCTTATGATAAGTTAACTTAAGTACAATAGTATATAACATAAAAAATACAGATATCATGTATGTGCTGGTGGGAATCGACCTTTCGGGGGTCCATCCCTTTTGACTACGGTAAGGGTCAACGGGTCATAATAACAGCATTTTATCTGGCTATTTTTAAATAGTAAAACAATCTTTTTATTGAACTCTTGATTTGTAGCACAAAAAGTTTAATATACAATAGATGTACATAATTATAAGCATACAGTCCTGATACTACAGCATGTAGACGCTCATAATATCAATAAATATCACAAGGATGTTACTAGCGCATTGCCAACCATATCCCTTGAAGATAGTCTCTACCTAGTAATGTCTCAATCTTCAAACCGAAATACAGCAATGTGAACAATGTGCTATGTGGCTCCCCTCAACGACGGCCACTTAAAGCGAGGTCCGGGTCTTAGAGGCGCCCTTAAGTGATCGAGTGCAGGCATAAGGCCTCTCATAAAAGAGCGGCCTGGCCTCTTTTCCCAGTGACGGAACTGGCGTCAGAATAAATAACTGCTATTCGGCTGTAAAAAGATAAACGATGAAAGCCATTTACTTTCCCATTACATATAATGTTTGTACAAACATAATCCAAGAACGTGTAAACAAAACAAAATAATAGCACCAAAACGTGATACTCTGATAGCTTTTAACAATATCTCTCACAAAATTATCTAGCGCAACGAGTGGACTGTAAAAAGTATGAAACGCTGTGTTTACAACGACCACCAGCACAATAAAACTCAGGTCAACAATAACATCGTGACGCAACAACGCGCAACACGACGCGACATCATCAAATCAACATTTGCAGATTCACGAAGCTTTCCCCGGGAGATTTAGAGGTGGAAGGAAAATAAAAAAGTTCGTAGAGGAATCCCGCTTGATCCCTGTTGCCTTTATGGTAATACCGGGATGCGTGTATTCGACTATTCAATTTATATTTTTTCCCTTCTTATTTCTTTCTCCGCGAAATTATCTATCCTTCGAATTTCGTTTCGCACTGTATTGTATACGAGATTCGATGTATGCGAATAAGGTAGGAGTTTGGTCGAAAATATCTGAGATAACCGCGCCGGATTGGCTTTGTGCCGACTTCAAAGTTTCCTATGTAATATTATGTGTGGGGAAACGGGCGGGATATTGCACTTGTTTGTGCTTCGGTTATGCCGGCAGTGATTGGCCGGCTTGCTGTTTAAATAGATCGTATGAGGTCATAAACTAAAAAAATCATGTTATATTGTTTGTCCGGGGTGAACTTCTTAACTACTGAAGTGTTAAATTTCATCAATTATTGCTTACTGTGTGTGTGTACAGTTCGATCTAACTTGGGAGATAGGATAGTTTATATCTCAATTTATAGACACAATATATTTTACATGTTTAACAAATATTGCCGTGAGGTACCGGCAGAGTAGAATAGTATCTCTCTCTGTATCAGTTGTCGTAAGAGACAACTAAGGTACCAGAATCGGCAGATAGCGGGATATCCATCCGAATCAGTGTAGCTCAACTGCACAAAGCGGGTAGGGCAGTAGCATCTCCATCCCGAATGCTGCGTTCTGGGATAGTCAACACGCTTGCCCTTCTCCTCCTCAATTATGGACAAAATTCCTTCTTTCTTGGAAAGGCCTATGCCGAACTATGGACTTTCAATGGCTGATACAATGATGATGGTGATTTAGTTATAGTTAAGACAGGATAAAAATGTTGTGTCCCGTTTTTTGTCCGCGATGAACTCTTAATCTGTAAATCAATATATCTATTTGATTAGACAATTTTTGTAAATTATATGTCAGAGTTGTCGATGAATTCCATGTTGAGATTCTAACTGTATTGAATAGTTTAGGTACTATGCTATACTGTAGTATAACGTATACCTTAGCCCACAGCAATGGGTGGACTGGTAGCAATGTATACGCTGGCCTCTACAGTCATTAGATATCACGGAAGTGGGGAAGCCAAAGCGGATAATAGTTTCGGGAAATTTCCATAGGCGTACATGGAGAAGGGGCTGGGTGGGCCGTGATGCCAAGATGTTAGTCTACCAACTCGAAATGTTAGATCTACATTACGTGTCATCTGCGAGAGTGAATGCGTCATAGCATGTCAGCTGCCAAAAGCTTCGGTACTAATTTGTAAAAAACTAAAGAACTTTTTTCATTCAAATTAACCGATCAAGAAAGACGCGTCAAACCTAATCATAAAGATTGAAACATAATTTAAAACAAACAGAAACGCATTTGGTGCAGTCGTTCTTGGGTAATGAGGGTACGTAAATTTTGAAGATTCATTTATATCAATATATAGAAAAAATAACTTAAAAATAATGACGTAGATGAACCTTATAATAAAAGTAAAAACCATTATATAGTTAATGTAAACAAAAATATTTTCAAAATTTTTTGTAAGAAAATCCTAAGAAAAATCTTATGTTGCTTAACCGTGACTTGTTTATATAAAACCCCTTTCATACTTACCTTATTATCTCATTTCACTTGGTCCGACGTAATTTTTAAGAAACCAAATTTATAGAGATAAAGAATAATAACACAAAACAAAATTCCATTGGTGTAGCAACATGGTTTTTTCTATAAACAGAAGGTTCTCGATTCAATCGAGAGCTGGGACCTGTTCAGGGAATTTAACTTACCCAAAAAAAGGGTCGTAGTTCATTTGTTTATTACATACTTATGCGCTGTTGCCATATAACTCGATAACTTAATTGGTACTATCAGAATCATTTTCTTTCTTAACCCATGTTGTTATTTGAGGTTCTCTGATCTTCTTACAACATTCTTCGAGGCAGTCATATCGTGGAATCCGTAAATTAAAAAAAACAACCATTTAAAAAGAATATATTTTTAACTAAACAGCAATAAATTGACTAAATATTCAATACCGACTAAATTTTAAAAAGAATTTTATTATCTTTAATGTTAGCTAATGCATGAATATGATGCAAAACACATAAGTTTTTAAATTTCCAATCAAATAGATTATGGCATGCTAGAAATTTGACCAGCTATTAGATATGTTGAAGGTCATAGTAAAAGTGAAATAATCAGAAGATAACATACGTTTTTAATATCAAATATTAGTCGATTGAATTGGATTTTTTAATCATCATCGTCACATCAGCCTTTGGAAGCCCACAGCTGGATATAGGCCTTCCCAAAAAAGAGGGAATTATGTCCATAATTTCCGCGCTAAGCTAGCGTGGCAATCGCAGAGCATTGCTTCACGACCGGGATTCTGAATCCTATCTCCGTCCTGTGCATTTGAGCTACTTTGTTATGAATAGATATACCGCCATCTATCGGTTCTGGTATCTCAGTCACCTCTTACGACACCTGCTAAATGGGAAGGTACTATTCTCTATTGTGACTAATTTTAAGAATGTGATGTAATTTGAATGGAACTAAGTCACTCTAAAAGATTAAATTCAAATGAGACTACTACAATAATTATTTTTCTATACCGAACATTTCGAATTTCCCTTTTAAAATGTTCACTTCTAACAAGAAACTGGACGAATTTAATCAACTTCGACAAGCTAGTTTAGTCCTGATGATTACCACTGATAGAACGAATTCAAAAGCGATAAACTTTGTGGACGCATGAAGAAAGTGATCGACGTTTGATAGCAGCTACAGTTTTACCTCACTCTACACTCACTAATTTCTAACGCTAAACATGAACTACATTACCTATTATGACAGACATGAAGACACATTCGACAATGTCTCTATCCGAATTCGATCCTCACCCAGGACAAACCTTTATGTGATAAAAATTTGTATTTGTTCAGTGTCCGAGTGTTAAAAGTTTATATAAGCATTAATACAAGTGTTTTAAACTGCTCATCACGGAATAAGATGTGTGAATATCGTTTGTATATATATACATTGCTGTGTTCCGATTCGAGAGGTGACACGGTAGCGTAATTCTTGAGTAATGTGACATATCTACAGGCCATGTGTTCGAAGACGTGGTAGTGGTCTCCTAGCGATAACACGGGTAGCATAGCTAGTTGCTAGCCTGTAATGTTTACTAATACGCTACGCTATATTATGAAGTAAAAAAATCACGTGCCTTGTATATTATCAGGGTAATAAATCGTTTTGTAATACAAATTACTTAATAAAACACTTGACGTTCACTAGAGCGCCGGCAAACAGGCAAATTTAGAGCTGTTTGCGCTCATGAATAAATCATAAGAACTGAACAACCCCGCCTTTATAATTCTACATAATACATTAAAACGTTACAGATTGCTTTCTACTTTAATAATATCATCTTAATGGGTATTAACATATGTTAGGGATGGCACCTCATAAGCAGGCTGCTTTCCTGCGCCTTTATTGATATACGAATAGAGCTCAGTTTCGAACTCCCGGTAGCTTTATAAAGCATGCAAACTTTTTACATAAATTATGATTTTGTACATAACAAAGTACATTAAAATTAGATACGTGTACCTGTGAACACGAGGTGACAGCGTGACGCAGAATTATTTGTTAATTTCACAAGCACCATTTTCGGTTCATTTTGTTAAGGAATATATATATAAATCTTAATTAAAAGCATCAAAGTAACCAATGTATCCGTATGTAGACTAGCTCGTCTCGGCGACTGTCTTCGTAAACGATTTCAGCAACGTAACATTTAAACAAATTAAGCCACGTTGCCAAACCGAAGGAAAACTTTTGTCGTAACATCAGAAATTTCAGATATAATCGACCATGATATATCTCGGGACACGAAGGAGCCAGTAAAGTATTCAAGTTGTCTCCGTATTCAATATCATTATATCAGATTTATTCAAAACCTAATTTACTCAAAACATAATTCGAGAGGTACCGGCGGAGTAGAATAGCACCTCCTCGTATACCAGGTGTTGTAAGAGGCGACTGAGGTATCGAAACCAATAGATGTTGGTATATCCACACGAAACAGTGCACAGGGCGAGGATGGGCAGCAGCATCCGCGTCGCGAAAGCCGCACTCTGCTATTCCCAACACGCTTGCCCAGCGCGGCAATTATGGGCATAATTCCCCTTAGGCCTATGTCCAGCAGTGGACTTTCATTGGCTGATATGATGATGATGATATCAGATTTAAAAACATAATCAGCAGAGTTGCGTTCATTCTCTTGATAAATAGAGAGAATCTAAACAAAGAGAGTATATTATTATTTATCTAACCTGCAATATACCTACATACTTTACATTTTTATTTTATCTTATGAACGCAGCCTGTAGACTTTTGGATACTACCCATTCTAATATGTCATTTAATTTGGTGACCTTTTACATAATAACGACATAAATATATTGCAGACTTGATTTTACTTAAAGGTGAACAAATGTATTCGTATAGAACTTTCAAAGCTAAATAGTAAAACCATACTCATTCACAATAAATTGCCAATGCCCGCAACTGATTTAGAGAACGACCCGGGAGAACCTTTTAAACATCGAGTGTTTCAGTGCAACGATACAGGCGTTGTTTACTGAGGGGCCCCCAGGGCGGGGGGCCACGGGCAAGATGGCGCCGTCGCCAAGGCAACGGTGCACTCGCTTCCTTAATCGACCGTCGCAGCCTCCCTCCCGTCTCGGGCTCTCATTTATGTATTGTATTGCATTGTGAACCAACTTCCATGTTTCACTATAGGTAGATACGATGCGTTTATGGGCGTAATTTTCCTTTTTATATTGCGAGGCTTTGGTTTCGAATCTGTCGGTGTTTTATTGGTTCATTGTATGCTGGTGTCGTCAAGCTTATGTGATTACGATAAGTCGTCCAGTTTTACCAATTTACTCAAAATATAATTAAAATTAAATGTTGAAAGAAAAGGGAATTCGTTAATCGTTATTATAAGCTTAGTCAGATCACTTTAAATATGACAGGACATCATGTAGTGCTAAAATTCTTATTTGTGAAAAATACTACTCACGTTCTCTATTAAAAATTGTTTACTGAAATAAACATTAACATGACTTAAGAATATAGACTTGAGAACTTGAACACAGTTTTTATTCGTATGAAAACAAGGATTTTGCCCAATGAACAAGATAATTTTACAAATAGCAATTTAATATGTATATGAAATAATAATTAACGGCATATATATTTCAAGTCTTCAATGGATCTGTCAAAAACTTATCCTATATATTGTTTGTGATAAGAGAATAACAAGCATAACGCAGTTATACTTAAAACAATCAACACCATACATTAAATTTGATCCCAATAATGAAAACACTAAGATGCAACACTTTTTTTTTTGTTGGTAGGTACGGGAATTGAACCCCCGGCTTTTACGTCGTAGCCGGTGCTTCTAAAGTCATCGCTATTATTTAAAAACTATCTAAAATCTTACAAATCCCAAAAAATAATCGATAGCTCTCATTTCTCGAGTGATGAAAAACTACCAAAGAAGAGTCGATCATTTTACATAGATATATAAAACAATCACAGGTGTACCGAAATACATATGTATTTGTCAATCATCATCATCATACCAGTCATTGAAAGCCCACTGCTGGACACAGGCCTCCCCGAGATAAGAGGTATTTTGCCCATAATTGCCGCGCTGGGCAAGTGTGTTGGCCATCGCAGAGCGCAGCTTCCGCGACGGGAATGCTGCTGCGCACCCCCGCCCTGTGCATTTGAGCTGCATTGTTTCGGATGGATATACCGCCATCTGTCGGTTCCGGCACCTCTGTCGCCTTTTACGACACCCGGTATAGGGGGAGGTACTATTCTACTCTGTGGGTACATCATAGCATATGTCAATAACACTGCAAAAAACAATCGAAAGATTTCAACATCCACCACAAATATCTACTATTCTCAATTTTATATAAAAACTAATATAAAAACGAGCAAGCCGTTTATAAACGTGTCCATTATACCACATCGACATCTAAAGATGCCATCTCGAAACACACATTAGAGAGGTGACACAAGCACCTATATAAAGATACTGTGACCGCGAGAAAGTCGCGAAGTCCCGCAGTTAGGGAAGATTTGTCGAGACCGTCGGCTAATGCCTCTTGCTTGTAAGTAAAAATTATGATTATCGCCAGGGAAGAGCTGAGCCCTTGATCCTTAACTAACGGCGCGGTCGAGACGGGACTTTCCTTTTCTTAACTATAACTCTTTTTTATTGCCCCTCGGTGCAGTGGCTACTGGATTACCGCACTTACTGATCAGTGAGCTCGAACTCAGTTTATTTACAAATCGCGTGTGGAAGTTACGGGCTTCAGGGTTGGGCTATTGATTATAATTATTTTTTGGCGATACGAGGGCCAATGACTTTAATAATTAATAATAAAGAATAGAATCATATAGCAGAGCTAATAGCTTGGCAAGGGTTAAGCAATAAGTTGCTTATAATCAACAGGGTCCACGTATTGTTTTTGTATGTAAATCATAATTCAGAATAATATTTAATTTTTTTCCCATTTATTTAGTTATCGTTAGTGATTTAAAAATTAGTAATATATTTAGCATGACCCAACAGCGTGTTGCCGTATTTATAAACCTAAGTAATGCATTATTATAATGTTTAAATAATTAATTATGTCATTATTCAAAATTCTTATTATTTATTTGTTTTTTTTATTATGTATTGTAAGTTTGACAGTTATGACTTGGTGGGACTAACATGTCTTCAAGATAAAAGCCCCGGAAGTAATAAAGATAAAAAAGCCTGTATATTGAAACACAAAACTCTTCAAGTTTGCATCTTTTTTTCATAAATATCTTAACTGAACTAAAATTCAATATAAGTTAGAAAACATCCTAGTAAGTAGGAAACGAGAAAACGTTTCTCAAAATCAATAATCGAAGAAGCAAATAGGAAAATTTGTTATTGGAAAAGGTATTTGTGAGCTCAATTACGGCTAAAAGGTGAAAGCTGAAGGGTAGAGCAGTATGGAGTCGTGTCACGCGAGCGAGAGTCCAGTGAGCGGGACGATGGCTCGCGTTGAAGTGTTATTCAGAATATGTGAACATCGCGCACGTGGGCAGAGCTGTGGAGACGACAGAATATATTTACTATCATATTTTTTTCTGGTTTTTAGGTCAAGGAGGTAATTGAGATTAATGCAACTGTTTAGAGCGATTACATGGGCGAATTTTAAGCCAATGTATACCACTAGTCTGATGTGTTCAGATATGGTAATAAAATAATACAAAGGTTCATAGAGTTTATGAAACTATACTTATCAAAAGGCAAGTTTAGGCATATGTAATGAAATTATTTCAAACGATTTTAATTATATTACTTATCTATATATTATCGTTGTACGTAATGTTATATACTCATTCACATATAGCTTATATATTTTAGTTTGGTTTCTTATAGTTAGATATAATAACAATTTTTTTTATTGTAGATCAAATAGTACAGTTTACAAGCGAATCATGGGATTTATTTAAGCTGCGTTTTGATAACTTATGATGCCATCGAACACAATCTACTTGGAAGACTATGTTCCTATACTATTCACTCCTTCATACATTAAAACTACTCGAAGGCAGTCGGTAAAAATAATATATATGGAAACTCCACAGCGTTGCAGTGCGGAGAGCTACTGGCCGGGCGGGCGGATTTGTTTTATGCCCACCGAAGGCATCGACTTACCGCGCGCTCCAGTCTCCTTAATTTTATTACGGACCCGCGCGGAAACGTCCTAATTGTGTCTCGGGAAAACACCGCACGGACACTGGAAATACCAATTTTGTGCCGACATCCTGGGAAGGCGGTGGCTAGGACGAGTTGTTAGATATGTATTGTTTCTTTATAAGGATGAGATATTTTTGCCAATTTTAGTGATCGGTGTATCTTGCGATTAGATATTTATTTTACATTCATATATACGTGCATGTTTGGTAAAAAAATATATATTTGCAGGTTTAACAAAAATAAATATCTTCGATTTAAAAACCGTAGTTGTTATTTAATTTTATTATTTATTTGTTTATTGTTATTTGGACTTTTTATTAAATAAAGAGTTTTAAAAATCTTTAAGTAACTACTTAAAGATTTCTTAAACTAATGAGCTTATTAGATAGAGCAAACGTACATATAGAGAAATGACGTTTACTTGTTTCCATTTTAGATATATATATTTGTATTCTCATTTTTTGTACCTATTTTAATATATTCTAGTAATGAATAAAGTTTTTTAAGAACTACAATTATTTATTTTGGGTATTAAAAGAATTACAGCTGCCATCTAGTGACTAGTAGTTAAATTCAATTTAACGACATCTTGTGCACAATAGCGTAATCATCTGTGATAAATAAACAACAAATTTTAAACTCAAATACCTTACAATAGAGTTTAAGATTGATTGTAAAATTTAGTCGGTTTTGTTTAGATCCTGTCTTTGTTAGGGTTGTAATTTCATAAATACAATTAAAACATTTGAACATTTCAATTTACTATACTTATAACTCGGCTTTATTATTGCAAAATAAAAAAAAGGTATGTGGTACCGGCTGAGTGGAAGCCCCTTCACCTGTACCAGGGTTTTTTAATGAGTGACTTGTGTATCGAAACTGACAACCGACAATATCAATCTGATGTTTCGGGTTGATATACCAGGTATGCTGTTGCTTATCTTAGCGCTCGCGGTAGAGATGCTGTTGCCCATTCTCACTTTGTGCATTTGAACTACACTCTCTCGTTTGGATATACCGCTATCTGTTGGTTGTGGTACCTTAGTTGCCCCTTAAGACACCTGGTACAGAGGAAGTTTCTATTATATTCGGCCGATACACGGCAAACAGCGTAACTCAAATGTAATACGACAGGAATGGGCAGCTGCATTCTCGTTACAAAGCTTGACTATGTAACAGGAAATTTAACCTAGGGAAGTTCACGGTCATGCAGTGGACAGTCTACAGCTACTTTGATGTTGATAATGAAGACTATAATATCATATGTCATTGAACAGAAAAAAAATTGTTGGTAAGATATTGGGAGATGATAAGAAAAAAATGTCTGTTACAGCAATATATTGTAATAATTGACCAGGTTTAAGCCAATAGTAATGTTTTTTTTATCTGGTATAAGTGTTATGTAACAGCATATATTTGTCTAAAGTACAAAAATAATTATTCATCCTTATAAACTATATAACTATTATTGTATATATCTAAATGAATTATTATATAAGATTAGTTGGGCTAAAAACTATTCAGTTATATCATATTTCTTGTAATACAAGCGAAGACTTTCCTCGTAGAACGCAAATAACCGACTCTTTATAACTGTTATAACATAATTTATTATAGAATGCATTTAAAAGACAGCTAGACATTAACTTGAATAAAAAGTTTAGCTGCACTTAGTTTTTATAAATGATTTATGATCAATATTTGAATTGAACAATTGAACTGGATAAACGATAACTTTATGCAGCACTACACTAATATTATTATGCCCCTACTGTCATTGTTTTCCATCTGCCGTTCACAGTGACTTGACATATGTTTATCAATCAATACGCAATAAACTAACAAGTGAAATTAACGGGTAGTTTAGTATTTTAATAATACAGAAGGCGTCAGACAAAACGGAATAATTTCGAAACTGCACATCAACCGCCAGCGATGACGAACACGTTGGGTGTTTGTCTGCTAATCGCATTCTTTTGTTGTACAAGTAAGTTCTCAATCCGCTTAAAAGTTAATTGAAATTGTAGCCTTGTTATATCTAAATTTCTAGTTTTTCGCGTGTTATGAAGTACTCGATGCAAGAACATGACTGTTCAAACATGTGACTACAGTCCAATGAACCTGTCTAGATAGTTCGAGCGTTTTATTTCTTGTATTGAAATATGCGTACGCGTTAATTTATGAAGTAAAACCGCTGAAAAAATTCCTTATAAAAATTTCCCTAGAAAAATGTGGATAGCACAACATGCTATCTAAAACTATTCCTTTCAATTAATTTCCAATCATACTTTTACGATACGATTCACGATTTTTTTACGTTAAAAGGTAAATAATTGCTCTAATTAATCTTGTAAGATTATCCTCACAATCAATTCTATAAAATTTTGTTATACCAAAATTGGTCCAGTCTATGACATTTTGTTTGTGTTGTGTCTCATGGCATTGTAATTTAATCGAATGTACTTGTGTTTCAAGAGTAGATATAATTTACAACATCTGTTTCAAACATTCAACATTAAATGATAAACATTATATACATAGAAATGCTACTGAAAACATGACACCAGTAGGCACAAATAATAATGGTTCAGTAAAGGAAACTCAATCATGCCAGTGAGCAACACATCCACACCTCAAAGTGACTCACATACATTTTATTTATTCTTTGTTTGTTACCCAGCTGTACATAATATTATCATGTTATTTTATATTAGCCAAGTAATGATGTATAAAGTAATATTGTATTTACTTAATAATTCTGGAGTTACATAAAATTTACCTGAAATTATAATAACTGAATGAAATTAAATTAATAAATAATCACTTATCCCTGTAAACAATGAGTTGTATGGTGATTTATAATTAGGCAGAGGAGCCATTTAACTATTATATATGGTATTATATATGGCCACGGAGAGCCAGCAGAGTAGAATAGTACCATCCTGTACCAGGTGTCATAAGAGGAGACTAAGATACTGAGAAACTCATAGTTCAATAGCTACAGGGTGGAGGGTCAGCAGTATAGTAAAATTCCTCTTTGGACATCCTACATCCAGCAGTGGATTTTCTGCGGCTACTTTGATGTTAGATTAATAATATAATTGGTGTAAGTAAAAGCATTTAATAAGTAAATAGAATTTATTATTCCCTACTTATTATTTATGTTTTTTTTATGGATGTACCTTCTAAATGGTCACATAAAATAAAAATAATTCTTCTCACAAAGCAGTTCAATTCATAAAATAAAAGATTGGCCAATAGACCAATATTATTACCATATATTTGTTAACTTTTTGTGAGAAATTTACATTAAAATAATGTCTTATTAGTTATTCCAGGTGAAGAATCTAGAATAACTCTGTAAATAGTACAATGTGGTTTTGCTATGATGATTCGTTAAAGTTAGAAGTGGTCAAGATATTGCAAATGATAAATCTATGCAATGTATAGTTTCTGACACTTCTTCCAGATCTTTAAAAGATGTAATATAAATCAATATAACAATAAAAAATATATATGCTATGATGCTACTCTGGAATGAGCTTCCGTTGAATATTAAGCAATCCCCAAACAAATTTATCCTGAAATGCTGTCTCCGTACTTTATTTACTGATGCTGCTTCTCTAACTTTATAACCCTATTTCTGATGTACGTTATTTTATGTATATATATACATATATATATATATATTTATATCCTATGCATTTATTGCGTTTATTTATACAAATATGTATGCCACATTTATTTATTTTGTATATATATTGCCTGCATCACTATATATATATATTTTTTTTCAGTTTTGTGTAATGGTTGACTGGGAGATAATGCCATCTGGCATTAAGTCCGCCATTTGTACATTTTGTGCAATAAAGTTAAATAAATAAATAAATGCTATGTGTATATGTCCTAAATGGCTCATCTGAGTGTGTTAAAATTTTATTACTTAATTATATTTAAGGTTCTTGCCCCGATACTCATAAACTGATGTTCTATTGAATCTCAGACATCCATTTTAAGTTAAGTTCAATGTTTATTTCATTTGTAGATATGCACATTACATAACATATAATCAACATATTTTCTGTAATGTGTAGGACATAAGCATTGCCATGACAGCTGATAACCTTTTGAAACTGCATGCTATATTTTCCACTTTTTTGCTACAGATTTGTCGTTAGCTCGACAAGTGCCAAAAGAATGCTCAAATGGTCCTAGTTACTGGTGCCAAGATCTCAGGTGAGTGCAGAAAAATACAATTGCTTTTACATATTTGATTTGTCATTTGTTTAAGGCTATTGTTCATGGGAATCTATTTGGAATAGTGCCCATTGTTTGGAGGACTTGTATGAATATATCCCATTAATTGTTATTCGTGATTTTGTCCACATCAAAGTTTGGCTATTTTTTGTTATTAACTTAAATTATTTTGTTGTTAGGGATTTTTAACTTTATTTATCTGTAAAGAAGATTTGTGACATATACCAGTTTCCAATGTTAGATAAAGGCATACAATGCCACTATAGGTCATTTAGTTACAGTAAACCATTGTATATATCTGTACTATAATTCTGTGTCATAAAATGATACGTGTAATCAAATTTATTGACTCGTAATTGATTTTATTAAAATACAATATCACCAATAATTGTTTAATAATAAATTCCGTATATACTATTCAGTATTCACCTATCCATTCATTAATTTTATAAACTTATTTACCTATTGGTCGGCATGAATGTAACTTAAGCGTATTACCCATATGACATGTCGTTTTTATTGTTTGACAAATGTGTTTGATTCCAATAAACGGCTGTTGTATTTCCTTCGTAATTGATGAGTGTGGATTGGTGATGGCGTTGACTCACTGCCGTTGTGCAGGCGCGGGGCGGACTGCGGTGCTGTGGGACACTGCATCGCCACAGTGTGGGAACACCAGAATGTCGGGGTCAACAGTAATAAGGTGTCTGATAGATTCGTCCGCCTCTTCCGCCAGCTGAAGGATGTAAAGGATCTGATTAATGAGGTATTTGTTTTATGTTTATGTTTTCTTTATTGAATGAACAGTCCGTTGTACACAATTTAAATTAATGTTGGCCGTGACTTCAGTAGCTTGACCACGGAGTGTTATCAGCCAATTCAGTAGATGAAAGATACCGAATATTTTGATTCTATATTTAGAAATTTTTATATTAATGTATAGATTTTACCGAAATCGACAGATGGTATATCCATCTGAAACAGCACTGTTGAAATACTACAGAGTGAGAATGGGCAGCAGCATCCCTGTCGCGAAATTTGGCTCTGCGATTGCCACTATTATCTATTTGGAGACCTATAAAACCTAAGATGTCTTCTAAACAGGATTATCTAGGCCAGCGCGTGTCGTCGGAATGTCACGACGTGTCGTACCCCGCAGTGGCGGCCATTTGCAAGGCCAATACCGCGGAGATGAGCCAGTACCTCTACCACGTGCTGATCTCTCAGACCACACCTGAGACCATGTGCCAGGTCATTGGCATGTGCAACAACCTGAAAGTCGACAAGTTGCTCTCCAGCAAGGTAAGTCTTTTATTAATAGGCTTGTGATAAAATGGTAAGTGGTCATCTAGTATGCATTACGCTTTATGATGCAATACGATGCATTCCTGGAGCTCCTACAAAAGTCACCTGCATTGTTCCTCACCTTATCTGTTTCTACCGCCAAACAGTAGTGTACGCATCCAGTTTGAAATATGAGAGAGGCAGTGAAATGATTGGGTAATTAACCTAATATCTTAAGGTCACAAAGCGTTAGTGACATCAGCAGCATCACCGTCGCGAATGCTGCGCTCTATGATTGCCGAAGGCTTTCCGACCGCGGCAATTATTAGCAAAATTGTCCTTCCTTGGGGTGGCCTATGTCCAGCAGTGGACTTGCATTATGATGATAGTGTTATCCTTGTATTGATACGAGCGTCTATAGGCTGCGGTGACGCTTACTATGAGTATCACGTGAACCTTATGCTTGTTTAACGACTTAGTTATACAAAAAAATCTGTAATATTCACATTGTCTTAATATCATATTAAGATTAAGATGTCACGCTGTCTTCGTAATTCAAAACAAATTTTAAACTGATTTCATAATAATTTTATATTTGATTATTATTTATAGTTTTATAAATGTTTGTCAACGGTATCAAATACATCATTATTATATTTTGTATTATGTACTGTTTGCTTATTGTCTTTTTTTTCACAGAAGAAGGCTGATCTGCCCGACAAACTCAAAAGTGAGTAACTATCAAATAATTTCTAAGAATGATAAATACGAGTTGATGTGATAGGTTGATAAGGTATATAAATTTAAATATCTCTATCGTTGGTACCTATAGAAAATCACATTAATCTGTCTTTATCGAGAATTTACGTAAATTTATTGCTTGTCACATTCATTACATGTAGGTACAAGGTGAAGAAAAATAATAGTTACATGTGACCCCCTTCAAGGACATTGCAATACTTAAGTACTAATTACCAGCTAGCCTAACTAATAATATATAAAATATATCATGTAATTTACAATAACATTAATTATAATAAACTTACATCTAAATTACTACAATATTTGTATTTTTAAATAGACATTAACACAATAGCGCAACATTAACCAATTTGTTAATGTTGTGTTTGTTGTTCAGTAATCCCTACTAATATTATAAATGCGAAAGTAGTTCTGTCTGTCTGTCTGTTACGCTTTCCCGCTTAAACCTCTCAACCGATTTTGATGAAATTTGGCACAGACAATCTCTAGACCCTGAGAAAGGACATGGCTATTTTTTATTCGAAACAAGGGTTGTAAGGGGTCGAGAGGGGGGATGAAAAGTTGTATGGAAGTATCGCTATTTTTAGAGAGAAACTAGAAACTTTAAACTTATTTCGCAGGCCATTGATTCTATATAAATAAACATGACATTCAAAGTTTATATAAGTTAAGGCAAAGTATGGTGCCCAAAAAACTTCCACGCGGACGAAGTCGCGGTCACAGCTAGTTATAAATAAAATGGAAGAGATGTTATTTAGTTTTCTTTATTATTAAACTAACAGGGCGCCGCGGTTTTACTCGCGTACTTCCTGTTACCATCTCAATATAGGGATAAAATATTTCTTGTATTAGTTGCCGTAAGCTACCAGGTGTCGTAAGAGGCAACTAACGACCAGAACGGACAGATCGCGGTATATCTATCCAAAACGGTGTGCATCCACAGGGAGGGGATGGGCTATGTCAAGCTCTGAACTTCCAATGGCTGATATAATGATTATTAATTGATAATAGCTTTCGATTAGTAAAATAATGTTTGCAATGAGTCGAAAATTATTCCATTACAAACACAATAAAATAAATCATGCCACGTTACATTTCTATTTTAGCTGTTTATACTCTGATTTCATGAAATATTATAAAGCCTATGTTACCTATATATATAGTATCAAACAAAAAGGCAATTGAATATTTCCCTTTTATAATATTAGTATTGAGAACAAGTGTCTATGAAGCCGACAAGTTTATATTACCATGTATCAGACATCCTCAAATGACCTGTACGAGTTTATGACAATAATTCTAGTCCAGATTATTAATTACGACTCTTTATAAATAACCCAATAACAAAATGATAATATTTTAGCAGCTTCGCCCGTGCAGATATCTTTCCCATAAAAATACAGTAATAAAATACAGTTTAATTTACTTGCTGACAATGTAGCTAACTATAGTGAAATAACTATTCTGTGTAATTTTTTTCATGTTACTTGCATGCTGTGTTCATCTTTAAATGATTGTACATTTAGACTTAATATTTAGTTATAGACCTCTTACAAAGATAGCCTGCGTTAGTACCTCTCACCTATTTCTACCGCCGAATTAGCAGTTTTCGCATTGTTTTGTTCCGGTTTGAAGGGTGAGAGAGGCAGTGAATACTGACTATCAAATTTACTGTGACACGGTATCTTCAATTCACATTCACGATACGCTAGTGATATCTTTGTGATGTCATGAGCGTCTATAAGCTGCGGTCACGTTTACCATCAGTGGACCGTGTGTTTGTTTGTTGACTTGGTAATAAAAAATAATAGTCCTAAACTTAATGTTTTGATAAATATATCAATCCTGGGTGATCCATTTAAATAAAATGTTAAAGTTATTTTTATATCGCTTTGCTATAATCCATTTGACTAGCGTTTATAGTAAGGTAAACTGAAATCTATATAAATAAAAATGAATCTTCGAAATATATGTACGCCCTTAACCAGCTACACCAAATTTGATAATTATTTTTCTGTTATATTTGTAATTATTAGGAAAGTTTGTATAGAGAAATATGTTTCCTAATAATTGTATAGGTATATGTTTGTATTTGCATAGGTAGGTTGTTTATAAATAACTTTTTTGACGTAAGAAACGAAAAAATTAAACCCAAAATATTAAACACTTCACAAATTTTAAAGAGAAAGATATTGCTTGCTATTTTTCTTTGCTGGTTTGCTCTGGTGTTTCTGGAAATGATGTCAGAGTCGACCAGCTTTCAATGGGATGGACATAAAGGAAGACTGAATAAGAAACATCGGGCCGACATCTTAAAGTCTCATTCGTATACGAATGCCAGTTTTCGCAATCGATTTTAAATACTAAACGTGAGCTATTAAGTTCACAATTGATTGGGAATTTTGTCAGATTACACTTACTTGGTGGTAACGTTTCAATCATAATTCAATTGTGCATTTTTTTACAGACCACTTGGTGGGATCCTCTCACTGCACCTGGGGACCTTCTTACTGGTGCAGCAACTTTACGTGAGTTTCTTCACATATACCATCATAATCATCATATCATCCGAAGGACGTGTGGGCCCCCTATGGATGATATAATATATCATATTCACGCAATATCTTACACGTTGACCTGACTCCTTAGTAAGTCGCCAAAAGCACTGTGTCACTTGTGTTACTCAACAGAGGAATCAGAAATATGATACTCAAATACATACATCTAACACCCAGACACAAGACTAACACAAATAGCATCATATAAATATTTGTCCTGGGTGGGTATCGAACCCACGCCCCTGGCGCATAAGATAGGATCACTACCATCTGCGCCACCGAACCCGTCAATGATAATGATATGATGTGATGTTAAGCAGTGGTGCTTAACATAGTCCTTCATGAGGGATTTCCGGTTTTAGTCAGATCGCAATTTTTCGTATATATTTTTTTTACTAACGTTACTTAATAATTGTAATATTAATTTCCTTGGTGACATTATTTTTAACTTTTAATTTAAATTAACGTGAATCGAAATTATTTGGCTTACAAACTCAAATTCAAAATATACTTCTAATACAATGCACTTTCGGATCGGCTAAATTTAAATATATAAAGAAGTCATTATTTATGTCACTTTAACATTTAATATGCCCATAAGCCTGCAATGTAATGGCACAGTTGCATGCATGCATGCATTGCGTGTTAGAATGGAATATAATATAATGATTTTTATTTATAAGCTATATGTATTGTACATATGGCTTATACCTGGTGTTAAAAAATAAAAACTAAGATCTCCACGCTCTACCGTCTTAGTTGTATGAATATTAGTAAATTCATAAAAATTGTTGACTCTTACAAAATTATATATGTACTGCAAGATATTGATAAACCAGAACATACATTATATAAGAAATAATGAACGTTTAATTTCGTCACATTAGTTAGTTTGTTTAATACTAAATGTGTTCGCAACTTCGTCCGCTTGGAAAGGTGACTGGGCAAACGACAAACTTCCTCACTTTTCTCCGCCCCTCTCCTTTAAGTCTAAACTTCATTAAATTGAAGTATGGGGAATTTCACAAATTGCCCCATTCTCATAGATCCTCCGCTCCTATTAGTCGTAGCTTGATGTTATATAGCTTAAGTTACTTATTATATCAGCTATTTGCCAATAAAAGTCCCATTAAAACCGGTCTAGCCGTTTCCATAGAGTTTCCATAGTTTTCTCAAACAATCAGAAAGACAGACAAAAATGTTATTTTGTTATATGTGCCGTGTACACATTCATATTTATTCATTCAATTTCATTTGTATGTATTGGATGAGTGCAGAAACGAAGTCAACAAATTCACATATTATGTAGTATCACTCGATCTACATAATATTCATTCTATTTTGAAGTTGGTGATTTTTCGTGGCGGAAACAGTACATACCTAAACATCAAATATTTAGTAGTCATAATCTCTCCTGTTCGGAGCTTCCTGGCGCGCTCGTTCTGTGCTGTGTGCTGATACGAAAGGTCGCTCGTATTACACGCTGATACCACTTATCTAAAATTCTAATGTTCCACATAAACATCATTCACTGTAAACATAATACATTGCTTCATTTTTCTATTTCTTTCGAGTAAATCGATACTACTCAATATATGAAGCCGTTAACTTTCCTAACGGCTTTAAAGCATGGTTAATTTAACTTGAGTTTTATGTTTGATGTTCGGTAACCTTTCGGTAAACGTTATCATGTGGCAAAGACGATGGTGTTGATGTTGTCTCAATATCTTTCTCACAAAACATCTCACACATTGATTTGAATCAGAGATATATAACGCATAAAGCATTTTTATTACGCTAACAGAGGAATAACAAACATAATACTTAAATACATATATACATTAGACAGAATAAATACACAAATATTCACTATATTAATGTATATATTCTTGTTCTTCTTTTGTTGTTGAATAAAGTTATTATTATTATATATTCTTGTGCGCTAAGGGTTTTGGGGGTCGATCCCCACCCAGGACAAATATTTGTATCATGATATTTATGTTTGTTCTGTGTCTGGGTGTTGAATATATGTATTTAAGTAGTATACTTGCGGTCCCTCTGTTGTCTGATGTCTGTAACACAATTGCTTTGAGCGACTTACCTCGGAGTCATATCAATGATTGAGATGTTGCGGCATTTTATTTATTATTACAATTGGCCTGTGGAGATTGAATCCACGACCCCTGTCATATAAAATGCGGACACGCGCCAATACTTCTTACATACTTAAGTTGCAGACCTAGATGGTCTTACCGATGCGCCGGGAGATATGCGAGCCATAGCTGATTCTTATTGCGTTATGACTGCGAAAATGCATCTGTTAGTGATACTCCCTTGACTTGACTGGTGACCCGATTTTGATAAAATATCTGGACGGATAGCTTGAATCCTACAATGAGTATAATAGGTTATTTTAGATCTCGTCGTATTACGATATGAAGTGTCAAAAAACTATTGTGACAAAGTCAACTTTTGCGCTATCTAAAAGTACATTGTTATTAAGATCTTCCCAGAAATTGTATTTCTATCATTCTTCACGAATGGACATTAGCTTACACTGGACATTTAAAATTTTACTTTAGCATGTTATGATATATATCCTATGTCTTTTGTGCAGGCGGCATTCGATTCCCAAAAATGATATGCCTCTAGATAAAATTCTTGTATTAAATATGATGTATTCAGATGGTACACCCAGGACTTATGTTCTCCTTTGAACAGCCGAGGTATTCTTCCAACAGTGAGGTTTGTTAAAACAAAAGTAGCTCAGTGTCGATAACCAGTATTGTCTTGCTTATGAAACAATGATTCTGTTGCACAACTCACCGCCAACTCCGAAACGACTCCAATAACCGCTTTAATACCTGCCTACCAATGAAGTGTCTCGAATCAATGATCTTTTAGATTGATTTTTATGGATTATGTAAGTAATCGTATCTAATGAAATACCAATTTGTGCAGAGAGCGCAATGCATATTGTTGAATTCAGATTTACGTGACAATATGTTTTTAAAGATGTAATGATAGGTGACTAGTTAGGACTTTTCCATTGTTTTAAATAATAGCGTTGCAATACTTAAAATTTGCGTAGGTATACGTTTTTTTTATCTTTTAAACAAATATAGTAATGACAATTTTAACAAACTGTTTTTGCAATAAGGTTTAACATAGATTCGAAACCATAAATTATGGACTATTGTGTACTACGTTGACAAATATATAATACCGCGAATCCATCCACGTGGACTTCACCTTTTCTGAAATCCCGCTGAAACTTTTCAGGATAAAATTTAGCCTATTTCTTAAGATTCAAGCTAGCCACATGCCAAATCAAATCGATTGACCGGTCAAGTTTTGAAAGCGAAACATAGTCATGCCTTCGCGCCTTTGACGTATAGACATTGGGCGTGATAGTAATCTTTTTTGTTACAAACCAGTACTGGGCGAGAGTGCACCGCAACAAAACACTGCGTGGAAAGAGTGTGGCCGAAGAGAGATTACCCGGAAGACAATGACAGCGTGTGCACCATCTGTACCGATATGGTGAAGCAAGCGCGCAACCAGCTCCAGTCCAACCAGACTCAGGTATTTTCTTTTGTCTATAATTCACATGTTCAATACTTATATTAAAACTTTTTTATTGCTGCAGTTCAAACGAAACATTAAACAAAAAATAGAGATCAATGAATCTCTTTTAAAGCCGTCAAAAAGGTTTTACCGGTTAATAACAATTTTGTCGGTTTTATTCATATTTTTCTATTTTATTGGGTTATGGAAATACTGAAGGATATACGTAAATACCAAGCGAAGAAATTAAGGAATCTTATATCTATATACACAAAGCAACAGATACACATACACGAATCTGTAAATTTTAAACTCAGTAATAAATTTATGTAGATTGAGAAAACTTGGCAGATTTGTCTAGATTGATAAGTTGCTTTGTGTACATTACATTTGTGTACATACGTTATACGTTTACGCAAGTTCTAGATTTAAGATTTAATGAGTTCGTTTGCAAGGCTCAAAGGTCATCGGCTGTGATTAATTTGTCATATATGATATGATAAGTATATATGTACAATTGTACATATGTAATGCTGTAAACGCTCCATTTTGCATTCTCGGCAATAAGTAGGCGATAACAATTTGTGTCGGTTGTTTGTGAGAACAATGTAGGTACGTATTGTTTTCTGTACGTGTGCGATATCTTTGTGACTGTTGTAAACATTGTGGCTAGGCCACAGTAATCAAAATATATAATCACACTAGCAGTGCCTTCGACTTCGTCCGCGTAGGATAGCGTAGAAAGTGACTGACGGGTTTAGTGACTTTTATGATTTATTTATTTACTTTTAAACGGTTCCTATTTTAAAATAAAATATAAGCTATAGACTTTTTTCGATGAATGAACTATCCAACACTGAAAGAATATTTCAAATCGGACCAGCGCTCCCTGATATTAGCGCAATCAATCAAACAAACAAACCTCAGCTTTATAATATTATATTATTATATTATAGATTATATATTCACACCACATCTCATGGTTGGACCTGACTCATTGTCACAACATCATCTTTTACACTACACCGATCTCTTACCACACTATTCTTTAATCTATCTCTTAAACTCACACCATATATACTTCGAACAAATACATCATATAAATCTATGTCATATAAATGATTTTGCAAATAAAGAAACCTTACGGGTTGAGCAGTCAGTTAAAACGAGTAAGAATTACTCGAGTGTTGTTAAAAATAAGTTTTATTATGCGTAGTGAACGCTCAAAAAATAAATCTCAGAAAACATTATTACAGTATGTACCAGTTTAGTGCATTAGTTAGTTTACTAAAACCACAATCATTTACATGTCGGTAGGAACATAACTCTTGCTATCAAACTAGTTTTCTGAGTCACCAAACGACCCCGAACTCCACGTTTATGAATCAACTATGAATAAGATTATTGTTTATTCTTATTAACTTTGTATTGGCTTTATTATGAATTGGTTATTTGACATTATCTTAGCTCGTGATTAATTAGGCATTGATAAATTCTTTTCCTCTCTCTTTGTTGATTGGTAATGTGAACAATGAAGTGAGACGGTTGTAAAATCGCGTCCCAAAGTCAATGACCGATAACCTTTAACAAGGTGTTACGTGTCGTCACCGTTGGCAGCTTTGTCCCGAGAATGAACCAAATAGTTTGTATACAGAGATAAAAAATACTTAAGCTCTTTAAACTAAAAGCCCTTACGACATCGTACAGGTTTAGATTGTAGATATGGATTATTTTAATTACTGTCCAAACTTTTATTTCTTTAAAACCCTTTAGCGCGGTTCCACCCGCCGTTTAGTTGTAAAACTTTTCTTTTATACTCTTCTACCCACTTAAGCGAAGATTTTCGAAAAAATATTTTACACGTTTTTCATGACTGTCAATGAAGAATCTTTAAATTGAATTTCATTTTAATAACTTTAAAAATAAAGTTTCGTACTAGCCTTTTCACCTCCGTTATACCACCGCCTTCAAGGAGTAAAATTTTCAAATAGCCTTTCTTAGTCTTTCAACGTCCCCTAAGTTTATAAAAGTAATCCCTGTGCAAAATTTCATGTTTCTAACCTCTGTTGTTGGTTTTAGGCCCTACGTTGTCAGTATTTCAGTCAGTCAGACAGCTTCTCCTTCTATATAACTTTATATACTGTAAGCCTACAAGTGTGAATGTTTATAAAGATAAACACTTACACTTTTTTGTAGGCTCACAGACAACTTACATGAGCATGTAGATATACCGACTGGTCCACAAGGAAACAAAAAACATTAAGTATTATACGATAAATAAAATATAGAAAATATAAACTCCATGACAATAAATATAATCGTTATAAAATCCAAATAACAAGTTTCAATCAATATGGAATAATGTCGACCTATTATGGTTTTACACACCCATTTAAAGTGCTTACATTTTTAACGAAAATACTAGCTTAACTTCAAAACGATTTAGCCAAATCAACCTAGTCTACCATATCAGAAACATTATATCCATTACTTTAAAAAAGAACCAGAACCTTAAAAAAACGTTCTTAAATTAATATATAAAAATACTGTGTGAAATGTCTGTTTTATCATATATATTCACCATCATCTCACTGGCCAGTTCCGGTACCTCAATCTCCTCTTACAACATCTACAGTACAGAGGAGTACCTATACTATTCTACTCCGGTAGTACTCCACGGCCTTTGCATGTATTGCTTGTAATAAAATTAACATAAATATTGAAACCGTGAAATTATTAATAAATATACTTACTATAACACTTTATTGTATACCTAAATTTACAAACAATATTTAAATAAAAGTAATACATACCGAAATACATTTAGATTAGACAAGTATTTAATGTTTCGGGCATTATAAGAAAACAGATGTTATTATCTAAAACCTCCTTTTCTTAATCCTTAATCCTTTTCACTTCGGACGATAAAATGCTGGCCTACTGAGACAGTTCCAGATCCATCGTAGAATTTAGTCGCTCTTTATAAGCGTTCCTTGAACTCATCTCGCTCTGCAAGCCTGCCACATCATCAGATCGAAACCGGACTGACGGTCTTAGCTCCAGTGACATCTGTTAGACTAGCTAGCGAAAGACATGACACTATAATACATGCATACAATCAGAGCGTACTTTCGCGACAAGAATGCTGCTTCTCATACCCGCCTATTGCATTTGAGCTACGCTGTTTTGGGTGGGTGTACCGCTATCTGTCGGTTCCAGTATCTTAGTCGCCATTTACAACACCTGGTTCAGGTGTAATTCATCTCTGCCGGTAGCTTTGTTGTGTTAATTAATTAAGAAAATCATATATAATTAATGATTAATTAATATAACAATATATATTAGATAATATTACATTCCGCATAAAATTAACCGTATAGTCTTTTTTTCAGGAACAGCTCAAGGAAGTATTCGAAGGCTCCTGCAAGCTGATGCCGGTGAAGATAATCTCGAAAGAATGCATAAAGCTGGCGGACGACTTCGTACCCGAGCTGGTGGAGACCCTCGCCTCGGAGATGAACCCTCAGCAAGTGTGCTCGGTGGCTGGCCTCTGTAACAACGCTAGGATCGACCGCATCTTGGAAGCTACCGTGAGTTTTCTTTCTATCATGAATTGTTTAAATCTGCGTGTATGTACAGAAATAGAATATAGTTTCTAATTAGTTTGATAGATCTAAACAGTATCCAACGGGTCTATAAAAGTAGATTGTCAAATAGTAGGTACAAATAACAATATGCCGATACTCAAACATACTGGTATTTTTAGCGCCATGTTAGTTTTGGTAAAAAAATATAATAGCAACATATGTACGTGATATTTTACGTGTTGTAGGGGCGGTGTTACTTTTACCCTAAGGGTGTTTTTTGTGTGTCCCTATGACTATGTATTAATTACAAACAACAAACTATAATTATCTATTAGTATTATCGTGCGCGCCAAGGGTCGTGGGTTCGATCCTTACCCACGACAAACATGTATAGGATAAATATTTGTGTCGGTCATCATCAGCGACGGGGAAGCTGCAGCCCACCCCTGCCTCGTAAATTTGAGCTGGTTTTTTTGCATGGATATACGCAATCTGTCGGTTCTGGCACCTTAGTCACCTCTTACGACACCTGATACAGAGGGAGGTACTAGCCTACTCTGCCGGTACCTCACGGCTAGATTGTGTTCTTGTAACACTAGAATATTATGATATAGGAGGTACTAGCGGTTCACCTTGACTTCGTCCATCTATTATCCTGGAAATACTGTTAAGTTACGAGTTTTGAATTGTCTTGTTTAGATTGACGTTGACAATTGACTTCAATTGTTTAACAGAAAAATAAGTGTTGTTTTGATCAAGATCAGTGATCAGATCTCTTCTGCGATGCTAACTAAATGATGAAATGCGACTAAGGTACCGGAACCGATAGGTGGCGGTATATCCATCCGAAAAAGCACTGCTTAAATTATACTAGTTGGGGATAGGCAGAATTATCTACGTCGCGAAGCTACGCTCTGTGATTACCACCACGCCTGCCCAGCGCGGCAATTATGTATAGTAATTCCCCCTATCTTTGGTTGGCCTCTGGCTAACAGTGGATTTTCTATAATAATAGATAGGGCTAATGCGGTGGTTTTGATTTAATTTATATATATAAATTAAACCTTTCGGTTTATATCGGGATGTGTTTACTAGCGCTAACTTCTTTGCTTGATTCGAGTCGACGTGCTTTAGCAACCGAACGCTTGTGTTTACAAACCATAATCGACTTGTAGCAACATTTACCACTATTGTTCTCTTCTCATGTCATGTCATTTGTGGGTATTAAGTAATTTAGACTTAAGAGTCGTTGTCTAATATGGGTACATGCGAAGTGCAAGTTCAACAACAAGAATTTATAAGATCATCATCGCATCAGCCATTGGGAATCCTCTGATGGATATGGGCCTCTCCGAGAAATGGACTGTTTTTTTCCAAAAATTGCCGCGCTAGACAAGCGTGTTGGCAATCGCGAGCGCAACTTTAGCGTAGGGGACGCTGCTGCTCATTCCCGCCCTATGCTTTTGAGCTACAATGTTCCGGATTTATATTCCGTCATCTGTCGATTCTGGTACCTTAGTAGCCTCTTACGCCACCCTGATACAGAGGGAGGTATTATTGTTCCCTGCCGGTACCTCACGGCAAATAATAAGATATAAGCATGAAACATACACAAACAGTTTATATACTAGCTTAAAGGTAAACTTTGCTCATACTTCACTATTTACAATAAGTGCCGTGCTTATACATTTTTTTGTCTAGTTTTATAAAATAACTTAGGTTTTTATAAGGTCAGTTATTTGCTAATAAAAATGTGGCCCTACTGTTTTGAAATGCAGACAGACGAGCTAATAAGCAATAAATAAAAAACATCTAACGAGCCCAATTGCGTATTCGGTAGCGACGCTCTGGTACACAAACAATTGTGTCTGAGTGTTAAAAATATATTTTTATTATTTTTGTAATATCTCTATTATCTGATATCAGAAACACAAACGTCTTAATCTACTTATCATGGAGTCAGTTGAATGTATAAAATATTGTGTAAAGTTTTTAAAAAAAGTCCTAAATATAATGTACTAATATGTGTATTTAGTTAAAAGCTGCCATTTATCATTTGTTAGGTACATAACGAAAGTAAACTGACCTGATTTGCGATTTATTACGTCGTTAAACAATGCGTGAAATCAGAGGCTAAGCTACAAATTTCATGCAATTACCATGGTAATGAGTTCACAGCACATAAAATCGGTGTATTATTATCAAACATTCCAATTAACAGCCATTGTATGCTTAGTTTATTGATTATATAAAGTTTTATTTTAATGTTTAAAATAAAATAAAAAAATAAGTACGTATTCGTAATCAAGAACTATCTTATCTCTCGAGTTGGATCAAACTGTACACAGTATGCAAAATTTTATCTAAATCGGTGCATTGGTTTTGAAGTTCAAACCGGGCAAACAAAATGATACCAATTTTTATGTATGAAAATGGCTTATCTCAGCGAAAAAGGAGGTTTTTAATAGTAAATTATTGAAATGGGGCGTGGAATAAAAAAAAAACAAATCTTTCCTTTTGAGGCTCCGTGCCCAAATAGTAAAATCGGGACCCATATTTCTAAGACTCCGCTGTCCGTCTGTCCGTCTTTTCATCCTAGATGGACATCTAGTCAGTTGTAGCTAGCAAATTGAAAATTTCATTAATGTGTTTCTGTTGCCACTTTAACAACAAATAATAAAAAAATTAAAATAAATTTATAAAAAAGGGCTCTTATACAACAAACGTGATTTTATTTCCATTTTTTTATTTCCATTTGTTTGATATTACTAACGTTTAAAATATTCCCAGTATATATAGTTACAAATACATTGAAAATAAATAATTAAATTTGAGTAAAACAAACATTTTAGATTCCGTGTGGTACCGGCAGAGTAGTATAGTACCGCCCCCCGTACCAGATATCGTAAGAGACGACTGAGGTACCGGAACGGAAAAATGACGGTATATCTAACCAAAGCAGTATAGCTCAAAAGCAACAGGGTAGGCATGGGCAGCAGCGTGATAGCCACTACGCTGGCCCAGCGCGGCAACTATAGGCAAATTCTTTAGGGAGGCCTATGTCCGACATATGCGAGCCCGACTCGCACTTGACTATTTTTTTTATAAATATAAACATAAGGTATGAGTTAAGATAATCGTATTCTTTAACCTCAACAAAACCGTTGCTCTCAATGCGATTGCGTACAATAAGTCCTGGTCTATTAATAAAGATACCATTGCCCTAGACTGTGTGAACCTTGTTGTTGTAAGTATTAACTGAACATAACCGTTTATCAGCACTAATAAATAATATTTATAACGTTTAACGAACTCGTATCACGCTATTTAAAATACTGCGCAGAGGTCACTAGAAACATCTATGTTGGAGATTATATTTGTAATCAATAAATCCTTGCTTTAAATTAATCAATGATTTTCATATATTTTTGAGTACCTACATCTTTATGTTTTCCATATTGCTGGTACGCGCAACTTCCTTTTCGTGAATGTCGGTTTTATGGATGCTATTGGAAATTTTTTATATTCCTTCTTTTGTCACACATTCACCTTACTTCGAGATAAATAGCTTAATTCTTAGACATATTCTCAAAACTCAGACATGGAACGAACACAAATGTTCATGATATAAATGTTTGTTCTGGGTGGCATCAAACCCATGACCCTTGGAGCACAATATAAGATTACTAACGAATGTACTATCGGGCCAGGCTCCATTAGGCTCCATTTACATAATAAAAATATTGTCTCTCACATAGAAACAATATATATACAATAACAATTTAGTCTAAGTTTATTGATCTATGTGAGAAACTGGTATCTGTACTGGGAGATCTGTATTACAGATCACCAGCCTCTTCACTTTCGAATCAGGCGATGAATTACTTAATAATTACATCCTTGCCTTAAGTATGAGTTACAGTAGTTGAAAAAAATATTTTCTATTATAAATTTCAAACAGTTTAATTACTATATTAATTTATAAAGATAGATTTCTTATATATTTTTTTTATTTCAGGAAAAGACAACTACCAAACCAGAAAAAACCGATTCCGATATAGTAGCAGACCGTAAGTTTCATAATTGCTCTTGTTAAACTTTTCTTTAATAAATAAAAACACTAAAAAAATCTCTCACTCAATATATTTTTCAGATCATTTAGTTGGTGCTGCTCGCTGCACTTGGGGACCGTCCTACTGGTGCACAAACTTCAGGTAACAAAATAATATTGTAAAATTGTACTCAATTTCTCTGGAGACTATTCTCGAAGAAAGATTTGTGTTTTTATATAGCGTTTTCGCGGATTTGTTACATAGAACAGCACCAAGCTACATAGAATAGTATAAAAGGGATGTCCTTTTATAGTATACTATGTAATGTACCAAGTACTGTGTTGGTTGTACTGATATGACCCCTGCCAGGAGTTACATTGTTATATAACATTATTATATATGTATATTTATTATCCAATCGTTGCCACCATTTTTTTAAATGCAGGATGCTTCCTCCTGAAACATTGTTAAGAATCATTATTGAACTTTCGATTTATTTGATAAATAATTATGGTTCATGTTCAAGTTGTTTGTTATGTTTTATAAAAATAAAGAAATTTAATTACATTAATCGATTGTTCCCGTCAAGCCTCAAAAAGTAAGTCAGGAGCGAGTTTTTTTGGATAACATTGTATTTTTTTTATGATGCACTAATATCCATGAATTGTGTTCACTTTTCAAATGTAATAAATACAAATGTTATTCGTGGAAAAGTAAATCACAATTATTCATAGGTCGCCGAGTTTCGATTCTAATGAGAGTGTACGTCAGAAGTTACTCTGCTTTAATTTTGCGAACAGCACGGGTCGGGACTGCGGTGCGACCAAGCATTGCGTGCAGACTGTGTGGACGCGCGAAGAAGTGCCCGTCGACTCGGACGACATCTGCAAGATCTGCACCGACATGGTCAAGCAGGCGCGCGACCAGCTGCAGAGCAACGAGACCCAGGTAATACTTTATTTGACGTACTAGCTGTGCCCGCGACTTCGTCCGCGTGGAATAGTTTTTTTTTTGGGTACTTTGAATGTCATGTTTTTTTATATCAAATCAAGGGCTTGAAAAATAAGTTTCAAATTTCTAGCTCCAAAAATAGCGATACTTCCATACAACTTTTCATCCCTCCTTTCGACCGCTCACAACCCTTTTTTCGAATAAAAAATAGCCTATGTCCTCAGGGTCTAAAGATTGTCTGTGCCAAATTTAATCAAAATCGGTTTAGAAAGCGTAACAGACAGACAGACAGAGTTACTTTCGCATTTATAATATTAGTAGGGATAGAAGGCGACGACTGGGATGAGGTCGTTTGCATTGGTACCTCACCCTCGGGACATAAGGTTGGCAACGCTTACTATTATTAACTAGGTCGACAAACAAGCATACAGTCCGCGTAGACGCTCGTAATATCACAAGGATATCGCGAACGCGTTGCCAACCGTGCGGTTTATGGATATTATGCGCCAGTACCCAGTCGCACCGTCATTCCCGCGTGCCCCGCGGGAAAGGCCGCAAGGTTCGCGGGAACGGATCAGGACCGACAGCGATCAACAACGCCTCAGAGGCAAGACCTAGGCTTGTGAGATATTTAAATAGTTCGAAAAGAAAAGGACCGTTGGAGGGGTACGTACTCGAACGCGCGGAGTCCTGCTCTTCAAAATTAATGCGTTTCAGATTCTTGTGTTTGAAAAGTTAGAGAGCGACTGAGGAACGTATTTTTTCAAATGATGCTTTGTTATCGTGGGTTGTCACGATAATTTTCTAATTTTAAATTGTGTCTTTGAAGGAGGAATTAAAGGAGGTGTTCGAAGGCTCCTGCAAGCTGATCCCAATCAAGATAGTGGCGAAAGAATGCATGAAACTCGCAGATGACTTTGTGCCGGAGCTGGTTGAGACGCTCGCGTCGGAGATGAACCCGCAGCAGGTGTGCTCCGTCGCCGGGCTCTGCAACAGCGAGAGGATTGATCAGATGCTCGAAGGCTATGTAAGTTTCGCTCCATATAATGGTATATGGTCCGCTATATATAATGGTAAAATAGAAACCACTTTGGAATGGCTTTTAAACGCTGTATATTTCATCGATACCGTGAGGTACCGGAGGTTGTAATTTTGTTGAACCAAAGTAAAATTTGTTTGTAATCAAATAGGCGAGGTTCTTAGTTGACTTCATTGCAGAACAAAGAGAGAGAATGGCATAAAAATGTAGGAAATACCTTAGACTCGCCCTTATTTTATTACGAACTTCATAAATTAATTTATGCAAAATGTGTAATTAATAAACTATCATTAGAGTATTTTATGACCTTCATATAAAATAGGAAGGTTTAATTTTGTGTTTTCATTTTCGTTTCCTTTTTAACTTTTGTAGAAGACTCAGCTGTCGAAGGTAGTGAGCTGCAACAACTGTCGCCAAACCGTTGGTGTTGCCAGAAAGAAGTTCGACCATTCTACCTACGAAGATTTTCTTCTTAGCCTACTCCAGGTGAGTGTTCTTGGAGACATATAATTTTATTAATATTATCAACCTTGGTAACTTTAAAGTCAGCCTTTAATTACTCTAATTGCTATACTACACTTATTGCTATACTTACACGTCCAGGTAATCTGATACTTATCCCCCAAAGCAGTTTTTGAGTTTATTTGTTACAAAGGCACAAATATACAAACCCCCTTTACATATTTCCTTTTTAGGTAAGTAACTCAGATTTGTTTACATATTTTATATATACTAGTTACACTGGAGTATAGCTTTCTATTAGTAAAAGAACTTTTTCACAAACCTTATTCACAAATCAAGATCAAACATAGTTGCTCTAGCTTCTAATCTAGTTTAGCCTAGATCAGAAGCAAAATTAAAGTTAACTTTAATAAAAAGCTTTATTTATAAAAACATTCGTGGCACATCGTCCGACATGAACTACCTTATTAATACAAATTCAAACATTGTTTTGAGAGATAGGATAGTTTATAGGTTATATGTCGATTTATAGGTGCAATCTTTTTTTTATCTAGTAAATTTTATATTTATATTGTAATTATACATTCGGAATGTAAAACTAAATTTGTATATTCAGAACAAGTTCACACATGACATTGATATCGCCTTTTTTGTGTATTCAACATTTAAAAAAATTAAATCACCCATTAAACAAATATTATCTACGTATCAGGTGTGCCGCAAAATGGACTCACTGTCAGACTCTTGCTCGATGCTGGTGTTCAAGTACTACGAGAACATTCTGGAAGGCGTCCGCAAGGACCTCACGCCGCACAGCGTGTGCCACCTGAGCGGACAGTGCACCTACCGCTTCCACACCCACGATCTCTACACCTTCCCGGCGTCGGCTGTTCAGGGGGCCCCTAACGAGTGAGTACATTTTCACGTCCAAGACTGAGTGATAAGAAAGCCAATTCTTGACTTGAATGTGAAGAATTTTTTAATGTTTTTCTAATATCCCGCTTATAATGAGCTGAATCTTATTCATTAAATAGATGTTTTAGTAATAGATTTTTGACTCTAATAAAGATTCTAACTGATATGTTTAGGGCCAAGAATAGCCTTAACAACGTTTTTCCGTGATTGTTATATTAATACACTACATCTGATAGATGGACCTGACTCCGAGATAAATCGCTTAAAACACCTGTGTTACAGACACTAGACAACAGAGGAATCACAAATATAATACTTAAATGCTTATGTTTAGTACCAAGAACGGAACAAACACACATTAGTTGCATAAATATTTGTCGTGGAACCTACTTAGGAAAACTGCGCCATTGGGCCTCCATTCTTGTTTTATAAACTAAAACTTTAACCTGAGTTTCTTTAATGTAATTAGTATTTAAATTTCACGGAGCCTATGACGCATTTATTAGTTCTCTGATATTCGTAACACAAGTGCATTAATCGACCTATCTCTGAGTAAAGTCAATGAATGAAATGTTATGTGATCTATTGTTTTATTTATATTGGACCTTAATGTCTTGAATACACAACACACAAAAGTGAAAATCATACGATTCAGCTCGGTAACTTACAACTAATAATTTTTCTTCCGATACGACTTATGTTTTTGACTGTTTTACAATACTACTTATTTTTACCAGCGATGTGCCGTGCGAGTTCTGCGAGCAGGTGGTGAAACACCTGCGAGACGTGCTTGTGGCTAACACCACCGAGACCGAGTTCTACAAAGTGCTTAAGGGTATAACATCAATTCTTTGTACCTTTATATACTATGATCAAACTTTTGACCACATTAAGAAAGTTTGCTTGAAACATGTGTTTATTAAGTTTTCTACACACATCATGATTGATCAGCCTTTCAGATCTTATTACAGCAAACATTGTGCAAGTACGCTATTGTACGAAACATATTGATTCCTATAACAAACTTATCCTGTTTACTAACAATATTTCACTTGGCTGACCGTGACTTTTTAACCTATGAATATGAAATTCCAATGGATATAATTAATAAAATAAACGGATCTATAAATATATATAATACGGAATCTGTAGTAATTTTTTTTAACTTTAATTATATTTTCATTGCGCACATTCTGTCAACCGCACCAAGTATCAAACAAAACATTAATTGGTCGTAAAATTTTCTCATGACAATTTAAAAAATATATTACCGAAAAATTTTTACCAACCATCACCAATAGAAATAGACAATAAATAAATATATATATAAAATATACAAATTGCATGTACAGGTCTTTGCAAGCAAACAGGCGAGTTCAAGGAGGAATGTCTACACATCGCAGATCAGTACTATCCCCTCATCTACAAGTTCCTGGTGTCGGACCTTGACCCTGTCGCGATCTGTAACACCATGGGACTCTGCGGGAAGAAACAAGACGTCCCTATTGCGCCATTAGTGCCCAATGAACTAGCCGTGAAAGCTATCCCACTTTCTTCAAAACTGATTGGACAGGATGAAGCCAACAGCTACGCCACTGAGAAGGTAAGATATGAAATGCTAGGCGTTATTATAAAAATTTTTGAGATGTACCTAGACAATGGTCCGTGAAAGCTATCCCGCTGTCTTCAAAGCTAATTGGACAGAAGGAAGCCACCAGTTACAATATCTTATTCAAATATAAAACACATTTCGCGAATAAGTTCGTATGAAGTAGAACTATACACGACCACATCAAATCAATAACAAACAGATATACATTCACATTTATAATAAATAAATAATATCACACAACTGCTTATATATTGACCTGACTCTGAGATAAGTCGCTTAAAGCACTTGTGTTGGCCTCAGACAACAAGTGAATCACAAACTTGCAAGAGCATTGCAATATGTAAGAACTAACTACTAGCTAGCTTTACTAACAATATTCAATTTATATAATATCTTATACAATAAAATTAATTACAATAAATTAACATGTAATCTACAATAAAATTTTTGACAATATTTGTTTTTTAAATAGATAATTACACAAAAACTCAGCATTGATACATTGGTTATTTATTAATAATTTTAATAAAGTGAAAGAGATGTTGATGTTCATGCTATTTAGCGTTTTCTTTATCATCATAAAACTAGTATATTATATTTTTTTTATAAGAAAGGTTTTTAATGTTTTAATAAATAGTTATGAACGTTCTTGATTGTTATGTAATTAGGGGTATGTATGATTATAAATTTTTATTGCCATGTTGTGAGTACTGGATGAAACTAATTGTAATTTAGAAAAAGGAACCGTTAGTTTATTTAAATTTCTATTATTTATTTTTATGTATTTAATTAGTGAATAAAAATTTGCGTATTTGATGATGATAAGGTAATTTATAAGTTATCTTATGTTTGCGTCTTATGAGCAGTACTGTTACCGAATAAATTAGTATTTTTTCAGACTACTCAATTATATATTCCAGCGCCACTGAAGGACCGTCGCCGCTAATTAATAAGCGACCCCATTGTCCGCTCATTAATAAGTTACCCTATTGTCCGCTCGTTAATAAGCGGCTCGGATGAAGTGTCCGCGGGATCGGAGTAAGTGCAGTTACTGGTCAGTAACAGCGTAATGATCATCAACAGATCGGCCGCGTGTCGGTGCCGAGCAAGCAAACGAACGTCCGCGTGATGGGTACAGAGGAGATCGCGCCGCTGCCCATCGAGCGAATGTTCGTGCGCGTGCCGCAGGGCAAGACCGGCTGTGCCTTCTGCCAGTACTTCCTACATTACCTGCAGGTGGAACTCAGCGACGCCAAGACCGAGGTATGCTGTTTTCATAGATACAGTAACAAATTATCTAAAATTACACATGTTTTATTCTATGAAATTTATTAATAACTATCGCTCTTTCTGACTTCATCATCATACAAGTCATTGAAAGTCCGCTGCTGGACATAGGCCTCCGCAAGAAAGGAGGATTTTCGCCCTTAATTGCCGCGCTCTGCGATTGCCAACACGCATGAGCACATGCGTCCCGTCCCCGCCCGCCATACTTAAGCTGCACTGTTCCAGATGGATATACCGCCATCTGTTGGTACTAGTACCCTAGACACCTTCTTTTATTTATTCTTGGTTTGGTTTATTCTTGGTACTTCTGACCTAGCCCTTCGTTATTACCTCTTTTACCTGTTTAAGTTATGTTCACCTGGACGATCTAAACGAATTCTTCCATTCAATTCCGTTTTTTTAAATTTGTGCAGTCATTCTACTTTTATCCATCCTTTCTACATGTTCAAACCATCTCAACATTCCTTTTTCTATTGTTGTCACAACATCATGGTCTAAATTCCATTTAATAATTATTTATCCCTGATTCTTTGTGTTCATTATCATCATATCATCCATTGGATGACTTCTGGACATAAGAAAGAGGGAATTTAGCCCAAAATGCCACGCTGGGCAATCGCAGAGTGCAGCTTTCGCGAAGGGAATGCTGCTGCCCATCCCAGCCCAGTGCATTTGTGCTACACTGTTTCGAATAAATGTACCGCCATCTGTTGGTTCTGGTACCTAAGTCGCCTCTTACGACACTTGGTACATAGGGAGGTACTATTCTACTCTGCCGGTAACTAGGCAGGGTAGAATAATAATAATTCTTTGTGTCTTTGGAACTGCAACAATGTGTGTTACTTTTCTCGTTTATCATGAATAATGTTGGCAATTGTATCAATGTTTTGTGTACATTTAATAAATTTATAAATAAAATAGATACCACTTATCGTTGCCAACCTTGTAATAATATATCCCATTACCCGGTAAATTCACTGTCTCCTTCACTTACTTGACCAGGACAAGATTACGGATGCTGTAGACAAGGCGTGCGACCACCTGCCGCGGTCTCTGAACGGCGAGTGCCGCACGTTCGTGACGCAGTACGGGCCGGCCGTCATCGCGCTGCTGGTGCAGGAGATCGACCCCGCTAGCGTGAGTCTAATTTATAGTACCACACCCCTAAACGAAGACTAAACAACTCAACACTGTCAATTTATTATATATTTGTGTTTGTTTCGTGTCTGGCTGGTAAAATGATATTTACTTATGATATATGCGATTCCTCTGTTGTCTGACGCCAGTAACAAAAGTGTTAAGCGACTTATCTCAGGGTCAGATGATAATTATAATAATATATTAGCTCACTTGTTCCTAGTAAGTTAAGTGTATCTGCGAATAAACGAATTATATTCGCGTGTGGCAGGTTTGCCCAGCGCTGGGCCTGTGTGCCGCGGCGCCGGTGCGGCGCGTGTCCGTGAACGCGGACAAGTCCAACTGCCCGCTGTGCTTGTTCGCCGTCGAGCAGCTCGAGACCATGCTCAAGTCCAACCGCACCGAGGTACGTCATGCAACACTACACACTTGTTTATTTGACTAGGTCGAAAAGAACTCAAGTGACCTTATAGTAAGCCGGACTGCAGCTTTTAATAATAATAATAAGCCTTTATTAATGGAAGAATTAAAAAACATTCTACATTATGCCCCTCCTCCAATGTCCGCCATTTTTTCCTATCGTCAGCTGTTTTCAACTGACTGCAGCTTATAGACGCTCGTAACATCACAAGGATATCGCTAATGCCTTGCCAGACTTGTGACTTGAAGATGTTATGTCACAATACCCAGTAATTTGACTGCCTCCCCCTTCGCCCTTCAAACCGGAACAGCAATGCAAACACTTCTTTTTTGGTGGTAAACATAGTTAAGAGTGCGATATCAATGCAGACGACCATCATATAAATTGTGTCATCATTCGTCATCATGTAAGTCAAAGACCGAAAATATTGAAACAAACGAAATCATTGTTTTTACAAAATACAGTAGAATTAGATTGAATAATTTTGGTTGTAATTTTGAAGAAGATACATAAAAATTCATTATTACAGCAATATGCTATATGTTTTCAAAGGATATTTTCTTACTATAATATCACATCTTAGAATTTCAAAATAATAGTCAATTATAGATGTATGTAATTTTGATATCGTGTGATAAATTCATGATTACGTTATCGATTCGATTGTATCTCTACGACAGTTGTTCAAACAGTTTTCGTACACTTGGTAAGATTATTGTATGAAATGCACTACAACTACTTAGTTGTAGTGCATTTCATACAATAATTTTCTCCTGTTTAATTATATTTAATATATCCATTAAAATACTCAATTCGCTTACAAGACCAAATCATATTCAATAATCATATAAAATAATACACACATCTTACATCACTCGTGTCCCATCGGGGTAGGCAGAGACTATGGATCTCGACTTGTTACGATCTTGCTCGTTTCTCTTGTTTGTTGATACCTCTCTCGCTTCCGTTACCCGCATTACTCATTTCATACGCGCTCGTTTATTCTTAATACTTCTAAATGATATAATTCTAATAAATTAACTATAAACATGCTAATGTGTTTAACAATTTCAGTATTTTATAGGTGCCAATTTAAATTTAAATATATTTAATAATTTATGTCAAAAGTTACTTTAGTCTACTTACGACACCTTCCGTAGTCTCTTATGACACCTGGTATACGGGGAGGTATTATTCTACTCAACAGATTAATTTATACTCAATTTATATACAATGCTATATTACTATGTATATATACGATTGACAGACAACCATCCGTCAAGCCCTCAACCACTTGTGCAACCACCTGTCCAACAAGCTGCAGTCTGAATGCGTGGACTTCGTCGAGACGTACACCAACCAGTTGGTCGAGATGTTGGTCGCCAACATGAACGCGCAGGAGATCTGTGTCTATCTCCATCTGTGCAAGGACACGACCGCCGACCCGATAAAGGTCACCAGCTCTTCCGACAAGTATCACGAGAAACCGCAACTGAGAGGGGACAGGAATAACTTCAGAAAGAAGTCTATGTTGCCCAAGCATTTGTTGGAAGACGCCGAAATCGGTAAGATTTTAAACACAATTTTTTTAACAAAAAAAAATTGTATAGATACTACTTAAAAACGCGGTCTCTTTAATTTTAAAATTTTTTGTTCTATATTTTGAGGTTCACATTTAATTTGCTTTTTGTTTTAATTCTAAACGTTCTCGTTCAAAAAGTAGTGAGTTAAGCGATAGTTGGTACTGAGCATTAACCGTTTAAGTCGAATTCGAGTAAATCGGGGTTCAACTTTCCGTATAGCTAAATATATAAAGTATGTTTAATCGGGACCAGAGATTAGAGAATACTATAAAGATAATCACAGAGATTGGACAGGATCCAACGGTCCTGATGGCGCAGATGGTAAGACTGGATTGTCTTGTGCGCCAAAGTTTGTGGGTTCAATCCCTACCTAGCACAAAAGTTTATATGATAATATTTATGTTTGTTCTGTGTCCGGGTGTTTAATATATGTATTTAAGTAGTATAATTGTAGTGCCTCTGTGGGCTGAACTCCGTAACGAAATGCTTTAAGCGACTTATCACTGAATTAGGTCAATGTATGATATGTTGTCGAAATGTATACTATATCCATCTCAGGAAATACCGTAACATAATTTATAATTTTTATCTTCGCCTTTCTGTTCTCTCTCGGTCTTTGATAATATTCAGTTTACGCTCCAAATAGTACTTTGCTTTTTTTTAAATGACTCACTTTCTGTGATTATGGATGACTTTTAAATAACACGTTCAGCGTATGTGAAAGAATGTTCGAAACGTAAACAAAATTTGCGTATAACGGGGTAATGTAACTGGGTGTTCGGGGTATTATTGTACAGAACTCGTAAATATTAGGACATATAAAGTAAATTCTTTTATACCTAAAAAATCTTAATTAAAGAAATATAATAATTAGGTTACGTAAAAAGAAATAAAACGGCTTGGATTGCAAAACGGAAAAAGGAATTTATTGCATTTTTAATAATTACACGGCGTCACAGCAGAGCGACATGTATTGCAATGGGCAATAGTGTTTTGAGTACATATCATATTAATTGAAAGTCCACTGCTGAACATATGCCTCTCCAAGAAAGGAGGTTTTTTGCCTATAATTGCCGCTCTGGGCAAGCGTGTTGGCAATCGTAGAGCGCAGCTTTTGCGACGGGGATGATGCTGCCCATCCCCGCCCTGTGCACTTCAGCTACACCGTTTCCGATGAATATACCGCCATCTGTCGGTTCTGGTACCTTAGTCGCCTCTTACGATACCTGGTGATGTGGGGTACTATTCAACTCCGCCGGTACCTCACGGCAATTATAATTAGCCAAGACCAACATATAAATATTGTGTGGGTATGTATTTCGTTCTTTATCTGTGGATTCCATTGGGACCAGATATATATACATCATTATCATTACAGCCATTGAAATTCCACTGCTCGACATAGCCCTCCCAGATTTCCCCTTTCTTGGAAAGGGGAAATCTGCCCATAATTGCCGCACTGGGCAAGCGTGGTGTCAATAGCAGAGTGTAGCTTTGCGACGGGAATGCTGCTGCCCATACCTGCCCTGTTGCATTTAAGTTACACCACTTCGGATGGATATGCTGTCATCTGTCGGTTCTGATACATCAGTCCCCTCCTCATACACACCTACTTCTTCTTTTATTTTTCTCCGCCGGTACCACAAATCTAAACAACATAGCTATAATTACTTTAAAAAATATATTAAATAGATGCAGACGCGGGTTGCCGTCATTTGTAATATAAATGTATGATTGCCACGTAGAAACGAACGAGATCCCCGACGACACGGTGAACGGACGCGTGGTGGCCGGCGAGGTTCGCCAGAAGACCGTGTGCGTGGTCTGCGAGTTCGTCATGCGAGAGATCGACGACCAGATCAAGGACAAACATAACGAGGTAATGGCCATGTGGACTTTATTTTTCTACTATGAATGACAAGACTAGGAATGACAGCTGCAATTTTTTTTATTATTTGGTTGATTTTATATTATGTGCTTTATCTGTGAAATCTTGTAATGTAAACGATATTTATGCTAAATTGTAATGTCAAATACCATAATGCCGAAGCAATAACACGTGGGACGCTACAACATTGACATATGTCATTCTAATCAAGCTATATTGTAGGAATATAGATGTAGATTTAGGTGGTTTGCTACCAATTTTTTTCATATTTCTATGTTATACCAACAGTCATATTTATGTATATATAAAAACTAAAGTCATTAATAAATTCAAGACAATGAGACTAAAACATTATCACGATATCAAATTATTATCGTCATCACCATAGCAGCCGTAGATCGTCCACTGTCTGTTGGACATAGGCGTTCCAAAGAAAAGGGAAATCTTGCCCATAATTACCGCGCTGGGCAAGCGTGGTGGCAATAGCAAAGCGCAGCTTCGGTTTGGTAATGCTGCAACTCACTCAAGTTCTGTTGCACTTGGCCAACGCTGTTTTGGTGAATACCACTGTCCACCAGTACCAATACCAATGTCTGTCGGTTCTCGTGACTCAGTCGCCTATTACAACACTTGGTACTGGGGAAGGTACTGTTACACCGCCAGCTCCTCTTGGCCACCAATCAAATCACCAATTCCAAATTCTATTATCCTTCCCTAAATTATTTATTATGCAGTTGAAAGGGTATTTAAATTCTATTTTAATATTAAGAGGAGCATTTAACGAATGCTGCGAAATCTTTGACGTGTCCGAAGGTGCAGATGGTAGTGTTTCTATCTTGTGCGCCAAGTCGTAGGTTCAATCTCTACCCATGACAAGCATTTATATGTTGAATTAATTTATGTTTGTTAATTGTCTGGATGTAAAATTTATCTTTGAGTATTATATATTTGCATTTTTTTCTCATGTTAGAAGTGCTTTAAGCATTTTGTCTCGAGTCACAATCAGTGTAAAGATGTTGTATGAATTTTAATAATTTACACGTTTATTTGAATTACAATCGGAACAATGAAAAGGACTAATATTTTTCAACACCACAGAATTTTTCGTTACTCCAAGTGATTGTCTACATGTGATTGTTTTATCCAGGATGAAATCAAGAAAGTGGTGCATAGCGTATGCAAACACATGCCCAAGTCGGTCCGCAGCGACTGCGACCAGTTCGTGGAGAAATATGCTGACCTCGTCATCAGCCTGCTGGCCCAGGAGCTGGAGCCGGATGAGGTGTGTCAGGAGCTCAAGCTGTGCGCGCCACAGACACCCAGCATCGACGTGCAGCAAATGAGAGGTAAGCAGCGGGTGCAATGCGGCCCGCCATTAAATTAATTTTAATGACAGGTTTTCCTCATCATCATGTTAGCCGTAAGACGTCTACTGCTAGACATAGGCCTCCCTAAGTGATCTCCAATAGGACCAGTTGCATGCAGCTTGCGTTCAGTGAGATCCTTTGGTTTTAGTCAGATCGTCTGACCACCTTGTGTGTGGAGTGACTGCCCTACGCTGCGCTTACCAGTTTTTTGCGCCTATTTGTATTTTCTTGACTGTTGCCAGCCCACATACTTCTTACCGATTAAGATGAACAAACAAATAGACACGCTATATGTAATATGCACAGAAAAAATAAAGAAAGACATATTATACACATATAATAAAAACTTAGTCGCCAAATAAATATCATTGAATGTAGACTTTCCATTACTTATTCCTAAGATCACACAATTGACCTTTATACATTCCCAACAACATCTCATATATTAACCTAAATCCGTGTTTTTTTAAAGTTTTTTTATTAAAAAAATTTAGTCGCTTAAAGCACTTGTGTTACGGACATCAGACAACACTAAATACTACTACTAATATACTACTTAAATAAATATATTTAACATATGGGTGGGGATCAAACCCACGACCATTGGCACACAAGACAGGATCACTACTATCTGCTCCATCGGGCCCATCAAACATCTATAACATTAGTGTGGATTTAAACTTCTTAGTTTACATAAAGTAGACTTGGTACCTCACTCTCACCTATTTCTACCGCCAAAGAGCAATGTTCGCATTGCTGTGTCCGGTTTAAAGGGTGGGAGAGTCAGTGAAATGACTGGGTAATGTGACATAACAATTCAAGTCACAAGGTTGGCTGGCGTGCTAGTAATATCCTTGTTATGAGCGTTTATAGACTGCGGTGATATACAATCACGCGAAATGTTTAAAAAAATCGCAGTAACATGTTTTCTTAAATATTTCTTCTTACTTGATTTTCACTTAACACATTGTGTTCGATTGTCCAAAACAGAAGAGATCCTGGACTGCGCAGTTTGCGAAACCGTGGTGGTGGCGGTGAAGAAGGTCCTGAGCAACGACCGCGTGGACCGCAACATCGTGCACATCGTCGAGAAGTCATGCAGTATGCTGCCCGCCAAATACTCCGCAAGGGTGAGACCTAGTTTATATTTAAGAAGCACTACTTAAGTTCCAGTATCGTTAAAATCTGGTAGCTCTGCCGGAGGGCCTCGATAATGAAGTACGCATGTCCAGAATCGCCTACGGGGCATGAAGGTGAATACGGGCACAGGGTCTCAATAAATGCATCCTCGCCCTCTCCTAGGTGGTGGTGGTGGAATTGACGTCTTAGTAGTCCAGCAATAGGTTCATCCGAAAAAAAAAAATCAATAACGAGCTGGTCTATTTCCTATTAGAATATCATGTTTCACTTTTGGTCCTCTTTGTCGCTTAGTAGTGATCCAGAAATCGAGTAAATAAAGAAGGACCGAACTGTAATTGTCCAAACAATATGTTAACAAATTCTTACTTTGTACAAATGATTGAATATTGGCTCGTTGTCCAGTCTTCTCGCCCGTCCCGATTACAGTGTACTCCGAAATACCTAGGGTCCTGATCACCGAGACCGTACAACAAACAATAGATGGCGCTAGTGGCGCTATAAAATGTTATTTCCATATGAAACCACTCAACGCTATACAATTATGAATATCACATAAAATATATCACCCGCGACTCCACATTAGTATTATTAATATGAAATATTGATAGTTTTGCACTTAGACCTACGTATTTAATAATCTTCTTGTCTATAAGCCGTGAGGTACCGGCAGAGTAGAATAGTACCTTCCACCGCACCAGGTGTGGTAAGGTAACACGCTTGCCAACACGCTTGCCCAGCGCGGCAATTATGGGCAAATTTCTCACTTTCTTGGGAAGGCCTATGACTTCCAATGGCTATAATTATAGTGGCGTGTTAGCAATCTCAGAGCGCATTTTTCGCGACGGGGATGCTGATGCTTGTCCCCACCCTGTCTATTAGCTACACCCTATCGGATGGATAGGCCGTCATCTGTCGGTTTTAGTACTTTTGTCGCCTCTTGTGACACCTGGTACAGAGGGAGGTACTCCGTTGGTACCCAACAATAATAAGCACACTTAAATAACCATATCGACTGCGCAGTGTCACACCATGATGGAGATATACGGGGACAGCGTGATACACCTGATCGAGACGCTAGGCACCAAGGGCTTGTGCCAGAAGATTGGCATGTGCGGGCCGGCCGAGGCCGCACGCCTGCGCATGCGCGCCTCTAGACACTAGTGAGTATATTACCCAGTACCCTACCAAATATTGTTTTTGAAAATGTCTGCGTTTATGTTAACATTAGTGTAAATGTTGACCTATTCCTTAAATTAGATGCCAAAATTAAGCGTTGGTTACATTGCGGCATGTTGTGTAGTGTGAATTCCTAATCTTATAGATTAAGCGACATTCGATGTGTCAATCAAGGTTTAGCTCTGTTTATCCTACTATAAGTACTCCAATTATTTATTGATATCGCATTAGAACACTTAACAGTCTTTCATATATCAAAAACACCAAAGCTGTCGATGTAACGTTTGATGCTGTAAATTAATAAGTTGATTTGTTAGTCACACTTAATTCCTTTATTTACGTGTTAAGTTATGCAGGTGGGGCGTTGATATGAAGCTTTTTATACAAGTATACCTTACCCACAAGACGCATCCGATTCCCAAACTCTATATTTCTGGGAATATTAAGTATTTTTTTCTTTTGTGATATCGCTAAATCACAGATACTGTGCTGTTCCGCGGTTATGCACGCGCACGCGACTTTATTTAATTTTTTTTCTTTTTCAGACTTCGTGAGAGTACTCTAACCTGCTTGTAAGCATTCATAAGTAATCTCTATTACAATCATAAGTTTTGTTTTATTACCAAATCTATAGGAATAAGATTCACTAACAATAACAAAGTGCTGTGACTATTTTCTTCTCGTAATTCTAATATTCCTTCGCGTTCACGTATTGTGTCAAGAACTAGGCATAAGATGTCTTGGTGTCTTAGATAATTGTGTATGTAATGTTTGTTTTATAAGAAATTGGATGTAAGTATAACAATATTATGTACTTATTACACGAAATAGTCACAGTGGATTTTTGTTTTGATATAAAATTCATGTAACGTTTCACATTTTGTTATCATTAATGTAAAGTTAATAAATTACCAATTGTATGTGCATCATTGGAATAGTTGACACGCTAGCCTGTGATAAGTTTGTAAACAGTTTCTGTAAAATATATTTGGTGAAACAAAATGTGTTTTTATTTAACTTCACAACAGCTGCCATCTTCCTTTTGCCTTCAGTGATGATTATAAGAAAAAATATATTTTACCCAATTATAGAAAAATTCTAATATTCTGTAGGTATCTTCAAGTCATTATCATTATGATCATACCAGTCTCAGTACGTACACTGCTGGACAAGAACTTCCCAAAAATGAAGAATTTTTCCCATTATCCCCGCTCTGGGCAGTGAATACCGCTGCCTATCTCAACTCTGTTGCATTTAAGCTACTATCTTTCGAGTCGATATATCGCTGTCGATGATACCTCACAACTAATCATCAAGGCTAAAATGCCATATGTATCGTTAATTAACAAACAAAAAACACATTGATCTAATATCCTCCTTTATTTTGAATATCGTCTTTATTCAAACAAAACAAAAAATAAGATACATCCTATACAATGTTATTTGTTAGGTATTATAACCAGGGACTCCTCTGAAGGGACAGGTGTGTGACATCGCCAATCCTCGCGGTCCTCAGGAGGCTGCGAGGCAATCTCGGGTACGTTAGGGTTGTCTCTACAAAGATAAAGAAAAAAGAGTCGTCATCCAGTTGTTGATCATCTGTCCTTGGACCCATGACTTCCCAAGAGACGGAGACATAAACACGGTTGTATGGGACTTTTAATCAGCAAAATCCTGCAGTTTTAATGAGATTGTCCACCATGCGAATGGATGTCCTATGTTGCGTTTCCCGGAGCTGTCTCCATTTAAAAACTTCACAGCTCAGTCTAAAATCAATTGCTTATTACAATCGCAGAACCCAATACCCTTGCCCACTGGCTTTTGAACGTGCTAATCCGCTGAGCATTGTTATAGTGACTTATTTTTCTACGAATCTTCTCATTCCTGATTAAATCACACAGACATTGATAGGTGTGTTCACTATCGTTGGAGTCCGCTTATACGATTCCAAGCCTCTTTCCGGCGCCCTGCAGTAATGGAACAACGGGACTTTATAACACAAAACAAGGCAATCAGAGTGAAATATGTCTTTATTTGATGACCGTGACAACCTTATGGTGCTACAAGGGTATTTTAAACAAATGGGTTATTCAGTAACCTACTTTAATACTAGACTGACGGCACCAGTCGGGTCTTAACACTAAATTTATAGCAGGTTCATTACACGAGCCACCAGAAAAGAACCACAAAAAAGAACTGTTGATTCTTCAGTTAATTTCGAAAACGCCAGGGTTCCAATAACACCTGGTTGGTTAGGCCAGTACCGGCGTCGGCGCTAACAAATCGTTGTCTTGATTGAAGACGTTAGAGCAATTAAATACCATTCCAATCCCAATGATTATTTAGATCAGTTATAGCGTATTGCAGGATGTCTCAACGCACGAAATCAGGTTGTTATGAATGGAAGGTATGTTGTTTAATATTAATTCAACCCACCTGTTCAGGTATTCAGCGAGCCACAGCACAGGTTCGGCGGGCCGCTCGTGCGCTAGAGCGGTCAGCGCCGGCAGCAGGGTGGGGGTTATATGCTTCAGTATGTAGTCGTTCACCTGCCATTTGCGTAGTTTAGGGCCCACGATCACTATAATTAATTTAGAGTAGAAAACATTACACTTTTGAAACGTCGAGAAACTGTTTTTCCTACTCTACTCATTAAGGGTGAAAATATGTATTTGAAAAACAAACAGACCCGTCGCGGCTTCACACGGGTATAATGTGAATAAAAAAATGGTTATTATAAAATATCCTTAAGAGATAGACATATACTTTCGCGGACTTTTGAAGACCTTTTCAAGGTGTACAATACTGTAGCACATTATTTTGATCTATCTCGTTGGGTTTAAACAGTGTTTGCAATGTAAACGCAAAAAAACGTGTTTATTAAAGATATCACATTAGAAAACTCTAAAATAATCAGTATTTACGTTAACATGTTTGATAAAGGGTTGAAATATTTATGTTATGGACAAAAGGAATCAGATTAATACTTAAATACATTATTGATACCCAAGCATTTATTTTAATAAACACAAATATTCATCATATAAATGTTTGTTCTGAGCAGGGATCGAACCCACGACTTTAGCGTACAAGATAAGAGCTCTACTAATCTATGAATTACTAATGTACATAAATAAAATTTATGAACTGTATTATTGAAAAAAATCTCAGTTCACTGTTAAGCTTTACTGAGAGAAAAAGGTTCACTTACTAGTAGGAAAAAAGAAATGTATTTCTCTAACTGCCTCCGCGTGGTTCTCGCTGCCATGCAAACCGTTGAAATAATCTCCGAACTGAGTACGGCGACCGTAGCACGCGCGCAAGCTGTCCGGCCAGTACGCTTGCGCTTCTGCCACCCTGGTACATCAAACTGCCATGTTAGTCTTGGCGTAAAGCTTATCCAAGGTCCAACTTATGGCCTGAACTTATATTTTATCTTGGAGCACATTACACGAACGAAATATATCTTTTTATCCTTCTTAATGACACCCTCAGCGTCGATTGAGTGGATAGTGTGGGAATCCTACGAGTATATCGACACCATCAGACTGGAGAACTTTTTAAACGTCGGTTTCTGAAGGAGTTGCACGTAGGACGAGAAGCGGCGGTAAAGGTGACACGCGAAACAAAGGGTGTACTAATGTTAATTATAAATGTTATATACAGGAAAACACAAGGTACAAAGCAATGAATTCGCCCAGGCCCTTTCCACGAATGAGCAGAATCTATAAATAACGGTTTACACATGACAGAAACAAGTGACAGCAGATGCAGTAAAAAGCTGCAGCCTTAAGAGCATAACTACTTTTTAACGGGTTTAAAACCTATTCCACTATGTGAATGTACCCGTGCACATTATCATGTCAGATGCTATGCTGACCCTGACTAACCTCGCCGGCCCCATCAGCGTGCGCCACTTCTGGATGCAGTTGCGAGTGGCAAGTACGAGAGCCACGACTGGTCCGCGGGACATTTGCGCCACAAGATGCGGGAAATGGTGCTGTCCATAGTGACCGTTGTACAGCTCCGCTGCTTGTTCCGGGGTCAGCTGGACTATCCGCTTCTGATAAATCATTGCATCATTGTATTACAAATACAAAGTGCGATTAAATTAAAAAAGTTAAGTAATCCCTTCTCTTTATTAAAAGCTTAGCTGACGAACTTTAGCTCAGCTTACGAATATTGAATTGCTAAAATAAATAAAGACGATCACTCAACCTGTTAAATGACTGACAGTTATGATAATTACCTAACCGAGGCTACATAAAAATGTTTCCAATTCAAATTTTCCACGTAACTTTATTATTTTTTTCGTTCGCAAGAACATTATGCTGAAAAAACGTACCTAAATATAAAAAAAAGTTCATTCAGTCTAGCGGGTCACTTGTGATTCCAATACCAAGGAATTCACTTCAATACATATTAATTATTAAAGTAATAATAATATTCACACAACAACTCATACATTGACTTGACCCCGATGTAAGCAGCTTCAAGCATTTGTGCTACGACCTTGTGCCAACAGAGGAAACGCAAATTTAATTCTTAAGTATATAAATATATTTAATATACAGTTATTTATATATTCAATAGTTTATTCCATACAGCTTGAATTATCGATTCGCGGGACATCGTTTTGCAACATAAATTGAGGCATCAAAGGTTCGCTGTGAAAGTCATCGCACACTTAGTGACACATCTATTATTGGATTCACGAATCTACAAGCAATTAAAATGAGAAAGAGATTGGATGATACTGGGTAATTAATAACTTAATCTTCGCAGTTAAGAAAACGAGTATTTATGTCTGTTATAGACAACCCTAATGCCCTAAACAACATTCTCTTACTCGTGTCTAAGAAAATTTACCCTTACTGTCTAATTCCAAACATCGGCTTACAATATCACAATAAATATGGATCCTTGCACTATATAAAGTTCTAAATAAAATATTAAAGTTCAAAATCACATAAAAGAATCACATATACAGATTTTCGTTATAAAACACATATCTTGTAATATGATCAACACTAAGATTTCCATAGTAATAGTAAATTTGGGCACGGTAAAACGTGAATAATCATTTTTTTAACAAAACATTGAATTCATATATAGCGTAGACGTCACACACACTGACCCTACTAGAAGCGTCAATGGGAATGCTTAATTAGATTTTTTTATGGTTTCTATAGATAGCGGCGCGGTGGAGAGCAGGGGTGCTCGAGGATATATCGATCAGACAGGGTTGTCACCAATTCTAACTCGGAATATACTAAATTTAAACGATTAAAATAGTTGTAGCAAATGAAATTGGCCACTCAATGGAGTATTTCTCCACTTAACTCTTATTGGTTGTTTACAAGATAATTTGGGTTAGTCTAATTTTGTATGAATCAAGTTGCTATGATAGTTTTAAAATGTATGCGTTTTTTGCTAATTACTCGTAGAATAGCTATTACGATCAAAATATGCACGAGGTAGCAGCATCTTGTCTACAGTTATTTAAAATGATAGCTTATGTTTAGAGTTTTAGGCACTAAAAACTTAGAATTTGTTTAATCTAGAGATGGTTTTAGATAGTAAGTTGAAGAACGCACAATCTGCTTGATTGTTATGTGCATACTAAACTGGATGTTAAGTAAGGTAATTCATAGGTTTAAGCTTAGTTGCGCTAAGGAAAAATAAAATTGCATGTTTATCAGTAAAAAAGTTATTGTAGGTTATTAAATTTTGATTTTGGTACCGTTTAACCATTATCATAATTTTTATTGCAATTTACCATTTGAGAGTTGATATATTAATCAAGCGACTTCTTTAAACTATTCTCACAAGCAGAACGTCCTATTATTTTTTTAATAAAGCTTTGCTTTACTCTTATACAGAAACTGTTATAAAATTTAAAAAGAATTACAATCTTGCTGTCAACCCTAAAATAACAAGGGTTGCAAGTGACGTGGCATAATAAAGGGTGGCCGCTCTCGATATGAGTTTTGCATATCAACCCTTGAATAAGATAGACTGGGGACGCATCTTATGGAAGATCTTGTAACTTTAGTACCGTCTCTCCTTTAGTATCATCTTGATATTTATGTATTTTGTCATAAGTAAAGAAAAAAAAATTTAATGCATGAGTATAGATAATATTTTAACATTAATTAAGAATTACTACGAGACATATTGAAATATGTATCGATTTTTATATTTTGTTATACCTTATTTTTACTTATATTTATATATTATACTAATATTAAAAATAAGAATAAATAGGTACAATATTTCCTCGCAGAGAAAATTGAACAGTGCAAGTCCCACGTGAAACCTGAAACCAGAGAGTCAGGTCAATGTATATGTTGTGGGAATTTATTATTATTACTGATCCGAGTCTCATAGTAATAATAAGAAATAACTAGAATCTGGATTCAAGAAAAATTATAATAAACCTACACGAAAGTACCTACATAATTGATTTAAACCTTCCATCTTAAGTGCTTGCCGGATAGTTTGCAAATTCATCCAAGTCGACGAATCTCATGATCATAATTCAATACATAACCACCATTATTCTAACCATAACCATCACTTGGAGGAATCACGTAAATGTAATTAATAATAACCAGCTTAAAACTGTAAAAATAAATAGCAACAAAGGATAATAATAAAAATTAATTCATACATATTATATATTGTCCCGACTCCTAGAAAAGTCGCCTAAAACGTGTTATGGATATCAGACAAAAGGAAATACAAGTACAATACTTAAATACATTTTTAACAAAAAGACGGAATAAACACAAATAGTTTTTATACCTACTCGTATATACATTTTCTCATGATGGGGATCGAATCCACGACCATTGGCGCACAAGATAGGATCACCATCATATGCGTCATTGGGCCAGTTCGATGAAGCGCAATTCTGAACACTTTATCCACAAGGCATTAAAACCAGGTGGATGAAGCACATTGTTTATGGAGTGGTGGATAGTCGGTAGTTAAGTTTTTGTACCCTGGACAGTGTAAGTTTGGACATTAACGCAGACTATCTCGCTGCCGCATAATTCAGTTAAAAATTCAATTCTAATTAGTGGCAGCCCTACAACGTACGTCAAGGGCTGTGATGTAGAATTTCCTCTATTGTATTGATCTAACTTTAAACACTCAGGGTTATGAAAACTAAAAATTATACGTACAAAATACAAAATATTTTTATATGTTAAAGCAATTTAACGAGCCGATTCAGCCGAAATCAGTCCGTTCAGTTCCTTTCCCCTAATATTAAAAAAATCTTTTTGGAGGAAAATTACTTTTTATTCTGTTTAACTTTTTCTTGTGTCAGACATTTTACCTTCGTAAAATTATAATGCGGTCCGAAACGTAAACCATTTCCGTAAACCGATTTCCGAAGCTTTAAAAATAGTCTTAGTTTCAGAAAACAGATTTTACGAGTCCAATGGCGCAGATGGTATTCTATCTTGTGCGCCAGGGGTCGTGGGTTCGATTATGACCCAGAGCAAATACTTATATGATGATATTTATGTTTGTTCTGTGTCTGGGTGTTAAATATATGTATTTAAGTAGTATATTTGTGATTCCTCTATTGTCTAGCGTCCGTAACACAAGTTAATGATTGAAAAGATTAGCGAAACGTCGACGCAGATTTGATTGCGTAAACGATGTGAATTAATATTTGTATTTATAATACATACTAAAATAGTATTCCTCGCATAAAATATTTTATAAATTAATATGTGAGTGCCATCCCTACCACGTGAAGGGTTGTGACGCTGAATTTAATGAGGGCCCCGTGCACTTGCCGCAGGCGAGCTTGCATAACAACCCTCGGACATCGCGCTGGACACCCCTGTTATCTATTGGGAATATAGCATCCGCCACGCAAAGAAAAGTTTTCAACTGTTACATAAATGGAGTTTGAAAAATACGTTAGAAAATAAAGCTGAAAATGTTTAAGTTGGACCAAAAAATAAAAGCTATCAACAATTACTGACAAGCTTTCAAGAACAGCGGGACATATTTACGAGTACATTGTTTATGTAAATTTAGCCAAATCCGAGGCTTTAACAAATAAAAATGTAAAATAAAAATTTGCTTGTCAAAATTAAATTTTTATTTAATGTAATAATAATTTATATGTATTTCAAATTCAGTTTGTATGCTATAACATAAAACAAGAGTTTGGCGTACGGAAAACAATTTAATTTTTTTAACATATAAATAACATTAGTAACATAGTTCTAATGTTATTTTTTCTGTTTTAACATAGTTTTAATGTTTTTTTATCTTTTTTAATCAGTTTTTTTATTTTTTTCGATACAAACGTACAAAAATAAAAATCTTGCTCACCTTATTCCATTTCAGGTAAATAATTTTATTTTTTTTAGCCTTAATATAGGCTAAAAATATAAACTTCTGTAATGGTTCGTTATTTTCTAGTTGAAGATGTAGATCTCTATTAGTAAAAGAATTTTTAAAAGCAGTCAAATAGTATTTGAATTTAATCGTAATATACAAGCAATAAATCTTTCTTCTTAATTATATTATTCCGATAATTTGTTCTTAACATTTTAGTTATCCTTTTTAACATTTTAGTTAAATGATATATATTTTTGTTATGAAAATTTAACATAAACGCTATGTAAGTATAAGCCTTTTAAGCTACACTGTTTTTTGTAGATATACCGTCATCTGTCGGTTCCGGTATCTCAGTCGCCTCAATAAGAGGTGACCGGGGTACTGAAACCGCCCCTCGCGGCATTTTGGCTAAAAACTCACTTGACTAAATTAGAAACCTCCTACGTGTGAGTTGATAATTACAATAATACAAATACACATGATACATATGATGATACAAAATAAATTTTTTTTTTACATATAATAGAATAGACAACATATTTCAAAACATTACTAATAAAATATATACATTTTAGTTATTTGATAAGAATAGCTCAAACGAAATAAATAAGTTGAAAAATACAAAAAGAACGGGCTAAATATATATACATATGTATATATATAAAAAATTTCCTTGGTCCACAATAAAAGATAAAACCTATGTCTCCAAACGAAAAGAATTAAGGTAGCGAGTGACAGCCCTGCGACAATAAAAATGTCGTCGAAACTCCCGCATGGACTGTCAAAGCGAATTTTGCATATCAACCCTTGCAAATACGCCGGACGACCGGGCGCCCCTCTGGGCCCGATTGATTCCCAACTCATGTAGGCTCCATCATGTACCCACCTCAAAGTCAAATATAAGTTATTAAAACAGGGAATAACTTACACAATAAAACATTATTAGTTAACATATATATTTTAAGACAATATCTAAATGTATTTAAACTACTCATTTAAAGGCTTGAGGACGGTTGCCGCAATGTAATCGAATCGTAAAACGTAAAAAGTTTAATAAACCGCGTTTCATAGGCGTTAAATTATGAGTAATAAATGTGTAAATGGTAAAAAATACGATATCTAAACAATCAAATAACAGTAGAGATAATTACTAAACTATTTTCAATGGATTTTTGACAACTATTTAATTTCGTTTTTTTCGTAGACTTTCTAACAAATTTTCTATTTTCGTAAAAGGAGGTCACATCACAATTACATAACATTTAAATCTAAAACTAGTTTTTAACTCGCTTCTACTTATCGTGTAAAATTAAAGTTCCTTTCTTTGGCGGATTCTTTAATGACTTCTTTGATAAGTACCAAAAATGAAGCAGAACCACAATATACAGGTTTTTTCACAGGCGTTTAACAATGTATGATTATTTATTTTTGAATATTTGTACGTAGTTAATTAAAGTTCATGTAGGTACTTAATAAATGTATTACGTTATTATTTACTTAAATTCTTAAAAAAAGAATCCTTTCATTAAGTTTAAACTAAATAAAATTAAATTTCATCATAGATAAAAATCATAGACAATAACTAATAAAATTATAAAGTGTAATGAATCCGAGTGGCAATCCTTTCGGCGGCAAAAATAAATATAATTACAATAATCATACAGCAGTTATTATGTTACTCCAAACATAAAGTTTGAATCATATCCATTCTTCTTTCCGTGTACAGTACACGTAAAGTGAAAGAAATAAAAAGCTATATAATTTATCTTCGGCTTTTCGTGAGAAATGGTAAAACAGAGGTTGGACTTGAATATGTATAAATATTATATAAAATAAATAATAACTAACAATATATATATATATATATATATAGGGGCAAGGGGGTTGACCCCGGCAAATATTTTGCACCCTTTTCGGTGAATTCGTTAGAACTAACAATATATATATATATTTTATATATATATATATATATATATATATATAATTTTTCGAATTCGAATTCGAGTTTTCGAATTCACCCTTTTCGGTGCAAAATATTTGCCGGGGTCAACCCCCTTGCCGTAGGGAAGACAATAACGTATTCATAACATCATAATATCAAGGATTACCCTTACATTCTTCTAAGGTTTGAAAGGAAGAAATTTGATGTTTTTTTAAAGTGCTCTATTGATATTTCGATCCTCATCTATTTGTAACTAACACAACATTTGGTTTTTTTTAGGTTTTAATTTGTTTTCGATCTTTTAAGGTTTCTGTAAGCTCTTATAGATGAAATTTTGAACCATGAGCATCAGTAACAAAAACCTTTGTTAAAATCAGTAATTAACATGTCACACTGGAGCCGTCAAACATCTACTGCTGAACTGCTGCTGCTGAAGGAGGGGACCATCGATCTAGTTAATATGTTTATTTACATTATATTATGCTGGGTTTATTTATTTCTAAACAACTCTCACATTAACACTTCATGAAATCGATACAATCACGTATAGATATCAAAATCACAATATGTAAAAACTAGCCAATGAACATCTTTACATCACTATACGAATTTAGAACATCGCCTGCTTTAAAATGCAGTCATTGTCCGCTCGTAAAATGGTTAAGTACTCGCCCCGATTCTCGTTCTGACTAAAAAGCCCGTTACTAGTCCTAAAACTGACGTCACGCCAAATGAAGCCCAGACGGTCATTGTCCACACGTTTGTACCTTAGATGTGCTTGCCCTATTTTCTTCACTCAGACTAAAAAGACAGGGATTGTCGTACTTCCGTTTCTTATAACGTGTATACAGATCAGTATTCAAAAAATATTTCAATAGCTGTTAAAGCTATAGTTTACTATGATACTATAACAGCTTATACATATTTTAATTTACTAAAATCAACCTCGTACGATTAATCTATTTAATTAATTTAATAGCCAACTTCCTTACCATCACTCATGACATTCATCATATCAACCATTGGAAGACCACTGTTGGACATAGGCCGCCCCAAGAAATGGGTAATTCTGCCCATAATTACCGGACTGGGCTAGCGTGTTGGCAATCGCAGAACGCAACTATCGCGAAGGAGATGCTGAGATACCCATCCCCACCCTGTGCATTTGAGCCACACTGATTTGGATGGATATACATCTATCTGTCGGTTCTGGTTCATTAGTGGCCTCTTACACCTGATGCAAAGGGAGGTACTATTCTACTCTGCCCGGACCTCACGGCTAACATTTAATATTGAAAATAAAATCCCCTCGCACTTATCCGTTTGACTAACTGGCTTACACTAGAATGGAGTAGATTTTCACATGATTCAGGAATTCATCTACATCATTCTTTTATAAATTGAATTAAAATTAAATATGAAAGTGATTTACTTTAGTGATCCGCAACCCTAGTATTTGGTAAGCTTGGGAAGAAAGCTATTACACTAAACTGAATGTCTTATTTTTATTATTTATTGCCTACTTTAATTAATTAAAAATATTTCCAAGACATAATGACTTATTAGGGTTGTAATGTTTAGTACAAATTATACAGGCAGAGATTAAACATCGACCTACATTACCTGCTAGTGTACACCGAGTGACCCAGTAGTAAGGAACTAGACGTCTAAACTCACAGCAAGAATCGTAAAACCATTGTTCCGAATGGTGTTCTCGATAGCTTCAGCGTCCTCGTAAGCCTCCGGTTTTATCATCGCCAAGGTCCTCTCCGAGTAAGCCTGGAACTCCGCTCCGGAATCCGTCGAAGCGATAGACATACCTACTTGACTCTTGTGTGTACGTTTGGCTATACCATCTAATGATTTATTCAACTCTCAGCAGTTTGAAGTTATTTGCTACAATACTTATGTCATTTGCGACAAGTGACTTATTGGGGTCAAAGAAAGGAGGCCGACGTTTATTATTGAAGTCTACGTAAGTGTGAAGGTTTGATGTCGACAAGCGTTATTAATAATATTTTATTTAGCACTTTTTCCATTTTCGCACTCATTACGATCAAACAACATGTTAATGGCTTAAAAAGTTTAACATAATTAAGCTCGACAACAAAAAATATTGAATAATCAAATTTTCTCTTTAATTGAGTAATCAATAAGTGCCAATTACATCTTATAAAAAGCTAGGAGAGAATAGTATAAATAAATGTTTAACAAATTAAACTTTTTTATATGCAGTCGTTAATAAGTTGAGATTGCGTTAATTGATGTACCCAAAAGGAAGGGATGGTTGCATAATCACCATTAATAATAAGCAGAATCGTTACCCTAAACTCATTAAGTCACAATCTAATAAATAATTGTGAACCCCACCACCACAATAAAAATAATATAAGTGATTACAAGAAACATAAGTCATAAACCCATGTAGCAAAGCAATCGACAAGTTATCGGCAATTGAAGAAAACCGTTTTCCCGGCCTCCCCGAGCTGCGTGCGACGGGGCGGGGGCCAAGGGGGTCGGGGGGCCGGGGGCCGGGGTGGCGGGGGCCGTCGGGCGGGCCGGGTGGCGCGCGCTCAGTGCCCCCCGGACGCAGCGGCGGCGAGACGCCTCCCTTGCCCGCTTCACCCGCGAAATGCGGCGTTGACCGTCTCCCGCCACCCGATATACACCGCCGGATAGATGGACAACTCGTGCCTCCTCGACCTCCTCATCAGGTGTTTCGCCATGACCGAGCCTGAGGACCTCAACTTCACGGCGTTCACCGACCTCTGCCGCCTCTGCTCGCTCAAGAGCGGTCCGCGCCTCCACATCTTCGATAAGGAGTCCGAGCAGAGGCAAATACTATTTAAGCTAAGGACCTGTCTGCCTACTATGGTGAGTCACTCTTATCACTCATCCTTGACTCGAAGTCCTTTAACGCCTTTCACTTAAAAGGGATTTGATTTCTTTCTTTTCTACATAACATTTTCTTGAACGTCTAAAATGTCGTATTGATATTTCAAATTTGAGTACTAAACATCGTTGTAGAGTTCAATGTTGAGAAAAGTACTAAGCAAAAGGAATCGTAGCAGACGCCGTCGTAGCCCCGTAGACGCCTGCGCGCTACGGCCGCTACGAAAATAAGGAATCAGAATAATGGGACGATGTCCGACGATACCTGTTGATTTTTTTTGTAGCTAATCACTAATTAATTTAAATTTTACACACATCTTAAGGTTTCCTCAGGCCATCTTACAACCGAGTAACTAACTAAAGATAATTTTTTCCATGATTCTCAATAAATAACCTCAATCTTATTGCGAAGTTTAATGCTTATTTCTATACATTCATGCTTTTTTATTCTATACAATTTGTATACCAGCTTACGATTACAACTTACACATCTTATTATAATTGAAAAACCCGGCGAATATTTTACTATTATTTTTAATAGCTAGTGAAATACGCAACACAGTAATTCACTTTGAACACAAATCTAGATCTGGAACAAAGACTGTTAAGACGCCTTGTCTTTTTCTTAACACTTCCAATTGAATATATTTATAATCTATAATAAATCTTAAATACAAAACAAATTTATCTCAAAGTCAGGGTCATTAATGTAATTCGTAGTACAAATAACTGACACGCGTAGTGCACTATCGAGTTTATTTACAAATTGTACACGCATTCAATTAATAAACCAAAACATACTATGTTTGGGTTAGTGGTTCAAACTCCCCATGTAGTCGGGGAGACGTGCCCTACAGTGGAACCTACCGACGGGGGGAGAAGGGGGCACAATGTTTTTGTATGAAATACCATTTTATATTTTACAAGTGCTCGGTGTGAATGAGCGACATTCTAAATTTAGCAGCTTTTATATTTGTTTGGACATAAAGCCAAAAGTCTTGCAGTTATTATTGTCGAGTTATTTTAAATATTAACTTTAAGGTATAAATATTACGTTTTGTAATGTTGATATTAAACCAGTGATTATATCATTATTAATATTAATAATTATATCAGTTAAAAAGGATTTCTGTACCGCAATATTTTCTAGTATACAATATATCCGGGTCAAACAATTTTCGGAAAACATTCGGCCAGCGTGAGAAAAAAAAGTAATCATTATTTTAAAGTTAACTGTATTTTTTATTCTTACAGACATTTTTGCTCAATATAAATTACTCAATTTAAAAAAATGTGTAATTATTATTGGCAAATTCACTGCACCATACGACTGTATGTCAAATTGAGATGTGTACAAATACAAGGAAATACACTAGCCGACTAGGTTTGCAGTCTGCCGTACGACTAGAAATAAGTAGGTCACAGGACTGCTCTCAGTTCCAGGAATTAAGGGAATGTCGAGCGCGGGGCCACCAAGGGTGGAGCATTATAGGAATATACACTTTCACTATCATTGAGACATACGTGCTATGTACGATACCGTTATCAAGGTCACTTGAACGTAGCTCGACTGCTGTCATATTGTTTGTAAACAGAATAATTCAGACTCTTTATTATTATAAATAGTATTGAATATAGTCATACGGTCCATTTTGCTATCTAATCTAACGATCGCCTTTTGTTTTTATTACAAACTTTTTTGGCATAAATAAACCGTTTGATCTTTTGGTAAATTTACTTAATAAGTTTTTTTATTGAGTTTAAATCATCCAATAGTTTTTAGAGCATAGAGTTTGATATCCATTTAAATTAAATGACCGTTATTTTATCATTACTGCTGATAATATCTCAGAAAGAGTATTTAGCACTATAGAGTTCCAATGCTTGCTCAAAAAATATCTTTTATCCAAACGCCTGACCTATTAAGGGTTCGCAATCATCAAGTTGATGTCTTCGCTCAGAAGAACATCATTATCTAACTCTAGATTAAGTTCATTCACCGCCACGTCATTCACTATCTATTAATTAATTCATTTCATCATTCACATTTAATCTAACTAGTCACATTCTGGCATTACCCCAGCAGATATCGAAAGACGACTTCCTGCCGAAGAAGATCTGCGAACGATGTGTGACGCGGTTGGACCAACTGTACGAGTGGCGGCAAAGCTGTCTCAGCACAGACTCTGTGTTGAGGAATTACGCCGAGTCGATGAGGATCGTCACTTCCACCATAAACTTCCAGGCAAGTATTGTATTAATACTGCTATCTTGGTTATGAAGTCAACAAAGCAGCCGCGCTGGGCAAGCGTGGTGGCAAACGTAAAGCGTAGCTTCACAACGGGAACTGCCTATTCCTGCACAGTTGCATTTGAGCTACATTGCTTCGGATACATATATACCACCATCTGTTGGTTCTTGGTACAGATAGAGGTATTATTCAACTCTACTGGTACCACACAGCTAAACCAGTATATGGTCCTAATGGGTGTAAGATGTTATGAATGTTTATTACTCTTACACGCTGGAACAGCCGAACAGATTAAATAAATATGGCACTGTGATTGTTGATGTCCCAAGTTAAAAATAACACATAGGTTACTTTTTAACCCAAAAACTTGTTCCCGTAGGATAGATCTCTTTTTTATTTTCCTCCATGGAATCGGTACAACTTCTTGCAGAGTTTAGGTATCAGAGGGAAAAGTTAGCTTCTTCCTGGAACAACACGAGTCTCTCGGGGATGCGAAGGAAAGCTAGTAACAAATATATGCATGAGAGATCGCAAACAGCATCGCTAGTGCACCGCCAATAAACAAACACGAAATAAGTAAAACACAGTAATTTCACTGCATTTTTGACTAGATCACAGTAACACACACTTCTTTCTACATGACAGTCAAAATTAGCTGCGGTCCTAATATTGGAGTACTAACAATCTCCAAGTAAGCAAACTATAAGTAGTATATCGAGGATATATATTGCAGTCAGAATCATCAATCTACCATCATCTCACAGGTCAGTCATAACACAAATAGCATTCTGTAAGCCCCGCCAATGATCCATGAGCCCGCTTGCGCGAGCTTTAATGTTCTATCAAGAAGTAAGTATGTGGCTGCTAATATTATAACAAATAGCTGTGCTCGTAGCTTCGTCTGCGTTAATCTGAGGAACAAAGTAGCCTGAGTTACTTATTATAACATCAGCTATCAAAAATAAATATTAATGATTACTACAGGTAAAATACCGCATATTCTTACTCATACGGCACTAGACGGGTCTTATAAATAAGATTATTTATAAGACCCGTCTAGTGCCGGAAGACTAGTGTTAAAGTAGGACACTTAATGACCTATTTATGACCTATTTGTTTGGCTAATCGGTCATTCGTGTAAAATTGTTTCAAGCAAATCTATAATCATAGATTTATTTTTTGTTGTTTAGACAATTTGAAAGTGCCTATGATAGACCTATTTAGATTAAGACATATTAGATTTTAATCATCAAATCAACCCACAGACGTCCCTTTCTGGATATAGGCCTCATGTAAATTTATGACACAGCGTGCGGTTTGTGCCATCCAAACCTTTACCAGATCGTCTGTTCACCTGGCGAGTTGTCCCACGCTGCGCTTTCCAGTACGTGGCCGCCACTGGAGAACCTTTCTCCCCTATTTGCTATTAGTTCGTCGTACTATGTGTCCTGCCCACTGCCACTTCAGCTTGGCGATTCTATTTGCTATGTCGACGACTTTTTTTTGCAACGGATCTCCTCATTTTTGGTTCGATCACGAAGGAGACTCCAAGCATAGCTCTATCCATGGCTTGCTGAGTGACCTTAAGCTTCGTGTGTGATATCTGATGCCTGACTTGTTAGTTATATCATTAAACCCAATAACTGTCATTACCCATAAATAAACGTTGTACGCCCATGAGGCACGATACGGATGACACTTATATGTACGGTTTCTTAACAACTTTATAATCTGTATTGTCAATACAGGTTATAAAGTAGTGTATGGAATTACAAATAGCCTCTTCGATTTTTTTTTATATGGATGTATAGAAAGCCATTAACTACTTCGACTAAATGTACAAGCAGTGTTGTATATTTTGGTGCAATTTCCAAGTCTGCTACATTTGTAGAACTTCTTGTGAGATTCAAATGTACTGAAATATTGCCTCGGATTGAGTCACAATAAATAATTCATACGGCACCATGTCCGCGAATCAATAAACACGTGAAGACGTAGAAAAGTTGATTGACCTAGCCTCATACTTTAGTATTTATCACAAATGAACGATGGCACAGTATGGTTATGGTATTTACTATCTCATATCTTGCTTTTTATCTGTAAAATCGATAGTATAATCGATCAATATCACTGATATTGCTTTAATGTATGTCCCTCTATATAAATTGGTACAAAAATTATCTAGGTACGTCTGCTTATCGTTTAATCACAAGTTTTTTTTTTTTTCAAGTTTGTGTGCGTTTCTTTATATACCTATTAAATCATTTTGCGTACAAAATGCGCCTCATATTTATAACTCTAATAGTGCTATATCAAAACATAAATTTAAAAGAGGCTCATTTTACATTTTCGAGACTAAAGAATGGAATTGAAAGACCGTCTTCTCCCCACACAAAGGACAAAAGTATGATTTTTATGCGAAATCTATTGTTGTGAGTGAAGGCACGCGGCGGGCGATGCACGGCCAGGGAGGTTCCTCTATCGATCCGCGCGGCCCGGCCGTATCGACCCGCCACCCCTCCCATACACACCCAAAAAACAACCGTAACTCAACACAAATAAAGCTCAAATTAACGAACAACAACCCCTAACCCCACCACACGCGATTACCAACCTAAGATATACGAGCCAGAATCCACTTTCGCATACTTCATCTTTGTTAGAATCGGTTAATGAATTATACGCCGTGCGGCGGTAGTTATAAGGTCGTCATCGAGTCGCGGTACGCGACGCGCCTATTGGGAAATTTGGGCATCGGCTACGCATGTCCAGGGACGTTTTGTTTTATGACTGTTGTCTGTGTATGAGTAAGGAGTTTCTCGTTTGCTCAGCCAGTTAAATAGGCTTGCGCATCTCAAATAATGATAATGTTATTAGCTTTTCTGTTCTCTAACATTTTTATATCTAATGTAGTTCAAAATTGTATATGATAAGCTAATCGCCAATCTCACAATGAAAGTTGATAGCATGGCAATAAAAAGTCCAAGATAGACTATTATGCATGGAGGTAAAATCGAGGCGCCTTCGCCTTCCTTTCCCATGAGGCACATGGCATGGAGTGCATTAGCACGCACCGCATCCAAGGTCGAAGGTAGCGGGCTTGGGGGCACGGGTAACCCTGACCTAGCGCGGGGTGAAGGATATTCCTACTACGGTCTCCCACCACCCCCCGCCGGCTGAACCGCTTGCACTCGACGTTTCGACTTCCCCACAATCCCCACTCGTCACATCGAGTGACGAGTTCACCTGTACAGCTGGAATGTCAGATGGGTTGCTCGGAGAGCTAAAACGGATTTACGGTTTGCAGGCTTATCAAAGAAAGTGACGGCCTTTGTAACATGTTAGCAAAAGAAATAACTCTAGATATAGGAATAGCTATTTATTTTGTAAATTAACTTACGTTTTGTGGTAATATTGGAAACTTATCATCTACAATATAAAAACAAATTGGAAGGAATAAACTCACACATCTCATTCCGAGATAAGCACTTGTGTTGCGGATGACAGACAATATTTAAATATATAGTATAATATAATATTTAAATAGATATATTTAACACTCAGACACAGAACAAATACCAATATTCATCAAATACATATTTGGTCTGGGTGGGGTTAGAATCTACGACTATTAACGCACAAGATAGGACCACTATCTGAGCCATAGGGCCTGCAAAATGTTTGTCTATTTAGTGCCTTTTCCCAGCAAAACGCATTTTAATGAAAAAGGAAAATAAAAAAGAACTTTGTCCTGTGACGAGATATAACGTAATGTTTACAAAACGAAACGAAAGCTAGTTAGTTAAAAATACAACAAAAGGGTATTTCTAAAGTGCCTTAACTTTAAAGGAATTTTGTTTCGTAAAGTGTATTTTTTAACGACGTTCCCTCACCGCTGCGATTTGAAAGTCGCCTAAGAATTTAAGGTTATATTGCTCTTTGTATTATGTAACATACCACCTTGGAGATTAAGCCGGTATATGAGCAGCTATGGGGTATAACATTGAGTCATTGAATTGCAATTTAGAGTATTAGCGTTTTAAATTCTTTATCAATAACGATTGTACGTTTAAAATTGTAGTTTTTTTATACTAATATAATGGTTTACGCGTTATTCTCTATAACTCGTGTCTAATTCCCTTTATTACACGATCAATGTACAAATAAAGATATAAATATTACAATCACACTCGAACTTGTATGTTATCCACTCAACAAAGATTTAACCTGAGAATCTTAGGAGATTGTAAACATATATACATTTGAAAACAAAAATCAAAAATTAATACGAATTGAAGAACTTCTTCATTGAACCACAACTCATCTAAACAAATAATTCTGCTCCCATTTATGTATTTATCAAATTTATCAAAAAAATAAATCAACGAATATATCACGTACATGAAATGTAATCATTATCTTTAAATATGATAATAAGTGCACCTATCCCTATTAAATATAGGTATTTTTCGTTTGTCACTTATTAGTTATGTAGCTGTAGTGATATAGCATTAATTAAATTTATCCGTAAAAGTTTTAGACTTGTCTATTATATAATTGAGTTTAATATGAAAACAAAATTAAATGAAATATAGATTTTATAGTATGATGAAATCACACTCGACTTATAGTTCGGTCAAGACCATACGAACAAACCTAACAAATGAAGGCATACCCATAAGGCACTCCAACGTATTAACAATTTTTAGTTTATTTTCAATAAACTAATGGGTGATAAATGATTATAGACTTTTGTACTTATCTTGTACTGTAGACCATAAAGCCTTCCAAAAACTGATGAGGTGACGTCAAAATTACGTTCGACATCATGACCTTTCGAATACCTAATTTGTTATCCCGTTGGTATATTTACAATAGTGATATCATAATTCAATTAAGTCTTAATACACTTGACCTATTCCGAAATTTCAGTGACTTTATCCTTTTATTTTTCCACAAACAAATTAAATAAACCACTTTAGGTCGCTGTTTTATTATTGTTCTCATTTCACGTCGTAGCAAATAGCTACGACATTAAATGTATATCTAGGTAGTTGAGATACGTATATTCCATTGAGGGTTCGTAGCTAAGCTCACATATTTGTGCAATAAATTGTGAACAAACTCCGAAGGTCCCTATTGTCGTCATTTGATAGACCGCACAAGCACAATATTTAGATAATGCTAGTCGGTGCTTGTTACTGCGTATGTGAGGGTGAGCGAAGTTAGATTTGTTAATACTATCTAGGTATTTTAATTCAATTTTGCTCAGGGTTAATTCTTTTTTATTTTTCACTATTCCCTAAATTTTTTTTATTATATACGTATTATAAGTGTAACATAAAAAATCCGCTATCTGGCAACTACAATTGGGTTATCTGTATAGACAGTCAGCTGTATATTATATAAAATCTTGAGAATATTTGTTAACATCTTCATCATAGCATATATATATAAATAATGGACGTATTGATAAAGTTACATCAGTTTATCAATAAAAATACAGCCCAAGTTCGAGCCTTAAATCAATGCAGACTAGATAAAGACAATCAATACGTTTTATCTTATATTTGTCCGCATTAAAGTAAATTGTTTGCTACATATTTTCAAAGGTGAAGTGTCCATAATCCTTTTGATTACAGTTAATAAGTTGAAATTTAGTTCAGAAGATTCTGAAAAATCAGTATCAACAAACACATTATTTTCTCTTTTGTACCTTGAGTAAGCCCTGCTTTAATTTTGCTGCTTTGCTATGACAAACACAACAGTGTTGTTAGTTTCTTGAGATAATGTATTAGAAAACGCAAGCCTATAAATTTTAGAATTACTCTATTTCATAGCACTAGAAGCAGTTGCTATTAAATTCAAGATCGAATGTGCCATGATGAGTTTAAGTGCTCATACTGGAATACTAATAATAATGTTATTAAATTTACAATTAATGTAACTCATTTTGGTAAGAATCAGTTTTTGCTTAGAAACCATCATATTTTTAAGACATCGTTTAAAAAAGAGAAATACTTTATTCAAAATTTAAATATTTTTTATTCAATTAGGATTAACCATATGCGCTTTGGATCAGTAAAAAGTAAACAGTCATACTGACTTTACGATGCGCAGACATTTTGCATCTGTCATCTGTCATCATTGCTGCACGCAAGCCTATCTTAGTACTAGACTGCCATCACTGGATGGATCTTTCAACTAAGTTTCATCACCATCATCATATCAGCCATATGACGTCCACTGCCGGACACAGGTCTAAGTTTACTGCAGGTTAATTACGCGATCCATCAAAAAACAGCCTGCAAAAACTGTTGTTGATAAAGTTTCGTCTAACCTTGGTCAAGTTGACGGAACCTCCATCAGTCACGGCGCTTACAAAACCTTTGCCTTAAAACTAAACAGTTATAGCTTTTTAAGACATTATGCAGAAACTCACACTGTGTCTCGAAGATTATAGACATCATAAAGAGAAAAAAAATACATTTCTTATATAATGGATATCAAGCATA
>JACJUM010002543.1:13670562-13715486 GCA_020976665.1 Heortia vitessoides
TATAAAGTTAGAGAAGCAGCATCAGTAAATAAAGTACGGAGACAGCGTTTCAGGATAAATTTGTTTGGGGATTGTTTAATATTCAACGGAAGCTCGTTCCAGAGTCGTATAGCTGTCACTGTAAAAGAGTTTGTCAAAAAACTAGAGTGATGAGAAGGAGTTAAGAGCGAGAGAGTATTAGAAGAACGGAGATTACGTTCGTGAGAGGAAGATAGGAATTGGAATCTGTCCTTTAAGTAAATTGGTGCGTACGTAGAATTCGAATTTTGCAACGTTCACGAATAGGAAGCCAGCCGAGAAGAGAACGGTAATGGGAAATAAGATCGTATTTACGCAAACTGAAAATGAAACGAAGACAGTTGTTTAATAGACGATCCAATTTATTAAGAAACCCAAAACTAAAACTTGAGGTACACTCATTTTTCTAGTGACAAGAGAATTTAATTAGATTTGTGGCTGAATCATTAGCATTGTAGTGATATGCTTATATGAGGTAGACCTCATACAAAAGGACGTCTGGATTGGTACCTCATTCTTACCTATTTCTACCGCCAAATGTCAGTGTTTGCATTACTGTGTTCCTCTGTCTTAAAGGTGAGACAGTCAGTGAATTTACTGGGTAAATTGGCATAATATCCCCAAGTCACAAGGTTGGCAACGCGTTAGTGATATCCTTTTGATATTACGAGCGTCTATAGGCTGAAGTGATGCTTACAATCAAACAGTCACAGTCAAATGCTTTAGAGAAGCCACAAAATATACTAAGAGCATCTTGCTACTCTTCCCCAGCCTCAAAAATGTTTGTTATAGGAGTTACACCTGAATCTGCTGTGGATCGACCCTTGGTGAAGCCAAATTTTTTATTATAAATTAATTTGTTAACGGAAAATTGAGTAAAATAGATAAGATATAGATAGATATATTTTTTTGGTTTTACTGAGAGCTGGTCGAAATTGGCTGAACGTACCATAATCTTGTTTGCAAACAGCCTTAATCAATGGAACTACTTTATTTAAATTACTGTGTCATAAGGTCAAGGAAAGTATCTGCTATCGATACAAGAATTAAAAATGAGAGCTAAATTCGGACCAATATTATCAATAATTCTATCAATTATTTTAATTATTAAATACCAAACAAAGGTCGTCTGCATTATTACATCACTCTCACCTGCTTGTTGCTTCTACCACAAAACAGCAGTGTACGCATTGCTGTGTTTCGTTTTTAAGGGTGGGACAGGCAGTGACATTTCTTAGTAATGTGTCATAATATCTTCAAGTTACAAGGTTAGCAACGCGATAGTGATATCCTTGTGGTATTAAGAGCGTTACTTGCGGCAATTACAAGCAGAAATCCCCTTTGATGGGGAGGAATATATCCAGCAGCGTACTATAACGGCTGCTTTAATTAGTTAATTATGGATTAATAAGTCCCGAGACTAACCCAGAGATGGCGCTCGTAGTAAACCAGTAACCACGTCTTTTTAGAGTAACCAAACTTACCTTTGCTAGAAACGTGTCAAAATTTTGAGTCGATCGGACCGGAAACAGCTGAGTTATCGAGGTTGGAGTAAAGTCGGTTTGTAGTTTGTTTAAAAAATAGAAAAATACCGAGTTTCGTGTTCTGATAAAACATTATTTTTTAATGGGTAAAAACACCGTGCAAGCGAAGCAATGGACTGAGAAATGTTACCCGGACTCTTGTCCATTAAAAGCAACGATTTTTTGGTGGTTTGCAAGGTTTAAACATGGTCGTACCGACCGAGAAATGACGCGGAACGCTCGAGTAGACCTGTAGAAGCCGTTATACCGGAAAATGTGAGTGAAGTGACAAATATTTTAATGAAAGATCGTAAAGTAAAGCTCCGTGAGATTGCTGAGATGACCCAGATATCATATGGAAGTGTATTTACTATCCTTCATGAAAAATTTAGCATGAAAAAGGTTTTTTCCAAGTGGGTGCCGCGATTGCTTTCAATGGAACAAAAACAGCAACGAGTCGATGACTCAGAAAGCTGTTTACCGCTATTTACTCGCAACAAAAAAGATTTCTTGCGTCGTTACGTGACCATGGACGAAACATGGATACATCACTACACTCCAGAGTCGAAGCGGCAGTCATCTGAGTGGCGCACAGCTGGCGAAAGCCATCCGAAGCGTCCGAAAACGCAGCAGTCAGCTGGCAAAGTCATGGCGTCAGTTTTTTGGGATACGCATGGCGTGATTTTCATTGACTACCTCGAAAAAGCTAAATCGATCAACAGTGATTATTATACTGGCTTACCGGTGCATTTGAAGGAGGAAATCGCAAATAAAAAAAACGGCACATGCAGAGAAAAAAAGTCCTTTTTCACAAAGATTCTGCCACAAGTCGATGAAAACAATGGCAAAATTTAAACTTTGATTTAAAATTAAACGAAATGGGTTTTGATCTGCTGATCCCACCCTGCATACTCGCCAGATTTAGCCCCCAGTGACTACTGGCTCTTTGCTGATCTTAGAAAAATGCTCCAGGGAAAAAGATTTGGCTCAAATGAGGAGGTCGGTGGAGGTCATCGCTTAAACTGACGCTTATTTTGTAGCGAAAGATTTTTTTATATAAACATGGTATTGAAAAATTGGAAAAGCGTTGGAACCATTGTATCACTCTAAAAGGTGATGTATTGATGTATAAATAAAAATTTTGCAAAAAAAACACAAAACAACTTTTTTTTATTGATCTGGACTGGATCTGGATTTAAAGGGCTTACCTTTGAATAATATCGTCGATGATAGTGCAACATCACGTAAGTAGCAGTTGCAATTAAAGTTGAAAATTCAGTTAGAAAAGATGGAAAATGGACCTTATTAACTTAAGCTACATACGCGGTATTGAAGTATCATAGACGACATAGCTCCGATAATAATACCTGCTTGTCCTGTACTCGCAATTCGACAATTTATAGCTCGAACTCCATACGTGTATAACAAAATACAACAAATTCTGCTGATTTACCCCATGCAACTGTTGGAGGTTTGTAGGAGGGCTCTAACTGAGTGGCTCTCTGCCCTTAGTAACGACGATGTTGAGGACATTTTAGCTAAAGTCACTTGATGGTGTTAAAACCCATCGTTTTACAGACACGATGTAAAACAGTAGGTAATATATGTCTCTCGAGGATACATCCTAACATACACACGATAAGTACACCACACACGGAAATGTTATTGATCCGGATCTATTTATTGTGATATATCATATATTTCATGTAAATTAGAAACAGCTGTGTTTACGTAGGAAGAGCGAGACATTTCTTACAAAAGTGTCTTTTGACTACTTTTTGCAAAAAAAGTAATAGTTTAAATGCAAAAGATATACCTAAAAGAAATCTACTTTTTATATATTATTTTTTTATATTTGTTATTGGAAATCTTAAGTGACGAAATGTAATATAAAAAATTATCAAATTTCTACTAAAATATCATTTACAATGTTCCCTATTAATGATTAGATAGTATCGCTTTCATTAAAATTCAAGGTTCTTGCAAGTAGCCGCTGCTTGAAGGGCAAACCATCCAAGGCCTTATTATTTATTTCGTTTTATACTGCAAGGCCAATTAAAGAAACAAGGTTTCAATTCCCCATAACCCTGAACTTTATAATCATTAGATAGATTATTATGTTCCCGTAAATGTTACAGTTAGATTCAAAAACATGACTTATGTAATGACTTGATGATGCATACGTATTTTTTATAACTTATAGATATGACATAACAAATGACTTGGGTATAGAGTTTATTTTATTGCAACTTTGTTATCACTCTTTCCACTGAAATGTAGTACTGAAAAGTGCAGTTTTTAAATGCCCTGTTTCACACGAGTAATTCAAGTCTATAGTTCACATACTAATTGGACCTAAACAAATTTCTCAATTGAGTTCAAATAACTTTGTCTATGTCAAGCTTTGTGAATATCAAGCTTACCTAGTGGACATCGAATTCCAAACTAGTTTTGCATATACAATTATACATACATAATTTGTTATCTCAAGATTCTGCTATTTTTATTCTAATATCGTGAACATCACATCTCATACGACAAACGCCGACTAAGAGCGTAAAACGGCTCACTGACTGGATATCGATACATAACGGAAGTTCTGATTCCTTATGCGCAACCCGCATTGGGCGCTTTAGGCGAAGACTCAATTTTTATGGACGACAACGCTCGTGCCCACCGGTCTGGCGATGTGGAAGCGTATGTGCAAGAGGTCGGCATTTGTCGTTTGCATTGGCCAGCTCGAAGTCCCGACCTCAATCTTATAGAGCATGTCTAGGACGTTTTGAAACGACGCGTGAGATCAGTACAACCGGCTCCGCAGACCATCAGAGAGCTGGAGAATGTGATTACCGCGGAGTGGGAACGTATTCATTTGCTTTTACTTTATTAAAGAAAAAACAAACAAAAATCTTTGTTAACTTTCACTTCACGAGCATATGCACTACTAGCGAGCATACACTACTAGTAAACCTTAGCAATAAAACCCATAAATTTTATTGAAGTTTTATGATAATACGATTATTTACTTATTAATTTACAAAATTGTGAAAGTTATCAAACAAACCAATAGTAACATTTAAAATGGTTCATTGCTTAGGTGCCCGTAGTTTTTTTGCAATTAAGTGTATAATCCTAAAACATTTTCATATTTCTGCTAAGAAATAGTTTTTCTAACATAACTATAATGCATATTTCATGTATAATACATTTTATTCACAGGTCCAACGTTTCAGCAACCTATAGAACCAACATGTAGCCACAATGTCTTGTACACTTACAAAATTTACAATAACATACAATTATCGAGTTTGATTTTCTTATCATACAAACATTTCTTATTAGACGGCAAACACTTTTAATACTACACTATAGACGTGACAACTTTTTGGACTAGATGTAAAAATGATGTAGTAACATAATTTCACGCAACATATGTGAAATAAACATATTAAATATGCGATGCGGTGTAATATATTGGCTGAATATTAATATTTATCAAATTCTAAATTTTTTTACAGTTTTCACTACTACCTTTGATTAACTTTTGTAACAAGAAATGTTATAATCTCAAAAATGTCTTCACACAACAATATACATTGTTAAAATGACTACTTAAAATGCGTAATACACCGTAGCTATCTCTCTCCCTTTCCAAGAGTTCAACGTGCGAAGATTTTTCCTTAAGAAAAAAATTCACCTCCCTTTCGGCAGTTTTCCTTCCCCGTTTCCGCCTTTCACCCCAAGGAATGAAGGTACCGATCGATGCAAGTACTTGTACTTCGTAGACGAACCTTGCACTGAGTGCATACGACCAACGAAGGGCGCTCGGCTCGGTCGGCCAGACGCTTTCGGTTAATTTCTTTAACGACTATGCTCGCCTGGTACTTTCGTTTGTGATGTGCTGTTTATATTACAGTTTGTTTTAATTTTGTGAAGCCTCTTTTGCTATGTTACGATGTCCTTGTATGCTAAGTTTATTTACAATAAATATCAATAGACATTTTCAAGTTCTTTCAAGTGTTAAGCTTCATGTGCTAGTGTTTTTTATATGATAACGAAGTGAATATAATGAGTGATAACAATTTCCTGAAAGATGCTATTGAATTCATATTACAACCAGCTGTGGGATTTAGGAGTAAGTTAATAAACTTAAGTCACAAAAAAATCCTCTTCAGGCTTTACTATAATACATAAAATCTAGATTATTACAATAAATTACGAGATTTAAATTTTTAAGGAACTTGAAAACGTTTATAAATCTACCTCTTAAAAAACTGAGGTGCACCTCACAACTTACTCTTAACATCTTTTTTACTTACATCGCATAATAACGCATTCCAATACACGTTACAAAATTCCCCAACATTTCCAGTGCTATACACCCGGTACAATTACCACCCCACCTACCCCATTGCATGCAAACCCTCTGTTTAGGCGTTTGCTTTTAATCAGTGCATGATAAGTTCCCCCAGGACTTCCCGGCTTCCCTAGCCGAGGGTGAACACGATTCTAATGGGAAATGACAATGCAAGGATGTTTCAATATCAGGATATAAGTTACAAAAAACAATTGTTAACAAACGTTTTCCAGTGAAGGAAACCTACGGAAATTAGTGATGTTATTTCAATTGATTTCTGAAACAACTCGTACTACTACTAACATAACGTAATTGAAAATACTTTTGGAACCGTTATTTAATAATTTAACAAACTTTGAATCTATTCAGATTGATATTCAGACGATACCTCACCACTAGATTGATATTGTTCTGTTCAATTCAATAGTTTAATATGAAAAGGGGCTCTAAAATAATCAAATTGTGTACAAATAAATTGACAATTATTCATATCTTACAATGTTATGTTGAGTATTCTCATAAAAGCAAAATAGATGTAAAATACCAATAAATATATAATAAAATATACAAAAAAAAAGTAAATATTTAAAGAGTTCCAAAAATTGCCAAACCATATACCAATACCAACCTAGTTTCATCCCCCAAGTTCGTTGACCCTCTTCACTGATTTTAGTAGCATAAAATTTCTTCCCTATGATTGCGGGGTCGTCGAACTCAACACAAGTTAAAATTGGACAATTAAACAAATGCGGAGGGTGCAGTGAGTGTTTAAAGGGATTACTTTTACCCATACATGCATGATAACATCAAAGATTTATGTAATAACTCATTCGTTTAGAGTAAATAATAATCTCATATTTTATGTTAGTAAAGTTCTAGTAATAAAGAATATATGAAATATGCGGCAAGTGTGTATGCTATCGCTTTCTCATGGCAGGATATAGCAGTTTATTTCACTTTTTAAACGAGGAGTTTGATTTAATTTTTGAAAACGATAATTTAGTTCATTATGTCAATTGAACGCATTTAAAGAAAAATCATTTTGATAATAATATTTAATAAAATTGTAAATACAAGACAAGATAAATAAAAACAAAGTAAACTCTAAACTACTGAACACAAATCAAATGTTAATATGTGAATAAACTATACCGTCTCAACTGTTTAATTGTTGCCTCGACATATTTTTCGGCTCGCGACATCAGAGGGTCGGGGGGGCAAGTCTCACTTTCTGCGGGGTGAATGCACTGCGTGGGCGGCCCCCTATCGCGGTCCCCTAGCCCCCTCGACCGCATCCAAGACAGAGACACCCGACGAAAGCGACCTCATACCGAGAATCGGGATTAAGATTGATAATTTTCGCATCAAAATGCAACCTAAAAGGTTGCAAATTTCGACCTAAAACGTTCAGTTAGCTATCAATAAATCGTTTTACTGTTAGACAGACTTAAGGTAAATAATATGACTCAGGCGTATTTATTTATAAAGTAAAAAGTAAATATGACAAGGACAACGCTTTACCACTATGATTTAGAGCATTCACATTCTGCACACAATGCAGCTCAAATACACAGGGCAGGGATAGGCAGCAGCATATCCGTCGCGAAAGCTGCCCTTTGCGATTGCCAACACGATTACCCAGCGTGGTACTTATGGGCAAAATTCCCCCTAATTTGGGGAAGCCTATGTCCAGCAGTGGACTTTCAATAGCTGGTATGATAATAATGATGATGATTAATATAAATCGACATCGACAAGTCAAATTTCCACCTTTAATAAAAGTTATTAAGCAACTGCTATTGTAAAACATCGATTAGTTCACTGTAAGAAGTTATTCTGCGAGTGAATGACTTTAGTGTTTCTATATTATCTAGGAAAGTAAGCGTAGTGTGATAAATGTTAGTTTTACTAAATAGTATGCTTGAAGGACGTAGCGTAATTGCTTGGTGACCATCATTCTCAAATTACATTTGCTCAATTAGTGCTTATGAAATGAATATTACAAAACGTGCTAACAAAACAAAACTAGTCATTAGATATTTGCCAGTCTACCAAACATATTTTTTTAAAGTGAAATACATACAGGCCTCTAATTACCACTATTATTAATTGCTTAACATTAAATTATATTTTCATACCCAAGAGGTAGACGTGACTGCACCGAACGTGGACTGCACCAAAGTTTTACTCAAGATGTAATCGATTTAGTTAGCGTACGATCTTCGCGGTCTAATTACCTTTACAGACCGGTCCAACAAACTCATCGCTTCATTCACTGCCTGTTAATAATTCCCGTACTTTTTCTATAATCCAACCGTTTACATGTATCTAATTATTTCACAGGATGGCACTGTAAATATGGATAAAATGACGGAAGCCCAAAAAACTGCGTATCTAGAGGCACACGTAGCTGTGCAACAACACATGGCCCAGGCTGCGGCTGCAGCAAGACGTGAACAACAACAACAACAGCAGCAGCAACAACAACAGCAACAACAGCAGCAACAGCAACAACAACAACAGCAGCAACAGCAACAGCAACAACAGCAGCAACAGCAGCAACAACAGCAGCAGCAACAACAGCAGCAGCAACAACAACAGCAGCAGCAACAGCAACAACAACAGCAACAACAACAGCAGCAACAACAACAACAGCAACAACAACAACAGCAACAACAACAACAGCAACATCAGCAACAGCAGACTAACAATACGAATAACCCTACACGACATCATCAAGAAATGCAGGTAAATAGCCCGTAAAGACATAAAACTGATTTTTCAATATACATCTATTTATAAAAGTATTTTAACATATTTAATTTTATCGAATTTCAGACACAGAGTAGCAATACGCATCCTGGACACCCTTCTCCGCCGACCGTGAGCTCCACACAGCACCACTACGCTACAATTAACTCTCCGATAAAGGTTCCTCAAGTTAGCTCAAGCACTGGTGGTCCTGACAGTACTTTTACTGTACCTGACGACGTCGGTATGGGCTTTGAAGGCGGCGTTAGAGTGTTGCAGAGCCTTGGCAATTGGTAATAATTGTTTATTTTAATACTATAGTACTGTAGCATATTATCTGTCAATAAAAAAAACACCTAGTGTTTTCTTTAATTAAGTCGTGGGGCTTCTGGCACATTGTGTGCGTTAATATTACGTTTAGGGAACAGTTCTCTTTTCATTTATTACAGTGAAATTAGGTGCAGATTACTATTAAATTGCATGTATATTAAAGCAAGTGAAACTATTTTTGCTGCAGGTCACCAGAAGTAACAAACAATATACCGAGACCAAACCTGATACCATTCACGGAACCGTACGCAGAAGGTGGCTCTATGCATCCTGGCACTAGACTTAAAGCGCTGCAAGGAACTACTGTTAGAAAACACCCGGCTATCAAGCCAACAAGTTCCACAACTGAAGGTAAAAAGGTTATCATATAATCATTGATAAATCTTCTGACGTAATGCATGGGACATTGAGTTACGAAAGCCTTATAATAGCTGTGTTTTCAGGAAGCAAGGCTTTCGAGTGCACAGTTTGCGGAAAAGGTTTAGCGCGTAAGGACAAATTGACGATACATATGAGAATACATACTGGTAAGTATAACTGGAACAAACGTCCTTGTCTGAAAGGAATTATTAAGAATGAAGACATATTGATTTCGTTTTATCTTCTTCCAACAGGGGAGAAACCATACGTTTGCGAAGTATGTAATAAAGCGTTCGCCCGTCGTGATAAACTAGTGCTACATATGAACAAACTAAAGCATGTCACCCCATCGAACATAGCACCTCTCGGTAAACGAACAATCTCAATACCACGTGAGTATTATTCAGAAAAAAATCTAGTGATCAACTCGGTGATCGGAATTCTATTGCAAATTTTCAATAATAATCACGTACATTTTCAAATAATTTCCAAAATTATTTACATGTTGACAATATCATTTGGATTGTTATAGCTTTGAAATTAGATGACGTAAAGCCTCAGCTACCAAAGCAAGAAGACACAAAGCCAAGTCAAGCTGAAATAGCAGCCGTAGCGCAACAACAACAACAGCAGCAACAACAGCAGCAACAGCAACAGCAGCAGCAGCAACAACAACATACCCACCAGCAGTCAATACAGGTGTGCCAGGTACCCGGACACACCTTTACGGTAAATCCTCATCAGAATACGAGGCATGTATAGTTTGTTTGTCGTGTTTTTGGCATGCTCTACCTACTCTTATTCAATACAATCGTTTCTTTATCCCAAAATTAGTCTACTCGAAATACAATAAAAAGCTAGTAGACCTGATGGCAATTTTTATTGTTTTTATGTCTTATTCTCATTTTGACATCCAATTCTACTTTATTAGTAATCATTTACGAATTTTCTTCCTTCTGATTTTAATTCGCTTTCTATGTCACAACTTTAAATGTCGTTTTCTCAAAATTTAATTCCGGATTTTGTCTTGTAGCACACGATCGAGAATCCAATAAGACCTATTGTTTGCAGAACACAAACTTAGTACATACAAGTGCTGCTACAGCAGCTGTAGCAGCTGCTACCGCAGGCATGGTGGTGTCGTGGTCTTGTGAGCTGTGTGGTAGACTCTTCGCCACAAGAGAAGAATGGAGTGCCCATGCAAAGAGTCATTTACCTGACACCAAACTCCTGCAAGACAAAATGCAACAAGCCACGCAACATCAGGTATAAAATAAACTAGAACATATTTAAATTTACAAAAAGATTATAGATTTTAAATATTTTCAATTAATAATCTTTATGTGTAGATAATGTTATGTTGTTAAAGTAGACTAACACGAATCAACTGACGGGATCAAGAGATTTTTAAAACATATTTAAGCAAAAGTATATGCTCTAATACATAAAGGTTTCTTCATGAGGTCTTATGCAGTTATTAACAAATTATAAAAATTAGAACGTGCATTTTTGGTACCATATTTATTAAGCATGGTAACAAAATTACAACACGTAACACTCGCATGAGGATTTATATATTCAATTGAAAAGTCACTGTTTTAAAACGAGTTTCTTCTTTTAGCAACAAGAGAAAGTGCACCTATCGAACCAAGAAAAACTTCAACTTCTCCATCACCACAATCAGAATCAGCAGATACTGAATGGGCACGGCATTGCGACGGCCTCTGTGTCTACGGCGACTGTTGTAAACGAGGGTGGTGGCGGAGGAACGGGAGGGGCGTACTTCACACATGGACATACGCACTATGCACCTGAGAGGCAACACACACACGCGCACCATCTTTGCCTGATGTGCCGGCAAGAGTTCGCGGGAAAGGCGGAATTTATGTTCCACGTCAGAGGGCATTTCGAGGGTATGTGTTGATGATATTTTAATTTAGGCAATGCACTTTATTGTTTACATCACGTAAATAATACTAAGTACTGAACTTGCGTATATAAACTAGATTAATGTATAAAGATTTAGGTTTAACACATGCGAGTGACATATATATTGATAAAATATAATCATCATTATCAACATATCTGCTATTGGAAGTCCACTGTTGGACATAGGCCTCCCCAAAAAAGGGGGATTATGGCCATTATTGCGGCGCTTGGCATGTGTCGCAGAGCGCAGCTTTTGGATGGGATACTGCTGCCCATCCCCGCCTTGTGCATTTGAGCTACACTAATTCAGACGGTTCAGTTTTGATACCTCAGTCACCCCTTACTACAGGGGAAGGTACTATTCTACTCTGCAATACGACCTGCCATACGATCTGCTTCACGACTTATATAGAATATAATAACGCTATTATATAATTACATTTATGTGTTTGAAGAAAATATCAATAGAATAGCAATAGTGGAATATAAATAGATGTATATACAAAAATATATGAATAAAATCATAAAGCATCATAAATCAATATATGTATATATATGTAAGGAGACATAGTTGATATACGGCCTAGACTATAAGGGATAGAAACTTGAAACTTTGCACAGGAGTTCCTTTTACAACGCATGGGAGCGCTATGAAGGAATTTTTGAAAATTCACTCTCTAAAGAGGTAAAACTGTGGTACAAAGTTAGTATGTAATCTTGCTGGTTTTTAAGTTATTCGATTTAAATTCAGTATAAAGGTTCTTCATTAAAAGTCATGAAAAACGTGTAACATATCTCTTTAATAATCATCCCCTAAGAGGGGGATTGGGGAGTCCAAAGTTAGTATGACTGTTTTACCTACAACTTAATGAAGTAAAACCGCGAGGCGTAGTTCGTATATGGGACGAGTTTTCTGACAAATACTAATTCAAGATTTGCATGTTGTACCTTTGGTTAGAGTACAGCATAATTCAAAGATTTATTTTATAGTTAATTACTTTTGCTGTGGCATATCTTAAAAATGATGTGTTTTTTTATTTATCAGGTAAAGTTAGCGACATAGCGGCAGCGGACGTGCTCGCGCGGTCGTTAGTCGACAACTCGGGACTGTGTACCTGAGCCACGACCACACCCATCAGTGGCTTCCATGACTCCTGCACAAAAGGCGTCTTCCAAGAAGACACGATCATGCTCAAATTTTGAGCAAGACGTTGGTGGGTACCTCAATGTTAGGTGTAAGTAGGTTGGCATTTCAAAATGACAAATGGCCCATTATTTAAAAGACTCGTGTTTTAGGTATCTAAATTTAGCGTTTCGTAATTGGTGATGCAACTGTTATGCCCGGGACACTTTAGGCTAGTTCTTTGTTTCTTATACTATAGGCTTCTTTTGAACATTAAGTGTTACTGCTGTCGAATTATTATTACTGCTATTATAGTAAATCAAATATTTGATTCAGTAGCCACAAAAAACAAGCACGCAAAAAGTATAATGGAATCAGACGTCTAGCTGCAAAATATCACTCCGTAATTTTGAACTATACGTGTATGAGAGTCTAGCTTATTCGATTTTCACAACCTAAAAATTGAGCTGAAATAAAATAACTACAAGCTAGTAATCTATACTAAAACTGACGTCAAAACTAGCATTTTGTATCCCAGGCATCAGATTCGGAAAGCAAACTTCATAGTTTGAAAAAAGCTTTTCAAAAACAATTCAAAAACATTCGTGTACGAAAATTGTATAAAGATATAAAACTGTATGAAAATCGTTATAATGAGATCAATTAAGATCTTCAAACGAAAAGCGAGTCCGATAGAATGGTTTCTTGATGTAATGAACACTTAACTAATTAATATACTAGTGCAATCGTACCCTAAACGAAACAGAAAAGGAACATACATATATTTTCATACGGTTTTAATTATTATTAAGGGTCTAAAAATTCAAAATACATCAAACATTATCTTATCTACTTAAACCTTATATTATGTAAACCATTATATAAAATCGAATCTTTAATGCAGCCTCTCTATAACCTCAAAATCACACTTTCATTGAAAAATCTCTACTTGCGACCATCTAAACATTTTAATCATTTACAGTTACAAATCTGATGTTTTAACAGATATTCTACATTTAAAAAGTTCTAAAATACTTGCTACAAAATATAGAGCGCGTACGCAAAATTTAACGATAATTTTAAACATGTACTCAAAGTCGCAACCAGTCAAAAAAAATTATAACGTATATAATTCTAAACCGCACTCAAATCTTGAAATCGCAACGGACTTAAAAGCAATCTTCCCTAACAGACTTTTTTACAGTAAATTTTATACAAATCACATTTGATAGGACATATTTGGAATAAATTCCATTTCCTAAGGAGTTGGCAATTCAATAAAGTTGACAATACTGGTAAGCATAGTAAATACGCCATTGGATTAAGTACCATTCTACTATAATAGAATCAGTAAAAGTATCACAAATAAACCGATATTATAACCGAAAATCCATAGTTATTTAGTCTTAAGCCTAGCTATTCAGCTTACAAACATTTATGTATTTTAGTTAATTAATTATTACTTAGTTCTTGCTATTGCCACTTCTACAAAGTTTTCCCGATATTTATCACTGTTAAACAATAGTTTATCAATTTTTATAAGTTTGAAGTGCTTTGTGAATTCCACTTTCCACTTTCAATGGACTGATAGAATACATGCAAATTTATTAACATACTGTTATAGTACCAGACCAAAGTAGCTTGAACACGGTGTGAGGTAAAATCATTAAATGTGGAATGAAATCTTATTTTAGAACTAATAAAGATTCATTTAAATTGTTACTAGAGCCATAATATACCTTTTGATCAATACTTAATTTGTTTACTAGAGTCCCTTTAGAAACTATATTTACAGTTAAACATACATTAATTACTCCACACGTGTACATACTGCTACATCAAATGATAACACCACACTGCAATAATCCTAACGATGCCAATAATAATAACTTATATAATATTAGTGAAATAGCGAAATTAATAGCCATAGACAAATAGGACAAGCATTTATATAAATATTGTTTTCTGACATTTGGGTGTTTAAGTATGCTAGCGGCTGATTACGTAGATAGTATAATATTGAAGGTTACACGCGAATCTTAAAATACGAAAATGTTTGACAGAATCCTCTAATATCGCTTTACAGATAATTTAAGTTAGACTCTAGTGTGTACATATGATGTGATTTTTTAATCTAGTCAAGGTGGATGAGTGAATCTAGTCATTTTGTAAAAAAATCATAGTCAGAAATCTAGGATATAAATATAAATTGTATTTTTGTACGTAGTTGTCGTGTATAATATTACTAAATTTATATTATCATGAAAATAGTACACCTCAATTTCTTTACCCAAATTCTAAATATAAGATTATTTTAAAAGATTAAAAAAAATCCTTAAATTTTTTAACAATCTCACAATCAATCAATTTTAATGGCCTTTTGACCACTTCCTGTTATACCCTTAATAACCCAACCCCATTAAACAACTAAACTATCAAGAATGTTTAAAGTTTTTAGTCCACGTATCTACTAAAGCAATCAACTGTTGTCATCATTTGATTTTCGATTTATCAAGAAGATAATACATATTGGGGTATTTATCAGAAAGTTGCGAAATAGGCTCTTAGAATAATTACTTAATCCGAAAATCTCTTGTACTATTCATCTAATTCATAAAACCTAATGTATCATTCCACTAATTCTCGATAGTACTGATGTTAATGCACGACATAAAATGCTTGATTAATTAAGCCAAAGAACAATGGGCAAGTACTAAGTAGGATTAAATTCTACTAGTTTTCTTAAACTCGTCTTAGTAATAAATGTTCTATTTATTTGTATTGTTATCATGTCTCATTATCTAGTAATATAATAGTTTATTATACCTGGAAATATTGTATAATTTCCATCTTACCACTTAATACTAATATTATTTAATTTAATAAATTACTACAAAACGAGATAATAAAAAGTGAAGTGTATTTTCATTGAAAATATTATGATTTCGCGAATAACACGGCAAATTTGATCAGTATTTTAGGTGCTATCCTATTAATTATTTCAATCAACTTTACGATGTTTCAAACTGAAACTATCAGCTGATCTCTCAGTTGACTGTTGCGACATATTTACTTACCGCCTAAACTCATAATTCCTTATAAAAATATGCTTATCATCTTAATGGTCACAGCAGGCGAAAAGCTAAGCTACATTAACATGTTTTTCTAAAATGTATTTTGGGGATTGTTAAAAAAAACCGTAAAAGTGTTTATGATGAAATATCCAACAATATTGGTCAATATTATAATTCTGTATTCATATTAACCTTCCAGCACCCATACAATTTTTTGTGGAATGTAACAGACTTGTAAAGTTTGACATTGTGATGTAAGAACTTAATATCCGGTCAGTTACCAATAAATACCTGATCATTCTAACAAGAATTGTATATAGAATCGGTAACACAACGGGTTGAGCGTATCGAATGGATTAGGTAAGCTAGGATCTAGTTATAAATGGGCCCAAATTCTAAACACATTTAGCAAACATCAAAAATTTATATACGATTTTAAATTTATAAAAATTATAAAGTTTCTACGATTATAAAACAATTGATTGTGATTTTATTTGACCAAACCGTATAATAAATCGGTCTTATCATAATGCTGCTGATTTAAAATTGGATAAAAATGATTACCAGTGCAGTTGGTATATATCGACCTGTTCACTTATTATCTATAATTAGGTTTGCACAATCTAAGTACTATGGAGTGATATAATAAAATAAATACCTAAATAATTTAAAAAAATATATCTATTTTTCGAAATGTTGATGCAAAAGGCAATAGAAATTAATTAAATGGTCTAATCCGTTACACATGTTTAGTGATGAAGCAAATTCTTTCAGGAAAACTGTTGGCAAAGCATACCTAAACAAAAACTACAAAAATGTAAGCTTGACGACGATTGATTGATCGCAATTTGATCGAATGTTAGACGATATATAAACCTTATAAGTTAGTAGGATTGACCTACATACAGTATATATAACTAAAAAAGGTATTATTATTTGTATGTATTCAATAGTATTATTCAAAGTCAAATTCTTTTATTAAAATCAAATTAATGAATAACAAATATTTCAAAATTAAGCTAAATGTGCCTAGAACAAGGGATGTACACACGACCACAGTTCAACCTATATGAATCTGACGAAGTGTCTCAACCAATAGTTAACTCACATCAACGTCATGAATTGAAACATTTTCACAGGTTTGTACAGATTAATCTGTAGACGTGTGTACTCACCCGCAGGCTTGCGGCGGGTCAGAGCACGATTGAAGTTACAAATTGATTAGGGCTAGGAATGAATTTTTAGGTAGGAAATCCGAGGTGGTATAGGTGGGACGTTCATGCAATACCTATAGGTTAGATCCATAAATAAGTGTACATTTGTTCATTAGTTAATTTATATTAAACTAGCATATAACCGTACTTATATAAGACATCCCTCTATGACGGGAAATAAATGTAATTCATTATCTTTCTAAGGATCTTTTTTTTGTTCATGGCTACGTTCTATTGATTTTTTTATTATTAGACCAGGTGGACAAACAAGTATGCAGTCCGCAAGATAATGAGAGACACTGCAGCCTATAAACGCTCGTAATATAACAATGATATCACTAGCGCGTTGCCAACCTAGTGACTTGAAAATATTATGTCACATTGCCCATTAATTTCACTGAGTGAGGTACCAATGCAGATGAGGTTTACACCATGTATCAGGTTTTTTAAATAGGTGGTTTAATATAATATTTCTTATACTTTCGCCTTCAGCGTACGGAGACACGTTCTGTTGTGTAGATAAATTCTGAAATGAAGACAGATAAAAAAACAAATTTCGTTGTGATTAAAAAAAAATATTTTCCTAGTCCAAATAATTATCTGTTTTGGCATTCATATTTTAACGTATTCAAAATAAAATTATTATCATGTAGTAGATATTATTATCTACTACATGATAATGCATGCTTTAAGAGATGCTTAGAGAGGTGATATAGTTTTTCACTAACAACAAAACATTAGTATTGTGAAGTCGAAGTATTAATTGTTAATTGTATTTCTCTCTTCATGTAATATAGATAAAATTAACCAAAACGAATTGGCTTTCAAAATGATCTCAAATGGCTAGTCGTAGTTCGTAGAAATATTTGTATAAATTTAATTAGAAATATACACGTCTAAAAAAGCATTTATTCTATTTTAGAAAGTTATGGCGTGCATTCGTAATTTGATTTTAAAACTAAGATAAAAAATCTGCAAAAATACTTCGTAATCTGATCATTATGGTTTTCTAATGCGAATACAAGGAATTGATTGTGTAATTGAAAATATTGTATAATTATATATAAATAACGATTTGTTGGTTCTTTGCCAATGTAAATACATACGAATACATTACCAGCGTAATTTTTTTATACATATATTTGGCAATTAGGTAGCCAGATATGATTTTTTCTAGTTGGGAAAATTATAAATATTGGGTAACTAAGTGAAAGACCACTAAAAAGAATAAAGCAAAACATACTTTAGTCTTAGTAATAAATTTAAATATTTGGCATCTACGTTTGATAATAATTAATAAAAATACGATTTGTGACTTGCGATTTGTACAAAATGTGTACGATACGAAATTATTAAGTAAATGATATTTTGTGTAATCAAATTGTTTTTCAACAAAATATTTTCTACGTCAAATAATGTAACTGTGATTGTAAAATTTCATTTGCCACATAGTTTTGTAAATTAAAAGGCTTTACTTTAAGCGAAGTTGTTAATAAATTTTGCAGTCTAATGTACTTAAGTGATAAATTAGTTGTAATATTAGGAGCAATAACTCAGTTGCATATCGTAAATGAAAGCAGATTTTGTGAAGTTTATAAAAGTCATGCATGAGAGTATGTAAATTATTGTAAAGTAGCGAGAGTTTGGGAATAAAAAAGGAATAATCCACTGCTTGTTTTAATTCTCTCTAAAACATACTGTTACATAAAGTTTTTGCCAAGTATTCTCAAAGAAGTCAATATATTTATGTTTATAATATCATATTGTGTACCCATATGTGTACGTATATGTGCACGAATTGGAATTTTTTGTTCGTTAGAATTTCCGTATTTATTAAGAAATTTCATTTAACTATTATTACTTCGTTGAATTTTTGTGCGCCTTTTAATTAAGACTTTTGTTCAGACCTGGTACTATAGACGCAACAAAACTCAATTATATTCGTTCAATTTATAATAAACATCTATAATCTGTCCACTTTATTACAATATACCGACCTCTTTATTTGATATATCTGTGAATTGTAATTGTAAAACGAAGTAAAATGACATAATACGTTGAAAGTTATTATTAATCGAAATTCCAGTTTTCAATATTGCTAAAATTTAAAAGTATGTGTATAATTATTTGAAAATTCTGCACAAATAGATGCTGTGCATAGACCATTGTTGAAAAATAAGGTAATTGAAACATTTGCATCAACAATATATACATACTCAATATCTATATAAATACTGTATTACTTTATTTTGTAAACGAAGTGAAAAGCTGTAATAATATCTAAAATAGCTAGCATTGAGGTGTACATATTATTATAGTTTTTTATAAAAGTGAAGTCTTTTTTTAAATTGCGCATTAAAAAAACGATTGCGTGTTTTATGTTTGAAATGAAAACTGAAAAACTCATATACTTATTAAAACTACTTAAAACCAAGAATATTAAATATGTAATTATAATTTTATGTTAATAGTTTTAAAAAAAATCTGCCGTGAATTTATTTAAAATAAATATGATCTCGATGATGATATCGACAATAATATCCAATTATAATTCTAAGATTCCAGTCCAGACCCAAATGAAAAATGTATTAGCTATAGACATTTTTTATTTTTTTTTTATTTATTTCAGAGATATTTTATCTATGAGTATCATTTTATCTATATATCACTAAATATAAAAATGATACCAAAATCTTACCAAAAAGAACCTGCGTCTGTTCGGGTAAAGTTCACGCCGCTCTTTCAGAATATCGACAGTAACGGTTCTAACTATTATCTTGAAATAGTACCAGAAGTAGCTTCTGCGCACAATCTGAACAAAATTAAATGGAGAAACGAAGAAAACTGTGTCGAGTATACTATACCGATTACATTTAAAATTATTATAACAAAGAAGCGCGTGCACTGTAGAGATGAAAACGTAAAAACTTACCATTCGTGCGTGGATTTACTGCTTCGGTCACCTGAAACAGAGATGAATAATTTTGACTCTGGTGACGTTAGTAGAAGCGACACATTCGTGTTGAATAGAATTACCACAGACATTGATCCAGGCAGCATACATATAAATGGAACAAATGCTAATAATGCATTTTTTGGTAACGTAGAGAATAAGAAAATGCTACAAACCAACAACATTATATTTAAAGATATTGAAAGTAATAAGAAGGATGCAAGTACTATAATTGAATCAATGGCAGACGGTAAACTTGTTTCTAGATACGACTTTATTTGACATTTTATTTACATATTATTTTACGTTTCTTTTTTTTCAGTAGCACAAAGCACTTGGGTCTCCAATACCCGTGTTAATATACTAAATTATCAATATAATTCTGCAGATCAAAACACAATTGCGCCGCAGATAATAACGTACAATGATAATTCTTCAGAACTTGAAAAACTAAAATGTGTCACATTTAAAGCACACGATCATGTTTCGCATTTAGTTATGCCAAATGATGTATGCAATATTGAATTTGGTCAAATAAAATATAATGCGCATAAGAAGCATAGAAACTTTAAAGATATTCCACTAGAAAATAATATGATTAATGCTCCTAGAAGTCTACCTAAGAAGAGAGCTTCTTACTTTGTGAAACAGATGCAGGAAGAGATTTCGCCTTTAAAAATTATGCTTAATGAACTTATCAACGAATGCTCCATCCACGGATCAGCTCTGAGGAAAACTCAAGAACGTTATTTATTTCGTAACAACTTGAGTGTTCGATGTGAACAAAACATATGCAACAATGCAAATAAATAATATAAACTCCTGTGAATGTATAGAAAGACTGTTTAAAAAATTGTGTTTAGTGGACGAAACAATAAAAAACAGTTTAAAGACGTAATTAATTATTTATTTTTCTCATTATTTTTTTTCCTTAACTAACTTTGATTTAGCTTAACATTATTAGTTAATCCCAAAATTATGTTAATGAGATATGTGTTCATACAATTTGTTTACACTTTAGATCTGCAGGGGTTGACTAATGTAAAACTCATCTTGGAACAGGAAAAAAGAGTTGCTCTGATCGGAAGTGTCTGGTCGGAACTGTGCAATAAATTATAGTTCAACAATCAGTGTGACTCGGTCAGTGATATTGTCATTGCAGATGGCGAGCGTTTTAATAAGGCGTTAAGTTTTAGACTAGTCAGTCTCTATACAGACGCATACGTATTCAAACTCTATATGTTTGCCTTAATTATCTTTCTAATTGTATTGGTTCTACTCTTACTTCTAGAAAGATGGCTAGTAAAAAACAAGTTGAGCAAGTTATAAGAAGCCTATCATTTGGTGTCGTAGCAGAACCAGATGATAACAAAGCTATCCCGGCCAGTGGCTCAAAAAGTACTCCATTAAATTTAAAGATTAGGGTGAAAAAGAACCGTGAGTATGAGGTTCAACAGGGTTTTCTATCCGTGCCAAAGACTGACCATGATAATAACATTCCGGAAAGGGTCCGTCTCGTTAGTAGCGACCAAACGATTATGTCATTTCACATGTTCATGGTTGCCGATCGTGTAATAAAGAAGTCTAAACGAAGAACTCGTAAATTATTTGGTGAGTGTAATCTTTTTATTCTTTGGTTGTAATTAAGCGAATACAAGTATTTTGCATTTCACGCATTATTCATAGTCAATATATTCAAATTATCTTCTACATTAGGGAGCTGTTTAGGAGCAGAATATGATGAAGATGATCTTCCTTATGGACCAAATTCCAATACTAAATCAAGTCACACAAATAATGGCAGTATGTCTTTAGAAGAGCTTCCAAGACTTCCGCTTTTAAAATCTAAGATTAACAACGACAACGATTTACCATCATATGTCAAAACAAGTATCTTAGGAAAATGCAAACCGGGTAATCATTTTATGTTTCCATGTACATATAAAACGCCAGGTTAAGAATATAGCAGAGTTGATCATATACATTATATTTAAATAACTCATATTAAGTATGTATGTGAATGTATTTAATTATTCTTAATTATAGCCGTATGTTACAAGTATGTTGTAAAATTATAGTACAAATTTTCTAGTAAAAATAATTTTCGTAAATTTTCACCTTTAGGTGGCTGTTTGGATCCACCTTTTGGTGAAGATAAATATTCTTATGAACCAGTACAGAAGATGGTAAACGCTCCTTTGTTGATAGACGAGAAATCGTTAGGAGTAAAATTAAAAACTAGTGAAACAGATGCTAACCAGTTTTCTACCGCTGGTTCTGAACACTTGGATTCTGATATTTTACCTTCTATAAGTCCACATTATCATGAGAGACCTATTGAAAATATATATATTGCAGGCTCTTTAAAAGACTCACTTAGTATCAAACAGTCTGATTCTATAATAATTACATATAAACCTTCGGAATCTACAGAGGAAAATAAATGCAATAAAATACCTCGGCAAAAAAAAATAAGTGCTGAAAGGCAGGGCAAATCAGATGGTGAAAGCATTGAACACTTTTTTAGCCCAATCAAAACTACAGTGAAAAAAAGCGTAGATGGCAAAAATCAATCAAAAGATAATAAAATGCAAATACCAAAAGAACATGTGGCTACTGAAGGCATGATTTCAGCAGAAACTGTTGGTTTGATTGCTAATGCTACAGCTATGGCTGCCATACTTCCAATTATTAATCAGAGTAAGTCTGAACAAGTTGCCACAAGTGAAGAAATAAGTGTAACTAATTCTTTACCAATTGACATTATTTCTCCAACTGAATTCACAAACCTAGAAAACAATACATTACCAAAGTCTATTAATGAAAACGATGGAGATATTTTAGGTAAATTATCTGTAAACTCCATAGCCCAGGCTACTAAAACACCAATCGATACAATATATAAAGACATACTAGATGAAGATACTTCTAAAGGTTATATTAAAATCCCGAGTGACATTCAAAAAGAAGAAAAGAGTATTTTTCTAGATATTTCCGGAACAAACTCGTCATCCAAATTACCTGAAACGATTGCAATAAATAAATATTTAACTGGACCTAATGAAATAAGCGATCAGATTTTTGATAACCAAAAATATACGGAAGATTTAACAGAGAAAGATAGCATTATTTTATCACACATTGATGAAGTTTATAGAAACACAAAACCTGATGATATATTATCAAATCAGAATAATGATGCCTCATACAAAAAACAGGAAAAAAAATCAGCGGACAACAAAACCACAGAAATCCATGACAAAAGTTATAACCTAACACAAGATAAAGTTATTTTAAAGGATCATTCGCAAAATCGAAACAAAGCGGGAGTTATACAAAAATATGGAGAAAGAAAAGAAAATAATGCTTCTGAAGAGCTTACTAAACCTAATAAGGATGATATTGGACATGAGAGTAAGATTCTAATACTAGATATTCCAGAACGGATAAATTCGATCGAGACTTACGATAATTATGATCAACCAATAAATAATAGAGGTAAGTATGTGTACGATACCGATAAGACAAAACACACAAATATTGCAAGTACATCATCAAACGATAATATTTTTAATGAGTCAGAAGCTGATTATTCCCATTCAGATAATAGCAATCAAGATGTTTTTGAAAAACAAAACGAGCCGATTACTTTAGCAAATTTTAAAAAAGACCGTGATAGTAATGGCAGTAATTACAAAGATTTTCCATCAAAAAAAAAAGATTTAAATACTGATTTTCTAGTAGAAACACAATTTTCACATGATTATACAAGGGAAAAGCCTGATGGGAGTATAAACCTAACAAATACTGCCTTAGAACCTCCATATTTCCCAACACAATTTTTAGAAAAAGAAAGCGCAGTATCCTTAATAAACAGTATAGATATGCATACACGCTTTGAGAAAGATTTTAAGAGTTCTCTTTTAACATTAGACACACCAAGAAAATCTCATAATGAAATATCACAACAATATAGGCACACCTCTTTGCAATCTGAAGAAACGCCAATAGACACATGGAAAAAGTTAGAAAGTTCTGAAATGCATGGACATGATAAAGTCAATTCGAAAGATTTCTCAGCAAGTCCTATTTCAACACGCATATCACCTTATAACAAATTCACATCAGAAGAGACAGTGAGATCACCTCTATATGATAAAAAAGAATTGGTTGAAGACAATCACGTATTTTCCGATAAAGTGCATCATAAATATATAGATAGACAGATATCAATAGAGAAACCAATAAAGAAAAATAGTACGGGTATAGCTTCTGTTACTCGGAGAATGTTTGCAAGTACAAATGATAGAGGATTTGAAACGGAATATACAATACCCTCGGTAGATATAAAAGAAAGAAGTTATCCAAACAAATATAATAATTTAGAAGAAAGCATGACAACTGGTATTAAATCACAAATAAAAAGGAATACCACTGTTTTAAATTCTAAATCAGAACAAGCGATAGCACAATTAACGCAATCGCAGCAAATTGAAAGACAAATTTATGAAGATAATAATTTATCACGAAATATTACAATCAACTCGTCGCGTGATGGAAAAAAATCTATTATTGATATAAAAGAACCATCAATATATTCTTCTATCAAAGATATTGTTATCGTAGATATTGCCTTCCAGTCCTACGTAAATGAAAATAATGAACGTGTTTTTAAAACTATAGACAGTTCATTAGAGCCTACACGATCCTCTGAAGATGCAATTACGATTATTAGATCTCAACTCAGACCATTTGTGAATGAAATTAGAATTCCAATCGATGCAGAAAATAACTTATCCATGAAAATTGAGAGGAACAAAACCCCTACCCCGATTAATTCCCGTAACATAGGAGAAATTATCAAAGAAGTTCATGGAACACAAAGTGATAAGGGTCAGTATTTTTTTAATATGCAAATTAAATTCCTTGGCCTTTATGTCGTATCTATTTGTTATGCTGTCACGAATTGATCACCTTTGAGCCCTAGGGAAGGTTTATGAATTAATTTTCGATAGCTTTTGATAGCTCTATAACAGATAGATAGTCCGTGATAATGGATTCGTAGACAGAACGCTTATTTTATACATTTTGAAAACGAAATTTAAGCACATTATCATTTAGTCAGTATAAAACATATTATAATCTTCTTCTTATATATATCGAAGTATGTAAATCAATAATAACTTTACGTATGAATATATTTTGTTTTTTCACATAGAGTCTGTTAAAAGTCCCCATAATTTATAGGTTTTTATATATTTTGTTGTTAAATTTGTATTTTGTGCGACTTAATACTTAATTAAGTCCATTTCGTATCTTTTCTCACAGGTTTAACCGAAAAGTGTAATATAGCTAGCTATACTGCATATACATTTTTCTTCTTTTCATTCTTAAAATCAACTTTTGGACGAGCGACGAGACATGCCTCGCCAAAATATTAATATTGGGATTATTGCCATATGTAATGTTTACTTTTAGCACAGTATGTTTAAACTTTTTAAAGTATCGGTTCTGGTTCAGAGGTAGTATTTTACATTGCGGGTGAACCACGCTACAGGTACTCTTCCTTTTTCCAAATTATAAAACATTGATAAAATGAACTGCCGTCAAATCAACAGAACTCTCAACAAAATAATGTCTGGGACGCTATGAGGTACTATATTTATTTTAAAGATATATTTTACGCGTTTCTGAGCATAAATCTTCACGTTTCAGGTCTCTTGAAAGCCCCACCAGATAACCCAAAAACTAAAGAATTTGGTAATACAACTGCGAGTAGAGAAATGCAACATATATTTAGTGCCATATTCGAACAAGACTTGATCCCTTTACAGAATTCAATTAAATACTTAAAAGAAGAAATAGACGCTCTCGCCACTCATGAAGTGGAGTTTAGAGAGAACTTCACAAAACCGAAGAAAACTAAAACATGCGTCAAACCTGTCCGAATATGTCATTGTTCTCGGTTATAATCTTTTGTTGTTTGTTACAACAAACCATATCAACTATGACAAATAGTAATATAATGTTATCATTTACCTTTTCATTACCTTTTCATAATACATACAACTATTTTGAACGGTTTTAAAAGTTGATATAACCTTCTACATTGTATTGGTTACCTTACGGCAAAAGATTTTAAAAGTATTTCTGCGAAAGGTGTGAAAGTGGATTATTAAATAGAAACGTGATAATATAATTATGATTTTTCTACCAATCCTAATAATTTAATCTTAACGATAACACTTGGGTCAACGTGGCCATATACCGACCAGTATTTTCGGAAATCAATAACCCGTGGCTTGTACCAGGTTGAACCGGCTACAGAATACTGTAGAGCTATCCTATTCGAAAAAGTAATGTACTAAGTTACATACATATACATATAGTAAATGCTGACTAGCTTTCAAAACTGCATTTGAATAATTACCTAGCTGTAATTTGAAATGCAAAAAATTAGTTTCTCCGCGATCATGCTTTCCTCTAAATATTAAAAAAGGAAAATTAAGTTTTAATAACTAGATGTTTTCGATATTCAGGGTCGCTGCACTTTTCATTGAGCGTTTTAATAGGCTTAATTGATTCCTTTGTTTATCAACCTTAACATGAAATAATCTACATTTATTGATTGCTTTAGTACTACATTTATTCGTAGCTTCTTAATTGTCATTATATAAGTAATTTTTGGTTAATTCTTTATCTTTTAAATATTTGTTCCATGTGATTGTATAATAATTAGAAGATATTTATATGTATATTCTAGTGAAAGATATGTTTCACAAGTTGGTATATATGTCGGAAAAATAAAAATAAGCATGTGATATCAAATAAATCAAGTAACAGTGATATCATAAACAGTTGTACTTAATAGATTTTACATTGACATCCCCAATAAGTCCCACGATAAATGTATGTTTTTATGATTTACACATAGTCATATCACACAGGTACGTAGATAAAATTTATAATTTTGTATTTTCTTTTTATATCATATTAGCTCTCTGCCTGCGAATTTGTCCGCAAGGACTTTATCGAATTTCTCTGATATGAACATGAAAAAAGAACTTTTGTTATTGCGAAAGATGACAGAATGTAAAGCCAGTTAACTATGCAGAAAGTCGCGCCCATTTAATAGAAAACATAAATAAATACATTCACATAACGTCTCATACATTGATTTGACTCCGACATAAGTCACATAAATGTAAATGTAAGCACTTGTGTCACGGACGTCAGACAACAGAGGAATCAAAAATATAATTTTTAAATATTAGTATTTACTTAAACACCCAGGCACAGAACAAACACAAATATCAACATATAAATATGTGTCCTGCTGGGGATCGTACTCATGACCTTTAGCGCACAAGAAAACATCACTACCATCTGCACCATCGGTCAGTAAGAACTAGTTTCCACTGCAAAATATGTTTTGGGAGTAAAAAGTACCTACCTTAGATTAGGTTTGTTAATAAAAAACATACATACTAACAAACTATTTCAACTTTCAAAACAGACATGCATTTCAAAACTAAACACTCTGAACATTTCAAAACTAATTTATTTAGCAGTCTTCCACTCCACAAAAGAGCTTCAACCAATATGACCTCGACACATGTGGCTACAAACGCCGATCAGATCTTTATTGGATCATCTTTAGTGTCAGTGACAAACGTATGTTTAAAGAGGAAAGTACTTAAAAATTTAAGAAATTTGTATAACTAAATGTTAACAAACACATAAGTTTTGTATGAATGCATCCACGACGCTCTCAGTTCGATTTTGACCTCCGAGTGAATCGCACGACTCCATATAAACCGGACAGTACAATAAGTATCGTTTATTTTACAGCTGATAACACCGAGACATTCACGTTGATCGTTATATTTATCTAATAAATAAAGTTATCGCGAGTTCTTGCTTAATCTATTAAATAAAAACCTGTGTTTTTGTTATAATGTAAAACAATTAAATACATTTAAAACGGTCCTTTTAAAAACGTCCAGTAGTTATTAAATATGGCCAGTGAAATCGACACGTTGTCAAAAAATGTTATAAAAGATGAAAAGTATGAAGCCGATTTAGATCATGCTCTTTCAGTTGTTGGTAAGTACCTACTCCTCGGTTTTTTATTGCATGAGTCTCTGTCATGTAAACATTAGGTAAATGGGCGAAAGTTGAACGCAATTTATTCTGTATATATATATATATATATATAATATATTTAAAAAAATAAATTGCGGTATATGCTAATACATATTTAAACCCACTCAAAATATACTTTAACAAATCCTTATCTATTTTTAAATTGATCCGTAACTCTACGCTTCTTTTATTGTCTGTCAAAGTTTTCAATCTCGATTTCGGCCTAACCACAAAATTAACAGGTTTCGGATAACGATTTTTAAAATAAAAACAAATCCGAACATGATTACAGGTGCGGTGGCGGCGAAACTTAATAACAGTCCTGGTTTTAATTTCGACTTTATAGCAGCCAAAAGCTAAAAAGCCAAATACAGAAACAACAATTCTAATTGTGCCGTATTTGTGCTTTAAGTCGTGAAAGTATTTGTTTATATTTTTCAATATATTGTTACCTACCTTTATAATATTACATTCTTTACTTATAAATATTGAAATCATTTTTTATTAATTGAATAAGCTATTAATAAATTTCATTAAATTGTTGCGCAATAACCACATCGTTTAGTTATATTATTTTCATTAAAATATGTAGTTTAATTGAAATTATCTATTGATAAAATTGAAATTATCTGATTCTCCAGACGTAAAAAATCGTATCGACGTATTTCATACGATTAAACAAATAAGGCGAAAAGTTATTTTGTATTTTTTATCGAATATTCGAACACAAAAATTAAATTATTATTCAAATACTTAATACTTAGTTGCATGGATAAAGATCATCTTATATTTATATAACAAATCTTATCAATACGTAAACGCATTTCTGCCACTTGTCAGAAGTGATTAATTACAAGTCCAATCAAGAAATTGAGTTTATAGGAACACTAAGCTAATCTGTGGGTAATCTTCATTAAAAAATGTCAAATCACTTCAACTGCACGATCCGAGACAATAAATATACTAGATTCTAAAACAACTTTCTGTCTTATTTTCAACAAACAGTAGCAGGCGGTGAAATTAATATTTTCAGGTTAAAAGGCTATCGATTGAAAGGCTTAATGACTGTGTGATGTCGCAAGCGTCTTAATGCTACGGTGAGCTAGTATAGTACGTGCACATACATATTAACGTATTTTATTTAATAAAACTAATTTTGAAAATAATATTTGAATAAATAAAGTCTCGTAACAGTCGTGTACTAAAGAGATGAGTTAACAAATGCTTTTTTCTCTGGTCGTAACCTCCTATTTTCGTAAAAATAGAATAAAGAGTATATATAATATTACATTTAATTACGTTAAAAACTAATAATAAACTAAACTCTTAATGGCTTTGAACCGCGGTTTCTTTAACTTTTTTGATAACGGTTCCAACAAGGTAACCGAAACGCTAAATAAGAAATGTAATAAGTAAAATGAACCGAGCTAAAGAGCACATAGTTTACAAAATATACTTATTTGATATTCCAATACACAAAGTCGTACATAAAATATATGTTTTTAATTATGAAACAGATAACATTCAGTATCTTGTAAAATCGCTGATATCTAAAGACACTTAACATTACATTCCTTTATCCCGATACTGTTATGCCACAGGTATAGCCGAGTTGAATGTCCCTTAATATAAAATATTTGGCTGTCCTAATACACTTATGACGAGGTGCAAGCGCAGTCTGTTATCTATTTATCAACATGTTTATGATTTATTGTTTTATTTTTATAGCGCAATATTTTGTCGTTGTTGTTAACATGTCTGGAATAAAAGGATTTCGTTCAGTTATATGCATAAGCCGTTTGATAAGTATTCCAACTTTAAAAGTAGATGTGGATTAATTATAGGTAACTTTGTCTACCCAAGCAAGTACTAGTAATATACGTCGGTGTATTTATATTTAATGGATAATTATAATGCAATTACAAATTAATTCAAATGATTGATCTTGAAATGCGCGACGTTTTACGTGTCATTATTGTAATTTTAGGTATAGGTGTATACAATCTGAAGTACTGCTTGGTTCTCGCATTGTTTCTCATAGCAGCGATTGTGGAACCTGTGGGATACTCCTACCTGCTTCCTTCCAGCAAATGCGACCTCCAAATGACAGACACACAAAGGGGCTTTATCGCCTCCGTACCTTATATAGGTGAGTTTTTTGCTTGTTTATTAACACATCAACCAGACGGCATCCACTGCTGAATATAGGCCTGCCCGAGAAATTCCTAATTATAAAGAATCAGCCGTGAGGTTCCGGTGGAGTAGAATAGTACCTCCCCCTGTACCAGGTGTCGTAAGAGATGATAAAGGTACCAAAACCGTAAGATGGCGGTATATCCAAACAGTGTAGTCATAATAAATATCTTCGAAACAGTGTAGCTAAAATACACAGGGCGAGGATAGGCAGCAGCATCCCCGTAGCGAAAGCTGCGGTTATCTTAATCAATGATTTATTTTAATTAATTAACATAATGTGTCTTCTACAAAAACTTTTTTCTTAATATTCATCTTACATTCACTTGAAGTTAATAAATCCATACATACAAATAGCTTATCTAGTTATGCCAATATGTTAGTTAAAAGAAACTAAAGAATTATGTAGGTATTGATGATTTAAAAATGCAGGAGTTTTCTTAGAGGAAGTTTAAAACCTACAAGATAGTCTGAGGCCTATTCTTGGCCCTTCTCTAATTATACATTTTTATTGGGTAAGTCCCTATTTTGATATTTTTAATTTATGTACACGTGCCTGGACTTATCGATTTTATTTGCTTTTGTTAACGAGTAATTAGGCAATTTATCGATTTGAAACCGGTTACTGGTAGCATTTTTGTTAAGGGATAGACCGATCACTCTATTCATATTTATCAATCTAGTATAGAAAAATATCCAATAGTAACTTATTCTTTCTCTCACTCTTTTAAAACACACATTTAAAATATTTCGTCTATTTTCAAGCAAATAGCCAATGTATATATATTTAGAGCATGTGTTAGGATACCAGGAGATAAAAATGAATACCTTTCAAATTGTTAACGTAAACTAATGTAAATGTAACCGACTAACACATGGATTAACTCGCAGACTCAGTAGTTAATACATGTGATTGAAATTATCTTCGAAGACAAACTTAATGTTTTAGATGTTGAAGATCTGAATAAAAAAAAAACAAATTTCGCGAAAAAGTGACACAATCAAAGTGTAAGTTGAAAAAGTGAGTAATGCTATTACATATATATATATATCTTTGGTATAAAATGCACCATAAAAACATTAAATTCATTAACATATTGTACTGCTATATTGGCATACTTAATTATAGTAAACACTAATTTTATGTTGAATGTCAAACAAATGATAGAAGAGTAAGCAAAATTTTATGAATTTTACCGGGCGATCGCTAGTATAAATGATGACGCGTAACGTTTTAATTTTAATAGTTAATGGCGCATTAAAGGCAATAACTTCCTTTATTTCGGTTTTTAAAATATTCACCTTATCCAGCTAATGAGGTCATTAAAAATCTTAAGGTTATATTATCAAACCAGGAAAACATACGTCGATAATTCCGATCTACCTTATGTACTTAAGGAAAGCAATTTACTTAATTTCCAAACAGGATGTTATTTTATCTCAAGAAATAGGTAAATCGAAATAATTGCTGATTCGCAAATGATTCGCTAATTTGACCATGATAATCAAAATAGTGTGAATATCCTTTATAACTGATATTAAAAGGCAGATATAATGATACACAAACAACAGTAAAATATACATTTATAATTGTAATATTTACTTAAGAAATAAAAGCAAATAGAAACAATCGAATATATTAAAGTGCTACGCGAATTAACGTCGATGGTATTTAACCATTCCAGACGTCTATGCCAATAATTAATTGGCAATAAATAATAATCAAATTAAATTACTTCCTAGTCATATTTAAAACGAAAACCAAAAAATAAATCTCAACCAGACAAAATAGTATTAAAAAGGTGCTATTAAATTCGGTTATAAATTAAAATTTTAGATTAAAGAAATAAAAAAGAAATTATAATAATAATGTATTAACATGAAACGTCGGTGAATGAATTTAAGAGTTTAACTGGGTTAAATTAACCAAAAAGCACTCTTCTAGGTACTAGATCTAAATATTACACTCGTATTAGGTAAAAAAACACGTGCCGCGTGGTACCGGCATAACAGAATGATACCTTTCACTGCACCAGGTGTCGTAAGAGGATATTATCCATCCGAAACAGTGCAGCTCGAATACACGGCGGGGGTGGGCAGCAGCATCCCCGTCGCAATAGCTGCGCTCTGGGATTGCTAACACGCTTGCCCATCGCGGCAGTTATGGGCAAAAAACCTCCTTTCTTGGAGAGGCTTATGACCAGCAGTGGACTTCCAATGGCTGGTATAATGATGATTAGGTAAACACAAAATAAATCATTGATTTTTAAATTTTTTGGGTAAGTAATAGGTGATTTTTAAGGTAATATTTTCTTACGGTCACTACTCATAATAAAACTACTCTTTAAACGACTTTAATTCAAATCTTCTTTGAGACTTTGAGATCGGCTGCCATAAGATAACCGAAACGTCGAACAATAGATGTAAAAAGGTAAATAAACCTCGTTTTAAAGCGTCAAAAGGGTTTTTTTAATGTTCATGTTACGTACACAAAATTTTTGATTATTAGCTTATCTTTCCTCTTAGGATGCGCTGTTGTGTTTATGTATTCATTGTAATTTTCCAGCACACCTTATATAAACAAACAAATAAACTAAAAAATTTGTGGCATTAAATGTTGCTAAATGCTAATGTCGGTATAAACTACGTACTTGATCACTAGAAAATTTCCAATTAAACCTGACAGCTAGAGACAAGTAGAGGCATTATATCTATTTTGATAATTAAAGATGAAATCAAAACGCTACTGTTTGCCAATACAGCCTTGTATATCGCTTGTTATTTGTGAATTAAGTAATTGTGAATAACAACTTCGCCGTTGGGTACTTTCCCTTAAGGTTGAGTAGGTTGATTTTCCCCAGTAATATTATCTATAATTCTGTAATGTAAACCGTGTAAGAGGAAAATACTTGATTACGATAAGGAACAAATACATTGGTAGAGATTAGCGCGGAATATTGGCATTTTTTTAGCTTTGAGGGTTTTCCCTTCGAACAGTCCCTGACACTGACTACCCGATTATAATGGTATCAGTCACACAGTACCCTATTGCTAATTGAACAAATACTACAAAATCCTATGCTGGGGTATAAAACAAAAGAGTTTGCATTATTATAAAGGCGTACCGACATTAACAGAAGGATCGACAGGCCTGTTGGCGCTTTCGGTAGTGTGTCTATCTTGTGCGCCAAAGGTCGTGGGTTCGATTGTCAGGTCATTTTTATGATGAATATTTGTGGTTATTCTATATCTGGGTGTTGAATATATATTATAATTGTGATTCCACTCGTCTGTTGTCTGATGCTCGTAGCACACATACTTTAAGTGACTTGTCTCGGTGTCATTTTAATATATGAGATGTTAAGTGAACCTATTTATTGTTGCCTAATTTAATTCAGTGATGAATTAGATAGCCGTTTCATACAAAATAGAAAACACCAATCCTGATAGAGTATCGCTGTACTAGCAGAGGTAGAATAGAGAAGAAAATGTGCGATAAAGTCACACATTTTCTTCTATGTATAGGTATATTTTATGTTTTTTATAAGGTCATATTTTTCTGAACCTTGTTTCCTCTAAATCATTGCACTCAATAAATAACATCTCAATCAAAATAATAAAATCATCATATAGGCCTCCCCAAAAAAGAGGGAAATGGTAGTAAGAAGCTTCACGGCGGGAATGCTGCTGCCCATACCCAAACTCTTGCATTGGAACTACGCTGTATCAATCGTTTATGCCACCAATCGTATCTCAGTCGCCGCTCACGTGACCTGGTACAGAAGAGTACTATTTTACTTTTCACGGCGATATATAACAATATAAAATAATAAAAAAGTAAATTGTATTAACATTCGGTTGCGTTATATCCGGGAAAACGTAATTCACTCCATAGTGCTTCTTTATAAACAATACTCTTTCATAATCTACAACGCCAAAACGTACAGACTACTACTAATTTAGATAGAGACTAGATACAATTATTAATATTTGTCTCAAAAAAAAAAAGTTCTCTTTTAAGTCTATTTTCGCAATCGTTAGTGTTTGCCGTTGAGAGTTGTTAATATAGTAACCGATTTAGAGGAAGAACTGCAGTTGTTAAAACTCGAACATAAAGATAATTGGAAAACAAAAGAATTCATGGTGAATATATTGTTTTTCATATTGTTCTTGCATACAGAAGAAAAATTGCATTGTAATCCTTTATTGTGTGCAGTCAAAGATTGCGAAACCGGTTCCATTCAGGAAAACACTACTTCAATAATTTTATGCAATAATGTATAATTGAAGAACTAGAAGACTGTCCACTATCGTAAATGGAAAAACACATATACGCGTTGATTGTTTTTTTGTGTGTTTACTGCCCGTAGCTTATTTCTTAGCCATCTAGCGATCTAGGATAGCCGATAGCCGTCTTTATAAATTCTGAATCTTTAATAGTACAAGTCATGTATGATGATGAGATCTCATGGAAAGATCTGATAAGAAAATATTTTTGGTGGACATAGCTACATAGTATATAAATAATTACGGCACAAGTTAAAAACATATCATTTTATCAATAGTAAAATAGAGGAATAATTTTATTAAAAACATATCATTTTATCAATAGTAAAATAAGGAAATATTTAAATAATGTTCAATGTAACGTTATTCTTTTGACCATTACGCAACACGTTCATTAAACTTGGAGCATCTACAAAAACAGTTCGTCTCAAACCTCAATAGGCTTCATAAAAGCTCTTAAAATTGACTTGTCAGTGCTGTTTAAGTCAATGAACTCAGACTAACTCCAGAGTTCGAAGTTCGAGTTCCCTTGCGTAGATCAATTTTAGGTGCAAACTCCCTTATTGCAAGTCTATGCAAATTGCTCAACTCATAATTTTAAATCAATGTTGGCCTCATCTTAATAAATTTAATTTAATTTGTACTAATGCTTTTGTATAAAGTATTTTTTATTTTTAATTGTGGGTCAATATATATTATTTTATTTATGCATGCTGTGTTCGCCTTAAATGTTTACTACATTTAGTTCTTAGATATAGAACGTGAATTGTATTACTATATGCAAATGCTCGTAAACCTAAATAAATAAATATCAGCCGTCCATTAATACTAGTAGAAAACGAATTAACTGTAAAATCCTGAAAGGAACATATTTAATTTCAGACACATTTTATTTATTACAAATGTAAACACTTATACGCTTACTCTATTTATATTATATTTGGATATTTGTTTCAATATTAAAGGACCGTTTCAGCATTACTTGCTTTTTTAAACTGTTAACAACAATATTATTATCATTCTGTAGTAATTCATAGCAAAAAAAAACTTTGCTTTCTCCGAACACCAATTTTTAAATATGTCACAAATCAGTTTCAATGTATTTTCTAGGCATAGTCCTGACGTCATTCCCCTGGGGATACTTAGTGGACACGAAAGGCCGCAAGCCGATCCTCATTATCAGCGCGCTAGCGGCAGGTTCCCTTGGTATGGTCGCTGGATTCATGCCGGAACTCATCAGCTTCACTATCTGCAAGTTCCTGGGTTCTTTATGGTAAGATATCTTTGCGATAAGTAACCTATAGTCGAGCTAACCCGACAGATGTTGAATTGTCTTAACCATAGAGGCGTATATAGAGGTGAGGCCGGGTGTTCCGAGTGCCTTTTTTGAGTTTTGTTTAGATGAGCTAGTGCGTGACTGACCGGATAAGCAGATCGCTCCTGACATGTCAGGGATGAGGCCCCCTTTGAAATTTAAGACTAGATACGACAATGGTATATTACATGGTTAACAAGTATAAGGTATAGTATCATTATTTGGTTATCACGAAAAAAAAATGTAACTGTAAATTCAGAAATACCAAACTGTGCACAGTAACCAAAAATTAATAAAAACAGGTTCAGTAATTTAGACGTTCATCCCCGACAAACAACGTTACACAAAAATTTTATATATAAAGATATATACTGCTTGTTATATAATTATATTTTATATAATTGTATTTATATATAATTGCTTTCCACCGACTTACGAGTATGTATACGTTATTAATATCGCGATCCACGAGAGTTTCTCGGGATCAAAGGTCGACGATCTAACCATAGGAATCATAGGGATCTCATATAATTAATAAAAAGACTAGTTTAATCTTTTTTTCATAGGTAAATGATTAATAATTGTTTTATTAGCCCATTAAAATTACTCAAATGTTTTAAAAATTTTATGCGATATAGGCAAAACATTTTTACATCGGGAAACCAAAATTAAGCACTCGCACGCCGTGATATAAAGTAAAGACTATCTAAAAAATATATACGTCAAACTAACATTTTAGCAACACATAAACACTAAGCCGGCTATATATAATACCTAAGTACTCCCTACAGCAATTATATTCATTCTCAGTAAGTTCTAGTAAGAGGAACCGCTGTCCCCACTATTTGGATTGTTATAGCGGTAGTTAAGTTGAAACTTTTTTGTGTTTTCCAGCACCAAATACACACTCAATCCGCAAATAAAAAATTCAATTGATTATAAGGTTATCCGGATTTATGAGCAATTAAAGCAAGCAGGATTAATAGCATTTAGATAATTTGCAACAGTAATAATAATCACACAATATGCACTTGTGTTACGGACATCAGACAACAAGGAATCACAACTATAATACTTAAATATAACATTCAGGCAAAAACAAACACAAATATCATCATGTAGATCGAACCCACGACCCCTGGCGCATAAGTTAGGATCCCTACCATCTGCGCCACCAAGCCCGTCTAAATAGTATTTTAAACAGTAACAGACATAAATACACCTTCGTGAACATTGTTTATAATGTTAATAGCGTGATGAAGTATACGTCACGTTTAGTAAGTTTACGTCACGTTAGTCAGAAAATTCGGTTCGCTCATTGAGTTAATTTTATACGCTGGGATACTACTAGAATTTTAGCATACAAATTTTTACTAATTACGTTCAATTTCTATTATTGTAATATTTATGATAATTTATTTTTTTGTTACAATATCTGCGTATTATATACTAGCGGCCCGTCCCGGCTTCGCACGGGTAGACATAAATAGGTACATATATTTAAGTAATAAGCATGCTAATTAAAACGACCATCAATCCCTAATTTGAAAAAATTGTTTTCGTTCGTTGGCTGTGGTATTTGTAGGTGGCAACGAAGCGTATTGATTGTCAGGAGATCCTACTCGAGAAAGTGCCAAATACAATTGCTCTCGTCAAGTTAGTTACTCGATGCTCTGCGTGGCGGCCACCGCTGACATGTATTTTTATTTTAATTTCATGATATCTTTTGAATGGAATGTCCGATTTCAATAATTCAAAAAGTAATCATCAGGTATTAAGACAGTTTTGAAAATTAAATATATTTATTTGGATAAAACAAATATAAATGGTATGGATAACACGGTCTGATTTTGATCGGCATTTCTATCAATTTGTTAAATGTAAAAAAGTAGTTATAGTGACGTAACTACAGTAGTTAGACATATGGTTTTGTGAAGTTATTTTTGTAGATATTGATATATTCTATAATAGTGTCAAACAATGTTTGTCCTATCATTAATATTCTTCGCAGCGTATGCGATGAAAGACATTGTATGGCTAATTTTATTACACCTTTGATTGGTATTAATAGAAATTTTTAAAGTAATCTAATACTAAATAGAGCCTATGTTACTCAATGATAATGTAGCTTTCTAATAAAAAAAAATATTAAAATCGTCATAGGCAGCCCTATATTTGCGCTACGCCAATTAGCCATCCGTTGGTTTCAGTATCTCAAGTCGCCTTCAACGATACCTTGTACATAGAGAGATACTATTCTACTATGCCGTTACCCCATTGTGAGTAGATACTAGAAATAACCGCTTTCTGACTACCTACCTACTAAATAAATGAATTCACACAATATCTCACACAATGGCCTGACTCTAAGGCAAGTCGATTAAAGCACTTGTATTACAAATAATAAATAATAGATAAATCACAAATATAATACGTATACGTATAATAATCTAGCCGTGATTTACGGCAGAGTAGAATAGTACCTCCCCCTGTACGAGGTCGCGAAAGAGGCGACTAAGGTGGTAAGGGCGGGAATGCGCAGGAGCATCCCCGTCACGAAAGCTACGCACTGCGATTGCCAACACGCTTGCCCAGCACAGCAATTATAGGCAAAATTCCCTCTTTCTTGAGGTGGTCTATGTCCATCAGTAAACTTCCAATGGCCGATATGATGATGATGATGAATTATAAAACTTTATTTACTTTTAAATACGTTTACTTAATTACAATGATCGTAGTCTCCTTGAGAGCAAAAACTACGCTCTTGCTTAGCATATTGTTGCACTAGTCTGTTTATTTATTGCATTATTCTAATTTACAAACAAGTATTTTAATTTGCTTGCGTTTCCATGATGTTTAGTAAAATCAACCAATTACATACATCCACAACCGAATTGAATAAGGTAACAAACAATGTCGTTCACATTATGTTTAAAAAACATAAATGTTCATTATATAACTGTTTGTCCTGGGTGGGAATCGAACTTGCGATCCTTAGCGCAAAAGATATGATCACTACCATCGCGCCCATTAAACAATTCTTTCTTTATCATCGACAAACCCCAATACATCTAGTCGCTCTACCGGTATTTCGAAAGTAAAGATCTATGATCTATGGGACTATGTAGTATGATTTTATAATGTTATAATTAATTGAGTTGCATTCGTCAGCATAGCATGCCCAGCGGCGGCGCCCTACACGTACATTGGTGAGATCCTACCACAAAAATATCGGGATTTGGTGCTGTCCGTCACCAATTCCATGCAGATCATGGGATCAGCGTTAGTGCCACGTAAGTTTGTGTCTTCATCGTCTAAACCTTAAAGGTACTACTTTATGAGTACAGTAATACATTTTCAGGTAACAGGTTTTTTCACACACAAATAAAACTCTCATCTTATCTCTTTTACATACCTGTAAAAGAGATGTACTAAAGTGAAAAATGCTACATTAGTGTACCATCAGTGAAATTGCTGCCAAATATCTTTAAACATATGACCGTACTTAATTAGACATGGTACTCACAAGCGAAAGATATAGTAACTAAATTTAAAGATGCTGCATCACGGTACCTTTATAGGGAACCAACCAAAAATCTTCAAATATATGATCGTACTTAATTGGACATTGTACACACAAACGAAAGGTCCAGTAACTAAATTGAGAAATGCTGCATTAGTGTACCATCAGTGAACAATCTGCCAAATATCTTTAAACATATGACCGTACTTAATTGGACATGGTACTCACAAGCGAAAGATATAGTAACTAAATTTAAAGATGCTGCATTACGGTACCTTTATCCCTATAAGAAAACCAACCAAAAATCTTCATATATATGATCGTACTTAATTGGATATTGTACACACAAACGAAAGGTCCAGTAACTAAATTGAGAAATGCTGCATTAGTGTACCTTTATAATGTTATCTTTAAATATATGAGAACACTGAATTGGACATTTAAGCGAATGATACTTCCCAGAAAGTCAATCGTGAAAGTCAACCAATAGTATGTGAAACTAACACGTGGCACGTGCCCTTCGCGAATGTATATTTGTTGCTAGTAGTCTACTTATTGCACCTTCGTAATGACTATCATCGTTGTTCTATAATTATGTTAAATACTAAGAAACTGCCCTTGGCGTGTTAGATTGAATTGTTGCAATTACAAATTCAAGACGATATTTACAAAACGCGACACAAACTGTCATTTAAATCAATAATTACTGGCAGAGAGTCAATAGTAACTCAAAAACCTTTTAATAAGTTTGAATTTCTAAGTATTCTATAATAAAGGTCGAAAAATCTATAATACTTATATTGTACATATAACTGTCAAAATTTCACAAACAACCTTAATCTTTAAATGGGAGTTTTTAACTTTAACTTGACTGTGAAATTTTGACAGATTTGTGTTGGTTGCTACGTTGCTGTGTGTACAAGATTCTAAGTACAGAAAAGGTAATTTATAGCATTTGAGTTCATTTATGGTGTTCTGCTGAAAGTGTATAATACTAGTGAATAGCTGACCTATTAATCTAATTTCCTTTTCATTACAGTACTAGCTTGGGGAATCTTACCTCTTGACTTCAGAGTAGATTTCGGCGCGTACTACTTCCGATCATGGCGCCTTCTCTGTATAACGTATGGTTTGTTCTTCATAATCGGCGCGTGCTTACTCAGCTTTGGACCAGAGAGCCCCAAGTTCTTGATGTCCGAGGGCAAACACGACGATGCTTTAGAGGTCTTAAAAGAAATGTACGCTGCTAATAAGGGGAAATCGCCTGATGATTTTCCGGTACGTGAATTATACCAATCTTGTATTTGGTATCCTATATTTATTGTATGGCTCTTACCTTTTACAAACTTTGTCTAGCTAGATACTATCGCATATTGTCTCTTAATAGTTATAAGAGTGAGAGACGATGTAATCACTGTGCAAAGGGACTTAGTATAATGAGTAACCATGATATACTTAGTACGATTGTGGACGCGCTCGAGGTACCCTTACGATATCACAACAACCTATGGGCTGATGTGACTGTTTACCATCTTACTCCTGTACATACTCGTATATACCCTCTTTTCGAAATCAATATCAGTATATCTGTATCAATATATAAAACAGGTTTAGAAAGAAAATGTTTACTCCTCAAAAAATTAAATAACAGAAGCAAAACAAATTCTCATAAGATATCCTTTGTTTTAAGATCAAAGCATTAAAAATGCCAGCGAGTGGAACAAGGAATAAAGTCGGGTTTATAAAGTCATTACAAGTTCAAAGCTGGCCTTTATTAAAACCGCCGTTTCTAAAGTGGATGATGCTTAATGGATTTTTATTGTTTGGCGTATTTAATATGTGAGTATATTAAACGTGATAATAATGAAAGAAGTTTTTGTAATTATCTATCATTTTGTGGAAGAACTGATATTTTTACAACTCTATATAAAAGTATCTCAGCTTTATATTTTCTGACGCTGTTTATATACATATAATAAAGGTTCCCAAAAGTTTTGCGTATTTTGTAATTATGCCCTTCTGAGCTAGTGTTAAATTTCCAGTGATGCCTATGTGTATCACAAGTGCCACGTCATATCTTAGCTTGTTTTGTATATCATAATAATTAGTAGTATTTGCTTTCAGATTAAATGGCTTATCTATGTGGATCCCCGATGTGCTGAATCGAGTGCTATCCGGGGATAATGCAGGAGGCATGACTGCTTGTGAGGTCATTGCGCAAGGGCGGAATGTTGTAAGTTAAACCTAAACACATCAATAACCTACGCTTAGATTAACGTAACATAACCTTGTGCTATATCTTTATGAAGTAAATATTAGACAAACATGTGTAAACAATAGGTACTCTTTCCATCACAAATCGTAAAATAGTGCGAGTGAATAACCAAATAACTTTAAACAGATGACAAAAGTTCATTGAACATTTTTATAAATCTTATATTTTACGACGCACGCCACGTTTAAAGCATGGACATAAAGGTCGAATCCGTTTGAAGTTTTTTTAACGGATTCTTTGTGTATTTCTCTATTCGTATTATTTTACTGTTGTTTTTAAATATGTTTTATGAAATTCTGTTTTCTTTGACCGAGATTCAGCAAAGGAAAGTCTTCACTAAACCTAAAAAGACTAAATAAGTATTTTATTACATACTATCAATCGTTTCTTTTTTTAAATTGATAGCCTTGTTATATAGTCAATACCTACGACATTTTTATTTTTACTTTGGTCCTTCAAAGTTCGTTGAACATATTTATAAATCTTAGATTTTACGAAGCACGGCACGTTTAAAACATGGACATAAAGGTCGTATTCTTTTAAAGTCACTTTATCGGTTTATTCGTATATTTATCTATTCTTATTATTCTGCTGTTATTTTTAAAAAGTTTTATTGATTTTTTTTTCTTTTATCGAAATCCACAAAACAAATCTTTATTGAATCTAAAAAGACTACATATCTTAATACTATCAATAGTTTTTTATTGTAATTGTTAGCCTCGTCATATAGACAATACCTAAGACATGTTTGTTGTTACTTAGGTCCTTCGCTATTTTATACTATTAACGCGTTCACTACTTTGACTGCCCGCTCACGTGCGATAATTAGTGACCGGTTTTTGTAGTATAAAAATAGAACATGCTGATAATAATTGCACAACACTAACGTCCTTCAAACAGCAGATTCTAAATAAAAAGACCGTTCTTTTTTCGTTTTACTATTCCTCAAAAATCAAACTTTTGTGTAAACCTTCCTTCATTTATTTAGGTATAAGTTATTTCAATTTATGATACGCTGCTCACTCGATAGCCACAATCAAAGTGGTAGGAAAGATAGAAGTGACGGGAGATGTCCGTTGAGTCAGTCACAGAATCGGTTATAAGAATCGGAGAAAAAATACCGGCCCTACAAGCATGAGCACCCTTAAAATACATACTGTTTTCAATGTTTAGGTACCTAAGTATCAAGATGTATTTTAGTTTAAGTTACCTTTTGTTGTTGAATAAAGTTATTATTATAATGGCTTAAACAAACAACCGGGTTTGAACACCGTAACGAAGTAGTTTTATTTAGTCCTTCGATCCGAATAGAAACCATTCTGTCAGTTAACAAAGTAATAAAATGCAACTACTATATATTCCTTTATTATTTTTTCAGACTGCAACTGATGACAGCATATGTATTGATTCAATAGAAAACCAAACATTTATGATTAACTCTATAGCAACCATAATTTGCGCCTTTATAGCGCTGATAGTAAGCTCTTCAGTGAAGATAATTGGCAAGAAAATTCTCCTAATAGTGATTCTGATGGTGATAGGCGTGTTCTGCATCTTAATCAATGTGGTGACGCAAGATATGATATTTGCTGTCCTCCTATCATCCATGCCACTGACCGGTCTAGCTATTGGACCCGTGAATGCGTACAGCGTGGATATATTCCCCACTCAATTGAGGTAAGATTTTTAAGTACGTACTAAATAATGTACACTTTTAAATAAAAATAGAATTTTCGCTCAATTATAAGAAAGATACAAGAGTTGTATAGTAATATCAATTGATTGATTGACTTGTATCATTCTAATGATTAATCAATGTATTAACATAGTACATAATATCAATTAATATTACTATGGTGATACATTATCGATATTGAATTTGAGTGGGAATGTGTATGAAATATTATGGATATAATACTAATATTGTGGTTATGAACCCTATCCGTAACTGAGGAATATCTAATAATGTACCTACTTAAAATATATTTTTTAAATCTTAAGTCATAAATTGACGTGCCCGATGACACATTCGGTAGTGTACCTATCCTGTGCGCCAAAGGTCGTAGGTTCGATCCTCAGCCAGGACAAATATTTATGTTTATTCCATGGCTTGAGTGTTGAGTATGTATTTAGATACTATAATTACTCTGTCGTCTGATATCAGTAACACAAGTGCTTTAAGGAAAATATTTCTGTGACAGGTATTATGTAGACCTGTGAATTTATTATTAATTTAAATAATATTATATTATATTTAATATAACATATTACTTGTTTTCAAACAATTTTAATTCCAGTTTTTTATTTTAATTGGATGCATATAATTTTAATCTTACTTAAGAGATAACCAATTTTGAAAGTTATACCTTAATGCAATGCAATGGCCTGTAATAAGTATCATGTTACCCTAAAACTTGTCCATTCATTGTTTACAATTTCTACGTAATCGCTGTTATCATGTTTTACAATTATTTAGAGTTCAAACTTTATTGCTTTATTGTAATTGCGACATATAAAATATATTATCGTTATCGTATATCCATAAAATTGTTTGTACATTTGTTTATACGAGTATAATAACGGACATAACATCCTATAGTTATAGTACCGCGACCGCGCCCGTGGAACCTCGCCCAGAAGAATCACTTCTACAAATGCCTATCTTAGGCGCCCACTCCCGGCACTGCACAATCACTCACAATAAACACGCATTACACCGCTTTCGTCAGTGAACACGTGCAGTCGCTGTCCCTCGAACGAATACGAACCGCACTAGTGCGGACGCGACCTAACCTTCTGCAAACAACGATTGATCAGTCCCTGACGGTGGCCACACTCCCGGTCCTATGCTGCAGGAGCAGTCGAGCAATGGTCGGAGCGATCGGAGATAGGGTCATTCATTAACTTATATAATAGTTGATTTAGTATTCAGGTCCCATACTCATGCATTTTTTATGTTGTCTTAAGTATATCGTTGCAACATTTAATTAAGGCAACATCTGGTATAAGATATATAACCTTGTTGGTTATTGAATAAATAAAATAAGGCCGTGAGGTACTCGCAGAGTAGAATAGTAACTCCTCCTGTACCAGATGTTGTAAGAGGCGACTAAGGTACCAGAACCGACAGATGGCGGTATATCCATTGGAAACAGTGCAGCTCAATAGTACAGTGCGGGGTTGGGCAGCTGCATCCCCGACGCGAAGCTGCGCTCTATGATTGCAAATACGCTTGCCCAGCATGGCAATTATGGGTAAAATCCTCCCTTCCTTGGGGAAGCCTATGTCCAGCAGTGGACTTCCAATGGATGTTATGATGAAAATAAAAAATAGGGTCCCACAAAATAATGCTGTAAATAAGATTATATTAATTATATTATTATAATAATAAGCAATATGTGTCCATACTACTCGTACTTTATAGTTCATATAAATGCTAACAAGATGTTTTTTACAGGGGCATGGCAGTGAGTCTATCCATGATGATGGGTAGAACAGGGTCAATAGCAGGGGCAAACGTGGCGGGGGTCATGATCAACCAAGCCTGTGAAGGC
>JACJUM010002543.1:13717612-13736876 GCA_020976665.1 Heortia vitessoides
ATCCTTTCATAGGCACTGTTGTACTCTATCCTATCTATTTGCATGAAACTATCCTCTTCTTTTATTTAATCATCATCATCATATCAGCCGTTGGACCTCCACTGTTGAACATAGCCTTGTTGCGTTCAGTTGCCGCGCTGGGCATTCGTGATGGCAATCGCAAACGTAACTTTACGACAAGGATTCTGCTGCCCAATCCCGCCCCTGCATTTAAGCTGCACTGTTTCAGATGTATATACCGCCATCTGTCGGTTCCGTTACCTTAGTCGCCTCTTAAGCTCCTGGTACTAAAGGAGGTACTATACTGTTCTGCCGGAACACCAGGGTCAATTCCTACAGAAAAGTTAAGCAAAGTTAAGAAAAAATTAAAACTACTCACCAAGGACTTTGTAAATGGTCTCACAAGGAAGAAAGCTAACCGGTACAACCACCATGTTTTGCTCAGATTAGTGAACACCATATTTCCGGGATGCAAGGAATTCACGTAAATACATTTGCTTTTCCATTCTTCACTAAGAATCTGTAAGTCAATTATAATTGTTGTTATAGAAGAATGTAGATGAAGTCAACATTGTGCCTTTGTCTTAGATCATTTTTTTTATTGTAGTTACTATAAAATATGCTTAATTTTACATAAAAAAATAACATTGGGTGTTAATAAAATTTTCATAGTGAAGATGGTACCCTTACCTTTGCTGTAATCACATTAAACAATTTTGAATTATTGTAAGCCATCATACTACTGTATTCAGCTTTGCTCATTGATAAGCTTTGTTGATTAAACATATTTTTCATACTAGCAAATCTGTAATAAGTTTTAAGAAACATAATTGTGTGAATTTATATTGTAACATCATAAAGCAAAGACAATGACTCAAAAATTACAATGAGTTCATTAACCTGTGTGATTCTGAAGACACAAACACAACTCTAGATCGTTTTGTAAGTAATGGTTCTAGTAACAGCGCAAAGTACATGTGGCTCAAGTGGTTCACTTGAAATATTGTCTCCAATTTGTCTACAGTTTCTGTGTATGGTAGACCAAACACCCCTGCATTCAATATCAGTATATCAATTCGGCTGAAAGAAAAGGTAATAATTATGTTTATTTGATAATTACAGATGAAACAGATGCAATAAATAAACTTAAAAGAACAAACTTTAAGTAATTGTTCTATTTACAAATATAAACTGCATTCAGCAACATTTAGATCTATACACAATAACTAGATACCTTTTAACAACACAGGCCATAGAATGTCACGTGAAAAAAAAAACTGCAAACATCTTATATGTTGACTGGACAAATATAATACTTTAATACATATAGCATACAATATATAAGTAAGTATACATAAGTATATAACACCCAGACACAGAAAAAAGACCAATCTTTATGCCATGTTGCGTGGGGTTCATAAATAAACCATATTCATTGCTCATAAGTCGTAAATATACTCACTCATTAAATACAGACTTAACAGTCAGAGCACATTTTTTCACACTATCTAATGATGCTAAATCCAAGTAGATTGACTTCAAGTGTTCTTTATCAGCTTTAGTTTCTTGTACAATTGTTTTGATAGCTTCACGGGTAGCATCAAGGTTGCGGTTAGCAAATAATATGTGACAGCCATGTCTTGCTAACGATTTAGCAGTCTCATATCCAATCCCTGCATTTGATCCTGTGATCACAGCATACTTTCCTGATAAATCTACTCCATGAAGTACCTAGAAGTAATAATAACCATTAACAAGTACTATTGAAGAGGGCTGGATTTAGTTTTAACTTTTTTATTATAATAATAATTATAATTTCTACTGCATTTGACAATCTCTTGTGTTATTAAAAAATGAAAGCACAACATTATTAGCGTAGAATTCTTAACATAAGACCAAATCGAATAATAAAACCACAAAATACTGTGAAACCTTACTATCATTAAGAAGTTTTATATGAGTACTTAATTTAACATACAGAAATAAAACAAACACAAATATTCATCACATAAATACTTGTCCTGAACGGAATTTGAAATTAAAACCGTCTCAAAGTGCATAAAATAGGATAACTACCATCAAGCTCAAACTAATTGAAAAGATTATGAATACCTGAAAAGCAGTAGAACTTGCATCATATCTCTGCCTAAAATCATGAATATGTTTCTTTTCTTCTTTTGCAAAAGCTAGTCTTGGGTCTGTATATGTTTGACTTCCTGTTTCTTTGTGAGTATATATTGCCGTTCCATATTCATCAACTCCTTTAGACCAACCAAAGGGCATTTCTTCAGGTATCACTTTTTTACTGCCAGTTACTGGATGAGTCCATTGTATCTTGTTTGTGCAACTACTGTAAACCATTTGGAATAAAGATAATGGTATATTAATAGTACAGAAAAACATATGGCATTGCTCTCATAATACTAATCCTATAATATAATCCTAAAATGTAACATATATAAATCATTATCACTAATTAATCTTATTACTTTTTAAATGACTTTTCAACAAACAAGCATAAAGTCTGTTTAATTACTTACACTATTATATTAGAAGTACAAATGCAGCTGACATTTGTATGAGGTCTTCCTCTAGTAAATGTCTCTCAGAACACAATCAATAAACTTAAAAACTAGTTAATTATACATTTTCATACATTTTTTATCAATAGAGTAAAAATTATTGATATTTTTAATTATAGGAAGAAGGTTGTTGATATATATGTTCTGGTACACGACAGAATCCTACATTTTGCCAGTTTAGATTAAAGGATTATACTACTTCAATAACACTTACTTGACATAATATACGTTTCCATCCTCAGTTGATCTTTCTTCCCAGCCCGATGGCAATTCATCTTCGCTGTCAGAATCGAATTTATGCATTTTTAAACAATAAAGTAGTCGACCGGATAATATATGGGTAAATAAATACAATGTTTACAGAATCAACAACGATAGTTGACAATATACAAGATTTGATGACAGTAACATTAGCACTTATTATCTAAACATTTCAATCATAGACAATTTCATTTTTGGAATATTTCCTGTTTTTTTGGCTTCATCAGTTGTGTACGGCTTGCGTGCGATTACACTGGCCCGCTTCTACAGTTTGTTTATACATATTATTTAGTCTTAACAAACATACAGTACGCGTGATTGAGTTTTAATTCTGATACTTATCTTTGTAAAGGTTTAACTCTAGTTACTTACTAAGAACAAAATAATGAAATGGAGAAGAAAATTAAGTATCGGTCTAATTCGTAACATTAAATGTAAAATGTAACATACTATGTTTTATTAATCAATTATATTGTAATACAGAATTCAAAGCACTATCTAAAAATTCTAGATTTTATTTGTTAACAATAATTGAATGCAAATGGAAACTCAGGGGTTGCGAGTTCGATCTCGCACCGAAACAAATTATTTTTATCTGAGAATGGGTGTTTACACGACACATTAAGAAAATCTGAAAACCCGAGGCAATGAATAAACTGATTAATCAATTCAGTCCAATATATTATTTTCTTTTTATTCTGTCCATCTTAAGCACATGTTACATAGAAACACCGCTTTAGTCGAAAATTTACGGTTTGTAATTCCAACTCAACACAGTATAAGTCAAAATAAATGATGATGTTCATATTTGATGATGTTCAGCATTTTGGAAGTCCTTGAATATGGGATTATTATTAACCTTAATTAAATTATTCATTCCTAGTTGAACATAATCAATCTCAAAACATAATAAATACAATTACAGGCTCTTATGAAAAATTGGTCAAAATTTATTAAGCGGTGTTGTTAAATAATTGAGGATAGGTAATTAAGCAAAATGACAGTGCTATATTTTTTGATCTTTTATATTTCGCATCACACCACAAATATAACGTAAAATTAGGTGAAGGAACAAATTAATTATTATTATGAATGTGATTATCTGGTCTAGCCGTTGTTTGATCCATTTGTTGTATTTATAGTAATATAAATATTGTCTATGGTTGCAAGATGGCTGGTTGACACAAGTCAATTTTGTATGTGTGTCAAGGTGAATTGTCATGTAAAATTATTAACTAAAATTATTTTATTCATCTAAATATTGTTAAGACTCTGTGGATTAAACTTTGAGTTAAGTTTTATCAGTGTTCGGTAAAATGTTGCAGTTAAAAGTTGAATGAAATCGAAATAATGTTGGTACGGACGCTCCCAACGGTCATTGTATTTTTCATAAATTGGATAATGTAAATTAACATTAAAATGACTAGGTTAAAACAATCGGGCATGTTTTCTAGATAGGAATATGTTTATAAGTGTTTAACATTTGTAATGGGGGACAAAGTTAATAGAGAGTACTTTGCACCTGGTGCTGCAGCCTTCAACTACAACAATGTGGTAAGTACAAAATATAATAGATTATTATTTTCGTGAAGTCTATACCTATAATTTCCGTGATTAGCAGTAAATGGCGTTGCTGTTTTCACAAATTTTGCATTTTAGTCTACTGTACTTAAATCTATCTGTTGATAATGACTTAAATTATTTATCTTTATTTTGTTTTCTATCCTTTTGTTTGTAATGCCCAGCGACCATATTGATACTCGGAAATGAATTGAAGGAAAACTAATTTAATAATCCCACTACAGTACAATCCTTTGAATATAATAATAGTTTCACATCTAGAAAAAAGGATAGTTTTAGATTCAACCTAATAATATTGTAGGTACATGTAAAAAGATAAAATCTACCATACACTGGCTACGTGAATGTGAATTTAATCCTGTTTAAAATTCTGTGTTCAGTTTGTGAATATACAGATAGGTAAAATTCATTTCATATTAAAACTTTTAAGCTGTTTTATTAACTTAAATTGCATATACTTGGGTAATGTTAAATTGTGCAGTTGAATTGATATTGGTCAAGATGCATCTGCAGCAAGCTTTTAAGCTTAAGCTTTGTTTGAATATAAAGCAGGTGATTTTTTTTATTACTTGAGTGTATGGTAAAGATTCTTATAAAATAGATAGGCTATCGATGTACAATAGAACATGATCTAAATCTAAATAAGATTTATAATATTTTTAAAATCCTGAACTGTTTTATCATAATTATAAGATTATTTCTTAACAAGTAAAATTAAGAATGTACATTTTAATGCTCTCCAAAATTGCCTTTCTCTTCCCCTTGCATACTGCTAGTTAAGTTTAGCCTGGTTTTAGTATAAAAATCCATGTATTTTATTGTCATTTACTTACATACACATTTTCCATTGTGAATGTGTTGACTTAACCAACCCCGCCGATAGTGGTGCTTATCTTATTATTGAAGTTGAACTACAACACACTAAAGTATTATTTGGAGTATATTACTGTCCCTACATAAGTAATAAGTGCATAAGATAAAGGTAATTATCACAGTGTCAGGTCAATATATGAGTTGTCACCTGAATTTATTTATTATAGATTATTTATTAAGTTGTTGAATTATTCATATTATATTTAACTAGAAAGTAATACTGAAGGTACAGAGTAATATGGAGTGGTACAGAGTAGAATAGTACCTCCTACTGTACCAGGTGTCTTAAGAGACAACAGAGGTACTGACAGATGGTGGTATATCCATTTAAAGTAGTGTAGTTCAAATGTAACAGGGTTAGTAAAGGCACCAACATTCTCTTTGTGAAGGTATGCTCTGTGATTACTGTGATGCTCGTACATTGCTGCAATTATGGGCAAATTTCCCCTTTTTTGAGGAAAATGGTTAGGGTGCTCAAAAATATATTTGTTTGTTAAAAGTTAGCCAACAGTTATTACTATTACATCAGTTACAAATCATTAGCTTTAAAGATATACTAATCATGTCTGTCTAGTGCATATTTAAAAAGGATGAAACAGATACATATATTTTTGTAATTAAATCATACCTGATATGAGAAATACTGAATAAATGGTAACAATTTTTAATACTAGTGTTAAATACTGATTTTGTTAGTCATATGATAATAGCCCAATTATGAAGTCATTAAAAGGAGACATTTAAAATGCATCATAAGCCGAACTGTTTCAATTACATTATTAAACTAAACAATAGGCAGATAATAAATGCCAGATTAGGTGTTTATTGAAATATAACTGAATTTACTTTTGATGATCATGGTATTTTTTGAGATTATTGTTAAGGCTACACTTTTTTAACACAGAAAATTGACAATTACGAACTGTTTTAATAAATGTATTTTCTAATTACAATGACAGACCATAAAATTAAGGTGATTTTTTACATGTGGCAGACTTCATACAAAAGGTCGTCTGCATTGATACCTTACTCACCTATTTCTACCTCCAAAAAGTACGGTTTCAAAGGTGAGATGTGCAGTGAAATTACTGGGTAATGTGACATAATATCTTCAAGTTATTAGGTTGGCAATGCGCTAGTGATATCCTTGTGATATTACGAATGTCAATAGGCGGCGATGACGCTTATTATCACGTGGATTGTACGCTTGTAGTTGACCTAATCTAATAAAAAAAACTTATTCAATTGTAAATACACGTTATCATAACCCAGGTTCACATTCATAGCAAACAGAGCAACAGTAACCTAACAGAAACACGTTGCACTGGACTCTTAACGTAACCGTAAACATCCAGGGGTACATTATTAGATACATGTCACTACCGCAGACTTATCTGCATAATTTTCAACATAACAATTCTAATAATGGTTGCAATGGAAAGCGACTTGGGCGTTTGCGGCCTGACTTACGGGAGACTTATCTACTTGGCAGTAATAGTTACGGTTCGTTGACTCACTTCTTGTAAGTATATAGGCAAATTGTAGAATTTTATTTATTACTGTTGTCATCTTTGTATGACAGACGTTATCCTATCCGTAAGACAAGTTATGTTTATCATGAAAAAAAATTTGCAACTATAAATTAAGGTATAAATCCTATCTCATGAGTTGAGCCAAACTGTATACAGTAAGCAAAAATATGTTAAAATCGGGATAAAAGTTCATCCTGGACTGACACCGTGACCGTAATTTTTATATAGAAGGACTACCACTGCCAAATAAAGTTAAGTTAATTAAGTGGTAGGATAGTGGAACTGTAGGGATTTATGTGTTTTGAATGCCATGTCATAAAAAAATAAATGGTCCAAAGAATAAAAAACTTGTTTTTTGTTTTGTTTCTCTCTCTCTCTCTCTCTCTCATATCACTCAAGCCGAATAATATAATATAAAATCACATCAAATCAGGCAAGCCGTTTCGGAGGAGTGCGGCAACTAAAACTGTAATATGAGAATTTTATATATCAGATTTATTTGTTAATTAGTATGCCTCATTTATATAGTTTTAGTCCGAGTACTATGATTGTTCCTTTGAGCATAGTGCACATCCGCTAACGGCGTCGTATATACATCTGATACGTAAAAGTATTACCCAACAAAAAAGTATCTGATTTTATTTACAAAATACAAACGTGATTGTATGCAGGTTGAATTTTATCAGCCTAACTATCAAACCATGGGGCTCTTCCTGACGTGTCTGCGGCACTCCATGTTGATGTTTTATCACTTGCATACGCACACATGCCAGCTATTTCATACAAAGTCAGGAAAGCAAGAGAAACTAAGATTGCTGATTGTGTCGATCTAGATTGCGCCAACCGGCTAAAGCAAACTATTTATAAAATTTATACTTAACGGTTATGAAGTTCTGTCTGTCCCTAACCTGTTAGTTACATAGGCAATTCAAGAATGTTTAGATACCCTGATTTAGAAATTAGAAGCTCTCAGCTTTTGTATGTTGAAGGGTAATGACTTTCTATTGATAGTTAAATCAAGAATTTCTTAATTGCCTAAATAACAAATAACTGAACGTCTAATAAGAAAGTGGTTTTCAATGCCGTAATTGGTTTAGTTATGCCACATTATTAATGACGGGTTAACTACTGCTTATGCAGATAATTGTCGTTATTCTGGTTCCGAGTGGCTCAGTGCGGGAAGTAAAAAAATAACATACCATTGTTCTCCAGTTTCTATTTTGCCAACAGTTTGCTTTACCGATGAACAATAATACGTATCTTGATCCCACGCGAGACAATACGATGTGGGGCAAGCAGCTGACACAATTTAATTTGCTCGAAGTAAAACGCTCGTGTATTAATTTAATCTCACGCTTCCACCTGTACTAGCTTGATACATAAATAACCAATTTGTACAATCGTCGTTTTGCTCTTAAGTTGTTATTACTGCCGTTAATCGTCCTTATTTAACTGACATCTTGTTCGCTCTCCAATAAAAGTGTAGATGCAACTCGGAAAAATGCATAGATTGTATAGATAAGTAACTTTCTAAAATACAATATATAATGAAACAATATTAAAGATTTAGGAATATAAGCATATTATATAGATATAGATGTTTATGACGCTGTATCCTTATAAATTTGTGAAGGGAAATTAGACAGAACTTCTAATGACCACCAACAGATAATAAAAATATATAGAATATAATCCAAGATCCTCTTGTTAACATCAAACTAACATGACAACTGGACAAATTAATCAGGAAATATAGTATAAGAGAATATAAGATTCGATTTATAATCCGTTCTTAATCGTAATATTTCATTATATTTATGCGTTGTTTATTCAACTCACAATGAAACCACCAATTAATGACTTAAAAAGCGTTTTACATCTTATATAGTGTTTTACACTACTATAATGGAAGCCAGATCATAAAATAAATTAAGCCTTTATGGATAAAAATTCGGATTATTAAAATTTTAATTTCGAACTTGTTGAAGTAGTATATATAATACGACACACCTGACATTACATCTATCACCCTTCAGAACAATTACCGTACTTTTTTTTTTATCAAGGAATGATCTTCATTTTACTTAACAATCATTATTTATCTATAGATTACAAATTTCTAAACAACACACATCATTTTACAATATTTTTTTTTAAACATTGATGCCACGGTTGGCTTAGAGATAAAATATTTTTATGGCTGTAAAGGTCGCATGTTGAGGCACAGCTGCCGTCGGTACCAGGGTACCAGGGGCAGGGAGGTGGTTGCGTGAGTACTCCCCCAATACCCCTTATTATGCCCAGTTATTTTTGAGCTTTACATATTATGATAGCATATTGCATGCGAATGGCGTTGAGATATTTTAGTGTCATTACTAAAAATGAGAAATAATATGTTTGAGAATCAACCAGATAATGCTTTAGGTTTAAGAATATAAATTGCACTAAAATTTGTTCAACTAATAATGATTTACTTTACTGAAAAATATATTACCTATAGTTATGCTGATTTCACACTAGTGAATATATTAGTGAACATCAGGTGTAATTAGATTCTTTTGATCGTTTTCCACGTGCATTGTGAACGTACATTTTCGTGTACACGTCGATATATAACGACGCGAACCATTGTATAGATGTCGACCGATCGCGTGTTTGTGGCAAAACCTATCTACCTAGTCGGCAACGTTCAGAGTTTAGTTTGTCAGCCAGTTCACTTTAGACTTGCGAAACCTTTGTAGCCTCGTGGCTTTGAGGAGTAATTTTTGTATTATATGTATTGAAGATAAATACTTCAAATGAGAAATTTAGGACGGTCCGAAGACATCGACGATGAAAAGGGTGACATTCTTGAAAAAGAAAGCAAAAAAAACGGTGCGTGTTTAATAAAACTATATGTCGGTAGTTTTATGTTTAGTGAAGCGAATAGCGTGAAAAGCACAGGGTAAGCCGTTAATTCACGTCATGTTGATCACGATCATGCTTAGACCATCTCACATTTAAGATAGGAAGTCTAGTTGTTTAATAGGAGGTATATGTATATATAAATTTTTTAATAGTTGTTAAAATACGCCATGTACATTATGTAGAATTTCTAATAATATTTAATATTAAAAATTGTTCATCCAGTTACTATTATAATATATGAATGCGTATTTCTCCTTATTCTGATCAGGAATTAATGATATAAAACAAGACATTTGCACGAAATGCATGGTATTTGCTTGCATGAACCTGTAAAAGACATGCTTTTATTCTTTCCATGGAAGACACACTTTCTTAATCTTATTACAGTCATAGTGACGATATACATTTTAATACTTCTTGTATTGTTTGTAAAGATTTAAAAACAAATAATTGTTGCCGGTGGACATACCATCATCCACCGAACTTACGTCATTTATTCGTTCTAGTCCAATCACTTTTTTACCTTATTCCGATTGCATCAACTAATTTAAGTGTTACATCGGTAACAGCAACTCTATGAGAATCGGACAATTTCCATTAAAACGTAATGCTTATTTTACGCAACTCCTTAATAGCTTTTAGTCGATAGAAATGAGTGAGTGCTTCCTTAGAGTATCACAGGAAATGATGTTGAAAGGAAAGCCAAGAAAATATATTATCAATCGAACAAATTATACTTAGTTGCATATTAAAAGCCGCCACAGTTAAAAGAAATACTACAAAGTATCGAAAGCAAATAACTAAAAGTTTAAAAAACAAAATTTAAACCTTATTGAATGAATAAAAACACCTACCACAACATCTCAAATAATTTCGAAGCAAGTATAGGTTTATTTTGGTCTGCCTATCGTCACTGAAACGTAACGTCACGTACTAGACCTATTGTGAACTATTACTTTAGATAGCATACTATTATCACCAGTGAAAATAACACAAAAGTCCGCTTTTTAACGTTTCACCGTTTCTTTCTAATCTATGAGCGAGTATTATTTTCTAACCGCAAATCTGCTTGCCTGCTACATTTTATATCGATTGCGGTGTAATCGCTATTTCCATAACACTTTCGTACCATTGAAATCATGCACCAAAGAATCTTTTTACGATGTTATTTGTGTACGCCACGAAATGATTAAATACGAGATTATATACATACCTGACATAGACCTGATCTCAAATTGAGAATTTCCCTTATATTATATAAACCAGAAAGTACTCGTAAACAGCTACCACAACTACGTAGAGACTTCACCAACCAGATTCAGGACCACCCCCTGATAAAGGTTCTTGTCATCATCGAACTATTCCTTAGCATAGCAGTTAGCTAAAATTCATCATCCGATAGCCGTAATTGCACGAATAAGATTATACGAAAAATAAACTTATTGTTTATGGTAGAAAAGCCGAATATATTTGTTTACTAACGAAACCCTCCTTTGGTTATGTGAAGTGAGTGTACATATGAAAGCTTACCTACTCGTGATTCATATTGCGTGTCCGAATGACTACTTTATTCGTTTTGCAACGGTAATTAGTACTTTCTCTGAATACTCCCCAACCGCCAGTTCGGACATTGCTGTCAATATCATAATTGATCATCAATATCTGTATTACAAAATATAAGTGGTTAGAATTTATCATGGCATGTTAATAGTTATTGGTTTCTTTGATTTTTAATTAAAGTAGCCGTTTAGATTACGCCTTGCTAACGATATAATATTTTATTATTTTATATGGAGAAATTGTATTTGATTTCAATGTGTAAGATAACAATAAAGCCTTTCATTAGTGTCTTTAACGCACTATTACAATAACTCTAAAATTGTATAATATATTTACATTTAGGTACACGTAAATGTATTTAAGGCCTTCATTTGTTTGTTTTGTTGCTCCGGCTTTTCAGTCTTTCCTGCTGGTTCTGTTCCTCTGTCGGTCTCTTGCCAAACACTTTTCGACCAACGTGCATACTTAATGAATTTGTTTGTTGCCTTGTTCTTGTATATCTTTGCATAACTCAGATTTCAGATTTTTATTGACACTTACCTAATAAAATCGTAGAGTTACAAAGTCGGTAAGAATAAATTATAAATAAGTATGGATATTCTACAAGTGTGCCAGTATATAACCGCAATTTGTAAAGCTCATTTGCTTGGCTTAACTACTGCGCTAGTGTTGAAACCTTACATCTAGCTGCTACCAAGGCTACCCTTTGGTTTGATACAAACGCTGTTATGTGATTGTATGTTAGTAACCTTGTGCAATAGTGTCAGTTATAAAACTACTGACTTGTGGTTTCCGATACGATTAATATTTAACGCAACCTTTGGCGAATTCGGTCGTTTATATCAGAATGAAAAATATGCTATATATTCATTCTATTTTGGAATTCGGTTTGTGGTATACGTCCACATTATATACTATTAACCAACTTTTGTCCATAACTTGCACTGTACATATAAAAAAAAATCAAAACATATGTAAATATTTAAGAGTCCAAAATGTTCGTTATGGGTATTCGGAAACGTGATTTTATTCTTAACTAGCTATGCCCGTGACTTCGTCCCCGTGGAATAGTTTTTTTGGGTACCATACCTCTTTACCTTTACTTATATAAACTTTGAATGTCATGTTTATTTATATCCAATGAATGGCCTGAAAAATAAGTTTCAAGTTTCTAGCTCTAAAAATAGCGATACTTCCATACAACTTTTCATCCCCCTTATCGAACCCCTTCAACCCTTATTTCAAATTAAAAAATAGGCTGTCCTTTCTCAGGGTCTAAAAAAGACTGTGCCAAATTTCATCCAAATCGGTTAAGAGGTTTAAGCGGGAAAGCGTAACAGACAGAACGACAGAGTTACTTTCACATTTATAATATTAGTAAGGGTTAAATCTCCTTTTTTATTAATTTATACATGGATATCACTAATTTTGGATATCATAAATTATGGATATCATAATATATATCATGTCGCAGGAAGTCGAAAACTAAATCTGTTAGGCATAAAATTTTGATTGAGAAAACTAAAAGCCTGACTTTTATTAGTTTTCATAGACAATAAGAACGCCGGTGGAGACCATAGATACCCTGATCAAGAAGCAAGGTTCACCGATTTGCGGAATATAAGAAAATATGTAGGCGAGTCTGGTTAATATGCATATGGCATGGTGTGCAGTAGTTATTTTTGAAATAGTTAATATTTCTAATGAGTACTTCGCCCGCACTGTGTTCTCTACTGTTACACAAAATGTCGCAATATATTTTTTCTGTCGCAACAAACAGTTTTTTTATATACGTATGTTTCCACATAAAAACATAGAGACATTCTAGTTTCTGTGTATCTTCTTTTTAGAAATCCTTTTTTATTAAATTACCTATTTACATTTTTAAAAATGTGGTATTCAATCTGATTTAAAATGATACGGACGAAATTACACGTCTGTCACAAACGCGTTATGCTTCGAACAAAGATGACAAGTCATACTATTACTGAATAACGGACCGTTGCATAATTCACTCGATGATGTGCTCTCGTACCACAGCCACGGCTGATCGCATTACATCTGATCCTATCTCGGACCGGCTAATGAATCGGCTACTAAGATGATCTTTTGACTCCATGCCACTCACGATGTCAATGGATGATTTAATCGGCTTTAGACGCAAGCGCGATATTTGTGCCTGTATTTCCATTATTTTTTAACAAAGTACCTGTACTATTTTTTATGTTACTTAACCACAATAGGTTAAATAATTAGGTTATTGTTTAATAGTTATTGATGTCATATTTTTAATATAGATATTATTATTTTTTTGTAAAAATCAATGAATACTATACGGTACTACTTCTAAAAAGAGAAAAATTTACAGGTTGTGTGTGTTGCGAGATTCAAGTATTATCCTGTATTTTCTATATACATTCTATAAAATTTTTCATCCCGACTATAAGTAATATTGTTTTGTTCACATATACATAATGCATAGCTTTAACAAGTTGCCATTTAGACTCGCTCGTAACACATACATATGCTTGAAGTTGGTCCAGGAGTAGCCAAACATATCGTTTTAAGGTTCCAATACATATATGTATGATATGGGTATTATGCAGGTATATTATACACTTAAAGGAACTTTTTAAGGGAACAAACTTCTGCAATTACGTGCTTCCTACACGTATTAAATATATTTTGTATAAACTATTTTTCATCACTAGATCATACATTACTCAACTTTCCCACAAAAAAGAGTAGTATTATTGATCACTACAACGTCGTAACTAAAATCTTTAGAACTATTTAATTATTAATTATTTTTGACGAGACGACATTTGGTTATTAAGAAAATTGCTTTTGTTCAATTTGCTCTTAGAATGCTACACAAACATTATTATACTATCAATAGTACAAATTGCTTTTGTAATATCGAGTACCTCTGAAAAAAATTATTTCTTGTCTATCTAAGTTATTATTAACTCGATAATAAATAACTGTTAATAAAATTTTACTGTAATACTTACACGTTTGATACTTGTTTGCTTTCCTCGTGTATTAATCCTGAATAGTAATAGCTGGCTGCTTCATGCTGCAGTGACTTATATCCTGTCAGTCTTGATATCTAAGATTATCAACTACGTCCAGTAAACACCGCTATTAAAACCGTGTAGCGGCACAGTTATAACATTTGAATAAAATTAAACATTCAATGCTGCGTAACCAATGAAACATGAAATTCCAAGCAACGATTTCCAATCCGTAAATACTAAATTGGTGAGTATTTAACGAGAATCGGGACCAACTACTCCAATAAATTTGATGATCCATTTCTTCCTTATTCAATGTTCGTGTTGTGTTACATTAATGTCAGTGACAACACTATTGGTGGCATGACCTGAATTTAACCTAAATATTTGCAAGAGGGATGGGTGGAAACTTAAAACTACCACTGTGGTCCCCAGACTAGACCAACCCTTCAACGGCACGCGACCTGGTGCGTGGAGATACTTACAATATTACACGGATAGGAATTAAAATGTCCTCCGCCAGCTCTGTCTCTATCTGTCATTGAGTTTTCATTACCAGGCTTGACTTTTGTGTATGTGTATAGTTCGTATATGTTATGTCTAAATTGGAATGTTGATTATTAAAAAAACCTAGCGACTAGGAACTGCTGCGATAGCTAACAAAAACTAATTGTAGAGTTATTCTCCACAGGCTGAAATGAAGTAGAAAAATGCTACCCGTGCGAAGCGAAGCCGGGGCGAATTGTTTATTAAATGTGAACGATAACGTCCTACTATTAATAATAATCAAATTGTTAACTACAGGAACTAAATTAATGTTTCATTAGTTTTATGATTCATGGATTCTTTATGAGGATTCTTAAAAAGATCTCTTATCTTTACCTACATGATTTCATTTTAGAAAAAAAAATTTACACTGATTTTTTGATTTGACTTGATTGATTATTTATGAATTACTGAGTATTGTTTCAGTTTGTGCATAATTTTGTCTGTATATATATATATATATATATATAGAAGTCGTAATTATGTTACTAGTAAAATGTATAATTAAAGACGTTTGGCAACAAAAAAATATTTACTTCCTTAGTTAAATATTTTGCCAGATTTTATTTTTATTATCTCTCACAGAAAGACAGATCACACAATCGCCGTCTGATTACAACATAATCTTGCCCTTTTCTAATTGATAAGAGATGCAATGAGTTTTATAAGAAATGTGACATATTTGTGATTCTATGTTACTAAATAATTATGCACCACGTTGGCTCTATGTTTATTGGCTCGGAAAGAAACTTAATGAATAATATAATTTTGTAGTTTTGCAAAATAAATAGGTTATTGAAGTACATTATTTTTGCAACACATGTTTTATCATAACATAACCGTATGGCCTTATTGGCTAATACAATTTTTTTTTATTATCAGCTTACCTAATATAATGCCCAACTTTCGCTGTCTTATATAATGTTCCCTATAACAAACTCAATTTAATTATAAGCACACGAGCGTACATTAATGTTCACGACCTGACCACCAGCATTATACCAATTTATCTGATAATATCAGGCTGCGACGTTATATGTGCATTACCCAATCTATTGTCTCGTGGTCCGACGCAATTGATTTCGTTAATTTATCGTTACCAAATTACAGTGATGGTACATTTCTTTATGGCTATATGCACGAAAGTACGATGTTAAACAATGATGTGTTATGTAAACAAAAGTGTACATCATGATTAGGTATGCATGTAAAAATATTATTGATCCATTTATTTATAATGATTTCTTTCTATTCACGTTAATCATCCGTTTTAAGTTACAGAAACATTAACACACATTAGACGAAATTATATCGCTCTAGTAGATTGAGAGCTAAATTACTGTAACAGACAAAAGTTTCTGATTAGTCCTATAAATAAAAAAAGTAGTAATCTATACTACTTTGACCTGAAACATAAATAAAGGGTGTTCATCCGCCTAATATATATCTATATATAAGTCTTAACCTAGGGGAAATTCTGTATTAGTTTGTAAATATAGCCTTTATTACGTTAATGGTTTTATGCTATATGTTATGTGTATGTAATTATATTTAAGATAATATTTACTAGGAAAAAATCACCTTGTCTCAGGCTTCAAGCGGGACTCGAACCTGCATCTTTCTCATGTCCGGCATGAGAAGCATTGGTCAATGGTTGTCCTACCGAGACCTTAGCAAACTCGTCGATTTTTTTTCTTGTGTAAAGTGTTATTTTTATTAAGATATATTTTATATACATTACATACAAATGAGAATAATAAAAAACATTATATTTTCTTATTACAAATATGTATATTAAATATGTAATTACTACAACAAAGTTTAATACACAAACTTTTGGGAGGGTATTACCAGTAACAGGTCACCGCTCCCTTCTACAAAAGGTAAGCTAGAAAATAGCATCGATGGCAGCATAAATTTGCAGGAATATGTTTAATTTAATTCCGTGCAATTAAACTATTATTTTTTACACCTAGGATTTGGGATCAGCTGACCGGTTCAGTTCAATTAAGCAAGTCATCGCTCTTATAGTGCTAATAAAAGGTCTCTATACAAATCAAGAACTGGTTAAGTATTTTTTCCACATGTGTAAAAGCCAGGGCGGCTAACTTACATTGTGTGAGCAGCACATAATTATGTCAATATAGCCGATTTCTTTTCAATCATCCGGTTTCAGTTCTCGGTGCTCGATTATTATCTTTAATAAAATCCATCCGGTTTTATATATCGGATTGTAATGTTATCCCCTTCGGCTACAATTTGCTTGTTAACTGTGACTTATTGAGTTTTTTTTTGTTGTGGACGTATTGGAGAAAGTGAAGTTATCGACAGTCATAGTTCACGACGAGAAAAAACCCGTCATCAATCAAGGTCCCAGCTATTTACTTAAGTTTTATGATATCTGATATTTTTTTGCTTTATATATTCTCTTATCAGTCCGGCTTATTGCATTTTTGTATTATTTGTTTATATATTTATACATGATTACACGATTAACTACAAATCAAGTGTATTTATTTAGTTTTTTATTATAATAACAAAGAGCAGGCATATTTAAAAATCAAATATGAATTCAAAAATAAATAAATTGGAGATTGATGTAGCACTTTCATAATAGATACCAGTTAAACGTCTGTCACGTTCATACAAAATCTCGGACGGCGTCGGTTTTTAATCGGCGAAAGTAGCCGAGTGTGCGCGTGCGCGCTGTGATCTCCACCCGCACGTACCGACACACGATTCGGACATTTAGACGCCCATTTGCACTGGCAGGCGCAATACGTGTCAGAAATCACCATATCAAGCTGCGTTCAATTATAACACTGACGCAACAGCTTTGACACGTTTGTATGGAAGAACTATTGGCAACCAAATACATAATGGATTATTATGAAACCTTTAATAATATGCATGTAAAATGTATCTAACATGTGCGCTACTCCGGAAGAACGAACATATTCGTATTTCTACCTTTTTACTAAGTGCGTGTTATTATGATACTATATATACATAGTTACGATACTTAAGCCTTTCACGCGGTCGAAGTAGCGGACGCCAGATAGGAATAACTACTACAAAATCCAACATTGTAATTTATATCTATAATATAATCTTTAAATAAGTTTTAAAAGTACCGTATATGCGGGCTACTTTACTTTTTATAGGGTAACTTTAACTACTACTTATAAAGCTACAACAGCGAAATTATCTAGTAACATCATAGTACTTAACATACAAACTAGATACCCCATCATGCGTATGTACATGAATAAAATTACTTGATAGATTCTGTAATTTATAAAACGTGAAAAAAACATTGGTTGTCATTAAGAATTTCAATGTCAATAACCCTATCTCAAGCTAATGCGGTAATGACTTAACTATATTTTTCTAACCACTCTTCAATTCACGTAATTCATGCTGTTCATTAACGATTTATTTGCATTGCGTAATTCATAAGTCAACAACATTCGAAATTGTGAATACTGAGTTTGGTTATTAGCATCGCCTATTTGTTATAAAAATAACAGTCAATTACCAAGTTCGTTAGCTACAACAAACTTAGTGTATATGTATGTCTGGCTAGCCTAGATTGCGATCTGCGTTTTATTGCTCTACTGCTGTCATTACCACATTTACACAATTGAACATTGTCAGTTCCCATTGCGAAAGTAGATCGCTATTAAATTGGTTTTCGTCATAATATCGCTCAGTAAATAACCGCTAAATTTGATGGCAACATTATATGTATGTTATGAAGTCACTTTAATATAATCAGGCAGGCATATAAGAGTATGTTTAATATAGCAGTGTACATTGACGTTCTTCACTTTCCTGAATTGGTAGCTGTTAAATAATTATTTCAAAATTATGCCGGCAGACAAGTATGTTTCGTGACTGGCAGCCGTTCATTAGGCTAATGAAACGGCAGTTTTGAGCTCTTATAAATGCAATATAAATGTACGAAAGAAAACAGAAAGAGAGAGAGAGAGAAATATGTATATATATATATAAACATTTGTCATACCAGCCATTAGAAGTCCACTGCGGGACATAGGCCTCTCCAAGGATGGAGGTTTTTGACTATATTTGCCGCGCTGGGCAAGCGTGTTGGCAATCGGACATCGGGCACAGAGCGAAGTTGTTGCGACGGGGATGCTGCTGCACATCCCCGCTCTGTGCGTTTGAGCTGCATTGTTTCGGATGGATATACCGCCATCTATCGGTTCTGGTACCTTAGTCGCCTCTTACGACATTAGTGGTGCAGTGGCAGTGCACGGCAACAGCTCTATATATATATATATATATATATATATATATATATATATATATATATTTATTTATTTATTTATTTAACATTATGCCAGATGGCATTATCTCCCAGTCAACCATTACACAAAACTGA